>NW_024121987.1:13028360-13292270 GCF_016745375.1 Pimephales promelas
CCAGCCATAAATTTTGAAATAGCAGAAGGAGGAGTCCAGGGTGTGATGCACGGTAACTGCTCCATTATTATCATTCATTTAACCTGGCTTCCTGTGTGATAAGAGCTTTCTGAGCTCCAGGCTTTTCTGTTTAATGAACTCAACCGACCTAAAAGCTGGGCTTAGTAGAGAGCAGAAAGTTTTCACGCATACAAACAAATCCACAATCAGGAGAGCATCAACTGGACAGATGATATCAGCTCATCGCAGACCCACACAACACAACATCATACGATAGCTTCAAGCATGAGGTAGATCATTACAGCTCCTGTCAACATCTCAGTTTGTGGTTATCTTTCAGGGCGAGGGGCTTGAATGACCTCCAGTGATGGAGATGTTTCTGGAACGAGAGTGAGCTTCCACTAGGCAGGCACAGACTTTGTTGGGTCCGTAACCAACTGCTTCAGGGCCAGCAGCTGCAGATGCTTCACAGAAAACTGGATTTATCTCACTTCGACCTCTATTTCGAAATCATGAGGCTAAATGTAATGAGCACCCCCTCCTACCAAGGTTTTAATCAACGTAATCGCTAAATAAAAGATGGATTCAATCAATGGGAGGCGTGAATGGCACCACAGAGCAGCTCATATGATTAGCACAGGCTCCTACAGAGATTTCCAATCAAACGTGTGAGGCCACTGAGACTTAAAGGGACAGTTCGGCCAAAAGTGAAAATGATGTCCATGGCAGAAAATGGTTTTTTTTTTCTCTTGTTTTCCATTACAAATATCTACATTCTTAAATCAAGAAACATTTACTTGAGAAGCAAAATTACTTAAGATATTAAGTCTTGTTTTCTGACAGATGTATTCGAATTAACCCTTATGCTGCATTAGGGACATTTTTGGTCTTTTGCAGTTTAATTTCTTTGACCATTTTGGCTGTTTTAATGCAAATGGTATGAAATTTGGCAAAATTGTGACTTTTTGGATACATGTAAAAAATGTGATCCCATTTTGCAAAATATGTATAACACACACTGTGTAGATCAAATAGTAACACTCAGCACCATAAAGACCAAAAATGGCCCATTGAAACCATTAAAACGTTGTTTTAAATCTGAGGCTGTCAGTAATACATGAAACATGATTTTTTGCACAAACATCCTTTTCATTTTGAAGCAAAAGCATTATATTTGCATTATATAGTGTATTCCACCAGATGACGTCACTACATATGTATCCCTATGGGTGGAAATGCACCTTATTTTAGGCAATAGGCAATGTTTAATAGGTGGCCATTTTTGGTCTCTAACGCGCTAAGTGGGATTTTTTGCAAAGTGGGACTGTGATAATCCAAATCTAAAGTTTTCTCTTTGCATTTAGTTTATTGAAAATAATTGAATTTTTGTGTTTTTTCCTCTTATACAAATCCATGGTTTCGCAAACAAAACTGGTAATTAAAGGGTTAAAATCCTGAAATTGAATACATTTTTGGTAGTTATGATGAGGACTGATGCTGGTTAAAAGATTTAACTTGGTAAAAGTGGAAAATAATAATAATATATAATATTTTAGGCAATGTTTAATATGTGGCCATTTTTGGTCCTTAATGCACTCAACGGTGTTAAAAATCTAATGCAGCACAAGGGTTAAGTGACTATGCTTATGTGCTTAAAACAAGAAAAAATATCTGCCAAAGGATTAAAGAAAAAAATGTAAAATGAAGACAAGCTTATTTTTCTTACCCCATTTTGGTAGACATTTTTTCTTGGGTTAAGCATGAAATTACTAAACTTTGATTAATGTTTCAGAAAAAAACAAAAACAAAGGGCCAGATTTACTAAACAAATTAGCGTGAGAGCGCAATTCCACAAAAAAGCTGAAGGGAGTGGAAAGTTTAGTGCATGATTTCCGACGACGACACGCAAATTAAAGAACACAGACGCAGCCAGATCATTTCCGTAATGACCAACGCAATCTACGCAATCTGGTTTAAGTTTTTTTGGGGTGGTAAATAATGGCGCAAATACCAGTAAATTGACTAGCGCAAACCTTAATAAATCACCTTGCGTGATTCATTTAAATTCTCGCCTCCCAGAAATGTTGTGTCTGAAAGGGAAACTCCTACAAATGCATATGCAATAAGGTCAGCCACAAAAATAACCCTGTCCACGTCTTTTCATCGCTATTTTTTTTTACTGCATGTCTTTAGTGAATCCTGACAGTAGTGTTGTAGTCGAGTCACCAACTGTCGAGTCCGAGTCGAGTCTCGAGTCCCAGTGTTCAAGTTCGAGTCCAAGTCGAGTCACCATTACCTGAGTTCAAGTCCGAGTCGAGTCTCGAGTCCCGTGTTCGAGTTCAAGTCAGTTTTATAAATGGGGAAATCTTTAAAGGATGAACAAACAATGTTTTGGTCATCACATTAAAAATATCTTTTTAAATATAATACTATTTGAGTTTTGAAGTGCTGGAAAAAAGATGTGTAATGTTGGCTACTTTTTTTGCCAAACTTCCATGATTACAAGTTAGTGTTACTACATTAAATCCACGGTGAATGTTGCTGATCTGTGGACTTAAAGGGCACTTATTATGGAAAATTCACTTTTACATGGTGTTTGAACATAAATGTGTGTTGGCAGTGTGTGAGCAAAACCACCCTAGAATGATAAAAATACACCCAGTGGTTTTTTTACAATCTCAATAAATCATATCCACTGTCTCAGAACGAGCTGTTCTAAGATTCAGCGCTTTGTGACGTAGAATTGAGCAAGGGGTTTGATTGACACTGTGGTTGTGGCCTAGACCCCGCCCTCGGTGATCTGTACACACCATCCTCCATTGTTTCAACGACAGCCAGTAATGTCTCTTGGAAACATAAATGTTCTGTCGTGGGTTAATCCTGTTGTTGTGGCTTAAAAGTTAATCCTCAAGTGTGGATCGTCGTCTACTGTTTGCGATCCACCATCACCTCGTCGTAGGATGTCTGTGTAGGCTATATAATTTAAACCTTGTTTGTATAGTGTGTAGCCACACGTTAATAAATATATATATATATATATATATTAAAGATATTGTATTAAAAACTGCATATGCTGTATGTTCTTGTTCTGTAAGTTAGCCATCTTCTCACATTTTCCAGAGAAGCACCTGTATGACAAGTAAACATGACGCAACAGGTCCCTCGTATAACTGTAATTTCGCTTGTACGTAGCAAACTTTATCACAGAATGTGTATGTAGTTTCAAAAAATTGCGCCAGCGTTAGTGTTTGTGTGTGTCTGTGTGTTCCACGTCCATAATTGCAAAAAAGACGTGATTGCAACTCTATAAGTACATAAATGTATCAAATAACCATACCGAGACGTACTGGTCCATTCTCATTTGTGTTTATTCTGCCGGAGTCTATTCGTACTATTTATATATTCCAATTCATTGGATTCAAACGTATGCTGAATGACATCTAAAACAGCGGTTTCTCTCACTCTCTCAGTACCGACTGCCATAGGTATCAAGTTACGCCCTCATCCAAAGGCAGGGTGGGGATATGCAGCTCATTTAAGGTGGTATACCCCTAAACAGCTCATTTTTAAACAGGCCCCAAAATGACTTTTTTTTAAATGGTTATAATAAATTAACTGTGGGGTATTTTGAGCTGAAACTTCACAAATACATTCTGGGGACACCCGAGACCAATATTACATCTTGTAAAAAGGGGCATAATAGGTGCCCTTTAAAATCTATAACTAGATAATTCATTCACACCACGTCAGCGCTGTTTGATCGGTTAATAACGGAGAAATGTTAATGCTTCTCAAATTCAAATTCGAATTCAAATGCTTTGTTTGTTAAGGCAGGGTGGGGATATGCAGCTCATTTAAGGTGGTATACCCCTAAACAGCTCATTTTTAAACAGGCACCAAAATGACTTTTTTTAAAATGGTTATAATAAATTAACTGTGGGGTATTTTGAGCTGAAACTTCACAAATACATTCTGGGGACACCCGAGACCAATATTACATCTTGTAAAAAGGGGCATAATAGGTGCCCTTTAAAATCTATAACTAGATAATTCATTCACACCACGTCAGCGCTGTTTGATCGGTTAATAACGGAGAAATGTTAATGCTTCTCAAATTCAAATTCGAATTCAAATGCTTTGTTTGTTTACTGGATCTCTCTTAGTGCTGTAGTAGTGTCGTAGTAATAGTAATCAAGATCGGCTCGCGCTTCACTGTTGTTGATGGTCCAAACTGATAAAGGCCTGTGAAGCACAAAATGAGTTTCATTCCGCTTTCATTACGTTTGCCATTTGATGTTGCACAACGTTAGGTGGTGGGTCAAAATCAGTGCAGATCTTAGTCGGCAGGAAAAATGGTCTGTAATGGTAAAAACTGTAATGGTTCGGTTTGTAATGTGAGTACGAGTCCAAGTACGAGTCATCATTCCACGAGTCCAAGTCGAGTCACGAGTCCAGAGAATGGAGTCTACTGTAGATTTGGACTCGAGTCCGAGTCCAGGACTCGAGTACTCCATCACAGCCTGACAGTAGTTTTTTTGTGTGTGTTTTTTTATGCCAAAAGAGTGTAAGATAGTAAATCTGGCCCTTAATATCTTAAGTCATTCCCTCAGACCTGCAATCAAATACCCCATATGGGAACACTACATAATAATTCTACAGTAATAAAGTACTTAAAAATCATTAACAAACTAATAGTTTATAATTCATAGTTAATATATTGCAGTCTCTACATTGTTCATATATTAATAGGCTATATAAAAAATAGTGAGTTCTTAATTCATTGTCACTGTAATAAATGCTCCTAGTAAAGCAATTGTTGGTTATTAGGAGTAAATATTTTAGATTAGCGCATGGAAAATGTCATTAATGAAGTGATTTAAACTAACCTTTATTAGACATGAATTACATTCATATTCAGTGTTCCTTAAAATGTTTACTAGTAATTATGTTGCCATAATTATGTTGGCATATGTTGTTTACATGTACTTGTAAACATATGTTTATATACACTCACCTAAAGGATTATTAGGAACACCATACTAATACTGTGTTTGACCCCCTTTCGCCTTCTGAACTGCCTTAATTCTACGTGGCATTGATTCAGCAAGGTGCTGAAAGTATTCTTTAGAAATGTTGGCCCATATTGATAGGATAGCATCTTGCAGTTGATGGAGATTTGTGGGATGCACATCCAGGGCATGAAGCTCCTGTTCCACCACATCCCAAATATGCTCTATTGGGTTGAGATCTGGTGACTGTGGGGGCCATTTTAGTACAGTGAACTCATTGTCATGTTCAAGAAACCAATTTGAAATGATTTGAGCTTTGTGACATGGTGCATTATCCTGCTGGAAGTAGCCATCAGAGGATGGGTACATGGTGGCCATAAAGGGATGGAGATGGTCAGAAACAATGCTCATGGTAGACCGTGGCATTTAAACAATGCCCAATTAGCACTAAGGGGCCTAAAGAAAAACATCACGAATATTAAATATAACTTATTATAATATTATAACTTAATTCTCTATTTCCTAGATTAAGATCAGTTTCTCACCCCAGTTCTGTCTCCAGAAGAACTCTAGGGTCTTCTGGGAGGAAAAGTGTTTCTTCACTGTGTAGTGTGTTCTCTGGATCAGCATGTTGGACAGACCGGCCTGTTTGAGCAGGTACGCCTGGGTAGGAGAGTGACCGAATGGATCCACAGCCCAGCCAGTCTTGGGTTTCACTCCTAACAAAAAGAGGAGGAACACAATTTTAGGTTAATTAAACAAATGTATATATTTCAATAAATTGCCTATTTCTGGTCATTATTTTTTTTTCTACTCTTTACTGATGCATATACAAGTGAAACTCAAAAAATGTGAATATTGTGCAAAAGTTCATGTATTTCAGTAATTCAAATTAAAAGGTGAAACTAATATGTTTATTACATATAGCTATATACATACGCATGATTATACTTTTCAGAGGGCCAACCTTTCTGCATTTAAAATACTTTTTTATTGATTTCATGTAAAATTCTAATTTTCTGCGATTTTGAATTTGGTGTTTTCATAAACTGTAAGCCATAATCATCAAAATGATAACTTTTGTAGGATATTCTAATTTTTCGAGTTTCACCTGTAAATAAAAATTATTCAATGATTTAATTTAATGAAAAAAAAATATAGAATATTCCATGATTATTTAACTAGATGTAAACGTTTTACTTGATTGTATTTTACTGCTATAGAATATTATAGAATATTAATATGCACTACCATTCAAAGGTTTGGGATCAGCTTTTTTAGTTGTTGTTGAAAGAATGAATACTTTTATTTAGCAGATGAACTTTCTATTCATCAAAAAATCCTAAAAAAACAAAAAAGTATCACGGTTTTACACAAAAAAATTTCATACTAATAAATAATTGTTTTTTGATCACCTAATCTGCAAATTAAAATTATTTCTGAAAGATCATGTGACACTCAAGACTGGAATAATCACCACTGAAAATTCAGCTTTCCATTACAGGAATAAAATACATTTTAAAATACACTAAAATCTAAAATATAAGTTATTTTAAATGCAAATAATATTTCACGAAATTACTGTTTCTACTGTATTTTTATTACATAAATGCAGCTTTAATGACCAAAATAGACTTCAAACACATACACAAAAAAAAAATCAAACTGAAAGCAAACTTCTGAACAGTAGTGTACATACTCATTTTTTTTTAGCTATACCACCCATCCCTTGACACATTTTTAGAAACAGCTAATACAGTCATACACTTAAGTTAAAACTTGGTTAGGGTCTATTTTTAGTGTGTCTAAAAAAAACTGTGAATCAGTAGAGCATTTACAACAGCTTTGAATGTAAGGTGAGGTGATTCTCAGACAGGACTCATGGAACAGAGTAAAACCCAGGAGATTCAGGTAATCTTGAAAGGCATGTGTACCCTGAAGAGACCCGTGTTTATATTCATGAGCACATGAGGATGAGCAAACCGCAACTCAGCAGCTCAAAGCTCTCCTGAATGTAATACTGGGAGCATGGCATCATCGGCTAAACAAGTGTTGTTTGAAATCCAAAGACTCATTGTAGAATCCGTCTCTTCAATAAATCTATATTTGAGAAACCGGTCCACTGACAGCTGAGATATCAGGAATGCAGATGGTAGAGTGGATGTGTAGTAATGAGAGCCAGGGCTATGCTCCAAGTTTTAATACACTAATAATGAACATTGAAAAAAAAAAAAAAAAATCTCCCAGAGGTTTTTGAGCCAATATGGGAAGCATAAATATGTAGAGGGGCTAAAATTCCTTATAGTATTGCAGTTAGGAGGTTTAGCATTCTGGGTTTCACAACCCACATCTTGAGCTGAGGTTAATTCAGAATTTAAATAGGTCTGAAACAGGATATTGATACCCAGTTCAACCTAGGACCGCCCACAGTCCCTTCGAACCAGAAAACTGGAAAGTTCTTTCTTGATATAAAAGGTTTTAATCTATTTGGCTGACTTTACAAAACTTCTGGCTGTAAAAGTACACAGAATTTATCATCAATCCGCCAAAAGAAAGTTGGATTCACTAAAACGTACCAGATACTTCCTGCACCGTTGCTTTTTTCACATAATTTATGTTATGTAGCAATGAGGTTAGACATGTGGAGTAAAAAAAAAGACATTTACATACCCAAATTTTTTTCCAACCACTGGTGGCCTTCAATTAACTGATCTATCAAGGCAGAGTAGTGGGTGTTGGCTTCGTCAGGCATCACCCAGCCTCCTGTAGCCACCTCGAACTGACCGTTCTCGACAAGCCTGGTTTAAAGAAAGAGAGAGAACGAAAAAGAGAAGGAGAGAAAAATGTTCTTAGCCAACATGAAACTGCATTCACAAACGCATTGTACTTCTGTAAGGATCAGATGCATCCGAAATTGATTTCACCATGAGGGAGCTTTCCCACCTCCACATGTCCTAGGTACACGTACACATGCGAGTGTGTTTTCGCTGTCAACTGTCCTCTCTTTGACAGTGTCATTTTCTCTCACCAGCTTAAATGTTAACATCACTCTACACACGACATAATAGCGTACCTCCAGGCCAGCCCGCAAACAATAAAAAGAAATTTAGTATGCGAGGATGCCGAGGCGTAATTCTATTCTATTGAACTTGTATTTCAAGTTCAAGTGTGACAAAAGTCTAAAGGTCTTGGATCACTCCGATGAACACTAAATTTGCATTGAAAATACATTTTGGGTCAAAATGTCCAAAAGTTTTAGTCAAAGCCACTTTGTACTAATACGCTCCCTCGTTTAGTTAAACCGTGTCCCTGTTGTACTAATTCGTTCTCTAGTTTTAGTCCAATCATGGCCACTTTGTACTAATTCACTAAGTCATTTTAGTTTCATTTCAATATTTGAAATTTTTCTTCTTTTCTTTTTACACAGTGTACCAATACAAAGAAAACCAAACAACACAACCATAACAACCCTAACAAAGCAAAATTTTCAAGTTTATAAGTATTGTTTTTTCACAAGAGTCAAGCACATCAATAGAGGTCATTTCTGAGAGTTTGGAAGAGTGTTTAACGTCTCAGAAGATCCGAGAATTAAAAGACCATGGTCTGGCTTAAACTCCTTTTGAAAAACATCTAATAATATGGCACTGCAAAAACAGTTTGGGACAAAACCAAAACATATGTGACAAACCCTCCTCTGTTTTACATCTGGCGCAAACTGGATAAATAGAATTGTACATTTTACTCAATTTAGTTTTTGGAATAGTACAGTCTATCTACCACTTTAAACTAAATCAACCTGTTCCTCACATTAATTGAGCAGTCTTGAAATCATTCAGGTTTCACGGACACCTCTTCATCAAAGTCCTTAGCCCAGGCTTCTTTTATATAATTTGTGTTAACAGGCAGTTGGAAAGCATTTGCACAGAGTGTAACCAAATATCTAGAGCTAAGATTTACCAAAAAAAAACATTGCTCAAATTTGTTAAGACTTTGGTTTGTCAATAAATTGTGGAATAACCATTTGAACATAATCTCTCGCTTATAGATACCGAAAAAAGTCAGAATCTGGGAGATTAAATGCAGATTGCAAATTGATTAAAATATGCAAATTTACCATCAATATAAAGATCCCCAATATACATTAGGCCTTTGCTTTTCCATTCAATAAAACCCCGGTGTAGCTGAGAGGGTTTATACGTGATTGTTAGCAAAGCGTGTAAGGGCAAAGATGTCTGGTGACTTAAGATGTTAACTTATTTGATTTAATATTCGTATTGACATTTTTAATTATTAAATTGGTCCCAGTTAGTTTTGATGAGGGAGCCACTTTGGAAAAAAGTAAAACTTGGAGACAAGATGTTGTTAGAGACAATGTCTCTACCCTAAGCCATAGAGGATCAGCCACAGAGAAAGTTGGGGCGGCTGGGGGGTGGGTCTTGTAAGCCGAAAGAAACGGTACAATAATTGAATCAACAAGCTTTAAAAACAGGTACAGGAATTGTGGTAAAGTGACCATTTTATTTGCATTTCTTTAATTTGTCAATCCTAGCTAAAAATAAATAAATAATTAAAATATTTGCTTAAGGATCTTTGGAACCACGTGCCAAGGTAGTGTATGTAAAGTTGTCTTCGACTATTTTGAAAGGCAAGGGACCAACCTGGGGTGCATTTCCCGTACAACGATGTAACTCCCTGCTTCACTATCATAGTGCGATGCATCGTTGTAGAAATCAACTAGCTAGACACGACTGTTTCCCGAAACCCATTGTCGCAAAGTATCGTTCAACCATGTTGGTTTCACATGTGGTGGAGTAATAACTACTTTTAATGAAACTGTTTGAGATCCAATTAACGCTAGATTTATTAATATAAATTACAGACATGTCATCTGAGGACTATTTCTAATTGTTCTCAGTTATTTTGCTTTATCACCAAACTCAATATTTGGCTCGTTCTTACATAGTAGAGCACGTTCGTACATGCGCACTCTTCAAAATCGCCACTTTAAATCTTTTAACAAACTACAAGATGTAAATTACATTTGTATGTATTCTAAATAAAAGGCACCGGTTGTACTGAATGTCAGCTTGCTTAGTTTGCTCAAGATAAGGATTTATTACCTCCAAATGTCATGCAATATAGAAACGATGCCTCTAACCACAGGTCGAGAGCTGTCGTTCAAACCACACAACTTTGCGATGCTGTTTGAGAATGTTCGTTGGAACGATGGTTTTGGGAAACACCGGCTCGTTGAACTATGCTGATAACGACGGAACTTGCGACCATGGTTGGCTAACGATGCTTTCAGGAAACACACCCCTGGCTGGGATTTATGTGTCTAGCAAGTGACAAACTAACTTTTGGACCAGTCAAAAGGTTAGTTCACCCAAAAATGAAAATTAAGAAATTAATTACTCACCCCCATGCTGTACCAACCCTGTAAGACCTTCATTCATCTTCAGAACACAAATGAAGATATTTTTGATTAAATTTGAGAGCTGGATCACTGCTACATAGGCTACCTAAGGGATCGAAACTTGACGGCCCAGAAAGTCATTGAAGAAAATGTTTAAATATTCCATGTGACTACAGTGGCTCAACTATAAGTTTATCAAACGACGGGAATACTTTTTGTGCAGAAAACAAACAAAAATAACAACTTTATTCGACTATTCCTTTTGTTCCTTGTAGGCCTGAGACGAGAGTTCAAGAGATTTCCACGACGCATGCGAGAGAACTGAACAAGGAGTAGAGTTAGATCGCATGCGTCGTTGAAATCTCTTGAACTCTCTTCTCAGGCCCAGAAGGAAGAAAAGGTATAGTTGAATAAAGTTGTTATTTTTGTTGTTTTTTTTTTAAAAAATTATTCTCGTCACTTGATAAACTTATAGTTGAGCCACTGTAGTCATGTGGAATATTTAAACAATTTCTTCAATGACTTTCTGGGCCGTCAAGTTTCAATCCCTTAGGGTGCCTATGTGGTAGTGACCCAGCTCTCAAATTTAATAAAAAATATCTTCATTTGTGTTCTTAAGATGAACAAAGCTCTTATGGGGATGGTACAGTGTCATATTCAAGTCTGTGTTCCCCTGTCTCCTCTCATGTTTTCAGTTCCCCATTAGTTTGATTTGTCTTCCCAGGTGTTTCTTGTTAACCACACCCCCTTGTTATCTTGTCTAGCTAGTTTTCCCCTGTATTTATACTCCTGTAGTTTAGTTGTTCCTTGTCAGTCGTTGATGTTACTGTCTCGCTGTTCCGTGTTCCTGCCTTGAGTTTCTGGTTACGTTACATACAGCATGGGGTTGAGTAATTAATGACTTAATTTTCATTTTTGGGTGAACTAACCCTTTAATCGTATACCCGGAGATTTTACCAAAGGCATTATTATAATCAAGTAAATGGGGAACTGATTTGGCTGGATCAGAAAGATATATTAAAAGATCATCAGCATGTAGACTAACAAAAGCTTCCTCACTTTCAATCTTGCATGTATATGTGGGTGACTTCTGATCCCTACTTCTAGCGGTTCCAATGCAATATCAAAAAAAAGAGGAGAAAGAAGATCTCCTTGCCTAACTCCTCGACACAACTCAAAGGGGTTAGATTTGTTAGAGATTGTCAGAATGGATGAACGAGGACATACATATAGAATTGTTATCCCTTTGATAAAACGACTCCCAACCCCCAAGTGCTCAAGCGCTTTTAGCATGAATGGCCACTCTATTTGATCAAACGCCTTTTGGGCATCTAGTAAAATGATTGCTCCTGAGGCTTCCTTAACAAAAATCCTTTTGAAAAATATTAAAAAAGGATGACCTGGTATAAACCCAGTTCAGTCTGGGTGTACTAATGTTGAGATATGTTTTCCAAGTCCACGTTAAGAAGCGATATAGGTCTATAATTGACCTTTTGACCGTCAGATTGAGACACTGAGATTAGTCAAAGAAACATGGAGAAAGCAGATCAAACATGAAAATCGCATTTATCATAACACGCAAGCAGTTGCCGTGGTAATGAACAACCTGCTTGTTAAAGCCAATGTATAATCCTGTATCTGATGCAAAATTACTAAATATGCAGTGCGAGTTATATATTTCTTACTCCAAACAATTAGCCACTGAACCACCTTATAAAATCTTCTTCAAGGCTGTGCTGGTTGCATTTGAGCTACAGGTCATGGGGTTTCTCAGATTTCGCTTAAGACCGGTAAGCATTAGCCTCGATAGTAGTCGTGTCTCCTTCATTGTGCATTTTTATATTTTGACTATGTCCCTCCACTACATACTGTAACCCCTTGTGCCTCGATCTGGAGGATATCGTGGAGATATTGCTCCAAAAAAGGTCACTAACACGCATGGGTATACCTCTTCCCGTCATGGCAATCTGTCGCGCTGGTTGTGTTTGACCATTTGTTTGACGGGCGTAGTAACAATAACTAGGGGGCGTGGCTTTTGCGAACGGTCAATTGGCCGGGTCAGTGTCGTTTTTATCCTTTCTTTAATAGAACACAAATATTGGCCTCATATAAAGAATTGGGGTGGCCTGGATGCCAGCCTGAACCCCGCCCATATTTTTTTGGTCGGGAAGTTCGGTTTTTGGACTCAATCCATTGAGAGATAATTTTGATCGGTTCAGAATTAGTCTGGCCAATCAAATTGTCTGGGTTGAACTGGTTTGAATGGCCACTCTATTCATTGGGTTGAACTGGTTTCCCTCAAAGATGACTGCAGCATTACTTTTAAAATACGAACAGAGAACTGCATTCAAAGCATTTATCGATCGGAAAGATGTGTTTGCCGTCTCCCAACAAGATTCGGCAAAAGTTTATTTTATCAGCTGGCTCCGATGGTCGCTAAGAAGATGGGATGTGGTCGTTGTGGTTTCTCCTTTGGTCGCACTCATGGAGGACCAAGCAAAAGAAGCAACACTCAATATTTTATTACTTACAGCATGCATGTAGTTGAGTTCTGTTGACAACTTTGCATAGCTCATAAAAAAAACACTTACTCTTACACTTAATCATTGCTCTGATTGGTTTTAGGTCTATCCAATTGAGTGGATTGGGTTGTCTATCCAACACGTCTCATAATCAAAGCCCTATGGAGCAGTATGAGACTCAAAAATTCTGACTAGAATGCGAGTATGACGAAGTCAGGCTAGCATTGGGGAGTCTGCCATTGTTGTATGAGTCATTGATCATTCTCAATAAGTAAGGGGCTAGTTTTAAAGAGATTAAAAAATAAAATAAATTCGGTCCCACTATATATTAAGTGGCTTTAAGTACTATGTACTACTTACATTGAAACGAATAATTTGATACAATGGACTTATTGTGTACATACATGTTTTTACATTGTACTTATATTTAAAAAATACCAGCACGTAATCACCGCTGTGACTAATTTATCTAATTACATCTGTAATTACACAGCTGACCCATCACTTATACTTAAACCTACCCATACCACCACACCTTTCCCTACTCTTACCCATATCACACCTCAATAGCAGCAAAAGTGTTTTACAATACAACATGAGCACAATAAATACATTGTACTTATTTTTCAATGTAAGTACATAGTACTTAAAGCCACTTAATATAAAGTGGGACCATAAATTCACATCCAAAGCCATCTAGACCTGGTGCTTAGCCGGACGGAAAGGACTTGATGGCCTTTAAGATGTCTTCTTTAGAAAGTGAACGTTCTAGGATCTTCTTTTGCAATTTCCTGTAATTGGGGAAAATGAAGACTATCAGTTTGATTTTTTTATCTTTGAGTTGCCACTTCATGTCCAAAGGAAAATCTGGGTCCCGAAGGAAAACCAGTTAAGAACCTCTGATTCAAGTGTGGAAGAATCAGATGAAGACATCCCAATAACAACGTTAATATGATTTGATGAAAGACTATGAAGATATATATATTTCTTTACTTTAGAATAACATGTGCTATAACACCAGGAAAGTAAAGTATACCAGATCCATTTTGAGTGTGTTTAAAGCTTTGAAGAGTACAAAGGAGCTGAAAATGTTTCACCACTGCAACATCATCGACAGCATTTCTTCAGGGCTTTCACTACAAAGCACTTTCCTTCACATATGCAGCATTACACACAGTAACCAACATTTTTTATATATTTTCAGATTTATTGAGCTTTCCCGCTGCAAAACTAATTATTTTCTTGAACAGAGAGCAGACACCTAGGGTAATGGCATCCCTTATTAGAAGTAGACTTCTCCAGGCCTGATTGCTAGTCAGCAGCTTTTCTCTGTAATGCTGAATATTTCAGCTGTGAATCGTATAGCGTGGCCCTCTGGAGGACAGTAATAAGAGCGGCGCAGGCAAAACCAAGAGCACTAGCTCAGCACGTGAAAGAAAGTTTCAAAATTACCTTGAAAAATGGTCTGTTATTCTCGAATCAATCACTGGCCAAGAGAAAAATCCACAGGGCAGCAGTAAATTTTTTTAAGCTGTACCTTATCGTTAATACGTGTTTCCCGAAACGTTCTTAGTTAAGTATATACCTTCAGAAGGTTTGTCTGGAGCACTCTTAACTATCCCTTATCACTGTTGGCAGTTCACTCCGCTAGTGGGCACCACAGCAAAAAGCTTCTTTACATCTTAGTCTATACGGATATTATTTTAAATTTAATACACCCAGTGTTCAATTAGGCTAATTTAAGTGTTTTCAAGCAAATAATAAAATTGACATCACACTGATTGTTGTTAGCTTTTTAAATATATTATCCAAAGGTACATCAGCTGGCAAACCATTCGAAAGTAAAGGCTTATTCGTCTATTTAATGAGAATGACTGTGGTGGGGAATTTGGTCAAACTATGGCAGCGATACAGCAAATAGTTGTGCTAAATCAAAGATGGCGCCGTCCATTTTCATGGCAATGCATTCCCAGGTATCTTTTTTTCATTTTGTTGGACACAGTTGTCTGAAAACTTGAAACTTAAGGAGTGCCACCTCGTCTAAAAGGATGTCCATTTCAGTTGGATTAAAGCTGGGGGCTCTCCAATTTCTTTCTTTTTTCTCAGCCATAGCTATTGATTAAATGTTTCGCGTGTTGCGTTTTTATTGAGTAGATCATCTGATCATAAACATTTTTTTATTTACACCAATAATGTGATGCAGCTGCTGGGCAATCAACCCTGGTTGTGGAGTAAATAAAGGAATAGCTTGTTTTCACGTGACGTCACGCCACATGCGTTGCCATGGCGCGAAATGCAGAAGGAGGGCAGGAAGTGATTTTCTATATTTAGGAAGCACTATAACACACTCAAAATGCCTATGTTTTGCGTCGTTTTAAGGTTGCTCAAATCGATCAAACCACGAGGAGTTTTTATCGTGTGCCAAAAGATGTTGTTCATAAGGGGGGAAAATACAAGAAATTGACAGATAAACACGGGGAAAAATGCCTTGCAAACCTACAGTACGTCTGCGGTCGGGAGGAGCCGAATGGGAAAATGCCTGTGTGTGTGTGCAGTGATTACTTCGTCAAATGTGAGTTAATACATTATTTATGTGGCTTATAATTACATTATTCAGGTGTTTAAATACACTTATGTGGGTGTTTGTGTAACGTACCAGTTTACGAACTTTGTAAAGTCAAAGTATGTCTGTAAGACGAGTTAGTTGCTGATATCTACAGCCTCGATGGCAGGCAAATCTCTCAATTCAGTTGAAAATCGGTCCTCTTCATAACGTAAGGATCACGTCCAACATATCTCTTGTAATAGCGTCTAAAGTAGTACAGTACGGATTTTCCTCGATCTCGTCCATTGCGCTCTTCACTCCTTGCCCTCCATCTGCATTCCGCGGGTCAACACAATCACGTGACTGCAAACCACCTATAGCAAATATATTATGATAATATAAGTGGCCCTTTCTAATGCAATGAAAACAGACAGTTACTGTAGTGGGTTAGACTCATGACACGTTTGAGCACGAGGTTGTGCGTTCGCGCACTCTTTCCGAAATTATATAAAATATCCAGGGTTTAATTTAGTTTGCAATTTTTATAATATCCCATGAGTCCAAATAAATGCAATTTCCACTATTTCTGAAGTGCTTCTTTTAAAAAGAACACCGCTTTCTCACAAAACGCAGCGTAGCAGCCCCTGCACGAGAGAATAATTGATTCTCGAGCCATCGATATCAACAAATTCAGCACCATTGCCACCAACAGTAACGTCACACCTAGGAAAGTTTATCTTAAGGTGCTTCCTAAGGCATGGTTCGAGGAACACACCTAGAAATGGTATACCTTCAGTTAAGTTATACCTTAAAAGTCTTCGTAGCGTGCTAAGAGACAACGTTATCGGGGAAACTCCGCCCATATTCCTGGTCTTATTCATTCATGTCCCTGGTTTTGTGCACAATGCAATGCATACCAAGTAATGGACGAGAAACATCATTTTAAGTTGACTTTGACCCTACTATGACCCTTTCTCCATCATCTAAGATGTATTTGGTTAATTTCAGACTACAGCCACAATTTAGAACACGGAATATGATTTTCTAAACGCTTCCTAGATCAAGTTAAATGTTGTCAGGGAATGAAATTGAGGTTCAGGTGAGGTTAGACCAATTTGAAAATATGTTGACATACAGTACACTTCGATTAGCAGAATATGAAATCTTTGAAAAGTCTTGTCCCCAATACTGCAAATTAAATATATATATTGATAGGAATTTATGGACTGATAGCATTGATAGGAATTTATGGACTTATCTGCAGTTCCCATTTTCCTGAGCATACTCTCAAGCACAGACAACTTGATTTATTCTGAAGATACCCCTCCATGTATGTGGCAGTAAAAGAAATTGAATCATTATGCTAGACCTTGATTCGGCTGATATAAAATGAAATAAAACCTGCTCATGCCTGCCAAAAATCTTGATTTGGAGTCAGCCAAGGCCTTCTTGGAAATAAACGAGGGGGAATGATGGGGGGGCCAAATGTTCAAAAAGAATAGAGCTTGCTTGCTTCAAACTCTTTCTGTGCATCAAATCAATAATGAATAAATATTGGTGTTAGATTTTTCATTTGACTTCAGCCTTCACCTCGGGCCGTTTTAAGAAAGATGCTCTAATTGGAATTCAAACCCACAGCAGAATTGTTTATTACAATTCCACATGGTATTTTTGTCTTTTCCCAAGGCTAGTTTAACAATGAACACGACCAGTTCTGTATATTTGACATGAATTTATAACCCAAAGTTTGGAAATAGTACAACCTTTTAATGTCTTTGAAAGAAGTCTCTTATGCTCACCAAGGCTGCATTTATTTCATCAAAAAATACAGTAAAAACAGTAATACTGGAAAATATAATTTCAAATCGAAAGAACTATTTTCTATTTGAATATATTTTTAAATTATTTACTTCTATGATGGCAAAGCTGAATTTTCAGCATTAGTTCTTTCAGATCCATCAGAAATCATTCGAATATGCTGATTTGGTGCTCAAGAAACAATTATTATTATTATTATTATTTTATCAATATTGAGAACAGTTGTGCTGCTTAACATTTTTGTAAAAATGGTACTTTTTTCAGAATTTTTTAAGTAATAGAAACTAGTTCAATTCAATTCAAAGTTCAGCATTTATTTGCATTTATTAAATAGAAATCTTTTGTAACATTATAAATGTCTTTACATTCACTTTTGATCGATTTAATGCATCCTTGATGAATAAATGTATTAATTTCTAGGGCTGGGTAATAAATATCGATTTCTCGATATTAATCGATTCTCATTTTTGCAAACCGATATCGATTCTTAAATCTCAAGAATCGATTAGTCATCCTGTTTCATTTGAATGAATGGAACATTGTATCGCGGCTGCATGCATCCAAAATATCGCAATAATCTTTGTCCTTTGTTACCATTATTAGGAAACACAGTCTCAATTTTCAAATTACGTCAATTTTCTTTAGAAATTCAAAAACATAAATAACGTTTTGGCGCTGTGGCGTGAGATCACTCTGGCGCAGCTCAAGAGAAGCAGCAGCGCTGATCTGTCTTCCGGGTTAATAATACCAGCTACAGCGCGAAATAAACATGAATGAACTTGCCAGATTTATTCAAATATGCATTATGATCTTAATGTTCTTCAATATTTAATGCATATTTGAATAAATCTGGAAAGTTTTTATGACAGCCACCATTTAAATGTTTATATTTCATATAAAATAAATAAAAATAATAAATAATATTTATTATAAAAATAAATAAAAGTGTAATTTAAGTGTTTGTGTAGCTACAAAACAGTTCATTATTACCTTCATATTAGGCTAATGAAGCCTAGTAGGCTACAACTAGACTCCCAAAGTTCACCGCATTAGTTAAGAGATTCGATTCCCTTGAGAAAAATTGCCATTTATTGTAACTGATATCCAAAATAATCAATATTGAATCGAATTGCAAGCTTGTGAATCGAAATCGAATCGAATTGTGAAATTTGTCTCAATACCCAGCCCTATTAATTTCCCTCTTTTTTTCCCTCTTACCACAACACGTTTAATGGTATCATGGTTTCCACAAAAATGTTGACACCAAAAACTGTTTTCAACATTGATTATAATAATAAGAAATGTTTCTTGAGCAGCAAACCAGCATATAAGAATGATTTCTGAAGGATCATGTGACACTGAAGACTGGAGTAATGATGCTGAAAATTCAGCTTTCCATCACAGGAATAAATTACATTTTTAAATGTATTAAAATAGAAAATAATTATTTTAAATTGTAATAATATTTCACAATATTCCTAAATCATTATAGTAATATCACAATATTACTGAATATTTAATTTCTGATTGAATAAATCCAGATAAATGGTGAGCAAAATTTTGACAGGTCCTGTACATTGTATACCTTTTTAAAAATGTGCATAGAAGAAAATGGTTATTTATCATAAATATATACTAGAATCTATGTTTGGTATCGTTATCATCTTTAAAACATAATATGTTTGTATCAATGTCTGGAATTCATTTTGCGCATAAACAGTCACCTGAGAGCTAGGCAATAAAGTACAAACTTTGAGCTTAATTAAAATGGGACCAAAAGCACAATGGAGTCCTCGGAAACTCCTCAACATCTTGCTTACACCAGTGTTGTGTGTGAACGTTGCAATTAATGAAACCATAAATTACACCAAACACATGAGGATGGATGGATATTAACAACAGAGAACAGCCTCACCTCCTGACGGCGTCTCGTTTCTGCTCGTCGATGCTTTCCCACCATTTTGCAAAATATGAGATCTCAGACCAGATCATTTTTCGACGAACGTCTTCGTGTAGTTTCACCACCATGTTGTTGAGAATGTGTTGGGTCTGGTCTCGATAGTAGTCATCGAAAGTCTTCAACCAGCCTGAGAAAAACATCACAGAAATTTGTAACAGAGTTTGTTGAGATTTTTAACGACTTGATATTTAAATTGGTTTTTAACTCAATATTCACTCTCATTTCATTCCAATTCTATCTTTTGTGGAACAGAAAATGAAATGTTTAGCAGAATGTTTGTGTTATTAAATGACAGTGAATGAGATCAGGAACAGCCGAAGTCACCATTCATTTACATTGTATGGAAAATAACAGCTTGGATATTCTGCAAAATATCTCCTTTTGTGTTCAATGCAAGAAATAAGTATATTACATTTAAATTGGGGCGTGAAACAAAAAAGCATCATGGTATCAGCATGTTTTTGGACAAGTACCATAACAGTATTATTTGAGGTAACATGAAAATGCCATACGTAGTATATGAATATGTTACTGATTATATTTCATGGTATTAAAAAAAACCTAAAGATTGGGGTTGCTCGTCAAGGCTGCATTTATTTACCAAAAATAGAGTCAAAACAGTAATATTGTGAATTATTAATACAAATTAAATTAACAGTTTTTCATAATAATGAATAATAATAATTTCTTATTATTTTTGATCAATGTTGAAACAGTTGTGCTGCGTAATATTCAGGATTTGATCAATTTGAATTGATACATTGAAAGTTCAAAAGAACAGTATTTATTAGAAATAGACTTTTTGTAACAATGTAAAATGATCAACTTATATCTTTGTGTCATATATAATGTATAATATAACTATTGCAACAGTATATTTTTACAGTAGAGCGTGACCTCAGAATTGATCGATTTTACAAGCTCAGATTAACGAGTAATACAAGTTAAGTTTTAAATGAACACTGGCAAGTATTTAAAAGGGAAGTGTGTAATTTCTGCACCACAATCGGAACCAAACGAAATTGCAAACAAAAGGAGATTTCACAAACACTCGCACAACCTTTAAATATTTAAACAACCTTGCATCCTGCAAACAGACACATCCAGTTTACTAACACTTACAGATATTTTAATTTTAATCCCACAGGAACATGAAATGACAGTCATCATAATATGAATGATTTATAACTCAAACATTATTGAGAAAACTAATCCTTTAACTAACAGAGATGTATTTGCAGCTGTCCAAACATCTTTTAGTGCTTTATTTTAGGCAACGGCATAAGCAACAGACCATAACTGACAGTTGCTACCCGTCCTTTACCAGAAACCATCACATGACATCAAGCAGGAAAAACAACATGACCTTCCAGTTTTCCCACAAAGCAGGTTTATGGTTTATCTTGAGGGCACTTGACTAGTTGCTGAGGGAAATGTCAACGAAAACCGGACAGGGGTGTGTTTCCCGAAAGCATCGTTAGCCAACTATGGTGGCAAGTTGGTCGCAATTCCCATTGAACTGTATTGGTAACGATGGAACTTGCGACCATAGTTGGCTAACGATGCTTTCGGGAAACGCACCCCAGGTCAGGTTACCAAACACACCAACAATGAGCATGTTTACATGCGCACCAAAAATCAGTTAACTGAAACGACCTGTTTTACATGCAAATCAATAACTTGTTGGCAATGTAATTAAACCGTGTTTAAGACTGTAGGCCTATTTATAAAAAAAAAAATAATAATAATAAGAGAAAAAAAAAGTTATTGCCCATCCATGTATTTCACTCAGAGACAGTATTCTATTTATTCAGTGAGTTTTGATGTTAAATAAAGCATCTAAAACCCCAGAGTACCTCAAAACTTCAAACTTGCACAGACTCATTCTCCTTGAATTCGACTGTACCACTTGTCATTTGGCTGCACGAGATAAGAACACATTTTTTATATGTTTTGGGTCCATATTTTTGCATGTTTATTTACCTTTGGTAATGTTTGCCTGAAATAGTTGGAAAAGGTTCATGATGCTAGTTACCCAACAACAGTCTAGTCAAGCTTGAGTAGGGTTGGGTACCGAAACTCGGTGCCAATACAGGGCTGCAGACTAACTTTTCCAGTGGTTGAATTGGTGCTACCAACTTTCTCAGTTGGTCGCACCTTTACCATGCCATGGGATTAATCAATGCTTTGCATGCCATGCTTTCTGGGTTGCAGCATCAATACCTGTAATATATTAATTATCATTGCCAAATTTCAGGATTGTCATGGATTTTGTACAGTAATTTTAAGCATTTTACATTTGAATCATAATCGACTGTATCTATCTATGTATTATCGTCTTTCTATCAGCATCATCTTTCTATCTTTTAAAAATCATTAAACATTCAAATGTATGCATTACATTTTAAAAGATTAGAGTAATATAAACTAATACAGATTTTTCATTATCAAAGTTTATAGTTGTAACAAAAATCAGAAATCTCACACTCCTTACCTTCTGCATTTTATAATAATTTCCTTTTCCTGAGTCGGGCGATTACTCTCATCTAACCGCTGAAAAGACGTAGGAAGGGGCACGCTGTTTCGTGAGACATTTTCATTTTTATATGCCTTAATTCGTGAATTCGCAATTGGTGCGTTCCACCATCAGTGTGCAATGTGCGTGACGTCTACGTTACAGGCACTGCGCAACTCCGCATCCGAGTCGACCCTGGGATAAAATAGTCCGAATGTAAACACTTATTACTGTAGTGATTCAGGATAAGTCAAAAACACGGTTTGGAAAATGGATTCATGATGTAGCCTACTCGTTCATTTTGAACATAAGTTACGGACTGCAGCAGCTGATACAATGGCGTTCTGTTGCGCAAACGTCCACTCGCACATATGCGACCAGATAAACTTTTAACTCGCACTTTCTTAAAAAATGGTTGCAGTCTGGAACCCTGCAATAGAGAACCGGTTCTGACATAAACGGTAGTAACCAGAACGAATAAGAACAAAAATTTCGGTGCCTGATTTCGGTGCCTAAAGGCCATTGCACACTGAGTCCGAAATTCGCACCCGAAATTTTTGCACGTTAAAAAAAAAATTCGACCTCACGTTATGTCAGTCACGCTTGCACACCGCCTCCGAAACTTTCGTCCGTCATAAAATTCATCGGATCGGGTTCGATTTTCTGCGTTTTTCGCATCCAGAGCCAGCATTTTGAGAGGTCTTTTGACAATTCAGGGCCGGGGGGAGCTCGTCCTCACATCATTGCACATATGCGCCGTGCTTTCATTTTCGGTTTTCAATTCGATCAAGTGTTTATGTTCTCTTCTCTATATTGGATTATGAAATTAATAAACCTCCCCTTTCAATCAGATTGAAATTTAGGATCAAATAAGGTGTGATTGAGCAGCCTATTCGATAACTAATGTATTATTTGGCCACAATATATACACAATAACAGCCTAGCTGTTCTGTCTGCCCAGTGCTTCCAACGGGCCGCGCGCGGGTGTGTGTGTGTTTGTGTTTGTGTGTGTGTCCATACCTGGTCCATACCAGACACACAGCCAGTCTCCGTTCAGGATCGATTGGTTCACGGAAATTGGTGGTCTTATTTTTAATATGTGGCTCCAGAATCGCTAGCAAAGCATCAAACTGTTCCACTGACATTCTGAGCTAAATTTTGAATCGCTCAGGATAAATTCGCAACTCCTTGATAAGGTGGAACTCTCCTGTCTCGGCGCAATTTCAGGATTGGATGGACGTAATATTTTCTCTTTTTTCTCTTTTCAATAAGAGAGAGGGCAAAAATCATCCTCACTGCTTGACGAATCCATTTGGTATTTATGCGTTTTTTTCCCGCAAACGTTTAATAAATACGCAACGGACTCGGTGTGCAAGGTTTCTATGCGTGACGAATTTTTAGGCTGACGAACACGAAAATACGCATACGAAAATTTCGTACTCAGTGTGCAATGGCCTTAAGTCTCTGTGTCATGAGGCGCAGACACGCAAATTCTCTCCCTCTTCGCTGTGCACGCACTACACGGTTTATTGGAGCACTGTCTGATCTGTCTCGTATGCGCGCTCTTGCTCGCTCGCTCTAGATTCCGGGAGATTTTAGCAAATTTGCGGGCATCAGGGAGCCGTTATCAATATGCGGGTGACTCCCGGAACGTCTGCTGATAGCGAGGGGATTAATGAAGATGCCGAAGACAAAACCCTCCAAGGTTTGGCTGCATTTCAAGTGTAAAATTACAATTGTCTGAAGCCCATATAGGATCATGATCCACTCCAATCCATGGCTGATGGCGCGGGCACCGCCTAACACTCTAACGTCATCATTATGTTAGAGCACACATCATCTGCTCCTCAGATATCTCTGCCGAAAAAGGAAGCTTGTCGACTGCGCGAGGAGTTTGGCAGCAAACGCAGCGTCTCGTTTCCTATTCAGAGAACATGGGTTACAACAGTAACCAGAGACATTCTCTTTCATAGGTTTACTCAAAGCTGCGTAGCTAAGATGCAGTGGGAACGAAATACCAAACTCGCCAAGCTAAGTACTGCGTAACTTGTCCAGATAACTTACATGACTGTTTCAAGCTGACAAAACATGGGAAACAAGTAGCCATGTCGATATTAGATTACCCTGGAAGTAATCTCTATTAATCTCCAGTGTTATTACATTGTTTGATACAATATTGTTTTATTTGATATTATGTAAATGTGAATTTTTATTTTATATTGGTTTATTTTATTATTACCATGTTACTTGTATTTATTGTTTAAAGATTTAAGTTAAAGCAGTAGTTCACTTTTTTTTTAAACTTTTGCTGATAATTTACTCACCCCCATGTCATCCAAGATATCCAAGTCATTCTTTCTTCAGTCGAAAAAGAAATTAAGGTTTTTGATGAAAACATTCCAGGATTTTTCTCCATATAATGCACTTTACTGGTAACCAAACAGTTCAAGGTCCAAAAGACAGTTTCAGTGCAAACTGTTCAAAGGGCTTTAAACAATTTCAGACGATGAATAAGGGTCTTATCAAGCGAAACGATCGCTCATTTAAAAAAAAAAAAAAAAAAAAAACAAAGTTTACGTTTTATAAGCTCATAATCGCCTTGCTAAGTTCTGTGAAGCGCGTTCGTGACTCTCCTGTTCAAACTCGTTCATCAAAATGAACAAATCTTATTTTGAGTCAATTTGTTCGTTTCTGAACCTAATGACTCTGAAAAAGATTTGTTCATTTTAACGAGTTCGAACAGGAGAGTCACGAACGCGCTTCACAGAACTTAGCAACGTTAAAACTTTTCATTTTAACGAGTTCGAATCGCGAGAATTGCGATCTGAAGTGGTGTAAGCTGGTGTAAGCAGATCGCAATTATCGCGCATGCGTCGTGGAAATCTAAGGAAGTCTCGTTCTGGCCTACAAGGAAGAAAAGAAATAGTCGAATAAACTCGTTATTTTTGTTTGTTTTTTCGCACAAAAAGTATTCGCGTCGCTTGATAAACATATAGTTGAGCCACGCTAGTCACTTGGGATATTTAAACATTTTCTTCATTGACTTTCTGGGCCGTCAAGAGGCAGTCCCTTAGGAGCCAATGTGGTAGTTATACAGCTCTCAAATTTAATCAAAAATATCTTCATTTGTGTTCCGAAGACGAACGAAGGTCTTACGGGGTTGGTACAGCATGGGGGTGAGTAATTAATGACTTAATTTTCATTTTTGGGTGAACTAACCCTTTAAGCACTGGAACCATTTAAAAAATACAGAGTCCTATACCCAACCCTATACTTGAGTGAGTATTTACACCTTTATTATTCATTTTAAAAGTTTGTTTGTGGTGGGATCTTCAATTAGCATGCACAGCCCACATTGTGCTGTGTTTTAGCTGTGAGACAGTTTGCCTAGTAAAACCTTTTCTGATAAAGTGCTTCTTAGACTGCTGCATCACATACTGTTTTTTTACTGTAGCATCTTGCGTCATGAGCAATGCATTTTTAACACAGCATTTCGCTATGAAAGGTCTTGTGACCCAGTATTCTGTTGTGCTCCATCAACCTGAACATCTTATGTAATATATCACATCTGATCTGGTCTACGGGGGTTCGGTTTGCGATTTAATTTCCTATTTTATGGGTTTTCTTTAACATGACAGAATGACTCCCAGCACAGATTGCTTTATGTTACTCAAAACTGCTTCACTGCTTATTTAAGAAATAATAAAGAAGCATTTTGCCAAAATAAATCATGAAGCATGATCATGAATCATTCACCTGATCATGAAGAATTACAGCCTCTTAATAAGTTTTTTTCTTGGTTAAAACAACCAGATATCTAACAAAATATGCTCTATAAAATAATATCAAAGCCAAGCAGATATAAAAAAAAATACTCTACAAAATATTAAAATTAATTGACTTTCTGAAATGTTTTTTTTTTTTTTTTTGATTAAATATCTGAGATCTTAAAAACAGGAATGGCCTTGAAACTGTTTAAAAAATTAATGGCTGAAAATATTCCCTGGCTGAAACTGCACACTCATTTTTGGACAGAACTGCTGTGTACCTGAAAATCATTTCTATTTTGTCATTCCTCATGTTGAATGCAAAATGTGAACTGCACACATAGCAATTCTCATGGGAGAGTCGAATAATAAACTTCCTGCTTTTGTAGGATGCCATTTTATTTTTAAAGAGCACCTATCATGGATTTTTGAAAATGACTGTTCATGTAATGTGGACTATAGCTCTAAGGGAATGAAAACATCCTGCAAAGATTTATATCTAAAAGTGCACCGTATATAAAGTTATTGTCTTTCAACAGTGAGAGTCGACTCTGAGTCTATGAAATGAATTGTTTTTGAAACGAGTCATTAGCTGTTACGTCGTGACGTAGAGAGGTCATTGGCCGCTCCCAACAACTGCGCGCGCAGACTTGAAGTGACGTCTAGAACACATTCAAATACTTCAGCTGAATCGCATCATGACGAGAAGACGCTGCGTTCTACATTGCAAAGACAGTTCAGCCACTTGTTTCCATTGTCCAGGGACGAGCATGTGACGAATCAGTGGTCAGAGTTCATATTTGCAATGCCCGAACCTTGTGTTGTCATCATTTTAATTACGAATCATTCAAAATTCAAAAACCTAAATGAATTCAAACGTGGATTCGCAAGCCGGTTGTTCCCGAAGGAGGGCTCAGTATCCAGTGTATATGGATCAGGTTCGTCCTCCTCCGAATCACAATCTGTAAGTATTATTAATAATGTTTGCTGTTATGTTTTCTCTAGCATGCACAATATAGTTATATTGTGTTGTGTGTGTTTTGTACACTACGCGCAGCTTCTAAGTGGGGTAAAGTTAGTTTTGTTTTCGATATTCCCCAGACATTCATTGAAAAAGGGCAATTATCTCCTAAACGACTTAGCCAAATATGTCTTCGCTCTATATAATAGGCACTGCCCCTCAAAAGCTCGCTCTTGACGGAGACGCAAGTAAGGGACCGTGTGGAAAGTGCACTTTTTCTGACACGTTTGTTCAAACACTATATACAATTTTCAACACAAGCTATAATCCTGGTTATGGGCGTTCCGTTTCCGACAATCTCTGCCTACGGTTTACCAATAACAACTGACTGGGTCATTTGACCAATCGCCGCAGATTCGCGTCACTCAAAGGTGGTGTTTGGGAAAATGAATCGTCGAACGAAAATTTGAGAGTCATTGAGCAAATCAGTTAAAAATAAATGCTTATTATAAGACAAATAAAGTGTTCTTTATCCTTGCATGCACGTTAAACTGTTTTTGGGAACTCCTAAAACAAAAATAGGAACATTTCAAATGCTATGATAGGGGCTCTTTAACTCATTGGCGTTGAGTTAGACAACTGTTAAGAGGAAGGTACATCAATTCTCATCTATCGCAGCTATGGGAAATAAATTCCTTGGGAAAAAACCCTTAAAATGGAAAATCTATTCAGTTAGCTGTTCTAAAGGAATACTGAATTCAGAGTTCAATTTAAGTTCAGCATCAACAGCGTTATCTTCCATCACCACAGGAAATACACCATACACCACAGTTTACTTTTAGTGAGGCACTTACAATGAACAAATAGGAAACAGGCCAATAAACAAAATACAAGCTGTGTAATATTAGACTTAACCTTTTGTGTGTGGTGTGATACTGATATAGTATTTGAACTTTGTTGTCATGGCAACTTTCTCACAATAAGCACAAGGATACCAGAAAGGGACTCTGACCCTGTTTGCACCTGGAATCAATGTCTGTCTGATCCGATCGCAAGTGGTCAAACGGGGTCCATTTGTTTCGTAACACCGAGATAGTAAGAAGCGCATGTGACCGCATCACATTTGCAGTGAGGGACAGCCTACTCGTCTGTCAATCATTCACTATGCTGAAGAGAGGTTTGAAACTTTTCCCGGCTGTAACTGCCTGATCAAAACATGCATTTATTTCACTACACTTCTTGAGTTTGTCTGACATCAACATGCGGTGACACAAAAGTACTTGAAACACTAATACTACCATCACAGTGTGATGTATGAAGGTGATGATGAAACCTGAAACCCCTCCACCCTCCACTTGAAATCTGATCCGACCGATCACAAGAGATTTGAGGCTTGAGACTACCAGGTGTAAACAGCATTCTGTCTCGTCTGATCAGACCACTAGAGACTGAGGTGTAAATCAGTTTTACACAGCAAATTCCACCCACAGGAATTTTGTCAGTTACACAAAACTAGATGTTCATCTACCTGGAAAACTATTCTGACCTCAAAACAAATGACAATTTAGCAAACTATAGGATTTGTTAAAACTATTTAAAGCTGGAGTCTGTAATTTGGCACAGAACTGCATGCCTCTTGCAGAAGAAGATTGTAGCCGGAACTACTTCTCTCTGTTTATAAGGCCTTTTCATAGTTCGTAGAACTATTGGTGGAAGTACCCGGATTTTGGCGTGTTTGGAACCGCAGGAACTAGTACCGATTTTAGTTCTAGGAACTCCATTTGGAGGAACTGATTTAGCTCATACTTCAGAGTAGGGTCTGAACCAGCACTATAGGAACTATCCATGACGTTAGTGTTCGCTGATTTGCCGAATGCACACGAAACATCAGCACCTGCCATTTAAAAAAAAAAAGCTGTGGTGTAAGCACACAGATTATAGCCTTTATATTTACTCCAGAAACTCTACGAACATGGAAATCAGTGATAGATGGGCCTCTTAAAGGGTTAGTTCACCCAAAAATGAAAATTCTGGCAGTATTTACTCACCCTCATGTTGTTCCAACCCCGTAAGACCTTCGTTCATCTTCGGAACACAAATTAAGATATTTTTGATGAAATCTGAGAGCTGGATCACTCCTGCATACTAGTCCATACATAAGCTTCTTGAGGAATTGAAATGTGCCGGCCTCAAAAAGTTATTAAAGACATTGTTAAAATTAGGGATGCACCGATATGAAAATGTTGGCCGATACCAATAACCGATAATTCTTTATATTTGAAAGCCGATAACCGATATATCGGCCGATAAACTTAAATCCAAATTTTTATCTAATTTTGAGAGCCTGATTACAAAAACAAGTCTCACAATTAATGCTGCGTTCATGTGCTATGATAATTATGGTAAATACCAAAAGCCGACGTGGAAAATGCACATGAACACCCCCTCATGTGGTATTTTTCACTGGGCAACTCGTAGAATATTTTGATGGACGAGTTGCCGAGATGAGATAACCTTTGAACTTTTCAAAATGGCGGAGAGCACCGTAAGAGTCGTGAATGGTAAAAATAATATGAAGAGTTCAGATGCAAAAGCCTCTAAATGCCATTTGAAATTTTCTTCTAGAATGATCATTTTTATCAAGCTTGTATATTTAAGTTCCGTGATTTCACTTAAATGGCAATGATAATTACCTATTAATTGTTATTTAAGTGAAATTACTGAACTTAAATATACAAGTTTGATAAAAATCATCATTAAAGAAGAAAATTTCCAATGGCATTTAGAGGCTTTTGCATCTGAACTCTTCATATACTATTCATGATCTAGATAGAAAATATATAATATAGCATATTATTTACCTTTTGAGTTTTGATAAATCATTTTCTTGCTGTTGCAGATGACTTAAGCAATCTAAAATAGTTTTAGCTAAATAACAGGTCTGGATCTCCATCTTTTTACCACATTACGACAACAAAAGCAGTTGAACGCAACACACTGGTAAATACCAATTAACAAGTGGAAAATATCCAACTTTCCATAGCACGTGAACGCAGCATAAATCCACGTCCCAAGCACACAATTATAATGATGTTCTCATTATAGTGTTGTATAGCCGATATGACAGATTTGCATTGCACATGCTGTCTCGAACCAGATTTTCATTTTTTGAAGAGATTTCAATCATATTTTAAGAAATTCATAAACAGTTCTCAACAAGTGTCTCAGCTGAAGGGAATAATACATTATTTATCGGTTTTAAAGGGGTGATGAACTGAGAAATCAAATTTTCCTTGAGCTTTTGACATCTAAGAGGTCATCATATTATTGAATATCCTGTAAGTTTCAGAACTGAAAACGTCCTTGTTAGTCCAATAAAAGCTTTTATTGACACCAGCCTCTGAAAACGCCTCGTTTTTAAAAGTGGGAAACTATGACGTCGAAGGGGTTAAAACACCACCCCCACAGAAGAAGATCAACACCTACTTCAACACAGCCGGTTTAGCCCCGCCCACCAATTCGCGCATTACACGCATAGCTAAGTAGCCTAACATACATGCCTACCTCGTGATGACAAACCGGATCGTTCTACCGAGCAATACAGAATATTGTGCAGTACCTGGTTGTGGAAGGAGACAGTCGCTGCATATGCTTCCTCTGGATTCCAATAGGACTTCATGGATAAACTTTATTTTTAATGACGTTCCAGCTGATGAGGGTAAAACATCGTCGTCTGTTCGCTTCATTTCACTGAGGATTTTTTTTGTAAACAAGACTGGATTTGCAGACGATTAAGAGTAAAGAACGTGCTGTGCCGTCTATATTGGATCTGACAGGAATTGTGCTACAAGCGGACTCTTGGTTGAACATGTATGGGCGAATCCGGTTGCCATTTGACAACATTGGACGTTTTCCCCCACGTACACCGACGGGTGAGTTATACTCATTATAATATGCAAAACTGTTATCCACTCACAGCAGTGGGCGTTTACTTCCAAGTCTTCAGTGCGACACGCCCATAAAAACCGACCGTTTTTCAGGAAGGCTCACAACTTGGGTACAAAATAGCCTATTACTTATTCATTTTGATGTTTTTGAATGCAAAAACCAAGCGAACGTCATAAGTTGACCTCAGACAACAATATAATAAAATTTTAAAAGCCAGTTCATGACCCCTTTAATATATCGGCCACATTTTCTTACCAGGCCGATAACGATAACATTGAAAATGAACATATATCGGCCGATACCGATATGCTGGCCGATATATCGTGCATCCCTAGTTAAAATAGTCCAAGTGACTACAGTAGGTCAATCTTAAGTTTATCAAACGATGAGAACACTTTTTGTGGGCAAAAAACAACAAATATAACGACTTTACTTCAACTATACATTTACTTCTCTTTCTGCCTTGAGTCAGGTTACTAGTTTAATAGCGTTAACTTCTGTTATTGTACATTCACACGCATCAAACACACGACCAGCGTCGGCCAGTAGTGAGTCTATGTGTGACGTAGCTCTACGCTATCACACTACGTTAACAGGCCCATAGAGAAGGAAGTGAATAATTGAAATAAAGTCGTTATTTATGTTTGTTTTTGCGCAAAAAAAATGTGTTCTCGTCACTTGATAAAGTTAAGATTGAGCCACTGAAGTCACTTGAACTATTTTAACGATGTCTTTAATAACCTTTCGAGGCCGGCAAGTTTCAATTCCTCAAGAAGCTTATGGACTAGTATGGAGGAGTGATCCAGTACTCAGATTTCATCAAAAATATCTTAATTTGTGTTTCGAAGATGAACGAAGGTCTTACGGGGTTGGTGAGTAAATACTGACAGAATTTTCATTTTTAGGTGAACTAACCCTTTAATCTTTACGCTGAGGAGAAAATCCAACGCAACTTTAGGGGATCAAACAAAACATGATTATGCATTTCTGCTCAGCTAACAACACTGCACATCAACCACACGGCATACGCTAATAACGCATTACTCTTTAAAATTCATTACTGTCTACTTCCTATGTATGAGAGTTCTATAATAACGTATTAGACAGGACTGTTAGACAGATCGTAATCTAATGAACACGGTGAATCCGAGTACTGTGTGGCTCTGGCTCTGTTTGCGTTCTCAGCGCTGTCAAAATAAAAGTCACAACAACGTAAACACGGCTTCAGAGTTCCTTCTAGCGGTGTGAATGCAACCAGGAAAACATTCCTCAGGGAACCACCCTGATGGCTAGTTCCTAGAACTAAATTCCTAGAACTATCCGTTGCAAAACCTCTCACACCGGTACTGGGCTACTCCACAGTGCACTTATTTATTTATTTATTTAAATGCATATTAATGAACATCTTAGCTTTTCAGCAATGTAAATATGCCAGAATTAGCCCCAGGGCTACTTTCCATCTGCAGTCCCCCGTCAGTTCATCACAATAACAGATAACAAGGCTAACATTTAAATTTCAGTAAGATGCTACACAGTTTAAAGTACACCTTAATATTCAAATAACATTTTACAAGAGACACCACTGTTTTCAGACAGATTACACATATACATATACAGTACAATAAAGTGTTATTCTATGTACTTCAAGTACATTGCAATTATGCTAAAATACTAAAATTACAATAAAGTGCTGGATCTGGTTTGGTATACATACAAATACTTAAACAATACTACAATCCATATTCCATGATTTGCAAAAAAAAAGGTGTTACCGTATAGGTGTTAGCATAGTGATTCAGGATAAGAGAAAAATATGGTTTGGAAAACGAACTCATGGTGTAGCCTATTTGCTAATTATATATACTTTGAACACAAAAAAGTTACAGACTGCAGCTTTATTTACACTAACTTTTAGTGCTTTAACAAAAATTCAAGCTTCATATTTCTGCTTGAATCTGAAATACTGTTCCGCTTTATTTGCATGACTCTAACAGGAACGGAATACACTAATAATAATCAAAACGTTACAGTATATGAAAGCACACATCAATCTCAAATCCTCAGTACTACCACTATGTCTCGGCGATTCAGCCAAAAATAGTTGCACTATATGTCATTCATTATAAATATTTATCACAATATTAATTTCATTAATGAAGAAAAGAAATGCATTCTGTATGTTTATTACACCTAATAAATGTAAAAATAACTTGTTTGTTTACAGATAAACTCCACAGAACAAGCTACTTTTTAATTAAGGAAGCCATGAATTTGTTCAATTTTACCGCAAATTATGTGTTTTATGTTTTTTATTTCTTCTGGGTTCTATGTTCATCATCAAATTTCTACCTAATGAAAATAATTGATAAAACTATTTAATCACATTGCATTTAATAATGTAATCAAATGAACAACATTGCATTTTTTGTCACATAAGGTGCTACACAACAGAACTTGTAGACTATATAAATTAAAACATTAATGAAAATATTTTAATATATAAAATATTAATTTTTTTCATAAATAATAATAATACTTTGGGAAGTATGTTTTACTATGCAATAAAATAATATTTCTGTCATAATTTCTTCAAGTGAAACCAAACTTTTATTTTGGCGGGTTACAGCCATGACCTTTGAGTTTGTTTTGTATTTGACAAGTTTTTTTTTTCCAAATGAAATGGTGAAATGCTCGTAAAGTGACTGTCAGAGCAGCTCAAGAAATCTAGTTTTTGTGTTCATGACCTCATATAGTGAGACGGCAGATGCTGAAACTCCATGAGCATCACGCATGCTTGAGTATGTAGACAAAACCACACTGCTCATTCACACAAAGACAGATAGAACATGCGACACGCACTTAGATATAGGCTAAATATTAAAAATGGAATTATTTTTTTCTGATAGGTATCATTATCCGTTAATTGGCCAGCTCTAAGTATCACTCAATGCATTCAATAGTGGTGAGAATTGGGTGAAAATGCAGCAAAAAGTGCATATTATTGCCTATACGGCAGGCAAACGTGTTTTTAATAGTTGACTAGTTTATGCACTCGACTATTCAGATCCTCATCACATGCACATCCCTGAATTTAACCCACACTAGCCAATCGAATTTCAGCCAATAACCACAAATATTTGTAATATTCATCACATACAACCATCAGGCCAAAGCACCTGAGATAAACATGTCTGTTTGCTTGATAAATGGTGATTCTCATTGACTACAAACACAAGACAATGGTCAACAAACTTTGACTCACCAGGGTCATTATGTGAATGGGGCACAACAAAGACTTGCAGTGGCTCACTGTCCCATTCGTCAGCCTGATAAGAGATATCAAAGCCTTGCTTCCATACTCCACCATCAGGGTTATCAAAGCTGAGCAAATCATAAACATCCAGCATCTGAAATAAAGCAGGAAAGAACATCATTTTACTGGACTGAAACAGGCATGCACTCAATTGTTTACTGACTTCATAATATTCATTGGATGCAATTTTATTTTAATTTTACACAATTTCATTCCTTAAAATTTGCTTAAAAGTGTAATGGTGGCCATAGTTTATTTCAGCTCACTATTCTCTGAAACACAACTAAAAAAGATTTTCTTTTAAGCAATTCCTGCACGTAAACTTAAAGACTTGGACAGGAATTCAGTTAAAAATAATTGGCAAGCACCACACAACCCTGGTGTTTGGTAATTCAAAAAAAAACAGGAAATTCAGCAGAGATTTTTTTCCTTAGAGAGAGGAAGAAAAACAATATTTTCTGTTGCACCTGTAAATGCTTATATTACATCACATCCCCGTGTTAAAAAATAAAACACAAAAAAACAATGCAATTGGGAAACAAGGACAAACTTAGATGCAAAAGTATGCAAAGATTTGTCTGGTAGTAGAGTAACAATTTTCAACCTTCAAAAGAACAGCCAGTGGGGTCTCTGGAAAACAAGTCTCTCTGACATTGATCTATTCATGTTTACCGAACCATCGTTTATGAAAAAAATATACATTAAGTAGGCCTATTTTGTGCATAAAAAACATTTCAAGGTAGTATTACAACACATGTGACAACTTGAGAACACCCTTAAAGGTCCCCTGACATGAAATTTTCATTTTCTGAGGTTTTTTAACATTAATATGAGTTCCCCCACTGTATTTGGTCCCCTCGTGTCTAGAATTTTCAATAAGTGTAAACCGAGCTTTGGCTGTTTTTCTCTTCTCTGCATCCGTCTGCATCTCAGACGCGCTGATCTAGAATCTCCCCCTAAATACGTCATATAGTGGAAAAGTTGTCCCGCCCAGAGACATACGAACACGCGCAGGCGCAGGTTTTTTTTTCCTAGCTTTGAGATTTGAGTTTTTTCTCGAGTAAAATATCATGGTTTGCAAACGAGCGAAGCATGGCAGTTGCTCAGTGTTCGGATGTACAAATGAACACAAAAGTATTTTTTAGTTCCTTCATCCACGCCTCTGAAGGAACAATGGGTTAATTTTATTTTCTCTGGAAATGCGTCGACTCAACTCCCAAAGTTTTGTATGGCTAGGAGACAGGTAAATTAATCTTTCTCTCAAAATCGTTCGATACTGTTTATGCATCAGTAAGTCAAGCCAGACTATTGTCAACTTCACATCGTTTCTTTGAGTAGGATGAAAATAATCTTATTTAAAGAAAGTGTTTAGCAGGATTTATTGATATTCGGTTTGTTTAACGTTACGTTATCTGCAGCCGGCAGCGTCGGTTTTCCTTTTTGAATGGAAAAAAAAGGAACTTCTCACGATTTAGTAATCTCGATATCTGTAATAGTAAAAACTTATAATAGCTGTAGTAAAACGTATTCAAGAGAGTTTCACATGTAATATGTAGCTATTTCATATGCAAGCATGTCAGCCAATCACAGCAGTGGGCGGTTATATTGAATTCCACAGCAGGCACGCCCCTTCAAACTGACCGTTCTAAGCAGAGGCTAAAATCAGGCTAGGAAAAATGACTTTTATTTCTAAATTATGACTATTTTTGATCTAAAAAACATACTAACATCATACGGGCAACCCAGGAAACATTATAGAATAATAAAAAAAAACCCATGTCAGGGGACCTTTAAACTTTCAGTCAAAGAAGTTAACCAGTATGCTATGCTTAGTGCGGTTTTAGTGTGTACATTACAGTATTGTGCTGTGCGATACATTTCTATTTCCATTTTGGCTTCCAAATAGTATGAAAACAAGATAATCGTGGTAATACGAGTATTGTGCCAGTGCCAAATTTAGTGGTGCGCTTTTGTTCCTCCCTGAGCCAAACATCCAAATCAGCTGAATAAGTGAGTGCTGTAAAATGCAGTCTACTGCGGCTAAACTATGGGACGTGCCTGATATTAAACAGTGTTATTAAAAGCTCATTAAGCAGCGAAAGAGATACTGTTTCCCAGGCGGCTTTATGTTTATCCCAGACAGAGGAGAACGCACATAAACAATATTTTCTATACCGTGTGCTTACACACTTACACAGTTATATGTGTGATCATATCGCCTAGTAAGCCTACACTTGTCAGAATGCCAATTACGAGATTACGAGAATAAGTATAAGAAATAAGAAGTATTCTCGTAATTAAAACAAGTCTTAAGTAAATGTAAACAGTTGGGAAAGAAAACCGTTTCGGATCCTAAATAAATGATCTGGCATTAAACGAGGTACAAAAAAATATATACATTTGGTTAGTGTTTACTTCCGTTTTATTTAATATTTTAACAATTTGTTTTATAAAAAATACAAGAAGTTGCCATTTAAAAATAGATGGCCGATTTAAATAGCCAATCGATCCTTTAGAAATTGTAGTGATATCGAAAATTAATCATATCATGAAATGAGACTTTGATCGTATCACCTATTAATAATCGTGATTTCATTATTGACCAAAATTATTGTGATTACGATTTTTGTCATAATTGAGCAACCTATGTCTTACAAAAAGATGATGATATTGAGGTTTTAGTTTAGAGGAAGAATTAATATCAAAATGTAGTTTTATTACAGATGATCCATGCAAATGTGATTTACGGACGGTTATAAAAAGCTAGTTTATTTCCAGCTATAAATATAATAAATTATTGCAATTTGTAACATCTTTTTTTTTAAGAAAACTTTTATAAATTTATGAATATGTATACTAGTTACATTATGATAACATTTTTTTTTCATGTTTTTGAAAGAAGTCACTTATGCTCATCAAGGCTGCATTTATGTGATTACAAATACAGTAAAAACAGTAAGATTGTGACATTTTATTAAAATTTTGAATAATTGTTTTCTTATATTTTAATATATATATATATATATATATAATATTGTTTAAATATATTTTAAAATGTAATTTATACCTGTGATAGTGTTGCATAATCCTTCTGAAATTATTGTAATATGCTATTTTAGTGCTCAAGAAACATTTATTCTTATTATTGATAAGAATATATAATTTCATTTATTCTTACAAATGGCATAAATGCAGGTTTTTATTAGGTTATTCATGTTGAAAACAGCTGTGTTCGCTTGATGTGCAAGAACCAATGAGGTTCATTCCCATGTGTTGCACAGCAAGTTTGAGCTTACGCAAGAGGTTTGTTAACGTGTCAAGCACGTTCGGTTGAGCTTCTGTTTATGTTTGCTGATCAATGTTTAGATGTGATAAAAGCCTAAATTCAGGCCACGTTTACGCAAAGCCGGGTATTTAGCGAAACGAATATTTTTCCCCTCTCCGTTTTCAAAAATAACATCGTTCACACACCCACATAAATACGCCGTCGAGCGGCATCATAACTATGCCAAACCAATTGGTGGCAGTCAAGGGAGAAGGATAAAGCCATTCAAGCCAATCAAAATCCTCAGAATCGACAAGAGAGAACCTAAAACGCCGTTTCTCCCTGGTTTCTCCCAGTTCACGCGACAACAAATAACCGGTGTTTTCAGAAATATCCACTTTGGCCGGAGTTTTTAGAAATAATCGTTTTCTGTGATAAAAACGGGGTTTTCGTGTAAACGAGAGGCCAATCCACAGGAAAATATCTGCATTTTCCCTTTGTGTAAACGGGGCCTCAATCTGTTCATCATATAAAGCGATCGTGTCTCTTCAGAAAATTTGGACTAAATCCCTCAAGTCATTTGGATCAGTTTTACAATTTCTTTATGAACTTATTGAAGCATCAAATGGACAGAAAGCTCTCAGATTTCATCAAAAAGATGAAATTCATTTGTGTTTCAAAAATGAACGAAAGTCTTATGGGTTTGGAACAACATGAGGATGAGTAATTGATTTTTTTTTTTTTTAATTTTAGGTGAACTATGCCTTTAAGACTCCCTTTCCCTCTATACCTGTACTCCATCTGCTGCCTTGGAGTACGTCCTTGCTGCAAACTGGCAGTCTTCTGAGTGGATGGGGATCAGCGCAGGAGCAGGAGGCAGCAGTTCCAAGACTCCCTGACTCAGGTTCCCTTCAGGAAACATTTTCCCAACTTTCACAGTTTCTCTCAGGTTAATTACAGAGTCCCTGATGTTGGCAATGATGTCATTGTTCTCAGCAAGCAGTCTTTCTAAGTGGTCTATTTTGTCCTGCAGAATACCAAGCTGGCCCTGTAAAAAAAGAGAAAAAATGGTGAATAACACTTTTAACACTGCTTTGGACAGGATCACAAGCCCTACAGCACAAAATTCAGACAATGACATAACTGAATATATTACCACATAACCTAAACTTAAATGAATAAAGTGTGTCGCAGACTTTGTTTACGGGCCTTACGGGTTTTGAAAAAGAAAAAAAAAACATCTGGCCTGCAACTTTTCCAGATCAGGCACAAGCACCGTGTTCGTGAAGAAGGGAGAGATTAAAATTTACAACTCTATCCCCCGGTTTCACAGTCTAATAAGCAATCTGAGCACTGTCTATAAAACAGAGCCTAGATTTCAATTCTCTCACTTTCAGCTGCGGCTCTCAAGTCATTCAAACTAGGAGTTTGAATATTTGTCGTGCCATTGTACGTACAGAAATATTTTCTGATATAGCAATGTTGTTTCTGAAAAACACTAAACATAGCCTACATACATTATTATTATTATTTTTTTTGTTAAAAAAAAAAAATAGTACATTCAAGCTACCGGTAACTCAATTGTCTCAAAGAAAATGTGTAGAAGCAGCTAGCAAGATGGAGAGGAAGTTATTTCAATTACCAGGTATAAGCAAAATCAAGAATTTAAGAATTGACTCCCTTTTTGGATGACAAGTTTCACTATTGCTGTGTAAAACGAACGGCCAAAACGCATAAAAATGGTTATCACTCTGCCGAAATTAAGAATTTCCCTATTTTTCAGACTTTCTTTCATGTTGGACTTAAATTTAACAAATGTTTTGTTTACCTAAGGAGCATGAAATTTGCCATATGGCTGTTTATTTGACAATTTGTCTCTGAAGATGCACATAACATCTGAAAGCAGCGAAAGTTGCGAGTCTTGTATTCACTATAAGTGACGTATACCCGATTGAAGCAGATTCTCGAACAAGAAAAATAATTTAGACTTAATTTGGTCCATGAGGAATTATTTGGATCATTGTGACGTAGTCTTTCGTTAAGTGACAGGTTGCCCCGCCCACGCGACAGTAAACACGTCATTTGCGAAGAGATGTAGAAGCAAAAGGGAGGGGACGTTATTTTAATTAAAGATTACAAGGGCACGTTCATTTAACAAAAATAATTATATGGATAAATGAACGGATTATTTATAATAAACACTGCAACATTGCAATAAAAAATAAGAACTTTTGATTTCATGTTATTTTGAACTATTTCAAAAAATGTTACAATCCAAATAGTTTATGCATTTAGATAGGACCAATTACAGAAGTTTGAACCTAAGTTATTTGAATGCAAAAACAGAGATGAGCAGGAAGCAATGGGTGCTGTCTAGATAGGCAGCTCGCTGGAATTTTGCTCGTTCGGTCTGTGAACGCTGAGGACTGAGAGGAAATCAACTTTGAGCTCAGTTTACTGTTTACAAAGCGAAACAAAATCGCAATTGTTTAAGACAGTGTTGTGATCTAAATGGTTTAATTAAATTATAACACGATAAAAATATTTGAGAAACAGGAAATGCAGGCTTGACTTACACAGCCATCTATGTGCCGGTGTATTACTTTAATAGTGTAATGTCACTTGGAAAGAAGCATACTTAGTCTTTGTCTTTTATCCACCGTATTACAGTCGAGTCAATATTATAAGTTCACGGACCAGCAGCTTGAACACGGAAAACACACATCTATTGACAGTACATAACACAACTGACAAGTATAATCTGCACATGGACTAGGCTACTTACGTTTTGCGTTTTCTCTCCATTTGGGTTTTTGCTATAATCTAAGTGATCCAACATCAGGTACAAGGAAAATACCACCACACAGAATATAGCACTGCCAAAAACTGTGAACTGTCTACTGAGCTTCATTTCTCATGCGAGTCCTGTACATTCACATGAAAAGGCAAACTTTTAAAGGCTGTGTGTCTCGCGAGCGGTGGTCCCGTAACGTTAGGTGACAGAAGGAAGAAGTGAGAAAGAAAGGTCTTTCGCCATGAAGAGTTGCACGAAAGGGGACACCTTTTCTGTCTGACGGCGGGGAAATGTCGAGTTGTGTATCCACGGACCGAAATCCACTGCGACGTGTCTTCAAAGTTTTGACGACGCGGAAGAGTTTGTGTGATTCAGCAAATTGTGATGGTCACACAGGCAAAGAAAAAGCACCAACCAACCCTGCCCCCTTCCTGCGCTCACTGTGCTACAGTACACACACTCAGACAGACAGAGGAAAAGTGAAGTGAGTGTGTGTGTGAAGTTGCGCCGCCTAACGAGTGAACACATCACTCAGACAAGTACACGCACGCACACGCGCACACACACACACACACACACACACACACACACACACTCTCTCTCTCTCTCTCTCTCTCTCTCTCTCTCTCTCTCTCTCTCTCTCTCTCTCTCTCTCACACACACACACATACACACATCATACGTATTCAGTATTATTTTCCTCAGCCCCATTTGACAGCTTTTGATCATTCATATCATGCATGCTATATATAAATATGTGCTTTCGGTTATAAATAGGGAATAATTTATAATAACTAAATGTGTATAGAGTGTTATGTAATATATTTATGACCGTTAAAATGTAGTTAAGGATAAATTATGACTGTTTATTGTGTTACATGTTTCTGTATCAGGGTAGCAGTTTTTTTTTTTTTAATAGGAAGTTTGGCTAACTAAACGTTTGATTGACTAACTAAACGTTTATTTATTGTTATTTATTGTATTTTATGACAGTTACCATAGACATATGTCTATGGACAGTTACAATGTGATTTTATAAACTCTTAGATAATCCATAGACTTCTACTGTTTCATATAATATGTAATCATATTGTAGCAGTGCTGCTTTGTTATTTTCTAAATGGTTAACATGTTTAATGTGACAATATGGAATGCATGATAACCATGTTTTTATTTTGTGTCAGTGTATTATACATTGAATTATATTAAAATAATTTTAACAAATGAATGAATATATTAGATACTCAAGTAAAATTTAATATATATATATATATATATATATATATAAATATATACAGTATATATATATATATATGTGTGTGTGTGTATATGAAGAGTTCAGATGCAAAAGCCTCTAAATGCCATTTGAAATTTTCTTCTAGAATGATCATTTTTATCAAGCTTGTATATTTAAGTTCCGTGATTTCACTTAAATGGCAATGATAATTACCTATTAATTGTTATTTAAGTGAAATTACTGAACTTAAATATACAAGTTTGATAAAAATCATCATTAAAGAAGAAAATTTCAAATGGCATTTAGAGGCTTTTGCATCTGAACTCTTCATATATATATATATATATATATATATATATATATATATATATACATGTATGTATCTTGCGTACCATGTTTCCTCCAATCATTAGTTTTCTCATGTTTCTCATATTTGACAGTGCTGTATTTTTCTGAAAGTATTCTGGCCTATATACACATTTTATGAAGCACACAATAAATAAATGTTTCATTTGAAATTAATTCCTTTTCAGTTTCATACAATTAATCCACCCTGAATTTACATTTCATAGTGTCTGTCCTCCAAACACTTTCAATTACAATGTACCTATCCTACCCTATATCCCATCCCATCCCATCCCATCCCACCCAGAGACTATTTGACTTTGTCCCACCCCATTCAACCCCATCTCATACCACCCCATTCAACCCCATCCCCATGACCCCATCCCTGTCTGCTTTCTGTTTTCCAGGTGGGCTTTAAATTGCACACGTGGTGTTGCAGTTGGCTTACAGCTGCCTAGCTGCACCCGATTACAACGCTGACAATTATACTCACGGTTGATTGGTGGACGTGTGTCACGTGACTCTTAAGTTTCGTGGTGACGTTCGCAGAGTTTAGTAGTTGACACAGGAGAAATCCAGGAACACAGGTACAGTCCTTTAACAGACGACACATTCCATAAACTAAAACATTGTGTGATTTTTTGCTCGATACTGGAGGAATAAAAGCGTTAGCAAACGTTATAATTCACGCCCAGGAAGCAGCGGCGCTTGTCGACAAACATTAGTTAGCTTGTTAGCTGCTCTGAACTTGTATGAGGGCCGTAGTCGACTGAATTGATCCAGCTGTTCAAATGAATCATGTAATTTGAGTGTTTCTTGAAATAATAATCTGTTCTAGGATATTATATATTGTAATGATTGCTTTTGAGGTAATGTACCAAGCGATAGCGTATGTCAAGCTCCTTTAATGCGTAATGTTGACGGATGTGATGTGTTTGCTGCAAACTACAGACAACAATAACATGACAGTGATGCGTTTTGATCTAAGTAAGTTAACCTCCGTGATCGGTTCAGTATTAATGTTAATGTGATCTGACATAGGTTAGAAAGCTTTAATTCTTTCTAATCCTGGTCCTGGAGTAGCACTGCATTGCACATTTGGGATATTTCCTGTATTTAACAAGCGCCCATCATTGTTAGAGGCCCCTAGACCTAAACTGGATGTGTTTTAATAAGAGATTGAACCAGTAACCAGTACTTAAAAAAGACTACTGCGTTTCAGCATCGAAGATTTAGAATCACAAAAAGTGATAAATGAGGAACGTCACAAACAATTCATCTCACATGACACAACAATATTAGTATCACAAGGCCAAGTTACAAGACTTAGTGCAAACTAAGTTACAATGATTAAAAATGTAATCATTTAATCAATGATTTGTAGCTTATGCTTAATTATAAGCTGTCATTGTTACAGTGTATGTAATTCATATATTTAAGTACAAAGTAATATTAAGCAACTTAATATACTTACTATTGGGTTAGGGTAGGATTTGTTTGAGGGTTAGTTGTAGCCTATGTAATTATGCATAATTTACTGTTATTACTATGGTAATGACATGTAACATGTAACAAGGACACTGTAAAATGGTGTAAGTGATTTTTAGAATATACATAGCTACAGGAAGTGCCTTTTATTTAACTTAAAATAATAATATTTTGTACTGTTGCCCTAAAAAAATATGTGGATGTATAGGGGATAAGTTTACAGCATTTCAACCAGCTTTGTATTTCTGTGTTTTTGGTGAATAATGAAATAATTAATTAATAATGAATAATTTAACTCTTTCTCCATTTGACCTGTACACAAGTAACCTCATTTATTATTTGTCAGCAAAAGTGACCAGGATGGCACAAAAACTTCATTTGGTGGACTTTCTCAAGTTGTTGCCTCCCAACAGCTCTTTTCTGTAGTCGATGAGTACCGATTTCAGGAAAAATTTCACTTTTTTAATGCTTAGACAAGTTTTATTGCAGTAAATTGCCTCTTTAGTTTTTAAAAATCTTTCTAATTATGTTAGAATGGGAAAGTGCACACCACAGCTATAATGATGGTGATGACACAGGAATGATATTGTTGGATTTTTATTTTTCAATCTGATAAACAATAAAAACATTGACTGGATAGCCAATCAGAATCCACCAGATTTTAAGGAGCTTTAGTATTTAAAGTGTCAGACGACATACAATAACTGCAGCGCTTATAATGAACAGAAGGTTAACGTCCTTTGGTGTGGACTCTAATATAGTCATCTTTGTTTTGAACAAGCCTTTACTCTTCTGTTTCTCGTAGGAATGGGTCAGGAAGCAGGAAAGTCTGCGTGGCCCAGACCAGCCGGAGGATACCAGACCATCTCAGGCAGGAGGTACGGCCGGAGACACGCGTATATCAGCTTCCGGCCGCTTACAGATAAACAAAGAGCCACATCTGGCGTGGACTGTCAGAACATGGAGAGGACGAGTAGTCAAAAGGACCAGGCAGTGGGTACGTACCAGCTGGTGATGGAAACATTTAGTGCGTGATGAAACTAAAGAGCTATTCAACTTTAAAGGTGAAGTGTTATTTTCTTGCTACAAACATTGAAAAAAAAAAGGAGTGCAAAAGTGTTGAATGCTTTTGGTTGATAAAACTGATAGTCCCACCCCAAACTCAAGCCAAGCATTTAAATATGCTTTACTGGTCACTGATTACTGTATTAAAATATTATAATGTTTTACAATTACTTATATTATTACTAGCTATTCCTGAGTAAGTCGAAATCTGTGATCTGGAAAAGTGGATTTTGAGATTTCACTGGTTCACATGGTGAATAAACAGCTTTGTAATATTGGGAACGTAACTGGGGTTTTAAAGAGCTCAAATATGTGTGTGTGGGTTGTTCTGCTTTAGAGTGGAACATTCATCACCTTTAAAAGGTGTAGATGGAAACCCTGTAGGAGAGCATCTGACTTTATTATGCAAATATATATGAGAATGATGAGGGGGGGTAGAAAGTAGTTTGAAATGTGTTTTGTTTTTTTTTATAAAGTGACTGTCAAGAAGTAGTTTGAAATCTTTTTATATATATATATATATATATATATATAGAGAGAGAGAGAGTGATTGTCAAGTAATGCCCAGGTCATATTTCACCCCTAAAACCAGAGGAAAACAATAAAAATATGTACAAATATGCAAATACAAATATGTTTTTTGCATAAAGAAAAAGAAGCCTGTAATTGGAGTAGAAAACTTTTTTTGTTTTTGCTTTGTGACATTTTCTTGACAATTAAGCAAAGTAAAGTGTTCTTTTTGTCATTCTGTAATTTGATTAATAATAATTGTCTTTATAAAAACATTTTACACTGAAGTAAAATTATGTCACAGTAGTATTTATTCTAATTAAGGTTATTATAGTGTTTGGAAAAATTATTTTCATCAATTTATTACAATGAGTGAGTATTTTTATTTAGTTCTTTTTAAAGGACAGTAATTTTTCATCATTTTGGAGGAAACGTCATCATCATGAATGAGACACAAAAGTATAAGTATAAATAATTATTTTATTCTTTTGAGACAAAATGTAACCAGGACATTTTTGTGTGACTCTAACTCTAAAGTGCATATACTCTTACTTCCATATACAAAATAATTAAAGGAATAGTTTACTTAAAAATGAAAATTCGGTCATGATTACTCATCCTCAAGTTTATTTCTTCTGCTGAACACAAAATATGTTTTGAAGAATGTCGGTAACCAAACAGTTGATGGACCCCATTGACTTCCATAGTATTTTTTATCCTGCAATAGAAGTCAATGGGGTCCATCAACTCTTTGGTTTCCAACATTCTTCAAAACATCTTCCTTTGCATTCAGCAGAAGAAAGAAACTCACACAGGGTGAGTAAATCATGACAGAATTTCCAATTTTAAGTGAAGTTTTACTTTAACTTCTATCCAGTGAAGAAAAAAGAATAACAACTGAAACATGCTCCCCTCTAGCGTCAAAGGCCAGCATTTCGTCAGTGCTTCAGACTATCCTCCCGACACCATGCACAAATTCGGTGCGCTCGGAGTTAAACGCAGCTTCAAGTCATGAGGGCCACAGCAAGAGGCAGTCATCATTGTTACGAGTCCTAAAAGCACCCTCCAACCATTTCAAGAGACCAAAGACTGAACGGGTAGTGCCATACGACAAACAATATTGTCCTGGTATAGAAAGGAGTGATAGAGCTAGAGTCTGGCCCATTAATGAAGACCGCAAACCTAACCCGGAAGCTCTGAGTTACATTAACATTGATGCCTATGAGCCTGACAGTAGCGGAGCTGAGGAGGAGGACTTGAGTTTAAACCCGTCTCTGCCTGCTCAGAAGAGACTTGATGGTATTTGTGCTTTGGGTGGAAATATAGATTCGCTTGATGATTCACATCCTGATATCTTTCCAAAAACAAGTAAACGTTCAGCGCAAACAGTACCATCTAAAAACTTAACAGAACTTCCTTTCGAGGAACCAGATTTTCAAAGAACTGTACAAGCAAATGGGAACGTTGGTCAGTCGTTGGTTGGTGAAGACCAAGCTTCTAATGGTCACGGGTTTATGGCCGGTGCTGGAGGCGTTTCCTATATGAGCACAGAAGAAACATTACAGTCCGAAATGGTTGTGAGGCCAAAGATCCGCAAACAGACGAGTGAGACTCACCTTGAGAGGAGGAAACGTTCAGAAAAAGAGGACGTGAGCCATTTGTCGGGCTCAGCGGACAGAAACAAGTGTGGCTCGGCACCTCCGGGTTTCCTCGCACAAACAAGCCCTGAAAATGAGTTCCTCTTTGAGTTTCCTCCCATGACCTTGAGTGACCTCTACTCCAAGGACACTAAAAGTGTGAACGATGATAACACTAAAGTAGATGATGATGATGATGATGATGACAATATCTGGGAAGATCTGGAGAAATTTGAGCCATCTACAAAGGGTGATGAAAGGTACAGTATATATTGCATGTATCTCAATGCAGTTGATTGTACTAAAATATTTAATTGCACAGATTCGTACAGATTAATAATCTGCATGAAAATAAATATGTGCTTCTTAATATTATATATACAGGGAATCTCTGCATCAATGCTAATGGTCATCATTACTCGTAACACAGCTGGTGTGATGAGACTCTAGTGGTTGGTTTTTGACAAATGGATCACACATTGATGTCATAACCTTTTTTAGCTTCTTTTTATTTCTTTTTGCATAATAGCTGACAATCTTTTTCTGAGAAAAGAGAGAATATTAGATGTTATAAACTTTTACACTTTACTTTTTTTTTACAAGATTTAATTGTTTTTGAAAGAAGTGTTATGTTCGCCAAGGCTGTGTTTATTTGTTAATAAAATTAATGAAAAAAAAAACATTAATGTAAATATTATTACATAGTGTCTTTAGTGTCATATGATTTTTCGAACATCATTCTAATGTTATGATTTGGTACCGAGAAACGTTATTACTTATTATCAATGTGCGATTCAGCATTCATTTTTTTTTGTAATATTATAGACGCGTATGTCTACCAGCAGTGTTGGGTTGTAATGTATTACTAAGTAATTCATTACTGTAATTTAATTACATTTTCTTTTGGAAAAAGTAAAATAAGGGATTACTCTTAATTTCTGTAATTTAGTTAGTTACTTCGGCAACACTTTATTTGAAGGGGTGTGTGCATAAGACTGACATGACACCTGTCATGAACATGAAGTAGTCTTTATGAATGTTTATGACTGTTGTCATTAAGTGTCATTCGGTAAATTATGACATTTTTAATGCAAAGTTGACATTGTTTAAATTGTCTTTGTTATGACAACTTGACATTAACAAAGACAAAAAATGTCTTGATTATGACAACTTGACATTAACAAAGACAGAAATATCTTTGTTATGACAACTTGACATTAACCAATAAATCATAACCTGTCAACCTGACATATTTATAACTAGTCCAACGTGTTCCACTTTACTTGAGGTAAGGGGAAATATTAATGACACTGTTGTTAAAGCATTTGACAGTGTAATAACCCTTAATGACATCTTTATAATTAGTACAATGTGTTCCACTTTACTTGAGGACAAGTAAAATATTCATGTCACAGTTATAATGGTGTCATGACGGCCAAAGTCAAAACCAACCACATATGATAGGGTAATGTAATGTTAACGCAAAGCTAAATAAGTTTGATAATTAAATCTGTTATGACATTTGTGGTAGGTTATGATTTCTTGGTTAATGTCAAGTTGTCATAACAAAGACATTTTAAACAATGTCAACTTTGCATTAGAAGTGTCATAATTTACCGAATGACACTTAATGACAAAAGTCAAACATTTATAAAGACTCCTTCATGTTCATGACAGTGTCATGTCAGTCTTATGCACACCCCTTCAAATAAAGTGTTACTGTTACTTCTTATGTAATTGCATTAAATACCGTATAGACTACAGAACAATTCTATATTAAACTATAGTGGATTTGACATAATAATTTTACATCATTGTTAAAATGTATGTTTTTTTTTCCATAACCTCCATTTAAATACTTCGATCAGTTCAGGAATAATTCATGCAATTTTATATTATTTATTTGAAAGAATTAAAGGGTTAGTTCACCCAAAAATGAAAATTCTGTCAGTATTTACTCTCATGTTGTTCAACCCCGTAAGACCTTCGTTCATCTTCTGAACACAAATTAAGATATTTTTGATGAAATCTGAGAGCTGGATCACTCGTCCATACTAGTCCATATGCGTCTTGAGGGATTGAAACTTGCCGGCCTCGAAAAGTTATTAAAGACATCGTTAAAATAGTCCAAGTGACTTCATAATGTTTAGCTCCCACATTTTGTTTGCAATCGGTATCTATTTTGCAATCTTTTAATTATATCTATAGCATAGTCATTTTCTCAATTTTTACATCACTAATTTTGAATGTATTCGATAAAGCTAAAAATGTACTAAATTTACTAATTGTATATGTTCGCTTGCTTATATAGGAAATTACAAAATCACTAGATATTATCGGCCGATATTAGGCATTTTCCAAACTATCGGTATTGGCAGTTATAATGGCCGATAAATGAATATTTCAAAAATAAAATAAAAACGGACTAAACACGCTTCAACCATGTCATGAGAGTTGGAGTTGTGTAGTTTGTCTACCAGAGGGCACTCTACACAGTCCCTGTTGGCAACACTCGTTGAGTTGGTCACGATACATACATTGCTTGAATAGCAATTAAAAGATCATCCCCATCAGTTCTCTTAACTCAAATAAGCATGACAAAATTTGTGACTATCATGTCCAGTTTTGCTGCTGGTAAATAAGCCGAGAGTAAAGCGGAATTAGCTAGTAATAGTTACGTTACGTTGTTACAGTGTAGTTGACTGACCTTTTATTTTTTGACAATGTGACTAAAGTATTTCTTTAATAGCGCGTGACAGTTATAGCAATGTGACGTATCATCTCTCCTTGGCGTGTTCTATGAAAATGTACAATTTGCAGTATGACATTATCCATTGCTAAATTATGGCTCATTATAGACTAGCTAACTATAAAGCTAGCTACTCTCATCAGTCTGTTCTGTTGTGACAATAAATGAAACAAGTTTCTTTTTAAAATGCATTATCATATTATTTTAGTTAAAACTCATAAATAACTAATGTTAGGGAAATCTGTTAATGTTTTGTTGCGAGTTTCTAAAAAAAAAAAAATATCGGCAGATATATCGGAATATCGTATTTTAAAACCTAAAAATATTTGTATCGGTATCGGCCTTCAAAATCCTTTATTGGTCGGGCTCTAAAAATCACCCATATCAGGGTTTTAAATTTGTCCCAAATTTTGATTGCAGAGTTACAAAAATTGCAAACTCAAGTGGACGAATCTCATTTTTTCAAGGTTAAACCCCTCCTTTCATGGACTGTTTGTTGAAAAGGAACAACATTTTAACTTGGTTCGTTGTGAAAAGTCGCTCATATAATGTAAATCAAGGATGAGTTTGGGCATTTACTGTGAATGCTTGATAAGGTATACACTGAGCAGGAAATGAGTGAGGTGCCAAAGGTGCTCATTCTGCATGCCAATGCTCTTCAGCTAAGAGGATTACCTTGACTTTTACGAGGTGCGCTGTGCTCACGTGTGTGTGTTTGTGTGCATGTGCGTGTATCCTGCTCTGTGTTCTAAGCAGCAGCTCAGAATTCAGCGAGGGCGAGTGGTCGGCTTCGTGGACGTCCGACTCTGGGCTGGAGAAGGAGAGGTGCACAAGTGAAGAAAGCTGGGAGACTCTGCCTGGCATGGATGAGCCTCCTGGAAGCAGCAACAGTCTGGAAGAAGTGCCTTCTCTCAACCTTGCTCTAGAGTAAGCACAAAAACTCTGAACACTTCAGTAATACTTTGGATAATATCATTACATGGCTGTCATTGACACAGACAAGTGTTTTTTTATGATTTTTAATGTTATATAAAATACATTGAAATATGTTCACAAAAACCGTTTTGCTATAAAAATGTATTTGGTAATGCATATTAATTTTACATTAAAACATTCAATTTGCTTTCTGCATGTTAATAATTTGGCACAATGGAGAATATATTTTTTTTTCTTCATCATTTGAACAAACATCATTAAGAAAGGCTTCAGATGTAAGATTAACTCCATAAAGTATGTGAAAGTTTTGACATTATTTAGATCAGGGTTCCCTAAACTCGGTCCTGGAGGGCCACTGTCCCTGCAGAGTTTAGCTCCAACCCTGATCAAACACACCTACCTGTGAGTTTCTACCAGAGAATGTCTAATTGAAGAGAATTGGCACTGGCTGGTTACTTCCGGTTTCTGGACTGGCTGCAGTAACACGTCTCTGTCCATGCGGGGGCGCTCGCGGTCGAGTGCAGAATGAATGGGAGTCAATGGGGTTTCACCCCCAGAAATCCACTTTTCTCATTATGTAATTTTTTGTCAAGTAATTTTAAAGTTGCACTCAAAGGGGAGGGCTAAGATAATACACTCAGCTGAAAATTGCATTTTTAAGTTCACTTATCTGTTCTAAAAATCCATTCAAAACTGTGACGACGTCACACAATAGCAGAATGCTAGCGTGTTCCGACCAACAATGGCCTAACCTGTAAGAAATCAAAAGGACATAAGTACTCGTTCATTCGACTTTTGGCCTATAATCTATATTGAACTTGCGGAATCAGCAATAAAATCTATTATGATTTAAGGACAAGCAGGTGAAAGAGACGCATTTAGCCGTTTAGCCCCATAGACTCCCATTCATTTTGCGCTCGCCCGCGATCACCTCCAGTGGAATTCTAATGGAACTGCAACCAAGATAATACACAATGGGGCTAATAGGAAGTGCCAAGCCTCTCCGTTAGACGGGCTCTGTTTCTACTGATCCTGAAGACCTTGATTAGCTTGTTCAGGTGTGTTTATTTAGGGTTGGAGCTAAACTCTGCTGGGACAATGGCCCTCCAGGACAGAGTTTGGGGAACCCTGATTTAGATATTGACCAAGTGGCAACCTGGCTTCCGGTTTCTCTCTTAAATCCAATACGGAAGTGACTAAAACTGCAATTCATCGATTTTCAGCTAGAGACAGGCTGCAAAAGAGAGTCAATCTCATATACTCCCTATGTTACTATTGCTAATTTATCAGCACAAAAAAACATCTTTACAGCCTGGTTCAAAAAGTGGTTTTGGTCTATATAGTTAATTTTGCCCTTCATGACAACTGTGAGGGGTGTTTTTTTTTTTTTTTTTTTTTTTTTTTTTTTTTTATAGCTCATCCATTTAAGTTACATTTACATTCATTCATTTAGCTGACGCTTTTATCCAAAGCGACTTACATTTGCTATATGTGTCGAGGTCGCACGCCTCTGGAGCAACTAGGGTTAAGTGTCTTGCTCAGGGACACATTGGTCGCCATCACCACCAGTTATATTAAACCTCATCACTTCACCTCAGCTAATCCCGCCTCTTTGACAATTTTCGGTTATCCGGAAGTGAAGCGCTGCCAAGACGGCAACAGTCAGCTTCACTTTGCTCTTCGGAAACCCACGTGTGACGTCACGGACACTACGTCCATGTTTTTTCGCAGCCAATGATATTTACAGGCGCAACAGGACAATACATCTTTGTGTTCCGGTTCAGTTAAAATGACAAATGCATACTTCGAGAGCGCTCCACAAGATATTTTTTATTAGACCATCTGACCACTATGATCAAATGTTTTCAGCATTTATTTGAAATTGATTTTTTTTTTTCTTCGTAACATGTATAAATGTCTTTACTGTCACTTTTGATAAATTCAATGCATCCTCACTGAATAAAACATTAATTTTAAAATCATATCTCACTGACTATGTTGGCACAAACAGAATGTTGTCTGGACTTGATTAATAAATTGGCCATACGCCTTATTCACGGCAGCGCCATCTTTGATTTTTAATGAGAATGAAAGCAAGGCTGTGAGGGATAGTCATGCATCTCTTCAATGGGCTGTACTGTTATTTAATGTGTTTTCGGTTTGTTCTGCTTATGAAACACTGGAAAAATATCTTTCAAAAAAATGTCAGTTGACAAAAAAACTCCCGACAATGTAAGCTGTGGAAAATTGTAAGTAATCTAGGAGCTTTATTCAGCTTTTTACACCGGATGCCACTGGAAACACGGTAAGTCTATCCCTCACAGCCTCACTTTCATACCTGTCATGGCGCTGCTCTGAATAAGGTCTATTAAGATTGGTCTCCACTTTCTGACAAATGAGTCTTTCCGTGGTACTGCTCTTATTCCAATACCTTTAGTCACACAGAAACGAATGAAACAAGTCAAATTAATTTGAAATGTGTCTCAAATATTAAGGCATCCCTAAAAACGTTGTGTTTTTCTGCTGTCCTGTGCTTGTTTGTGGTGTTCTTCAGAGAGCAGACCCCTCTGGAGGAGGGCGAGATTCCCTGGCTGATGTATAATGAAGACTCGGGCAGCAGCAGCGATGAAGACCCTGATGGTGTCAGTCAGTTTGTGCACCCTGGACTCTTTATCCTGGATGGAAACAATAACCTGGAGGATGATTCCAGCATGAGTGAAGATCTGGACACAGAGTGGAGGTCAACAAACCTAATATACATCATCAAAAATGATGCAATGTCATCCTTTAAAGGGCACATATCATGCAAAATCCACTTTTTTTAGCCCTTAAATGCATTTTGTTGTATATTTGTGTTTAGTGTTTATAAGTACAGAAAAGATGAAATTATTCTCTTCAGGTGCTTCGTTTATATCTTTATATTCTGTTTTGGTCATATTTTTCAACCTGCTAAGATTTTTCTGTTCTCTATTACGTTTTTTGAACAATTACGTCACAGTATTTGCAGCGGAACTGACAAATAAGGACATTACCGGCCCAACACTTCGAGCAATCCGCCATTATTATTTCTCGCTCCGATTTTGTAGTCCGAGCTCAATAATGCAGAAGTTACAAGAGGGCAAGTCAAAAGGATCGGTTGTTGGATCTAGTTAGCTGAAACACTTCAAGGATCCCCACTTCAACAACCTCCGCCAGTATAGAGAAGGGTTTGCCGATCGACTTTGTCTGAATGAGGGGTAAATTTCTTAGCTGCTGTGTTTTCTGACGCTTACTAAACGTAAGTTATCATATTATTATCAATACAGATTTTTAGTGGTAAGATTAGACCGTAGTCATTTATCTTGTCAGTGTGCTTGTTTTAACGAGAAATAGTCGACTTTCACTAATAACACAACATATACCACTGCATCCATATGAAGATGTTGTTCTGCAGGTCCGTCGTCGTCTTTTTCAACTCGCTCGCTCTGGCTTGAATATGTTAGGCTTGATGGACAAGTCTTCCGTTGTTGACATTTTGTTAACGTTTGAATAAAAATGTTCTTTGAAGCTATAGTAATCGTATATCTCTTATCAAACTACAATAATGGCCGAACACGGGGAGTTGAACCGACCGTGAACTCAGCGACCTGGAAAGCGGGCGGGGGGAAAGACGCAACTCCTGTTTATTTAAAGGGGCCGCTTCGAAACGACTTGCTCACAGAAGCACATCAGAAAAGGGGTAGAAAAGGGGCCTGTGGAGCTATAATAATGAGGAATTCAGACCCAAGCATTGCAGTTATGCTTTATATAGACCACAAATGTATGATTTATAAGTAAAAATGAATGATTTAAAAGCATGATATGTACCCTTTAACTCTTAAGCCCCCGATATACTTGCAGCAAAGTTCTTTTTCGTTCTTCACTTAGGGGTAAAAAGAAGTCGCCGCGGTATACTGTTAGCAAACATCCTGACGCCACGCTCTTGGGAGCGAAGTTTAGATGAAGTAAGGAATAACTGACGACAGTCCGTTGAATTATTCACTCCGCGAAGCCGTTACACCTCGGGTGTGCATTATTTTTCAAATAATTCAACGGCCTGAAGTCAATTATACCGCTTATACGACAGTTACCACATCTCAAAACACTAATTTCTTACGCATCTAATCCTATGCCTCCGTCGCTAATTCCAAAACATCATTTTACAGGTAGTAACGGAGGTTTGAGCCTCTGATAGCAGACTAATGATGGAGAACACACTTACGACTCACTGAAATATTCAAAGACTGTTTCCATCGACTGTAGCAGGTCTTAAACACCAACTGTGAACAATTGCACACCTTAGAACGTTCTAAATCTAAACCAATCAGAATCAAGCATTCAACAGCCCTGTAGTATAATAACAAAATAAACAAACGATAAAATTGAAAAGAGCAGCCAAGAAATCATCCGATTATAGTGACGTGGATATGTTTGTGCAAGATCTGCAATTTGGCATTCCAGTCAAGTCACTTAGCACATTTAGGTTGCTTTAACGCAGGGATGCGAGAGCATGTCAGGGGAGACGCGGAGTATAGAGCTGCACGATATGATGAATCGATAGAGATTTATCTGCATCTAAATATATCCGTGAAGCTCAGGACTCCTTAAACACAATAGAGCTGCAGAAAAACTTGGATGAATGAGGAGGAGCGGGATGTGCTTGATTATGAGTTATTAAAAGCACAATAAACTAAGACAGATAATTTGTCAGATTACTGTGGCTCACATCCGAAGCACACGAGTGCTGAATTCAGCTCACTTTCGTGGCTTATTGCGCTTGAACGGTTAAATACACACATTTATGTGTCAAAATGGGGCGCAACCTTGAATGTTGTGTTGGAAGGGAGGCCCACAGTCCAGTGTTGTAGTACTCGAGACTCGGTCTCGAGACCATATTTTAATGGTCTTGGTCTTGTCATGGACTCGTCATGGAATTGACTCGTACTCGAACATTTTTTTTTTTAGGACTCGGAATTATTCCCGAGTCCACTCGAGTTCAATTAAAAATATTTTTCATGATTATTAATGTATGTTAATAAAATATTTCTTTAAATTGATTGACACGCCCAGTGATTGGTGATTTTGTAGTGCGCAACTGCGCATGACAAATTGTAATAAAATTACTTTTAACACCACCTACTATGTGGCCTTTTTACCCTAAACTGATCATATTTTTAAAACTCTAAGTAAATTCAGTAAAAAAAAAAAAAAAGAGGATTTCTCTAAGTAAATAAAAGTAAATTAGGTAATCACTCGACCGTCTCTGGTCTCGGACTCGACTCGGACTCGACTCTCTCTGGACTCGGTCTTGACTCGGACTCGACTCTCTCTGGTCTCAGTGTCGACTCGGACTCGAGTGAGGTGGTCTCGACTACAACACTGCCACAGTCTTTGACTTTTAAAACCCCTGCTTTAAAGGAAGCAACTTTACAGTACTAAGTAAACATGAAAAACTGTCATTGTCTCTTTCGATTAGAAATACAACTTCGACTATAAAGCAACTCTCAAGTGTGTCGCGCTCAAGTGTGTTTTTACTCGTCACATCAGTTCGTTCTTAGTATATGGGGTCTTTACAGAGTGAATCTCACGAAACGTGAATAACGATTACAAACCTTTAAATTAAAAGGGAAATGACATTTCATTTTATTGTTTTTACCATTGTGACATTCATTTATTTTCATTCCTGTTACCATAATGCAAGAAACTCATTCTCAATCTCATTCATGGTTGTATTTTTGTTGTACTTCCTTGTTTTTAAGCTGATTTTTAAGCTTTTTTACTGTAATACAATAATTTAACTTAATGTTTTAAACCTTTGCTAATAATGTGAACTACGCATTATGGTAATGAGAATTTGAGCGGGAAATATGCTTTCATTTTATGAAAATAATGTCATGGCCGTAAGTTACAAACAATGGGCTTAATTTTCTTTATGCTAAATAAATCTGGGTTGAAACACAACCTGAAAATGTTTTCATGAGATTTAACCCACCAAGCATGTCTAAAATATGAAAATCGTTGTTGATTTATAAGAACATTTTACTTAACTGTTTTGATTGTGTTAGCTGCAACAGGAAACGAGAGATGATGTATTTTAAAGTCCTTTGTTGTTCAGGTTCCTTGATGAATTTGGTGATGGTTTTGGGATGGCTCAAGCAATCTCTTACGTGGATCATTCCCAGCTCCTCACTTACATGGCATTAGAGGAGCGTCTCGCACAGGCTATGGAGGTGAGGGTCCTTATTCTGCTTAATCGTGATCTGTGTAGTCTGTTGTGATATCAGTGTTTGAATCACTGCAGTCTAACTGAATTAGGTTTTGAGGGCATTAAGAGTCCGATTAATTTTTTTTAAGGAAGAGTAGCTTCTTTTGTACATCATCAGGGCCCATTTTTATTAATGTTCGAATTGAATGGAGCCTAGGGTGACCACCCATCCCGCTTTGCGTTGTACTGCACTGCATTTTCACCCCTTGTCCCGCACGTCGCATATTGAGGGAATGTCCCGCATTTTCATCAGTCTGTTAGTTTTTAATTATCATATTAAGAAAACGTGCATATGTTATTTTGACTTTTTAAGAAAGCATTTTATTTATTGTTTTTGCAGCGTAGTTTTTCACCCAAATTCGTCATAAGCGCAAATTCAACAGCCGTTTTTTATGTTATCCAATAGTTTAAAAGAAAGGAGTAAACACGGCCACTTGTAGGTTGTGACAGCTGTCAATCAAAATGTGGAGCGGTGATTCGTTCCATGTGTTCCCTGTCCGAAAACAAATGGATAATTCGGTCAATTAAAATTTTAATTTAACAGAATTTATCTGTTGTTGTTGGCTGCTGTGATTGTTTTAATTCACATCCTTTCTAAAAATATGAAAGTTTTTGGTTTTTAATATATTCTTAATACATATAATAAGACTGTCTATCTAATTTCATGTTGTTTTGTATTCATTTGTTCCTTGTTTATTTTGTTGGATTTTATTTTAGAACAGTTTCTAAAATGGTTATCTGCATGATGCCCGCTGCCTTTGGACTCATTGGACTGATGTTGAATTTAAATGCCATGTATTTTACAAAAGATATTTTTTCTGAAAGGGACTAAAAAACAAAGAATTGTTATCAGCTGAAAGGCAGAATACAAATGTTTTTATATAGTTAGATAGATAGATATTATTTAACAGTTTCAGGGTATGTTTTAGTGTTGGTAACATGTCCCACACCATTTTACAAGATGTAAACAACACTGGTCCAGAAACACTTCCTGTTTCAGTTTGTAACAGTTTTCTTTATTTCACATGTAAAGAAAACATCTTAAAAATATTTGTTTAACTTTTTGATTCAGTTTTATATGTTCTGTTGGTTGTATTTTATCCCAGCTTTTATGTAGTGTTAAAAAACTGAAACAGGAAGTGCTTCTGGACCAGTGTTGTTTACATCTTGCAAAATGGTCTATAATCGTCCCACATTTGGTTTGTTTGATGGTGGTCACCCTAATGGAGCCGCAAGACCTGTTTTAATTTGATTATTGTTCATTTCTTAATGAGATGAAAGCATAGTAGTCTTCCATGATTAATGCTGCTTTTTCATGAACAAATAAATATTGTATTTGCATGAACAGCTAAGTTGTTCAAATAAATGATCCATCTTAATTCAACCCAAAAAGACAATATTGAAAAATTGGACTCAGCAAACAGCAAACTTAATTGATTTCAGCCAATGAGAGCACACACTAGAAATGTAAGGCTTAACGTATAATTAACTCTCTTCTATCTTTATCCAGAGGAAATTAAATATGCTAATGTGTTTTGTTGTGTTGCAGGCAGCACTGGCTCATCTGGAGTCTTTAGCTATAGATGTGGAGCAGGCTCATCCCCCCGCCACTGAACAGATCATCGACTGCCTACCACAGATCACCGTGCCTGCTGAAAACATTGGTACTACTGCCGTTACTTGTAGATGCATAAAGTGCACATAATTCAGTTCAGCAGTCAGCATCAGTAGAGTTTTTAACAGGCTTATTTCACCGTTACACCATATTCAGAATATTCCACCTCAAATGTCTTAAAGGTGATCTAAGCGAGGTCACAAAAAATGTTGGACCGTTTCGTTCCCATTAAAGTGCATTAAGGCCTGTTCACACCGGGACTAATTTCGCGCGCGTTATTCGTCGACGTTTAACGCCTCGTGACTAAATAATGGGCGCCAATGTGAGTGTTCACACCGACGTGAAAAACGCCACGCGTAAAGCGTCATTTTTAAAAAAACGCCTCGGGTTTGACGCGTCAAAACCTATCCGACCAACGAGATTGGCCGGTTTGCTCATGTGTCTGGTACTTCTGAAGTTGCAGTAAAACACAACTTGGGGGCGCTCAAATACAAAACGGTCTTGCCGAGCACACATACGGCGAAGAAGAGATAAGATACCTATGGGCAAGATGAATGTTGAGCTGCTGGTCTCGGAGCATAAAGAGCTATAAGATAATATTTATATTAGTATTTCTGTAGTAATAGTATAGTATAGGGTGACCAATAGTCCTGTTTTCCTGGGACATGTGTAAAATGGTCACTTTGTGCTTTATAGAAATCTGAGTTGAGATGAGAACTGCGCATAGTGTCAGTTAGATTTTGACAAGTGAGGAGAGGAGAACCGCTCTGCCGACTCTTTGTATTCTTTCTTTTATTTTATTTTTCTTTTGTGACCAGATGTTTGTTTGTGGTTTTTTTTTTTTTTTTTTTTCTCGCTTGATCCCCATCATGTATGAGGACGAGTGTAACGTTTGAGTGGTTTTATTAAACGCGGGGAAATACAACAACAGTCTTTCGTGCATCTGTTCATCCGACATAGTGCTATGTTTTTATCTCTGGGCAACATCTCAACTTTGCGTTACACATGTCCTGTTTCCACGTCCTGTCCTGGCTGTTTTTAAGTGATGAAAATGTCCTGGTTTAAAAAAAAAAAAAAACTGCTGGGAAAGATCAGTTCTACAGCAAAATATAGATGGGCGAACAAGGTGGACGAGGAAGAAAAACAAGATAAAGAGGATGAAAACTAAAGATATAAATAGATTTTGTTAGTTCGTTTTTGTAAGTTTGTGAGAGCTATTTTTTGTTACATTTGGAGGCATTTCTTTTAGTTATTTATACAGAAGACATTATTTCTATCATTATTTCATTTGTTTTTTGACGTTTCTGTCATAATAAAACATTGAGACATGAATATGATCACCCTAGTATAGTATTCTATTATTATTTCTGTTTTACATTAAGCGCCATCTAATGTCAGGGAATGAATTTGGATGTTCACTCGGCTCATCGTCAGTGAAAAACGCTTGGGTGTGAACACAAAAAACGCGTTGAAAAACGCTGACGAATAACGCGCACTGATATTCGTCCCGGTGTGTACGGGCCTTTATATGGAGAAAAATCCTGGAATGTTTTCATCAAAAACCTTAATTTCTTTTTGACTAAAGAAAGAATGACATGGATATCTTGGATGACATGGGGTGATTTAAATTATCAGCAAAAGTTTTTTTACAAGTGAACTACTCCTTTAAGTGATTGACTTGAAATACTTTGTGTACTCCTTTTTTGTGCAATACGAACACCAGATGAGAAATGTTTTTCACAAGACCCAACACAGATTGGATGCTGGGAAAGTAATGCTCGCAACGCTAATGTCCCACTTCAACTTTATGGCTTGAGTGCATTTGGGGTGATTAATCTGCTTTGGAAAGCATAAAATGACTCCAGTTTCACCCATAATGACTGAAATGAGTCATTTGATGAGTGCGTGACTGGATCCAGACGTGTTTAAATATTTGGTTCGGTGTCAAAGGTTTACGATGGAAAGCAGAGTTGTGTTTTACATACATTGACATGCCCTCTCTCTTTGGTTCTGCAGAGCAGGAGCAGTGCTGTGCCATCTGCTGTTGTGAATATGTCAAAGATGAGATTGCAACCCTGCTTCCGTGCCGCCACATGTTCCATAAACTCTGTGTCACTCTCTGGCTCAGAAAGGTATTGCTGTTTTTCTTGGAGCTTGTGAAAGAGCCAAAAAAAACAGGCTAGTTCACCCAAAAATGAAAATTCGGTCATCATTTACGTTCCTTCGTGCTGTTTCAAACCTGCAAGACTTTCTTTCATCTTTGAAACATGATTAAAGATATTTTTAATATTCTTTCGTCCTTTTTGTCTATCCATTGAAAGTCCATGGAGCCAAAATTGTCATGCATTGAAGTACAAAAGGACACTGTAAAAGCTATCCATATGAGTCAAATGGTTTAATCCATGTCTTCTGAAGTGACAGAATTACTTTTATTATTTATGATGATCAGTGCACCTACATTTAGCTCATCAAATATGGAAAACGAAAGCTTTATGATCGAGAACAGACCCCGTTCGTTATTGCCCATATTTGATTTTCTGGTTGTGTCCGAAATCGAACATTTTAACCCCTTAGCTGTAACCCCCTTTTTGAGAATGGGGGTTAAAATGCACTATTCAAACTTAAATGGTTGTAATTTAAGAATGCTTTGGAATATATACCCAAGTTTGGTCTTGTTTTAAAGAAAACACTCAGCAGAATATTGCTGAAGTGAAAACACTTCAAAAAATGAAAGTATGAAAAAGTTAGGGAAGTTTAAATTTACAGTAAATTAAATATACTGTACTATATATTTTTTATTTTATATAGAATATATATTTTACAAAATATTTTTTACTGTAAAATCAAAGCCATAAATCTTATCAAGTTATGTTCCAAATTTGAAATTGGTATCACAAAAATTGAAGTTCCCATGAGATTTTGTTTAGGCGTAGTACCAAAAATAGCCACCGGGTGCCATTGAATTCCATTGAATTTAGTTGTATACATTCTGCCTTAACAAATTAATACATTTCTGTCCAAATATCAATTCTGTCACAAAATTTGGAACCTTGAGACTCTGACCTTTCTGACAATATCTGTTTTGTCAAGATTAGAAAAAGGTTTTGATCATAAATAATGAAATAATGATGCCCAAAAGGGGAGGAGCCTGCTAAAATAAGTACCGTTTCTATGGTAACGCAACATTCAATTATAAAACAGTTTTCACAGGATGATTTCTGAGTTTATAAGCTTTCAAATGATACCTAATTTATGATAACTACTAAAATATGTGATATAATAAAAAAGGCGATAAAAAATAATATATTTTAGAGGATAATAAATATAAATATCATTTTTAGAGGATAATATTATACTATAATTTTTTTATTGAAAAATACTAGATAATATGTTTTATTGTGATCTTTTAGCATAAAAACAGAAGTTTCAATGATTAAAAGTGGGTGCATCGACTTTTTGTGACAAAGGTCAAAACTCCTGTTATGATGCAGAATTTTTGAGGTGCACTCTTGTCATAAATTAATCAATTACTCTTCCTACATAATTTGTAACACAAAACAGGGGTAGTATATCTATTTAGAAGTCTCAGACCTTTCCAACGATATATAATTTGTCATAATTAGATTAGGATTTAATAGAAATATAGTGAAGTAAAGTTAGGCGTCCCGGTACCGGACGGTGACAGTTAAGGGGTTAAAGTAAAAACATTTTGGTTATATTGACTTCAATGGAGGTACATAAAACTCTTAGGTTTCATTCAAAATATCTTCACTTGTGTTTTGAAGATGAACAGAAGGTTTATAGGTTTGAAAGTAAATGATGACAGAAACAGAATTTTTTTTTTTTTTTGGTGAACTATCCCTTTAAGCTTATATTGACGTAACTTTACTGTATTTACCGAATGTTGTCTCCCCATGATTTTCAGTCTGGGACATGTCCAGTGTGTCGCCACGTTCTGACCCCGGAAGTGACCGATCCCTCGTCTTTAAGCTCCGAACAAGAAACGCCACCATCCAGTCACAGTGCGTCTGAGGGAACGTGTTGAACGGCAGTCACACACCCATCTAAACAATCCCGCAGAGAAGTACTTAAATAATAAATAACCAGTCTCACTGAGAAATTCCCATCTTAATATTTCTTTGCTGGAATGCAGCGGCCAGATACCATTTAGCCTAGCGACTTGTGCTGCAATTCATGGTCCAAACGTGGCGAACTAAAACTTATTTTCTGAGAAAATATGAATACGTATATATTCATAGGAAGCATATTTATTCATGTTTCGATTAAAATGTTTTTGTACATCAAGGCTAAACATAATATTTACTTGTATTTAACTTTTCACGTCGTGTCAAGTAAAACGTTCAAATGCAATCCCTCAATAAAAGCTCACATTTGGTTCAAATAGTCATTTCTTTTATCAATTCAGCGTCAAAATACCTTCCAAAGTTGTTTGCTACCCTGAACTCTCTTCAGATATCTATTCAGAGTACATTCAGCTGCATTGTTACATCCAGACTTAAACGCAAGTAGCTGGAAATGAATGATAATGGCTGTGCGATTCTATTTCACTGTGGTTCATAAACATATTTGTATAAATCATCCAAATGATGGGCCGCTGAATAGATAGTTTTCACAAAAGCACCTTTGGGAGCAATACCATTTCTAGAAGGCTGACAGTCTGAACTGGAAAATATGATGGTGGGGGACTATAAATACGAGATGGCTTTGTGCCGTTTACTGCGAAAGCAATTGGCATGTATTCAATGTCCTGTTATTTAGAGGCGGCAGCTCGTATCTTTGGAGAAAACCATCACAGAATAATACACTGAGAAAGGCAGAGGTGTGTGTGGCAGTAGCCCACCAAAATCACATGTACGTTCCCTTACACATGTATAATAATTAATCTTAACTCATTCATAAGACTGCCCAGAGTATGTGTAAGATTAGTTTCAGATTTTTGAATTTGTGAATGTTCTGTGCAAATTGCATGCACAAATTTGTGTGAATGAGACCCACTGTTCTTAGAAGAGAAACTCTTAGATAAGCCTAGCTCGCAGAAGTGAGTACACCCCTCACATTTCAGCAAACATTTTGGTATATCTTCTCAAGGGACAGTACTATAGAAACTTGAACTTGGGTATATTTTAGTGTAGTCATTTTGCTGCTTGTATAGCAGTATATATTTACTGTCCTCTGATAATAACTCGACATACAGCCATTATTGTCATGAGTAAACACCCTAAGTGAACATGTCAAAACTGTGTCAATATTTTGTGTGAGCACCATTGATATCTAACATTACCTTAATGCTCCTGGGCATGGAGTTCACCAGAGCTGCACAGGTTGTTGCTGGGATGCTCTTCCACTCCGAGTCCTCCATAATGACATAATGGAGCTGCTGGATCTTAGACATATGACACCTCTCCACCTTCCGCTTGAGGATCACCACAGGTGCTTAATCGGTCATATCACCCTGTAGCCCAAGACTGGTTGCCCACTGAAGCTAAGCAGGGCTGAGCCTGGTTAGTACCTGGATGGGAGACCTTCTGAGAAAGCCAGGTTGCTGCTGGTAGAGGTGTTAGTGAGGCCAGCAGGGGGTGCTAACCCTGTGGTCTGTGTGGGTCCTAATGCCCCAGTATAGTGATGGGGACACTATACTGTCAAAGAGCACCGTCCTTCGGATGAGATGTTAAACTGAGGCCCTGACTCTCTGCGGTCACAAAAAATGCCAAATTTGCCCAGTGGCCTCTGTCCATCATGGCCTCCTAATCATCCCCATACACTGATTGGCTTCATCACTGTCTCCTCTCCACCAGTAAGCTGGTGTGTTGTGGGCGTTCTGGCGCAATTTGGCTGCCGTCGCATCATCCAGGTGGATGCTGCCCATTGGTGGTGGTTGAGGAGATTCCCCCCTTCTATGTGAAGCGCTTTGAGTGCTGAGAAAAGCGCTATATAAATGTAATGAATTATTTATTATTAGGTCTGGAGAAATACTTGGCCACTCCATCACCTTCAGTTTCCTCACCAAGGCAGTTGTCATCTTGGCGGTGTGTTTGGGGTCGTTATCATGCCGTTCGGCATAGTTTCTGAAGGGAGGGCATCATGTTCTGCTTCAGAATGTCACAGTACATATTGGAATCCATGTTTTCCTCAATGGAGCACAGCTCCCCAGTACCAGCAGCACTCGTGGAGCCCCAGACCATCACCCCTTTTCCACCAAGGCAGAGCTGGTGTTGGTTCAGAGCCAGAGCCTAGTTTCAAATCGGTTCTTTGTTTTTCGACCACCAAAGCACCAGCTCCGAACGTTTCGGACACGGTGTCCAGGCGTGATTGACATAACATGAGGTCGTTTTTTTGTTTGTTTTTTTTTCTATGTGCGGAAATTTCGGATGCGAATTTCGGACTCGGTGTGCAATGGCCTTTAGTCTCATCTGACAAGACATGGTTGCAGTAATGTAGCAAACTGTTTGCGGGCTTTCTTTTGAGCCAGCTTCAGAAGACGGCCATGTAAGCAGTGTGTGGTGTATGTTCTGAGCACTGGCAAGCAGACCTTCCACTTCTGCAACCTCTAAAGCAATGCTGGCAGCACTCATGCATCTGTTTTTTTAAACCAGCTTCTGCACCTGATGCACAGCATGAGGACTCAACTTCTTTGATTGACCCTAGTGAGGACTGTTCCCAGTAGCCCCTTTTCCACCCCTTTTCCGGTTCGGAGCCGGAGCCTGCGCGCAAACCAGTTCTTTGTGTTTCGACAGCCAAAGAACCGATTCGTGGCCGGGAAAACTGGTTCCAAAGTGGCACCAACTCTTTGCTGGACTAGAACCGTTCTTTTAGCACGTCATGTTTACGTCGGGGAGATGTGTTCTAAACATATTTTCTGACCATCGCAAAGCCAGGAGAAACTGCAGAAACACGCACGCGTTTTTATTTATTTTTTATTTGAAACATAAGCAAAGAAGAAAACTGTCACAATATAGAACAAATAAATGGAAAGAAAAAAGACACAAGACAGGGGTACATAACTTATCAGAAAAGATTACATATCAAACGAAAAGATTAAAAGACTGACATATTTCAATTGTTTTTAAAGTTTTCTTGGTACACGAGTTAGAGAGTCCCAAAGCAATGTACTTGCAAGCCTTTCTAGCGACGTGCACAGTCACGTAACGACGTCGTTCCCTGGGCGCTCTAGTCAGTGGAAAAACAAACTGAACGGGTTCGCAAATTGAACCAACTCCGAACCAACTTTGAACCAGCACCAGTTCCGAACCAATTCCAATCCCAAAGTAATGTTGTACTCGCAAACATTTCTAGCTAAGACGTATGGCGACGTACACCATGACGTAACAACGGCGTTCCCTGGGCGCTCTAGTCAGTGGAAAAACAAACAGGTTCTGAAAGTCCGAACCAACTTTGAACCAGCACCAGTTCCGAACCAGTTCTTTTTTCGGTGGAAAAGGGGTAAGTGGAACCCGTCTCGGAAAACCTCTGTTACCCCTTTTCCACCAAAGCATTTTGAGAGCCGGTTCGGAGCCGGTGCCTGCGCGCGAACCAGTTCTTTGTGTTTCGACAGCCAAAGAACCAGTTCTCGGCCAGGAAAACCGGTTCCAGAGCGGCACCAACTCTTTGCTGGATTAGAGCCGTTCTTTTACCACGTCATGCTTACGTCGGGGGCTGGGGCGGGTTTAGATGTGTTCTAAACATCTTTTCTGACCATAATAAAGGATCGCAAAGCCAAGAGAAACATTTGCAGAAACGCCTTTGTAATTGTTATGCTTGAAGTTGGCGCAAGCGTTTCTATTTTTTATTTTTTTAAATATTATAAGCAAAGAAGAAAACAGTCACAATATAGAACAAATAAATGGAAAGAAAAAAGATACAAGACACGAGGGGTACATAACTAATCAGAAAAGATTACATACCAAAAGAAAAGATTAAAAGACTTGGATATTTCAATTGTTTTTAAAGCCTTCTTGGTACACGAGTTAGAGATAATCCCAAAGTAATGTTGTACTCGCAAACGTTTCTAGCTAAGACGTATGGCGACGTACACCATGACGTAACGACGGCGTTCCCTGGGCGCTCTAGTCAGTGGAAAAACAAACAGGTTCTGAAGGCCCGAACCAACTTTGAACCAGCACCAGTTCCGAACCAGTTCTTTTTTCGGTGGAAAAGGGGTAAGTGGAACCCGTCTCGGAAAACCTCTGTTACCCCTTTTCCACCCCTTAAAGCATTTTACCCCTTAAAATGCTGTATCTGTACTCTACTAGAGTAGTACTATACTTCTACTTTTACTTCAGTAGATATTTTCGATGAATTTAATACTTTTACTTCGATATTTTTTTTAATGATCTGCTAGTTACTTGTTACAATTATAAAAATTGTATGAATCATTCGTTGCAAGTTGGCTTTCGTGCTGCCTAAATCACACGCCAGTTTTATAGGGTAATGGTAATGATTGACACACACATTGACAACTAATGCAGGGGTTGTCCTGCAATGACATTTTTTGGCGGCCGCCAAAGCAAATTTGTATCCCGCCAAAGCGCCTTATTTGATTGCTAGTTCAAACTTTTGACTGCATTCTTTAATAATTACATGACACAATACTTTTACTTTTAGTACTTAAGTAGTGAATTTTAAAATAAACTACTTGCAATACTTTAGTACTTAAGTGTGGTGCTTAAAGAGCACTTCAACTTCTACTGAAGTCACTTTTGTGATAGAGCACTTGTACTTTTACTCAAGTCTGAGTTTCTGAGCTATCCACTTTACATGCTTAGAAAAGCGCAACGTTTCAAAATTCACAGGTTTTTTTTTCCATTTTTTTTACAATTTCCCATTCATTTCCTATGGGGGTCATTTTTGACCAAAGACCACAAGTGTGACTTTTTTTTAAGACCACTTAGCATGCTCAGATCATGACCGCAATTTTTTTGTGTGTTCACATACATACTGCCATAAAAGTCACGAAGTTTCGTAACATTGCGATGAAGCTGTGATTTTTAAAAAAAAATTCAAAACATACTTTTTGTAATCAAAATGTATTGGTGTGTGTATATAAAGGTGTGTTTGTGTGTTGGTGGGTGTGTCTGTTTTGCACTCTAGATGTTGTAGAGTGTCACCCCTTTCCTGCAGTGTACGTTTTTTTTAAAATTATTTTTAGAATTGCAGATTTGTCGATTGTACATACAAAAATTCAGAGAATTATTATTATTATTATTATTTTTTTTGTCAATTTCATTTTTTTTCAGTCGGTCATTTTTGACAGAAGAGCAAAAGTGTGACTCATTTTTTACGACCACTTAAATTGCTCGAATCATAACCTCAATTTTTTTTGTGTTCACATACCCAATGCCATAAAAGTCACCAAGTTTCGTAATTTTCGGAAGAAGCTGTGATTTTTAAATATTCACAGATTTCTTTAATCACAATTTATTGGTGTTTTTGTGTATAAAAGTGTGTGTGTGTAGGGGTGGGTATGTCTGTTTTGCACTCGTGATATTTTAGAGTGTCACCCCTTCAATGCTGAGCACTTTTTTTCTGCATTGTGGCCGATTTGTAGATTGTACACACAAAAATTCTCAAAGTTTTTGTGTTTTTGTCAATTTCCCATTCATTTCCTATGGTCAGTCATTTTTGACCGAAGAGCACAAGTGTGACTATTTTTTTTACGACCACTTAGCCTGCTCGGATCATGACCTCAATTTTTTTGTGTGTTCGCATACCCAATGCCATAAAAGTCACCAAGTTTCATAACATTCCGATGAAGCTGTGATTTTTAAAATTTCAAAACAGAAAATTTTTCTGTCAGAAATGACCGAAGAGCACCTGAGGGTTAAATAGGAAAAACGTGGAGGTGTTTGGACGCTTCTCTAATTGGCCCATACTGAATATTGGCCCATAAAACTGGGGTAGTTAAGTGCTATCAAAGTGTCTCGCACGGACTGAGACAAGAGAGGTATGCATTAACTCGTCTTATTTAAGGGAATAACATAGTTTAATATGAGAACACCGATTTGATCAGCTAGTCCGAGCTGGTGTTATTGAGTGGAGGCGGGGATTCATTTTCAGTGGATTTTACAAGAAAAAAGTTTAAATGTGTAATTTTGACTCGAGTTCAAGGGATAAAGTTGACTGCAAGTTGTTAACTATTCTATTGTATTTCAGTTATTGCATTCTTATCAGTTTTATTTATTGATCATTATTTTATTATTGCTAGAAAATGAGGTTAAGCACTTCCATTTAAGCAATGTATTCTTTTCATAAAACGTCCCGGTGCACACATTAATCAATCATTCAGTTACATCACTCACTTTAAATAATTAATTTCAAGCAGCAAGTTCAAAGAATCAAAAAACTTTATTGCAAGTGTACATTATAAACAATGAGGAGACATTGTTACAGTTGAATGTCAATCAGAAAGGTGTTCTGAGCTGAGACAGATGAAAGAAAACTACACAGAAAAAAGTATTTCAGCTTTTAAATGTCAACCATTTCTCTTGCCATATCTCCTCTTTCAGTGGGAAGGGGTGAAAATCACTATAAGCATTAGTTAATAGTTTGAAAATCAAACGTCCAGTGTTGCTTTTCTACTTTAGTTCAAGGATCAATTCAAGACAGGTTGGAGTTGATCGTTACCTGAAACAACAATTTGCTGTTTTACATTAAAGGGGATCGTTTTAAAGCACAAAAAGGCCAAAAGTGCAATCGATATATATTATGTTCCATCACGGAATAAATAGTTCAGCACAGAGCAGATGATGCCAATCTGACTGACAACAGAAACCTTTGCTTAAGTACTTGCAATTTTTTTTTTTCTGATGGAAGTTTATATGATCACTATGTGCAAGTCAGACACGGGAGAGAGAAATCTAATGTCTCTGAATAACACAAATTTTCAATATAATGTGAGACACAATACTGGCGTTTGCTTTAATACACTGACAGAATTATAGTGAATGGTACAAAATAGCAAAAGATTAAAATGCTAGAATAATATTACAGTATTTCAAATAAATAAAAAGAATCAAAACACACACTATAGGGATAATTGCTTTGACGTAAAAAAAAGAAAGAGCTCACCCACCAGTAGTTTAATTGATGTAAGCTCAGCTTCACACACCAAATATCTTTTTTTAAATTGATCATGCAAGGATATGAATCCAACCTGTATTATACAGTAGATTTATGGTTAAAATGTCACCAGTTCTGCATGATTGGCACATGCATGTCAAACACGTTGACTTTTGGCTGCATAAGTGATGGCAACAACTTGAAGAGGGAACACAAATAAACAGTCGATGCTATGGGACCCTCTTTACATGTTCCAAATGTGCAAATATTAGAGCAGTATTGATTCTGAATCTTCATCGCTACTATTACAACTGAAAGTTGAGGCATATTCCTGACAGACATCCACATTCTAATAACATCAGTTTTGCAGTGGAAAAAAACCAAACACCTATAAAATTACATTACTGAATCTACAAAAAATTATTTACATTATACAAAAGGAATGATTTGATAGTAAACCTTGAATAAACCACTATTCCATTTTTGTAGAAATGGAAACACAAATTTATGTGACTCGGGAACAAACAGTTGCTGGTAAGACGCATTGAATCGGTCCCCATCGACGCTCGCGTTGAGTTGTGTACATTGGCAGAAAGAAAAAAAAACTGGGAAATTCTTAATAATACAAAACACACCATTGTCTAATCAAACCTGTAATACTTGTGGAGGTAAATGCATATCTGTTAGAACTCAAGGGATGTTTGCATGAGGAAACCTGATCATAAAATAGCACGTTGCACAAGAGTAAGAACATCACAATCCAAGACAATGCCATAGATACAAAAAAACATGCTTGTGACTGGCTTTGGTTGCTGGTTACCCCCCCAAAAAAAACACTGTTCCATGAACAGAGATCCCAACAGGACAAACCACAGTCGGTTTTGGTGACTTCTAATATGCCACATGGCAACACTGTAAATGTTAAAGTGATGGTTCACTGAAAAATTTAAATTGTCATCTACTAATTTCCATCTGTCCAAAACCATATCATTTTGTCCTAAGAACGTCCAAGGCAAGATGCTTTTTTCTCCCATACAAAAGTGAATGGGAACTGGGACTGTCAAGCTGCAAAAAAGCCGTATTTGAAAAATAGTTGTTCCCTATATTCCATGGAAGTTTGTTTCCGCCACTGAATAAAAAAAAAAAAAAATAAATAATTGAGACTTTTTATCTCACAATTCTGACTTTTTTTCCCTCACAATTGTGAGTTTATATCTCACAATTCTGACTTTATTTCTTAGAATTGCGAGATAAAAAGTCAGAATTGCGTGATATTAAGTCGCAATTGTGAGTTATAGTCAGAATTGTGAGATATAAAGTCAGAATTGTGAGATATAAAGTCAGAATTGCGAGTTTTAAAGTCAGAATTGCGAGATATAGGCAGAATTGCGAGATATACAGTCAGAATTGCGAGATATAAAGTCAGAATTGAGAGTTATAAAGTCAGAATTGGGTGATATAGTCGCAATTCTGAGAAAAAAAGACAGAAGTGCGACTTTTTTATTTCACAATTCTGACTTTATAACACATAATTGCGAGATTATATGTCGAAATTCTGACATCTTTTCTCAGTATTGTGAGATATAAACTCGCAATTGCGACTTATCAGGCCAATTCTAAGGGGAAAAAAAGACCAACTTTTTTCCCCCTCAATAGTTTAAATCTCACAATTCTGACTTTATATTTCGCAATTCTAACTTTATAGCCCACAATTCTGACTTTATATCTCGCAATTCTGACTTTACATCTCGCAATTGCGACTTTATAGCCAAGAATTCTGACTTTATATCTCGCATTTCTGACTTTCCGCAATTCTCACTTTTTTTTCTCACAATTCCGAGTTTACTTCTCCGAATTCTGACTTTATTTCTCAGAATTGCGAGAAGTAAACTCGGAATTGTGAGAAAAAAAAGTCAGAATTGTGAGATATAAAAAGTCGCAATTACCTTTTATATTTTTCATTCTATGGCGGAAACAAGCTTCCATAATATTCTGTGTGGCCGAACAGACTAAAGATGCAAGATGTTATTCGCTACAAATAAAAAAATAAAAATCTTCCCTCTGCTGTGGCGCTCAAATGCGATTGGTGCTTCCAAATATTTAAACTTGTATCATAATCGCTTTTGTAATTTTCACAATTTTTTGGCAACATTTAAATCAAAGTGCTACTTCGCACCTTTAAACGCCGTATTTGAATATATACAAACCGTGAATAAGAATTGAGCGAGATTTTTTTGTTGAATAGCAATTTACAAATTCAGAAGGCTTAGATTCTACCATAAAAGTTATATATACCACTTTTATGATGCTTTTTGAAGCTTGACGGCCTCCATTCGCTTTCACTATATGGAAAAGAGCAGCGTGAACATTGCATTAAACTTCTCCTTTTGTATTCTTTGGAAGAAACGAAAATAATACAGGTTTGGAATGATATGAGGGTGAGTAAATGATGACAATTTAAATGTTTTCCAGAATTACTCCTATAAACATCAAATGGCATGATTCATGAACCACGACGAGGTGAGAGGTTGAAGTATTTGGAAGGATTCTGAAGGCTTGTAAACTGTAGATTGGCGCTGTGTCCCATTTAACAGCTCTCAAGCAGCCTAGCAGAATCGTGCGATTTTACGTTAAGGCCACCTGAGTGTAGTATGACATTTTTGCTAATGTGATCATAAATTGCACTTAGGTAAAGATATGCATTTGGTATCGCTGCTTGATGAGTGCTGAAACATTGGAATGTAACTCAATGAAAGTCTTAAGGATGTGACGTGTTATTTTGTTTGACTGACAAACATCTGTATTTTTTTTGTCAAAAAAAGTCCTATTGCTCTAGAAATATAAAAATGACAATATTAAAATGGCTTGAATATAAATCAAACCTGTTTGACCATCAAACATGTTTAGGACTTAAAAAAAAAAGTGATATTGTGTTATCGGGTGGACAAACAGTCCTTTATCACACATTCATCTCCACATTTTAATGGGATAGCTCCCCAAAAATGAAAAATCTATCATCATTTTCTCACCCTCATGTCATTCCAAACCTACATGACTTTATTTCCTCTTTGGAACATGAAAGAAGATATTTTGAAAAACGTTTCACTTGATTTGTACATATAATGAAAGTGAATGGGGTCCAAAACACCAATGGACCACACCAACCTTCACTGATTGGACACAAAAACACTGAAATATCTTCCTTTGCATCCCACAGATGAAAGAATGACATAAAGGTAAGAAAATCATAAAATGTTCATTTTCAGGTGAACCACCCGCCTTTTTCACTGGTGCATACACAGGAATACTCAATGGCATACTGAATACACCTCATATATCTTACGTTCTGTCAGTCGTAGCTTAACTGTTGCTCAGTTACAAAAACAAAACAAAACAAAAAAAACAGGAATATCTGCATAATTTTGACATCAGAGCAAAGCTGAGACCTCTCTCCATGCTAATGGCTCAAAACAGCTGGTGCATAGGCAGTTCACACAGTGATTATGTGACGGAGTACTCTTTAGTACAATAATAGCATGTCATTTGGAGGGCGAAACATTTGTTGTGTTTCTCTCTGCAGATTAGGGATCACCTGGATGTGAAGTATGAGTTTGGCCTTCCAGCCGTTTCCTCATTAAAGGCTATTTTTTCTTGACCGCGGCCAGTTCTTTTTGAATGTCAGCGAATTTGGGGCGATTCTCAGGTTTGTAATCCCAACATCGCTGCATGATCCTGTACACCTCGTCTGGACACTTCTGCGGGCAGGACATCCTGTAACCTACGTTACACACAGACAAACCATCTATGTCAGAGCTGATTATAAATCAATAATTGATAGTGGATATGAAAGATTATTAAAAAGCAGTTACACTTTATGTTAAGGCATCCGTGTTACAGTGCAATTATACATTGGAATACTGAGTAATAATAATAAAGTAATAACTGCATCTACTTACTATAGGGTAAGGGTCAGGAATAAGGCTTGGTTTCGTTGCATGTAATTATGCATAATTTATAGTTAAATTAACATTTAGTTAAATGTAAAAAAAAAAGTAAGTGTTACCTAAAAGGCTAACAGTGACTTTATAACAGGTTTGAAATAACATTATGCACAAAACAAACTCTTTCACACTCTAGTTATCCACCGTCCAGCTATTTCAGAAACACTTTTTATATTATTTAAGTTTTTTTAATAATTAGTTCAAATAGAATTTAATTAAAGGTGAAGTGCATACAAAAGATTGTTAAAATACATTCTCTTAACCCAGTTTATTGTTCATTGACTACTAGAATGCCATTCATGGGTTCATCTTCCTCAAACATGTAAACAGTTAAACGGAGGTATTACTTATTGGTCCAAAAGACTACCCACAAAACCTATTACAATACAATTTTAATTTAGAAGGATGTCCTGTTACTTTATCCACTACAGTAAAAAGACCTAAAAGTAAAAAACCTGGGTTTTATACTAGACTGCAACTTGTCTTTCGAAAATCAGATGCCCCAACACCTGCGGTGAGATGACTACACGCCTGTGAAGAGACGACCCGACGCCGGCGATATGCTATGTCCTAACTTAATACATCAACTGTATTTTTCTATGTACATTTATGAAATGCACTTCCTGTAAAGCTGTTTTGAAACAATATGTATTGTGAAAAGCACTATTCAAATAAATTTGAATTGAATTGAAACATGTAAACACTGCGCCTTCCGGGCACCATCAGAAAACTGAGGGCAGTCTACTCAGAACCAGCTTTGTAAATGAGTAGTTTTAGATTTCTCCATAGTTTTTAATCTGATTATGGTGTTCGCAATGCTTCATAGGATTTCAAGTTTGTAGTGCTGTTTCCCTCATAACTGAATTGGTTTGTTCATGGTTTATAGCTCTTTAGAAAACATGCTAGGAATGTGCTAATTGATGCAGGAAACATGCTAGCAACAACGTGATAAATCATGATAGCTACATAAAAGATGTTAGCAAAGTTACACCATGTTAGAATCATGTTAGCAATGTTAAATCATCATAAATATGTTAAATCATGATATAGACATCCTAAAACATGTTAGCCTTGTGACTGTATTGCCTTCAAAACCATTAAGCTTTAAAACTACTTCAAAATTCAAGCTTTTAAAATTTCTAAATTGAAAATTTCTGATCTAAAGCTGTTCTCGCGATTCTTAGGCTATGTTTACACGAAAACGATTCTGAAGGGAAAACGCAAAAGTGGCGTTGCGTTTTCACTTTTTATTCTGCGTTTAGCTGAGCGTTTTGGGAGGGAAATCGGTGTGCATAAAGTGTGTGAAATTCGATGTAGTATGCACTCCAGCCAGCAAGGTGGCAGTGTGGAGCACTGCCACACAACAACACCAAGTCCAAACTAGTGATGGGAAGTTCGGATCATTTTACTGATTCAGATCTTTGAGTCTCGTTCAGTAAAATGAACGAATCTTTTATCGAGTCATTTCGGTCATTTCATAATTATATAATTAAAATGTCATGTTAAATATCCCATACATCTAGTACTTACGAAAATCTTAATTACATTTGTAAAAATAACATAATAGGGTAATGCAGCCAAAGCCAAAAGCAACTGAAATAACTGTAACGTTAGCTATTAATTAGTTGCTGGGTCTCAAGTTCAGGCTATGCAGTCTGACCCTGTTATAGTTCACCTCACCTCCTGATCCGAGACGTTCTTTGCTTTGCAACTTCATATTTATCAGGTTTGTTCTCCTCCTCTCATGTCTCGAGACGTTAGCTGTTGACTCGTCAGTGTCTGACTCTGATATGTGCTGTCTGCTGGCCGTGCCATGCGATATAGCAGGACCGGAAAGATTAAAGATTAGTTCATCTCTCGAGTTCGGGTTCGGCCGGGTCCGAGTCTTTCGTTCTTCCTGTCAGTCCCATAGAGTCTATGCTGTCAGCACCGGAAAGAGAAATGATTAGTTCATCTCTCGAGTTCGGGTTCGGCGGGTCCGAGTCTTTCGTTCTTCCCGTCAGTCCCATTAAGTCTATGCTTTCAGTACCGGAAAGGGGAATGATTAGTTCATTTGAGTCTTCGGGTTTGAGTCCGTCGTTCTTTTCTCACGTGGCCACGGGTCTCGCATCAAATACAACATTAGATTCGTATTATTGACTGCGTCTGAATATTGTGTTATATAGGCATTAAAATACAAATGTCAATAAACATTATAAACGTCCATTATTCCTTATTCCTTATTATTGTCCCTGTCCGTCTCTTTTCTATTATGCATCTGTGGTGTGTTTTATTATATATTGTACATTAATTAACTACTATTATATTATACATCATCTACGTGCTTGTTTGTAAAAGGTTTGTGAATTAGTTTGTAAAAAGTTTGTGAATTTGGGTATTCAATACGGTGACAATTCACGTGACTAAAGAACGAAGGACTCAAACCCGAAGACTCAAATGAACTAATCATTCCTCTTTCCGGTGGTCTGACAGCATAGGCTCAATGGGACTGACAGGAAGAACGAAAGACTCGGACCCCCCGAACCCGAACTAGAGAGATGAACTAATCATTTCTCTTTCCGGTACTGACAGCATAGGCTGATCCCATAGGACTGACAGGAAGAACGAAAGACTCGGACTCGAGACTCGAGAGATGAACTAATCATTTCTGTTTCCAGTACAGATTCAGAATCCATATGTTGCGCAATGCGCATGCGCGGGTAACACAAGATGAACGAATCACTCCCTGAGACAACTCGATAGTCCCGAGTCATATTAAAGATTCGTTCAAAATGAACGAATCGTTCATGAACGACACATCACTAGTCCAAACGCCTGCGTACAACCTTCAACGTCAAGCAGACTTTTGCGTTTTTACCCTTTACACGGAAACCCGGCAGTGGAGTGTTTTTAAGATTACCACTCTGGAGGGGGGTTTCGATTTTTTTTTGCGTTTTTAAGCCCCAAAAACGCTGTCGCCGTGAAAACGAAAAGGCACATCCGTTAAAATATTTTTACGTTTTCACCCGCGAGCGTTCTCGTGTAAACACAGCTTTAATGTAATCAATCAAACCCCTTAATACTTAATTGATGTAATAATCTTTTATTTTATCCTGATTATTTATTGAGTTAAAGTGAAAGAAATTACATTTTTGGGTATGCGTTGCGACATTGTTATTAAGCAATAAGGAATAATATAATTTTTTTTCAATTACAAGCATGAATTATGCTTGTATCATATTTATTATGATCATGATTGGAGAATGCTTTTGAACTTGCTATTTATTAACTTGCTATGCTACTTGCTATGCTAACTTGCTTATTTCATGAACTTGCTATGCTACTGCTTTTGAACTTGTGATTCAAATCTCAATCTAAAAATATTACATCATCCAGATGCTATGAAAATTGCCTTTTCGATTGACAATATTTGCAGATCTATGCTAATATGCAAGCTAACTAAAAAAACACTAAGAGCGAGAAATGTTTAATTTCACAATCTATAGCTTCATCTATATACCAGTATATCAAAGTTAAAAGACATTAATGGTCGTTATAAAGTAGTTTAAACGAGTGATTTTGTCTGATTTGTAACCAGGCACTAGGGGATTACCCATAAAACATGCTTTGGCTTGGGTCCTTACTGTTTCCGGGTCCAAGCCTCGATTTGTTTCAAATTAAAAAAAACGTCTACCGGTTGAGACATGCCTTCACAAACCCCTCAAGAGCTGTGATTGTGACAGGTTTTTTTTTTTTTGTTTGTTTTTTTTCCAATTTCGCTAGTGTTGCAGAAACTACATACTTCACCTTTAATCAAATATAAAAGAAAAATGTACCATTTCAAATAAATTTGGAATTCATTTAGTACCTTTTTCAACCTGTTCTCGAGCCTGCTGGTTGGTCATGCCCGGGTAAGGACACACTCCTAGGCTAAATGTTTCCCACAGGAGGATCCCATAACTCCACACATCACTCTCTGAGCTGTATCTCCCTGTGGTTTAAACAACATGTCAAACATCAATCTGAATCCACAACTTAACCAACATAGCAACCAATTCACTCCTATTATGTTTGTAAAGAGAATCATTTTCGAGGCAGCACAGACCACAAGGGTGCTTTACCATAGTTCAGTGCTTCCGGTGCCGTCCACTTGATTGGGATCTGTTTCAGTCCTGATGAGGAGTAGATGCCATCGTCCTCCTGTCGGGACATCCCAAAATCGCTGATCTTCAGCACATTGTTCTCTCCCACAAGGCAGTTACGAGCAGCCAGGTCTCTGCAAGATTCAGAGAAACCGTAATATCACATAATGAATAATGCAATGCATGCACTCTCAGACCACAATCACGACTCTGATTGGACAATTCACATCTGCCAACAAAATAATCTACAGGAAAATTGGCCAAAACTGGTTTAAATTAAAGTCAACTTCTGCCAAAACAAACAAAAAAAAAACATTGTCGGGGAATGGCGTAAACAGTCTAGACAATTATACAGTGATTGCAGTTATGAACATCCCCAGTCTAGAAAAAGTGCCCAATGAGACCGTCCGCGGCCAAGTCTGGTGAGTCCAGCTGGTGAGAATATCCAAAGATTCTCATCTGTTTCTCAAAACTTCACAGTAACAAAGTGACTTAAACTGCAGAACAAGCAGCACTGTGTGTGATATTGATTTCTACATCGCTCTTTCTATAAACTTCAAAACCTTGAAAATGATTGCAGGATTCAAAATTGGAGGGACAGACATGGATACGGTACAAATACTTCCACAAAAACAAGACGTTGGACGACAGATTTTATACTTGCACTTGCACATTGAGGGGAAAGATGTTTTTAACCACATTCTTACTCTATTTTACTTAAAGGAGTAGTTCACTTCAAAAAAAACTTTTGCTGATAATTTACTCACCCCATGTCATTCTTTCTTCAGTCGAAAAGAAATTAAGGTTTTTGACGAAAACATTCCAGGATTTTCTCCATATAATGGACTTCAGTGGGAACCAAACGGTTCAAGGTCCAAATGAGAGTTTCAGTGTCAAAATGAACAACTCTTTTTTCGTGTCATTTGGTTCATTCAACGAACGAAATGAACGAGTTAACTCGGGAAAAGATTCCTTCATTTTGATAAACGAGTTTGAACAGGAGAGTCACGAACGTGCATCACAGAACAGCGATGAGCGATTTTATGAGCGATCGGTTCGCTTGATTAGATATTCCCTTATTCATTGACAGGAATCGTTTAAAGCCCTTTGAACAGTTTGCAGTTTGTACTGAAAGTGTCTTTTGGACCTTGAACCGTTTGGTTCCCATTGAAGTCCATTATATGGAGAAAAATCCTGGAATGTTTTCATCAAAAACCTTAATTTCTTTTCGACTGAAAAAAGAATGACATGGATATCTTGGAATGACATGGGGGAGAGTAAATTATCAGCAAAAGTTTTTTTTAAAAGTGAACTAATCCTTTAAGGGGCCGTTTACTCAACAGAATACTCAGCCATGATATCGCATAAATGCATTCTGTTTTTAAATGTTCATTTACACGATTGCGGTATTTTAGGGCCTGAAAATGGTTTTAAAGTGCAAGTTTTTTGAAAACGATACCGTTATCCTCTCCGTGTCGACACAAAAACTTAGTGTTTCTTTATAAAGTGACATCGCCAACTACTGGCCTGGCAGCATAATATAGTGTTTTTAGTTGTTTTTGTGGATCCGTGTGAACTGGGATTGCTGTGACAATGTTGTTGTTTGTATGCGAAAAACACAAAGCTTTTAAAAGCTTTTCTGTTTGTAGTGCATCCTTGTCTTGTAAATATACCTTAAAAAGTCTCATTGTGTCCTAAAATGATCTTAGCTAAGCTGATGTTATTACGTATTATGTGACGTTACAAACGCGCCTCACAGAATAGAGCAAGACTAGCATTTGTCCTTAGAAAAGTTACATTTTTGGAATAAGTTTTGAAATAACCGATCGTTTCGCATGATAAGACCCTTATTCATCGTCTGGTGTCGTTTAAAGACATTTGAAGCTGCACTGAAACTGTCTTTTGGACCTTGAACCATCCGGTTCCCATTGAAGTCCATTATAAGGAGAAAAATCCTGGAATGTTTTCATCAAAAACCTTAATTTCTTTTCGACTGAGGAAAGAAAGACATGGACATCTTGGATGACATGGAGGTGAGTAAATTATCAGCAAAAGTTTTTTCAAAAGTGAACTAATCCTTTAAAGACACTCTCCAGTCCAGACATTACATAACTATTGGCACTGATTGAACATTGGCAGGGTAGACCAAAAAAAAATAAAAATAAGTGATGAGTTTTCATATAACAACGTTCAAAATCTTAAAGGAATAGGCCCTTTAAAAAATAAAAAAAAAAAAGTCTACAAAAGCCGATCATTAGATTCGTAACTAATCTCATACAAGGAAGATGATTCTATCTATTCTCTTCATCCCCAACCAGTGATTTAAGATTCTAGTCCACAGCCACTGCTGTGCCTCTTGCTGGCATTTATGCTGAGCAGACATCCTCAGCTACACAAGCATATTAGGTTGTCACATCCCAAAAATTGCCTTGCTGACATGAGACGGAGAAAGACAGTGGGGGGGTAGCGGAGGAGAGAGGGCTGATCTGACAGAAAGGTGCTCAAACCACCGTCGCCCCTAACATGATCATGTCTGATAGTAAATGGATTTTTTGCAGGGTGCTGATAGAGCGCCTACAGCTCATTTCTGAGCGACATGTATTCAGCCGGCTGGCTTCAGCCTCAAACAGCACAATGCACCAAAGCCCATTTCACAGTTTAAAAATCACCACCAGAAAGAAGCAAGACGAATTGGACGGGAAGGTGCCGCAAGGTCCTGATGTTTTAATGGGTGGCTGAGTTGTTCAGATAAAGAAAAAGTAAGGTACTCTTGGGCTACTGCTAGTTGGATGGTTTAAGAGGATATTACTAATTATACCATGGTCTGGGTGAATACTCGATTCTGATTGGCTGCAGGGTGTCCGTTAAAAAGTGATATGAGGACACCTAGTAAAGTAGTTCTGGTGAAACTGCCTGTTTACCATTCGAAATGAATAAATAAATGCGCTGCCCACAACAGCTGTGAGTAACCATAGCAACAGGCAGTCAAAGTATCCGTTAACAATTTGCTCTATCAAAACAAACATCTAACGTTAGTTAGATATTCCATAGCCTACTAATACAACAATGAGCGACTTGGTTATTTCTTTTAACATTTATGGAGAATATGACAACTTTGACGACTGGGATGCTGCTGAAGAAAGAAAAAATGTAAATAAAACGGAGAAACGTCGCAAAGAAAATTACACCGCTGCTGCTCTTAATGAGACCCTGCGGGAGTTTTACGCAGCTGTCCAGACAACCAAGCCAGGAGGAGAGTACAGCGTTTCAAGCCAAAGAAGCCTGTTTGATTAATTGTTTTATGTGTAATTTAAAAAAAAAAAAAAAAAAAACTATGCCTACCTTTGTGTTTCATAAAAAAAAAATGCATTTTTGAACCTGAAGGGTTCTACAATCTGAGCGGACTATAAATATCTCCGGTTGCTAAATAAACCAGGCGAGTTATTATTTGTAAAAACTTGATTTAGCCTAATTAAAATATAAACTAGCAGCTAATGTTTTAAAAATGTTTTATTTGGCAAGTGACCATGGTATAAGCGGGTTAATGCCCTTCGAGGTGTCCATTGTCAGGTTTTAATGGACTTCGGCGGAGGCAACCGTCCTCCGCTCCGCGTCGGCCGGTTCACGCCTCGCCGTCGTCCATAAAAACCTGACAATGGACACCTCGTCGGGCATTAACCCTTACATATAAATCATCAAATACCAAACTTACATTAGTTGACATACAGTAAATGGATATTCATAGACTTCATGGAAGGTTGTTAATACAACACAGTGAGCTGCTTTGCAGTTGCCATTATAGGTTTCCTTCAAAAGTTGCGTTCACACTGCTAGCAACACGACATGCTCCTATTCGTTGGCGATTTCCGGAGACATTAGTGACAATGACCATTGGTGACAGGAAGTAGGCGTGTCCAGCAACACAACAAAGTTCAGATATGTTTAAAGGAGCTGTATGCAAGAAATTTATTTCAGTTAATCATAAATTTCCCCTGATATGTCACTAGACATTAAGAAATCATGTTCATTTCAAAAACTTATATCACCGATAATAGTAGTCCGGCCAGGATATTGTCATTTAAAAAGTGACTTTAACTGATGTTGATGTTGTCATGTTGTGTTTTGTTCGTATGCGTCACCCTCCACCGATCCACCAATCACAGAGTCAGTAGTGTTGCGGCATTCGGGTTGCCAGCTCTTCTCTAGTTGCCACAGCAGATGCAAACGTGTCGGAATTGGATGTTGCGAAACCAAAAAAACCTCGATATGAATCCGAAATACTTAGTGACAAAGTCCGAAATAAATAATTAACAGAAAAAAAACATCACTGTAGGACTCGTCACTTGTAGCACTTCTTGTAGCAGCCTACCTACGTTCCTGCTGGATACTGCAGCATATCTGGCAACCTTGAGTCAAGGGGGAGGGGGTGAAAGTGATTGCAGTACCAGTTTTGACCACAACCTTGCATACGGCTCCTTTACCTTTATGCAAACCAAAAGGGACTTTTGGGAGCAACAACCAATATGAGTGAAGTCACTGGAGCGCATGTGATCCGCATGTGTTTCGCTGCAGATAAATAGCCACGATAGCAAAGAGCTCTCGCTGTTTCTAGTATATCTTTAATAATAAGCAGTTTATGTCCTGATTCCATTTAGATTTGGTCTAATCCCATTTAAAATTAGTTTTTAGAAAGAAAACTGATTTGGTGTCTACAAAATGGAATCATGGAATAACATCCGGGAACAGGGCTGCCAATCACTAACCATAAACCAATCACCATTGAGTATAGGTCATAACAACCAATCATCATAGAGATCAAATTATGTAATATCAGTTTGAATGCTACCACTGATAATGTACCAACTATCTTTATTATGGAGAGTAGAGATATTAAATATTTGATCACCAACAAGTTTACCAAGCTACCATTCAAGCTACACTTTAAAAATGAAGACCCCATGCCTAAGTTGGATAAAGGCTTCCCTATTCTAGTCCTCGCGCCTCCCCGCTCTGCACAGTTTGTATCTCTCTCTTATCTAATCATCAGCTTGTTAGAAGAGAGCTGCATGAACTTGTACCGATTGAAAGGGTCCCTATGAAGTGTTCACTGCTCCCTACTCCCCGAGCATAAGTATGGGATATACTGTATGTTAAGTTCACTTCATTTAAAAAAGTGTGTTTATTCGCAACACCCCGCAATTTCAAACTCAGTTTTAAAGTTTGATGCAATAATGTAGCTACTTCTCTACATAAATATGATATAAATTACTTACTTTATACTTTCATTTAATACACATGTGTATAATATACCCATATAAATATTAATTAATTATAAATTTCACTTAGTCTTTCAATTCAAGACTACAAAACTCTAAACTGAATGATAAATGTAGATAAATGTAAACCTGCCTTTATAATAACAATCCGTCATGCAACATGCACACCTGCTCTTAAAGGGCATGTTGAATGACGCTCTGATTGGTTTATTTCACGTTGTGCCCAAACCACACCTATGAATAATGAGGCTACTTCAGACCAACCCCTTTAAACTTGCGCCAGGCCCGCTGGAAATATAGCTATAGCACCCAAGACCCGCCCACAAAGTTACTTGCGCTTCGCGCTTGATACCTGCGTTTCAGATTGTTAAAATATTATCATTATCTCTTTATTGAGATTTTTTCTTCAAGTGATAGGCTAAGTGAGTGAAATCAAATTTATATTTTATTGCTGTATAAGTGTCCTTTTCTTTTAATTGTCTGTCTAAAAATGACCAAAAAAGCCATTTTTAAGCGGTTAACCAAAAAATAATAATTCTTGGTAGGGGATCCCCAGAATGTTACAATTCAGTACCAAGTTATGAGGTCATAGAGGTTACATTTTTCATATGATAAAGTTTTCTTAATGACTAGTAAAAGTAGTCGTTCAGAACATGTGTGTACCCAAAGTATAGAAAGGCAAAGAGGTTCCGACAAAATACATAGATACAACAATAGATGTTCTAAAACAGACAGTTTGGGTTATGCAAATATATGTATATAATATTGTTTACATTCTTTTAAGTTTAGTCGGACAAGTTTTTGTTAGGATAAGGTGTATCATTTTTAAATCTGAAGCTTTTCAGTTTTTCTTACCTGTGTATGCAGTTCTTTAGCTCCAGGTACGCCATTCCTCCAGCAGCGTCTAATGCAAACTTTACCAGTTGCTTTGTCTTAAGGTCCTCCTTTTTCTTTCTTAAGAATGATAAAAAGTCCCCACCTATTGAAAAATGGACAAAGTAAATGAGCTATAGATGTGCAATACATTAAAAGAGACACCAACATCCCAAACAAGTATTCACCAACTTTTAACGAGAATGTGTTTCAGTGACTAATGGCTGAGACGAAGATCCAGTTTACTGACCTGTTACAAGTTCCATTACTATGTAAATGGGCTGCCGTTGGGTACAGACGCCTATTAACTTCACAATGTTCGGGTGATCATACTGCTTCAGGATCCTAGAGGTGGAGAAAGCATACATGAATATGGACATGACCACATTATTTCATCACTCATTATTATTTTTAGAAGTGAACGTTTTGAAGAATGAGAAAGTATGACGTAAAGCATGCAACAGGGAATGGGTCTTCACCTGGCTTCCGAGAGGAACTTTATCTTGAGGTCTTGTGGTAGATCTTCCTTACAAGTTTTCACGGCCACTGGGGTTTTATCTCGCAGCGTTCCTTTAAAAACCTCACCAAAATTTCCCTAAAAACAACATTTGTCCAAAAGCACTTAGCAAAATACCAAAAAGAACAATGGCAGTTTTCTAGACATGCCCCGTCACATGGCTTTCTGAACATACACCTTATTAGTGGTAATAGCGACGGGTAACTTTAGACAACAAATTATCCAACACATTATTTGGTCGACTAGTTTTGTGTTTGTTTTGCTGTCATTTTTTAACAGGCCTGTCAACCAGTCAACCTAATTAATAGTGAAAATATGTTATTTCGCACAAGGGTTAAAGGGGTTATAAAAGGGTTAGTTCACCAAAAAAATTAAATTCTGTCATCAAATACTCACCCTCACGTTGTTTAAAACTCGTAAGACTTAAGTTCATCTTCGGAACACAAATGAAGATATTTTTGATGAAATCTGAGCTTTCTATCCCTTCATTAACAGCTACACAACTGCCACTTTGACGCTTCAAAAAGTCCATTAAAGGTGCTCTAAGTGATGTCAGGCCAAAATATTTTTGTCACAAACAGCAAACATCTCACTATCCGCTAGCTGCCTGTCCCCTGAACACACAGTCAAAAAACGTGGTCTCTCTAGACACCACAGGCTCCACAAACGGCAACAAAAACAAACTTGGCTAACCTGCACCACGAAACATAACAAACAGTGTTCCAGCCAATCACTGGCAAGAAACATTTGAGGGTGGGTCTGGGGGGTTAGTGCGCGTACACATGAAGGGGGTGTGAGGGAGAGAGAAGTTTGAATAATGGCCGACACACGACCAAAGAGACGACGTTCCGATGATCAACTTCCAAAAAGGATAAAGAACGCGCGAAGTACCGAATTTACATCGGTAAAGCATTCGAAAGATGGCGGAACGGCTTCCAGTCCGACATTCAGGTTGCTCTGTTTTTGCTGGACAGGTTGGTAACGTTAAATTCTTCTCTTTTGATGCTTATGTTTGCCAAACCCACACAACGCTATAATTAGCTAGAACTATGCACTATGCAGTTAGCGTTAACTTTGGTGAATACAACATATGTTTGTAGCAGCTAACGATCAATCTGTATTGTGATCAATCAAATTAATAGTAGGACGACAATTTATGTGAATGATTATTTTCATCCACTGTTTGTTATGAATTTAAACTTTGACCAAATTTGTTTACGCAGACGCCGTTCTTTAAGCTCACTGGGAAATGCAAAGCTAACGTTATCTTGCTATTATTGCGTCCTTGTATGGAAGCTATAATTATAACCTAATTATACCTATAATTATATAATTGTAACGATTTTCAAATAATGTCTCTTTTTCTGTATTCTGCTCTGCAATTTATAAAAGCACTAAGCTAACTTGGTGACATTACACATTGACTTTAGTATCAATTAGAGCCAGACCGATATGTCGGCAGACCGATATTAGGCATTTTCCAAACTATCGGTATCGGCAGAAACACGCTTCAACCATGTCATGAGTGTTGGAGTTGTATAGTTTGTCCACCAGAGGGCACTCTACACCGTTCCTGTTGGCAACACTCGTTGAGTTGGTCACGATACATATATTGCTTGAATAACAATTAAAAGAACATCCCCATCAGTTCTCTAAACACAAATAAGCATGACAAAATTTGTGACTATAATGTCCAGTTTAAAAAAATAAATAAAATATCGGCCGATATATCGGATTTTAAAACCCAAAAATATTTGTATCAGTATCGGCCTTCGAAATCCTTTATCGGTCGGGCTCTAGTATCAACTAAACTTATTCAATTTACTCACACAGAGCATGAAGCAGCTGGTTGAGCCATCATTACAGAAGCAGCGTTAACACGTGAGAAATGCACATTCACAACTGTTTCAGGAAGCACGGAAGGGAGGGGGAGGAGACGAGATGCGGAGGAGGGAGCGTCTAGCTAGCCTCCGTTTTGTTTGACAATAGTTCGAGCGTCAACAAGAAGTGACGTCACCCAAGATCGCTTACAGAACCTTTAAGAGATCGTAAAATAAATCCATATGAATTGAGGGGTTTTAGTCCAGATTAAGAACAGATTGAATTTAGGCTTTTATTCACATATAAACATTCATCAACATTAGGGTTGGGTATCGAGAATCGAGTATCGATTGGAATCGGGACTAACTTTTCGTTTTTCCCGGAATCGTTCAAAAGTTAAAATTTCGATTCCTAGTTTCGATATTCACAGTCCGCCGAGCGGAAGAAGAAACCACTGAACAACACCAACGAAGAAGCGTCTACCGGAAGTGTTGGCATAACCGCGCGAGTCGAACATGAGTAGCTTACGTCAGTGGTCCAAAGTGTGGCTTCACTTTTCTAAAAATAACGAAATCTCGGCAAAATGCAAAATTTGTGACAAAAGGAGTATTTGTGACAGGAGTATTTCCTTCAGAAAGGATTATTTCCTTCAGAAAGGCCGTTGGTTAGCAAGGTTAGCTAAACTTTTTTGACCCTGCCTCTTAAAAGAATCGGAATCGAGAATCGTTCGGAACCGGAATCGAAACAAGGAATCGGAATCGGAATCAGAATCGTTCAAATTCAAACGATACCCAACCCTAATCAACATACACATCAGTTGTGGTAAACCAACGGAAGCTCAAGAACGTTCGCTTGATGTCTTGTGTGTCAAGCAAGTTCGGCTAAGCCTCTGTTTATGTTCACTGATCAATGTTTATATGTAAATAAATGCTTAAATTTTACGATCTATGCATTTTTTGAAGCGTCAAAGTGGTAGTTATGTAGCTGTTCATGAAGGATAGAAAGCTCTCAGATTTCATCAAAGATATCTTTATTTGTGTTCCGAAGATAAACGAAAGTCTTACAGGTTTGAAACCACATGAGGGTTAGAAATTAATGACAGAATTTTAATTTCTGGCAAAATAACTTAATTGTACTGACACCAAACTTTTGAATGGTAGCGTATGTCTATCTCCATCAAAGTCCCATGGTATTACCATCTGATCACTGTACCATAGTACCACCGCCGTATTTTTCTAAAACAGTTTCAAACACAAGCACAATGGATGTGGACTTACTTTGCCAAGGAGTTCTCCAAGAATGACGTCCTCATGATTGAGAATCCATTTCTTATCCTGAGCAAACAAACAAAAATACCAAATTATCTTTCTGACACACGTTCATTAATGAACTAATGACTCGTGCAGAGACAAACAGAAGAGAGATGCTGAGCGTCCTGTGGGTCAGTCACTGTGCTGTTACTCTGATGAATGATAATGATGCAATTATCACCTCATTCTCCAAAAGCATTCTCATAGACAGAGACTCTCATAGACTATTTTCATTGTGGAACCTCTACTTTTACAACTTTATTTGACAATTAATACACTATTGTGATAACAGCAATGTACACAATCCATTTATCTTTGCAAAATACAAACTCAAGGTAATCGCACAAGGTAAATAAACCAAAATATTCCTTAAAAGTGCCCCATTATGCTATCGGTTCCTCATTTTGTTTTGGCGGTTTCCCACAATAGGTTTCATTGTCAAAAAACACTTTAGTTTTTTTCATAATATACATTGCAGATCATAATTTCTCAAATAGGTTGAAAAAGGTTTGTTCGAAGATCCAGTCTCTCTAAACCCTCCTTTTCGAGAGCCTACTCAGCTTTGATTGGTCAGACGGCCCAGTTGCGATTGGTCTCAAAGCAGCAAATCGGAAACAAAAAACTGAATTTCAGCTCCGGATGCTTCTTTGGTGCTTGCTACACAGTTTTTTAGTATCAATTCCAACAGGATTCCGTCCTCATCCTTTTGAAATGCATTCAAAGTGGATTTGCAGCACTGAAAAAACATTGTTGTCTTGTCATGTCAACATCATAAACCAAACTCTTCCAGGCCTCAGCTACAACTACAACACTTCGTGACGTACGCAGGTTTCAGCTCACCACGCGAGCTACGCCCTTGGCAGTATAAAAACCGTCTTGTGTCGTCAAAACCACTGTAGCGAGTCAGGAATTGGAATTGTGAGTATTAAAAACGATCAGGATAGAGTGTTTTAGCATCTATTTCGTTCCCTCTATCTCCGCTGGGGTCTGCCCACTTTTTCAGCATTTTCAAATATTGCCAGTGGGTGGAGTCAGGCTCTGACCAGGGGTTTAGTTACCATTTAACTGTCAATTTTGTCCCCGCCCCCTTTTGGGGGAAAACAAACTAGACTCCCCATAGACTTCAATAGAAAATAACGGCAAAAACCAACGTCCGTACACAGCCGACAGGCGTAAATAACTTAAGAAATCACTTTTATAAAACATGTCAAGTAATTATATGTCCACCCTGTCAAATCCCACCCAGTGGCCAGAGGTGTCTTACCCGGACATTTACTTGTACCTCGTCGAGTCACCAGGTAAACAATGATTTTATTTCGTTTTTTAAAGTAAAAACCTTAATGTATATATTATGAATTTATGATGATGATGGCAGATAGCCTGGGCTAGTTGATAACGGGCATAAAAAAAATTATCTTTCACGCTCTATGACAGGCAGGGTGTGCATATAATTACTTGACATGGTGTATATAAGGGATTTCTTAAGTTATTTACGCCTGTCGGCTGTGTACGGACGTTGGTTTTTGCCGTTATTTTGTATTGAAGTCTATGGGGAGTCTAGTTTGTTTCCCCCAAAAGTGGGCGTGAACCTATTCAGAGACATTCTATGACGCAGCGTCGGTTGTGTGTATGAAGTCTTCTCTTGATTGTTGACTGACATACACCTAGCTCTTGAAGAGTGTTCTTGATCTGGCCAACTGTTGTGTTTTGTTCACCAGGGAAAGAATTCTTTGGTCATCCACCACAGTTGTTTTCTGTGGTCTTCCGGGTCTTTTGGTGTCGCTGAGCTCCCCGGTTTGTTCTTTGTTTTTAAGAATGTTCCAAACAGTAGATTTGGCCACACCTAAATGTTTTTGCTATCTCTCTGATGGGTTTGTTTTGTTTTTTAAGCCTAATGATGGCTTGCTTCACTGATAGTGACAGCTCTTTGGATCTCATATTGAAAGTTGACAGCAACCAATTCCAAATGCAAACAGCACACTTGAAATGAACTCTGGACCTTTTATTAATAACACACAGCTGGCCATGGAACAGCTGAGCAGGCGATTGTCCCATTACTTTTGGTCTCTTAAAAAGTGGGAGCCACAAACTGTTGTAATTCCTACACCGTTCACCTGATTTGGATGCAAATACCCTCAAATTAAAGCTGAAAGTCTGCAGTTAAAGCACATCTTGTTCGTTTCATTTCAAATACATTGTGGTGGTGTATAGAGCCAAAAAGATTTGTGTCGATGTCCCAATATTTATGTACCTGACTGTAATTCTGACCAGCACTGTGTACTGTATTTAAAATATAAATCACTTTTAACGTAATAAATTTCTTTATTTCCCTTTTAATTGAACGTTTAATGCTAAATAAAAGTACTTTTAAAGGGTTAGTTCACCCAAAAATGAAAATTCTGTCAGTATTTACTCACCCTCATGTTGTTCCTAACCTCTATGTGTTTATTTGTTCTGCCGAACACAAAGGAAGATATTTGGAAGAATGTTTTAATCAAACAGATCTCATTCCCCATTGACTACCATAGTATTTTTTCCTACTATGGTAGTCGATGGGGAATGAGATCTGTTTGATTAAAACATTCTTCCAAATATCTTCCTTTGTGTATAGCAGAACAAATAAACACATAGAGGTTTGAAACAACATGGAACAACAACAAATACTGACAGAATTTTCATTTTTGGGTGAACTAACCCTTTAATAAAAAAAACTCTTTGAACAGTACTGTGACCATATGACCATATTACAATTTCGATTTTATCAATTAAATGTGCAGCTCTACACAGTCTGAACATATCCCAGCATTCACAGGGGTGTGAGAGTGTTTATTGCATGCTGCAGCAGAAACATCACCACTATTATGATTTCAGTCAACATGTTCGGATGGAGAGCTTTACCCCTGTCATCAAAAACCCATCAGAGGAACAGCATGGCAGGTAATCATCCAACCTGACTGATACACACACACACACACACACACACACACACACACACACACACCTCCAGGGGGGAATCCAGCCAGTGTGGACCACTATCAAGAAATAGTCTAAAGCGAAATTTTCTAAACCACTACATTTTTTTTTTCATAGCCAAAGAGAAATCAAAGCACACACAGGACTTTACATCAGCAGGCCAGGCTGATTTGAGAACTGCACTGCACGACATCAATTTAATATCAAATGTAGTTGCACACGTTAGGGGAAATGAGCAATGTACCCTCTGAATTTATGTAATAAGGAACTTTATGGCTTCATATTGCCCCAAAAAAAAAAAAAAAAGTGATAGCCTCAGAAGTGGCACAGCAAATGACTACTGACTGAGAGCAGAACAGCTTGTTAAAATGAAAAGAGACACAATGTTTTACCTTTATGACGGGGTTCAAGAGCACGACCCCAGATTTCTTGGTGATGACTTGTTTAGTCGTGTAATGATGCTCTATGAGCTGTGGGATGGTGGGGAAGCCAGTGCCTTCAAATCTGTACTGATTCTGCAGACAAAAAGAGGCAAAATGAAATCAGAGAGTTCAGTAAACAAAACCAAATATAACATAATATTTTTTTCATGATTACGTCTTCACTTATTTAACCAGTTAACTGTCACCGTCCCACAGGTGGGACGTTTGCCACTATATTTTTAAAACAATAATATCTTAGTAAATACCTTAAATAATATTGATAAACTATATATCATTTGAAAGCTTACAATCTCTAGTTTCCATATTTGGTGACTGATTTTCAAAATATATTACAGAGAAGCCATAATTTATCAATATGCAACAAGAATATTTTCATACTCATAAGGCGTGTTCAGACCTTTATTTTAAAATAGCAGTAAACATGAAAAATCATGAAAAAATGGTAGAAACCTCAGTTTGTTTTCATGCCAAAAGTTCAAAAGATAGAATCCATTCAATTATTTTGGAAAAAAAAAAAGGTCTGAAAAGTTTGAAATATCAAGAAAAAAATAATAAATTCACCATTTGTGACGTGGCAGCTAGCTATGACTTACATGCATGTTCTTTGTATGTGTTTCTTAGAGGTTCAATTCATCTCAAAATCTGCCAAACTTCCCATACTACTTCTGAATAGGATCTCTACTTCAGAAATTGTATGAAAATTGTGAAAATAATGGTTCATATCACTCAAAACACAAATGGAAATGCAGACGCCCTTATATGGGCAGTAATGGAGTCTGATTGTGCCCTAGTGAAAAAGTTTGGTACTGCGCTCAAACAAAATCTTACTGAAAGCTCATTTTTTGAGATATCAACCTAAAATTTGAAACACAACTTGTTCAGATTTTTGGCTTTGATCTTTCTGCCGTTTTAGAGTAGCCCAGGTTTTGAAAATATATATTTTATGTAAAATATGAATAATTAATGTTTTTACATTGTACATTTCCATAAACTCAAACTTCTATAACTTTTTTCTGTTTCACTTTCTTAATTTATTTCACTTCTACAAAAATCTGCCAAATGTCTTCTTTAAAACAAGACCAATCATATATCTATATTCCAAAGCATTCTTGAATTACAACCATTTAAGTTCGAAATGTGCATTTTCATGTCTATTCAAAAAAGGGGGGGTGACAGTTAAGAGGTTAATCTGACTAATTTTTTAAAGGGCACATATCATGCAAAATCCCCCTTTTTAGCCCTTAAATGCATTTTGTTGTATATTTGGAGTGTTTATAAGTACAGAAAAGATGAAATTATTCTCTTCAGGTGCTTCGTTTATATCTTTATATTCTGTTTTGATCATATTTTTCAACCTGTTAAGATTTTTCTGTTCTCTATTACGTTTTTTGAACAATTACATCACCGTATTTGCAGCGGAACTGACAAATAAGGACATTGACTACCGGCCCAACACTTCGAGCAATCCGCCATTATTATTTCTCGCTTTGATTTTGTAGTCCGAGCTCAATAATGCAGAAGTTACGAGAGGGCAAGTCAAAATGTTGGATGTAGTGACCTGAAGCACTTCAAGGATTCCCGCTTCAACAACCTCCGCCAGTATAAAGAAAGGTTTGCCGATTGACTTCGTCTGAATGAGAGGTAAATTCCTTCTATCTTTGGAGACGACGAACAGAGCATTTCGATAAGCTGTACATATCGTTAATAAAAATAAAGTACTTTACTTTCTTAAAACACATGGTGGTCATGGTTTAGCAGTACCTTTGTCTTTCTTTGTTTTTGTTTTGAATTAACGTTACACGCCTGCAGTATTATTGTTCTTGAGTTTCATCAATGGTCATTTAGCTGCTGTGTTTTCTGATGCTTTTCTAAACGTATCATATTATCAATACAGATTTTTTTTGTGGTAAGATTAGACCGTAGTCATTTATCTTGTCAGTGTGCTTGTTTTAACAAGAGAAATAGTCGACTTTCACTAATAACAGAAAACAGTTAACTTACATACCAATACATCCATATGAAGAGGTTGTTCTGCAGGTTCGTCGTCGTCTTTATCAACTCGTTCGCTCTAGCTCGAATATGTAAGGCTTGTGTTGTTGACATTTTATTAACGTGTGAATAAAAATGTTCTTTGAAGGTATTGTATATAATCGTACATCTAATCAAACCACAATAATGGGCGAACGGGGTGGATTTGAACCGACCGTGAACTCATCGACCTGGAGAGCGGGCGGGGTATGACGCATCTCCTTTTTATTTAAAGGACAACTCCGGCGCTAAATGAACCTTAAGTCTAATTACACATTGTTACCTAGTCAACCGTTATCTGAGATTTGTTTTCATGATTGCCGAATGTAAATAGTTTTATCTCTAAAAACAGTTTAGCCTATAGCGCTAGTATAATGCTAGTATATAGGGCATAGAGTAATGACAAATAAAAATCGCTTGTTATTACCACTAAAAAGGCTCAAAATAGCCCCACACTAACACGACAGCATAACAAGGGTCCCTACATTCAAACCGAAGCATTGAGAACTTTGTCAGTGTCCATACAGTTTAATAAGCAGATATTTTATACACACAGTCAACTTTGCGAATACAGGAAGAAGCCATCTTGGAAAAATAGTCTCGACCAGTCGATCTACGAGCGCCGATCCAAGTGCACCGGTGAGATGTGAATATGGTGATAAGGTGAGCGCGAACAGTAGGCTACGTGTACATATTGAAGAGAAGTAAACGGTTTGTGTTTGTGTTTCTTCTGGAAACAACGGACCATATGAGATTCTGCTCAGTTCAGCGCACTTGGATCGGCGCTCGTAGATCGACTGGTCGAGACTATTTTTCCAAGATGGCTTCTTCCTGTATTCGCAAAGTTGACTGTGTGTATAAAATATCTGCTTATTAAACTGTATGGACACTGACAAAGTTCTCAATGCTTCGGTTTGAATGTAGGGACCCTTGTTATGCTGTCGTGTTAGTGTGGGGCTATTTTGAGCCTTTTTAGTGGTAATAACAAGCGATTTTTATTTGTCATTACTCTATGCCCTATATACTAGCATTATACTAGCGCTATAGGCTAAACTGTTTTTAGAGATAAAACTATTTACATTCGGCAATCATGAAAACAAATCTCAGATAACGGTTGACTAGGTAGCAATGTGTAATTAGACCAAAGGTTCATTTTGCGCCGGAGTTGTCCTTTAAAGGGGCCACTTTGAAACGGGTCGCTCAAAGACGCACATCAGAAAAGGGGTAGAAAAGGGGCTTGTGGAGCTATTTAATGAGGAATTCAGACCCAAGCATTGCAGTTATGTTTTATATAGACCACAACGGTATGATTTATATGTAAAAATTAATGATTTAAAAGCATGATATGTACCCTTTAAAATGTATTCTTAGAATGATACAACTTTTTTGATCATGTACTCACATCAGCAAACTGAATGATGAAATGTCTGCGCTGTCCGTCTGAAAACACAGAGAGCACATATTCTCCAGGTTTGCCGTGGCTCTCGCGCACCAGGAAGTCTCCTTGCTGCTTCAGCAACTCCTGGGCCTCTGTCCTGGGAATGGCACCATGATACCACTCCTGCTCACCCAGCGGTTTCTCACTAGTGGGTATCACATCGAAAAACTGAAGAGGGACAAAACCCAGGAGGTCAAGCAGAGAATATGACAGGTCAGGATAGAAATGAGGAAGTGTTGATGGAAAAAACAGCAGACTCAGTTATGAAACTTACTGATGAAGAGCCCAGGACGGACTTGGGCGAGCGTATGATTCCAGCAATGGAGTGTCTGAGGGTGTCAAACTTTGATACCTTGTCTTTGCTTTTATCCTGAAATAAAATGTACGTGTCCATGACAAAGTTGTAATGAAACGGTGAATCAAATACTTGTGCAGGTCTAGCAGAAAAAGTATTAAAAACGTTTTTTTGGACATGGGACAGTGATAAAACTATATTTTTATGGACCATTACTCACATTCCATAATAATAAAACATTAACCCCACAGATTTTTAGTGTAATATGGTACAGCCAAAGCGCTGTTTTGTAAGATAAAAATCATACACTTAGTGTTCAAGTATATTTGGATGGATTTTTGAATACAAAAGTAAAATAGTTGAAATGACACATTTTTAGAAAAAGAAAAATCTCATTTACAATCCCTGCAAGTTTTCATTTTTAAAAGTCTTAATAAATCATACTGTGCAGCAAAGAAACTGAGGACACACTGCCCTCTTCAGACAGCTTCAACACCAGCCGCATGTCAAATCAAACTATACACAATTATATTACACAACAAAATGCACATATATCTTGAAATAAAATCACAGCCCACATATTAATATTGTGTTGGGGTGCAGCTGGGAATAATCAGTTTAAGAAGTCAAAATTATTGTTGGTAATAGCAATTGTTGTTGTATGTAATTGATTTTCTCTGACTCATGTGCTACAAATCAGGTTTTCTGCAGGTTTAAGTGTGTTAAAAGTTCTAGTTGTATTGTAAAAATAGGAAAAAGCATGATGCTAATATACAATACTTTTAATACATTTAAAGATAGTATTATTTTTTTGTTTTCTATTGAAAAGGAATATATTTAACATACAATAAGGTATACATTTTTTCATTAGGGATTGTGTGTTTTTAAAAACTAAACATTATTAACACCTACAATATGCTACTTTTTCTTTTGTGTGGGTGTGTGTGATATTTGTATCCTCATTGTGTTGTTCATATGACCAGGAAAAAAAAAACTGTAGTAAAAAAAAAAAAAAAACAGTTGTTACTCAAGTACAGTTGTCATTCACCACTGGGACTTTTCCCCAACCATTTTTACCATGGCCCATTTTGTCCTGGGAACGTTTTGAATGTCTGAAGCAAAAAGGTTACCTCCAGTCCAGACCAGGAAGTCATTATTTATAACTAGTAACTAATGACCCCTTAAACTTTTAGGTTTATACATTGCAAAGCCGCTGCTTTGGTTACGCTTCCTTTTACAGTACAGTACAGTGTACTTACCTAGAAAGTACTGGCTAATATAAGAAAGGTAGGGTTAGGGGTAGGTTCAGGGTTAGTACTAGTTATTACCCAGTAATTGTAGTTACTAAAATAAGTACATAGTATTTACATGGGTAACTGGACTGTAAAAGGAAGCGTTACCGCAGCTTTAACCTCGACCATTCTGCAACTGAAATTAACTAAAGTCCTCATCTTCCAATTGGGGGGATGCGACTAATATGAGCTTGGACACATGTCAAAAATCATCATCTGGGCACCTCTTGCATATCATTTTAATGTGCTCTAATTTGAGAGGTGCCAATTTTAATCTCTGTACTCTTTAATAAGGAGATAGTGTGCGAATTGGGACGCAGTTCAAACTAAAGCGATGCCTTACCATTGAGTTGACTGATCGGGCGTCCTCTTCGTAATTGACGACAGGCGGTGGTTCTTTGCCCTCGTTCTCCTGCATCTTCTGCTCCAGTAGTTCTCTCTGTGCCGTGAGTTTGGCCTCCGAGCAGCGCAGCAGCTGGACCGTCTGTCTCAACTCCTCCAGAGACTGCTTCTGACAGAGTAACAACACCACACTGGAAAGAGAGAGAGATCACGCGGTTCAATCCACAATGAACGCTTCTTTTTAATCTCTTTGTAAGAATTTTTTCTGAATGTTATGTCAGAAGCAGATCCACTGTTAAGGTGGATCAATTTTACAAAAATACAATCACCGAAACTACAAAACATACCAAAGACATCTTTAATCCTATAAAGCTTACTGTATCATTTTTCCCAATGCAAATTTAAAAGGCCACTAAATTATTAACATAATTAACACTTTGGTGAATAACTTGTTGCATTCAATCTTCTACATGCCTCCTGTCATCTGAATGATATTTTTAGCTGATAGTTTTTAGAAAGTAATATAATATAATATCTAAGTATAATTCTAAAAATGGCACAGCTTTTTTTGTAAAATGTTACCCTATTTTTATTTATTTGATAAAATAAACGTAAGAATACTTTTTATATTGTTAGTTATATTTGAAGATGAACAATACATAATGGACCGAAGAAACTTGATTATCTTTTTTTTTTTTTTTTTTGAAAACTCATGTTAAATATGACTTTCAAATATGACAAAACATGTATTTGTACTCAATCATCATTGGAATGCATTGCATTCTCTTTGATTACTTATGATGTTATCAGAATTTCATCAAAAACTGCACCAAATTTTATATTTTTGTTCAGTTTGGGCGTCTGAATAAAATGTATTTTCCTCTTCAAGTGTGAGCTCCATATTTTTATGAGCCACAAAAGCCATACGCATTAAAGATGACACTCAAAAAACACAAATGCAACCCTTTTTATTCTTTTTTTTTTAGATTTTGTCCAAGTGTTCAACAAACTGTTCTATTGAGTTGAAAACTCATGTTAAATATGACTTTCAAATATGACAAAACATGTATTTGTACTCAATCATCATTGGATTGCATTGCATCCTCTTTGATTACTTATGACGTTATCAGAATTTCATCAAAAACTGCACCAAATTGCATATTTTTGTTCAGTTTGGGCCTCTGAATAAAAAGTTTTTTTTTTTCTTTAAAAAGTGTGAGCTCCATATTTTTATGAGCCACAAAAGCCAGACATATTAAAGATGACACTAAAAAAAAACACAAATGCAACCCCTTTTTTTATTCTTTTGTTTTAGATTTTGTCTAAATGTTCAACAAACTGTTCCATTAAAAAACTTGATTTTTCTGACTTTTATTTCATGTCAGGTTATACCGGGTTAATAATTGAATGCAACTATGCATTAAGGCATTTATTAAACTTGACAAGTCCCGTTTTACATGCAGATTTTCTACATCCTTGATTGTCATGAATTTTAATTAAGATTTTCATCCCCAGTTAAATTTTACAAACGATTTTACGCTTGCATATGTACGATTAGGTCCATAAAGTGTGCTAAAATACAAATGGCTACAGACATCAGCATTGAGTTCAGCTGGCTGAATTGGCATGAAGTACTAGTTCATGTGTGGAGCTGAGCAGCAGTGCGGCTCATTTCAGTTTGCAGAGGTGATTATATCAGCATCTCTTGTACTGGATTACCCAGCAGACCTTAAAGAATGTGCTGAAGCTGGACAAATCCTCATCCATCCAGTAACAGTTCACTGAGCTCCATCAGTCCGAGGTGCTGAGGTCAACACAGAGCGCTCTGCTCAGCCTAATGAATCTCTATGGAAACACTTGAGTTCTCCACACTTCACTACTGCATCCATTGTTATAGCTGACATGGAGAGAATGACCATGAATGGACATTCAGTCAAATAATGCATTCAGTGAAAAAGTGTACTAGTGTAGACTAACATGGTTATAGACGACGAAAAATATGATTTCAGTTTCTAAATTTCTATCTTGATTTTTTAAAATGTGGCCTACTTGGACGTTTGCCTGGTTGAGAACCACAGGTCTAAGAGACGACATCCCAAGCTCATATTATTGTGTGGTAGTTAAGTACTTAATTTTCTTACTCAGATTTCTTCTCATAGGTTTTGGTGGATTCCTCTATTTTGTTCTCCAGGTCCAGCATGAGTTCCTCTTTGCTGCGCAGACTTTGCTGGGTCACGAGCAGCTCCTCTGAGGTCGACTTCAGCCTGAGATCAGTCAAACACACCCCTTTACCATTTTATGACTTAGCATAAAAAAATAGCTGTTGTTTCAGAACATAGAGACTGTAGAAATGGCTAAAACTCATCAATGTTCAACTAACGCTACCAAGCAAGTATGCAAATTTGTATTAATATGTGATCTATCTTAAACTCACATGGCTTGTAAACTCTCTGCCGTCAAATTATTCCACAGAATCTCATTTGCTTGAAGATTCTCTGTTTCGTCTAACAGAGACGCATCAAATTCTACATTTGGTTCTTTGTCTTCTGGTGATCTGTTGAAATAGAAATTGAGGGGATGTCAGATTATTGGACACATTTCTGACAAAAAATATTTAAATGCTAAAAATATAGTCTATTATTTAAAAATACAAAGTATGCATCAAATGTTTAGTTGTTTTTTATACTTTAATAGAATTATAAATAGCACTTGACAATAATTCTCATTTCTCATTTCTCATTACAATAATTCTCATTTCTCATTTCTTCTCATAGTTCATGCATCAATGTGCGTGTGAAAGTGTGATTTGAATGTGCAAGTTATGTCGAAATTAACATTAACTAAGATGCCGTAGAATTTTTATTCATTGTTAGTTTTTGTTAACTAATGTAATTAATTAATGATAACAAATTGAACCTTATTGTAAAGTGTTAACATATTATTTGAATTTTTTTCTGACAAGTGCCTTACTTATAAACTTCGATGAAGTTGTCATACTCTGACAGAGGATCGATTTGGTCGATGGAAGTGTGTATTTCTTTGTGGACCTTCACTATTTCATCTGTTAATAGGCTGGTGATTTCACTGTACTCCTCCAGAATCCCCTTACTAGAACAGTAAAAAATTAAAATCATTGTTAGAACATTTGTGAATGTGCCATCTCATTAAGACGAGTTAAACTATTTCAATTGTAGTGGTGCATATTGAAGACATACTTAAAGGGATACTTTACCTCTGGAAAGATGAATGTGTATTTAAAGGGATACTCCACTTTTTTGGAAATAAGCTCATTTTACAACTCCCCCAGAGTTAAACAGTTGAGTTTTACCGTTTTCAAATCCATTCAGCCGATTTTCTGATATTTAGAAGAATATCAGTAACCAGACAGTTTCTGGTCTCATTGACTTCCATAGTAGGAAAAAAAATATATGGTTGCTGGTTACTGATATTCTTCGAAATATCGGAAAATCGGCTGAATGCATTTGAAAACGGTAAAACCCAACTGTTTAACTCTGGGGGAGTTATAAAATGAGCCTATTTCCAAAAAAAGTGGAGTATCCCGGGTCATTTATGTAGAAGAAAAATTGAATTTGGAGCTTTCTAGACTGAGAAAAGCCAGAAAATTTATTTTTGGCTTATTTGGATGAAAGACAACAACTCCCAGAATGCACTTGCTTCACTGCGCTAGGAGGCCACGCCTTCCGGTAACAGAGCGCAGTAGTTAAACAACAAGTCTAGGCTACTAGTAAGTCTCTGTGATGAGTCTGCCCAAAAAAGTGCTTTGAGAACGCCCAACATCTCCAGGATTCGGCTTTTGCGTTCTAAAGTCGCCATTCATCATGTTTACTGTGGCGAGCAGGACGAGGCGAGGTCGGTGGCGTGATTACCGATGAGCGACACCTGTGAGACGCACTGTTCTCGTATCTCTCACGGAGGAGCGTGGATTTTCTTACAAATGTTAAAACACACATCAACCGATCACTTGTTTAGCGATCATGTAAACACTACATTCAGATTCACCAATCGGAATGAATTCAGTTAGATTGAAACAAAAGATGTGCATGTAAACAATGAATGGCAACTGCAGAAAGCAAAAAGCTGAATCCCGGAAATTGACGGCCGGACATGTCCGGGAAAAAGAGGATGGTAACCCCTACCAATCAGCTTTCTACACAGAACAAGAGCCTGCTAGCTTAGCTTCCAAAAAAAATGGCTGACACTATGTGTACATGCTGCGAGTAAGATCACACTCTCTATGGGGGGGATGAAAACATGCGGAACAGCCCCTACTACAACTGTAGTCTTTAGCCTCAGGCCAAAAAATGATGAATTTTGTGTCATCTGAGGATTTTTTCCAAGACAAACAAATACATAAATCTCTCGTCTCAGGGGGATATGAGGGTGGAAAGCATGGTAATTTGAAAATACTACAGGTTTTCTACTAATACAAAGCTTAATGCTAAATCCTGAAGTATCCCTTTAAATTTATACGGGTATGAATTTATTTTTCTTTAATTTCTTTATTTTGAAGAATGTCAGAAACCAAACAGTTGATAGACCCCATTGACTTCCATTGTATTTTTTCCCATTCTATGGGAACATCAACTGTTTGGTTTCTGCCATTCTTCAAAATATCTTCCTTTGGGTTCAGCAGAAGAAAGAAATTCATACAGGTTTGGAACGATGATATAATACGAATGATTAACTGATCTTAATCCCTTTAAGGTTAGAGATTTGAACAAATCGATTACATTTTCAATTAGGTAAAGTAAAATCTTTTTTTTTTTGTTTTTAATGAACTACCAGTTACACTAGTCAGTGCTTCTGTACATAAAACTTTCCCCCGGAATTTATGGCTTGTTTGACCCACACTGAATGGTCATATGTAAATCAGTGGTGCGTTTTCTAAATCAATCCCAGAAGGCTCTTGCAATTGTTTCCTTCGTGTGGATTAACCTCCACATCAGATTACTGCAAACTGTGATTAAAAAACAGCTTAGGAGAGGAAAAAAACCCAAAGAGACTTCTGTTCTCTGCTAATCCTCTGACAGCTATGAGATATTGGATTGAGGCTACAGCATGCAGTAAGGGTTCTGGTGGAGCTCAACTGGTTGCACAAGGTCTATAACAAAAGATTTAAATACACGTGGCAATCCAAGCATTCAAAACAACCAGACTCTGTACAATGGGAGGACTACACTGCCCTCCACAGTTGAACAGGAAGCTCTATTCTCACTTGAAAATGTATTTCTACCTATGAAATGAAAAACTAATTTAAAGGGATACTCCACCCAAAAATCCTTTACTCACCCTCAAGTTGTTACAAACTTTCTTCTAATGAACACAAAGGAAGACATTTTGAAGAACGATTGGAACTTTGGCACCACTGACCTCCATAGTATTTTTTTTTTTCTACTATGGAAGTCAATGGTGCCAAAGTTCCAATCGTTTTTCAAAATATCTTCCTGAGCTGGATCTGAACTCACCCCCGTAGCTCTCAATCAGGTCATGGGGTCTCTATGACCCCGTTTACACCTGGTATTAAAATGCGATCTGTATCCAGATAAGTTATCCGGATAATAAAAAACGCATGTTAATGCAAGGTGTAAACGCGTTGTGATCGGATCGTGATCGGATCTGCCTGACCACATCTGGAGGTAGTCTGGCTCGCATTGTGTCCGGATCTTTACTAGGTGTAAACGCAATCTGGTTGTTGAAACCACATATGTATATTTTACTCCTCCCAAAAATGCTAAAAAATAAACAAGTGAGAGCGTGTTATATAGGCTATATGTCATGTTATAGCCTAGTCAGATGCGATACGCGACACGCATCACCGCAGATGAACAGCTGAGCGTCTATTCAACGTGCAAACATCGCAAATAAAAGTGAAAGTAAGTCACAGACGCAGTTAACACATCTTCAAGTAAAGAAACGAAATTATCTTACCAGGCCTGTTGCCACTCTCTCTTATTGATGTCTCTGATTTGGAAATTAGCTGATGATCAATAAAATGCCGCTCAGATCTGTTGCTTTTGGTGGCGTGCAATCCAATAAATCTGCATATAACGCAGGAGGTGAAGATCGGATTTATATCCGTTTTGCAAAAACACATTTATGTGGCCAGGTGTAAATGGAATCAGTACTTATTATCCGGATAACTTATCTGGATACAGATCGCATTTTAATACCAGGTGTAAACGGGGTCTAAATGACCCCAATCGACTTTTACTTAATAAAAAAAAGGTTCCCTTCATCTCAGTGAAATAAGATTTTGTGACTTTTCATACATTATCTATCACACACAAAAAAACTGGGCTAGATTCAGAAATGTTTACACTTCTGGTCTTCAGGGTCAATATGACCCCACATTGAAATGAATGGGAAATGTGAAAAAAAAAATATTTTCTTCACATGTCAAAAAAAAAAAAAAAAAATCTAGCATAAATCTGAAAATTTTTACACAGAAATCATTAAAAAAAAAATATTTCATATGCAAGCTAATGATGTAGTTGAGTAATTGTGTGGTATATGGATACAAAAGTACTTTATATCTCCAAAAACAAAGCATTAATGAATAGATGAGAAGTAAACAAAAAATAATTTATTATTTGTATGATTAAAAATGTATATTTTTTAGGGCTGTGCAAAAATTAATAGCATCCAAAATAAAAGTCTGTGTTTACATAATATATTTGTGTGTGCTGTATAGAATTATTTTGCATATATAAATACACACATATGCATGTATATATTTAAGAAAATGTGTTATTCATATATAAAATATTTATATTTATATAATATAGATTATGTATTTATAAATATATACAAAATTTAAGCGCAAATAATTCTTAAATATATACATGCATGCATAGGTATTTATATATACAAAATAATTATATACAGCACACACGAGTATATTATGTAAACACAGACTTTTATTTTGGATGCGATTAATCGCAATTAACTTTTGCACAGCCCTAATCTTTTTTGTACAATTACTCAATCAATTGTCGGGGTCGTATAGACCCCGAAGCCCAGAAGTGTAAACAGGAAACGAAGACCATTTGAAGGTTAAACCCACGACTCAATAATGTCCACTATGGTTTGAGGCACCACAACAAATGGCAGTCCCTGCACTGTTTTGGCACAGTGCCACCTAGTGGTTAGGAGATTGCTATTTTTGCTAACAACTTCTGAACTATCTGGCCAAAAATCACAAGACTGGCCCCTTATCCAAGTCGACTTGCATAGCATTGAGGGGATATTTTTTTATCAGTTCATTCATTCCCTGGGAATTGAACAATTGAACCTGGTCCTTGTTTTTGCTAGCACCATGCTCTACTGTTTGACCTACAGGAATAACTAGAAGAGGAACTAAACCAGAAGTGTAATCTGGTCCACTCACAGTGCATTGATCATCTCCTCCTGCATCTTCTGCAGGGAGTCCAGCAGCAGAGGCAGTGCAGTCTCATGGTGGTGCTCCTGATGTAGCTGCGCGCTTTTCACTGCCAGCACGTACTGGTTGTGCAGGTTATGCAGCTTCATGGTGGCTTTGTCATAGCGCTCACGGGCTTTCTCTGTCTCTTTGCCTGCAGAGCAGATGAAAGCAATTGTGGCGGTGAGATGAAAGTCAAAGGAGAAGTCTTCTGAAGGCTAATGTTGTGTTGTGTAAGCCTTTGAAAACTGCAGATTTGTTCTATGAGAAGTTGTAAGTAGTGGTCAACCGATACTGGTATTTACAGTTTGTTTATTGTTAATACTAAGATCCATTTTTTTTTTCCTCTTCACATTGTTCTCATATCCAACATTCACTTCAAACAAAACCAAGATGTAAACTGAGATTATATTTCATATTTAATTAATTCCCTCAACAACTGTATTAAAGAACCAGGTTTCCTACTGTCTTAGAAAACCTAGATATATGAGGGAATTTTAAAGGTGTGAATTTTAAAGCCATTTTTATAGACCAGGAAAATTTATGAAATTCAACTAAATCTTAAAAGGTCATGGGATTTTTTTTTCTTGTTATGTCAAACCCCTGTAACCACTGCAGGGTCAATCTTTGTTTTTAAGCTCTAAAATTATTTTCTGAAAAAAGAAACAAATGACTACTACAGTCTAGTAAATTAATTTAATTGTAAAAATGTAAACCCTGAATAACATTCAGATATTGAATCTTCTGTAATTACAAAATTGAATTATTCAATATATATATATATATATATATATATGAAGAGTTCAGATGCAAAAGCCTCTAAGTGGCATTTGAAATTTTCTTCTAGAATGATCATTTTTATCAAACTTGTATATTTAAGTTCAGTGATTTCACTTAAATGGCAATGATAATTACCTATTAATTGTTATTTAAGTGAAATTACTGAACTTAAATATACAAGTTTGATAAAAATCATCATTAAAGAAGAAAATTTCAAATGGCATTTAGAGGCTTTTGCATCTGAACTCTTCATATATATATATATATATATATACCAGTCATAGTTTCTGTAAATAAAGTTTAAAAATGACAATTTCAGCAGAAGTATCAGATATATATTGGATAATTATTACATATTGTACAGAAGAAAGTCTTTGGACCAACATGAAGGCGAGTAACTGGAGACTCAAAATTAGACAAACCTGATAAATTCCATAATAACGTCTGAGCGATTCACTGAGTGATCGAGTCTGAGAGACTAGGTTCACTTGTATATTGTATTCAATTGGGTATGAACTCCACAAGCATGTGTAGACCTTTTGATTAGCCAATGGGACACTGTTACCTTATGTGTATTTTCCTTGTGTCTTTATAATATATATATGTGCATGCTTTTTGACGTTTTCCCTAAGTTTCAGATCATCGATGATTTGCTAACTAACAGTGCTGCCGCCTGCTAGCGGTAACTGGATGATCAGCTGGCGGTCCTTTTAAAAACCAGTGGGCTGGGCCTATGGTGTGATGTATAATGATTAATCTAGCTCAAGAGGCAGTCATTTGGTCAGGCTGATGTATTCACATCTTGCTTACTACATCAGATCCCACCACATCCAAAGAGACACATTTTGGAGCGTGGTTACATAATGTTTATAATAAGGACCCTAACCGTCTTTCGGATGAGACGTTAAACCGAGGTCCTGACTCTCTGTGGTCATTAAAAATCCCAGGATGTCTTTCGAAAGAGTAGGGGTGTAACCCCGGCATCCTGGCCAAATTTGCCCAGTGGCCTCTGTCCATCATGGCCTCCTAATCATCCCCATATATACCAATTGGCTTCATCACTGTCTCCTCTCCACCAGTAAGCTGGTGTGTGGTGAGCGTTCTGGCGCAATATGGCTGCCGTCGCATCATCCAGGTGGATGCCGCACACTGGTGGTGGTTGAGGAGATTCCCCTCTCTATGTAAAGCGCTTTGAGTGCTGAGAAAAGCGCTATATAAATGTAATGAATTATTATTATTATTATTATAAGGAGAATGCTTTAAGCTAGAAGACACTTGCAGGATGTTTTAATGGTACAAAGACCTCTTACATGTCAAAAGATAATGGAAAATTGGATTTCTCATGTCATGACCCATTTGAGGGCAGTGATTTTAACACATTTACTAACACATTTACAAGTGCAAGTGTGGGTATTGGGTACAGGCCCTCACTTAAACTGTTCATGCACGTGACAGACTCATTAAAACAGGTTCATAAGAGTCATTTTGTTGTGAATTGGACATAAGCGGTTTATTATTTGAGAGAACAGAGAATAAACAAACACCTTACCTTTTACAATGGCCTCCTTATATTTGTCTCTTGCTAAAACAGCATCCTTAGTTAACTGCCTGTATGTGCATTTCAACTTCTCAAGATCACCTTTGGTTACCTGTGGGGGACAGAACCCAAGTCAAAACTGCTCCATCAAACTGATGCTCCCTGAAACGGCAGTGGTGATCTATACAAAGTAGTATTGTCATGATACTAGAATTTCTAACTTTGATACGATACCTTGAAAAATATCGATATTTGATACCATTTTCGATACCACAGAGAAAAAGACTGCCTCAATATTAAGGTTTTTTTTAATTTAAAGCTAAATATAACAAGTCTAGAACTTGACAATGAGGTATATTTTACATTAACAAAATTGTCCTGAGTTCTGTTCGTAAATATTTTTTAATTGGACCAGAGCTAACATGATCCGTTGCATTTTTATTGTAATATACTGTAACAAAAAAGCACTTAACAGTATCAAATTGTAGGATAGAGTGTCAGTAATGTATAAGATAAAACGTTCAATTTTCAGTTAAAGGCATTTCATTATTGAATTCAGAGATGCCATTGTCTAGCTGTTTAGTTTAATTAGTATCCGTGTCATCAAATTGACGATAATCGCTAATGAAGGCAAATTGTAGAATTACATAATAATTTTTGAAAAAAAGTTAAATAGGCACAAATTAATTTACATTTGTTTACAAAGTTACAATATTTACTTGTCTATGATTACTCAGTCAGATTATGTTAACTTTAAGAAAACACTAGACAACACAGACTCATATCAACAACAATACTAGGCCATCAGGTTAATGTTTCAGAAAAGTTAAAATGAGAAGAGTAAAGGCCCGTTCACACCAAGCACCATAACTATAAAGATATAATTCTAAAAATCGTTCTCCATAGTAAAGAATAACAAGAGTTCACACCACAACAATAACGATAAAGATACGAGGAACGATATCGTTGGGATCACTTTCAGAACGATTTTTTTCCAACTGTCCAACGATAAAACACTGACAACCAATCGGAATCCATTCTAATTGAAAGGTCTCGTGCATTTAAAATGGCAGATGACATTGCAGAGAAGTTAATCGTCAAGGTACGAAAAAATCCTCCACTGTTTGACAACTCAAACCCCCTTTTCAAGGATACGTTAAAAAAATGGATATATGGAAAGCAATCAATCGTATCCTGGGAATAAACGGTGAGAAGTATTCTAGGCTATCCAGCGCTAGTTAACAACATTGCTGAAGTTGCAGTGAAATAGGCATTGGTATATATTAAGGTGTTAGGCGATGTTTTTATCCCATCATTGAATTCGTCAGCTAAATTCACTGTTAGATATTACGCTAGACTTGCTAAATTCACTGTTTAGTTGCGTTCCGAACTCCACTCATCTTTTAAGTATATCGTGTACCCAAAAGCGACTTGTTTTTCTTTTGATATTTGTAACGTAAAAGCAGCAGCAGCAGGACGATACCCTGAAAAATATCGATATTCAATACCATTTTCAATACCACAGAGAAAAAAAAACTGCCACAATATTAATTTTTTTTTTTTAAAGCTAAATATAGTCTAGCTAAGTCATCCATTTTCGCTACTTTGAAACTGCAGCGCAGGCAGTGTTGGGTGTAACTAATTACTAAGTAATAAGTTACTGTAATTGAATTACTTTTCCCTTGAAAATGTAAAGTAAGGGATTACTCTTAATTTAATTACAGTTACTTCTGATGTAATAGAGGTAAATACTGTGTATAGATCAATCCAATCTCACAGCAATTCATATGCATTTTATGAGGCGTCTAAATATTACGACCTTACTCGTACAAATTCGTATGAATTATTGTAAAATATGTAAGAAAAAAGTGTGAAATGTCATGAGATCAGACATAAAATAATAGTGGGTTTAACATCAAAATGTATTGTCTAGTTTTTATAATGTAATAATTCAAGCAATTTTATAGTATTTATTTGAAAGAATTAAAACAGATTCATGTCTATCCTTGTATTATTCAGCTGGTTGAGATTGATATGGGATTTTGAAAGTTATTAGTAATTAAAAGTAATTAAAAAACATTTTAGAGAGAGTAATTAGTACAGTAATCTAATTACACTGTTGAAGAGGTAATTAGTAACTAGTAATTCATTACTTTTTTAGAGTAACTTACCAAACACTGAGCGCGGGCATGTGCGTACTTAGTAATAAAAAGACCGTTATCGGTTGTTGGTAGGGATGGGTATCGTTAAGGTTTTATCGGTATTACTACTCTTACCGATACCGCTTATCGATCCGGTACTTTAACGGTATTCTTATCGGTTCTTTTTGGTGTTTTTTTTTTTTAAATTAAGAACACAATTAAACTCTATATTTTGAAATGTAAAATAGAAAAAGCAAAACGAAGAAAAATATTTTTTTTTATAAGAAAAAAAACAAGTACAAACACAAGAATACAATTAATCAAAGATACAAATTATATACAAAGTGCTTTAATTTCAGGAAGGTGTACTAACATATCTTTTCAGGTAATTGTTTCTGTCTGAAAAGAAACCTAATTTAGTAATCAAATATAAAATAGCACTGTATAGTTTATCATAGAGAGATTAATGCTTATTAAATGTAAAGTTACTCATTCAAAAGCTGTGAGTGATTTTCTCTGCCTTTTGTTGTTTGATTTGCATTAATGGCTGAATCGTCAGCACGTTTAGGCTATTAGACTGCTGCCCCTTTAAGACCGAGAGCAAATCTAATCGGTAACTGAATCATTTTCTCCCTATTATTTACGTCCATTTAAGACATAATTGTGTTTAAGTGAATAAACTGTGTTTAAGTGAATCTCAGAGCTGGTCATTTTGACATTTTTATGTATATTTGATAGTTAAGGATACACGAAGCCCAAAGTGTAGGCTTCTTTTCTTGTCTCGTTGCAGTCATGAACAGCAGGCTCTTGCGCAGGCTTTTGTGTTTTTAATAGCCATTTTTTGATCTTGCAACAGTAGAAGACAGCATTTTGCAACAATCGCCGATCGTGCTGATTCTGACGGCACGTTTGGGTTTTAGGAAGAACTGACAGCGCTCCGCAGTGCTGTGAAGTAGGCTAAAGGAAGTTAAGCTGGACAGATCATGCGTCTTGCTTTTTAACGGTTTTATCTCAAATATCTTCTTTTTATAATCTTTGGAAGCCGAAATACAAAATACATTAGAATAATACCCCACATCTAAAGTGTAACCACGTTGAATGTTTAGTTCTGTCCTCATTGTCACTCATTAAGCAAGGGCTGTCGTGTTGCGCGTGCTGTGGCTTTGCGTGAGAGATCGCTCTCTCTCTCTTCTGAACTGCGAATTTCAAATTTGCATCACAGACAAATGGTTTAATTAAAATAGTTTATATATAGAAAAGGCTGGCGATATAAACATGTTCAAGATAAAGTCTTTATAGGAATGATAAATAATTTTTCCAGTCCCGACAGCAGAACCGATAACGTCCGAGCTTATCGATACAGCGGTCTTTCAAAATTCAGTACCGGGGCCCGTTTAATACCAGGTTTCGGTATCCATCCCTAGTTGTTGGTGTGGATACATATATAGTTACCTTTATCGTTATATTTATAGTGGTCGTGCTTGGTGTGAAAGGGCCTTTACAGTGTTTCCTTAAGGATATTTTTTAGCAGTGGGGGCAGGTCTGTCCAAACAACAAACACCCCTAATGCTGAGGATATATGCTGCTAAATAGTACCCCTGGAGCCTGTTCCTTAAAGAGATACTCCACCCAAAAATAAAAAAATTCTGTCATCATTTACTCACCCTCAAGTTGTTGCAAACCTGTAGAGTTTCTTTCTTCTGCTGAACACAAAGCAAGACATTTTGAAGAACGATTGGAACTTTGGCACCATTGACTTCCATAGCATTTTTTTCTACTATGGAAGTCAATGGTGCCCACAACTGTTTGGTTCCAATCATTCTTTAAAATATCTTCCTTTGTGTTCAGCAAAAGAAAGAAACTCATACAGGTTTGCAACAACTTGAGGGATTTCAATTTTTGACAACACTAATACAAAGGCTCACCTTGTTCATTTCAGACTCGATCTGATGGTGGAGGCTTTGGTAACTCTTCTTCACCTGCTGCTTGTCTTTGATCATCATGGTGAGGCGGTGGAGAGGCCCAGAGTTGAGCTCCTCAGCGTGACACTTCATAATCTTGCTCAACTGCTCTGTCTGCTGCACCATGTGTGTCCACGACTGATAACAACAACCACATGATGATACACAGTGATATAATAAGTAAGTGTGAGTGGGTGAATGAATGCGAGAAACAAACAAAGAGATAAAGAGATTGAGATGACAAGATAAAAAAAGAGAGAGGATGTTGCAGGCACTGAGCATATAACAATCATAAGCATCCGCTACCCATAATGCAGCGGAGGCCTTTACCTTGGAGACATTGCTGACAAAGTTGATCTGAGAAGAGTTGTCATGCTTGTCCACCTGCTGGCTGATGTTGAGCAGGAGCGATGCATATTCCTTGTCGCTCTTCACCCGTAAGGTCATGAAGCGCTTCACCGTCTCCAGCAGCTTCAGCTCCCAGTCCTGCAGCTTCATCAGACCCTCGTGGGAGTTGCGCAGGTCCTGGCCAAACCCCATCTTACTCGCAAGGCACGCTGTCTCTCTCTCACTCAATGAGGTGTGCCTCTCAGGTCTGCATTGTTACTGCTGCTGCTGAGAGAGGGTATGGGTAGAAATAATGACTGGTTAGTTGAAGAGCATGAACATATGTGGCAAGTTGTATGCTTGTTTCAAATGGTTTTGATAAACTTTTAAACCATTTTGAACAAAAGTTTAAACATGTTATTAAGTAATGATGCTAAAATGTAATGTGGCAAGCAGGGCGGGGCCGAGAGCCGCGGAAATGGAGCGAAGACGGTGGCGCAATTGTTAAAGAGCGTCACCTGCACGCCACGCCAGTTTCGAGTCGCAACGAAGGATAAAAGGACTGAGTGACGGTCAAGCCTATAACATACTGAATTTAAGGTAATATCCGAAAAAGCACAATAGAGGCACTTAAAGGAGAACTCTGGCGCAAAATGAACATTTGGTCTAATAAACCAACGGTACCTAGTCAACCGTTCTCTAAGAATTGTTTTCATGATAATCGAATGTAAAGAGTTTTATCTCTAAAAACTGTTTAGCGTATAATGCTAGTACTGGGGGCATTTACTAAGTAAAAAAAGAAATCGCTAGTTAATTCCACTAATAAGGCTTAAAATAGCCTCACACTAACACAGTAACATAATGATGGTCCCTACATGCAAAACGAAGCATTGAGAACTTTGTAAGTGTACAGACCGTTTAATAAGAAGATACTTTATGAAGACAGTTCACTTCGTGTACAGGCAGAAGCCATCTTAGAAAACAGTCACGACAAGTCAAACCACGAACGTCGTACTGAGTGAGCTGAACTGTATGAATGGCGTTCGGGGGATTGACTTATCGAGACTATTTTCTAAGATGGTGCCGCCTGTATACACGAAGTGAACTCTCTTTATAAAGTATCTTCTTATTAAACGCTCTGTACACTTACAAAGTTCTCAATGCTTCGTTTTATTATGTTTACTGTGTTAGTGTGGGGCTATTTTGAGCCTTGTTAGTGGTATAAACTAGCGATTTCTTTTTACTTAGTCAATGCCCCCATTGCTAGCATTATACGCTAAACAGTTTTTAGAGATAAAACTCTTTACATTCGATTATCATGAAAACAAATCTAAGAGAACGATTGACTAGGTACCGATGTTTTATTAGACCGAAGGTTCATTGTTCGCCGGAGTTCTCCTTTAAGTGGAAATTCACCACTGATACCAGGCTTTCAATGAAATGTGGCTGCCTATGCAGTAGAAAGGCAAAAAAAAGTTGAATTCTTGCTACCTGGCTAAAGAAAAAAAGGCTTATGTCTTCCTTTTGCCAAATAGGTAGAAAAACAACACCCATAATGCACCAGGCATGTTGCTGTCCAAGGCCACTCCCTCCCAGTCTGCTCCTAATGATAGGCTTGAAATATACCACCTTCAAAGACCCACCTTGCTTGACTAGGAAATACAATGGTGTCAACTTGTTCCCGAATTTAAAGAGTAAATGATTATCAGGAGACAGTTACTTTTGAGTGCATTGTAAACAGTGGCTAAAGCCTGCAAAGAATCATAAATGAGAGAACACTGGGATTAACTCTCCTGCATACCTGTCAACTCTCCTGTTTTTCCCGGGTTTCTCACATTTTTTTAGCCCAATGTCCCGGACCCCTCCCGGTTTGTTATTTTTCCCGGGAAACTCCCATAGTTTGCATGGCCCAAACTCCTGTATGAATAATCGGACCAATATGTTTGTCTAATGTTGACCAGTTGCCAGATCTTGTTTTAAATCCATTATATTCACACAATCCACACACCAACACCATATACAATTTCAACCCGTTCGTCATCTCAACCTGGCAACCTTTAACCCAGTTGTGCAGTCGCGGAAAGCTTAACCCAAAAGCGAGCAGATGAAGCGTGTATGAACGTGAGCTTGTAGAGGCGGGGTCTAAATGGACTAAATAATTGGAGAAGACCATGTGTCACCAGAGAGAAGTCTGACGGTTTCACTGGAAGGTCCAGTTATAGGCAGTGGCTAAAGGCTGCAAAGAATCATAAATATGAAAAACTCCTTGTTTGTAGTTTCCATTTCAAATGGATGACTACGAACACAGTGTTTTATACCAAACAGAGAGGGAAAAACCTTAAAATTAATTAGTAAGAAGAGCACCTTCTGCCCAACCCCCAAAAGCAAAATGCCATCGTGTGCCAGTAAAGGATGTTTCCATAGTATTTTTACCAAAATGCTGTTTAAAGAATAGACAAAGAAAGTGCAAAACCATTTTTAGTGATAAACCTGCTCTTAAAATAAGAGTTTTTTAATAACCCTCTGTCGATCAGACTGGGGCAAGAATACATAAAATGTGGAAATGCAATAGTTTTCACAAAAGCCCTAGCTAACAAATCACTCGGCTTTCGTGAAAACTACAGATTGCCCTACTGCATTTTTGAAACTGCGTCGGAAGTTTCTCAGTCTAGGTCTACACATAGAAAGAGTATACATACACTGTTAATTTACATAACATTATAACTAAAAATAATACAAAGCAGGTTTAAATTTTGGCAAACTTACACTTTGCTTAATGGGTAGTTTTACTCTATAGAAGCAACCAAATAAACAAGTTGAAGTATGAGGATGTTTCTGTTAAACATACATTATATGTTTAAGGAATTTTTATTTTACCTAATACTCACTTCTATTTCCTTTCAGTCGAAAAGATGCTTTTTCACCGATCAATAAGTAGTTATCCAGTGAGAAAAACAGATTTGTCTGTCAGATTTGTCCAAAAACGTAATCTGTTTACACCTCAAAGCCATGTCCAGTCTTAAATAACCACGTAACAAAAAGCATCACAAAGCATTCTTACCTTGTTATCAACACGTCTCCGTTTCTCTAAATAACCTCACCCAATCAGTGCGTAAAAGAAAAACCAAAGAAATATGGCTTAAACCAATGAACATTCATTCCGGGTTTCATAACACAGGTTAATTGAAAGATAATGCAGTTATCAAGTGCAAATCAAGAGAAAATAGACTTCCTGTATGACAACTAAAACCCACATGAGTGGGCTGTCAAGAAAACAGTTAGACCAAGATCTAATAAAAGTCAATGACAGTTGAAACGAAAGTATAGACAGTTACACAACACCACATTAGACACCTCCAGTTCCTTTCTTCGCAACTAAAAAAAAGTATGAGATCAACTTCAGCAATGTGTGCCTTGAGGCTAGTGTAACAATATGTCACAATTAATGACTGTGACATAAATGGCGACTGTGTTGGACTGGTTTACAGTAGGGGACTAAAGCAGAAGGTTGTTTAATTAGGGTACTCAGATTAGTAATGTACTTTAATTCTTCACAAAGCCCTTAATAACCTCCTTATCTAAGAGTACAAACCTTCTGCTTGCCTTCTTCCACCAAAGAGAATAACACTGGGTCATATTTAGCTTACAGAACCACCGATTCATTAAGAAGTTTACAGGAAGGCAATTAGGACGTGTGAAGACAATTGACAAAAAAGTGACGAAGACAATTGAGTTCTATTGAAAGATTTACGGAAATTATAAAACTGTTTATTGAATGAACTAAGCATACTCTTTATCATGAGATATGTTCGTTTGTGTGGGTTAGAGGTAGTGTTCTGGCAATATAGCCTACAGTACTTTTAAAATGATATTATTGCCATCATAAAAAATGAGCAAGTTAAACTTGATTGGGATATTTTTATTCTGCTTACCAAAGTTCACAGTAAATGTACGGTTTGTTTAAATAGTCAACCATTAGACTACAGGAGGTGGATAAGTTGTGTCAGCAAGCCACAAGAATTGAAACATTGTTTTCCTGTGAAATGTGGTTTCCTGTGAAAATTACTACTCTTATTAACACTGTCAAAATTACAACTTGTGACATATTTATTATGTACTTCACAAGTTCATGTTAAAATTAGGCTGTCAAAAATAATGTGTTAGTTTCTCAAATTAAAAATATTTAATGCAATTAATGCAGCATCCATTTTTTTTCCCTTCCTGAAGTAGCTATGCTAATGTCTACCAAATATAAAAACGTATAATGCCCTGGGATTGTTTCCTTCCTAGGCCACTTCCACCTGGCTGTCTGCTATGGATACTATTGAACAGAGTCAAATACTGCCTTAGTTGCTTTAATAGAAAATACTGCTAAGCAAACTTTTAGTTATATTGTAGACTTAGTTCACAGATGCGAGAATTCAAAGAGTAAACGTTTACAGTGGCTAAAAGCTGAAAAGAAATGTAAATAGGGAGAACCTTTGTGTTTGTAGTCAACATTTCAAATTGGATGACTACGAACACAGTGTTCTAGGTTAAATGGAGGGGGAAAACTGAAAAAAAAAAAACTCCCGTTCCATCAGCTCCACCCGAAGCAAAACGCCATAGCGTGCAGGTAGGAAAGCCGTTGCCATAGGTTCCATTTTGAACATAATCCGGTTTAAAGATAACCTAGCAGCCACTGTGGTCTAGCAACCCTTCGTTGGCTTTCGAAGTGGAAAAACCAAACTCTGGTCAGGCCAATCACATCGTGTATAGAGTTGGTGGGCGGGCTTAACACAATGACGGCAGAGTTGTGACGGTTCTGTGCCGTGATTTCCCTGCTACTTAAAAACAAACAAGATGCTGCTGGCGTACAGAGGTCTTTCGATTCGGCTTTGGCCGTGACTCTGGATGACTTGGAGTTAAAGAGATACTCCACTTTTTTTGGAAATAGGCTCATTTTACAGAGTTAAACAATTGAGTTTTACCGTTTTCGAATCCATTCAGACGATTTTCTGATATTTAGAAGAATATCAGTAACCCGACAGTTTCTGGTTACTGTTATTCTTCAAAATATCAGAAAATCATCTGAAGGGATTTAAAAATGTTAAAACTCAACTGTTTAACTGGAGTTGTAAAATGAGCCTATTTCCAAAAAAAAGTGGAGTATCCCTTTAAGAGAACATCACTTAAGTCATTCTTAAAAAAGGAAGATGTGTTCAGAGTTTTTACGACCGGATACGGCAAAAGATTAATATATCAACAAGGGAAAACGCATGGTTATCAGCCACAGCCATTCGTTGCTCTGGTTGGTTAGCGCTATCCTATGGCGTGCAGAGGGATATTGAAAGACAACCTTTTATCCCGCCCCTCGGATTGAGGTATGCTAATTGTGAGTTCCCAGACCTAACATCTTGATGTATGTCTGTCTTGCCAGGCTAATTTAAAGAGTTAACATAGTAAGATACTCTTTTCAGTGATAAACCTACCAGATATTTCAGTCTGAACTAGAGGTCGACCAATATATATTTGCCCAGTATTTGGCATTTTTTAATTATCAGCGTTACTATTAGTTTACAGTCTTTGTTTAGGGCTAACTGTTCAGAAAAATTGAAAGCAAATAAGAAAATAACGAAATAAATTGTTGAATAAAGAAAGCAAATGGTAATTGAAAAGTATTACAGCACTTGCATTCTATTACGACCACCACTTGATATTTTGATATTTTCTCATATTCACCCATGTGAATTGGATTCAGGAGATGTCTGTGGTCAATGGACAAACATGAGCAACAAACTTTAAACTCTTGATTTTAAACTATGCTGCTCTGTAGGCGTCCTATTCTGGACCTGATTTCCAATGGACAAACTTACAAGAATTTCTTTATTTGAGAAAACATTTTATAGTACTACAGAACTACAGAAAGTATAAATCATGAAAATTTATTTCACAGGTTTTTAAGTTTTCTTCATATTGATTCGTTCACAAATGATGTATTTCTAATTTAGTAAATATTATTTAAAATAAATATAATGGCAGTGCAGCATGGGCTATTTACTATCTCTAAAAAAATGCACTCTAAAAAATGCTGGGTTGTTTTAGCCCAATTTTGGGTCAAAATTATGGACAAACTCAAACATTGGGTTAAAAATGTAATAAAAAAATTCAACCAAATGGATGGGTTTGTCCATATTTGACCCACAATTGCCCAGCATTTGTTGAGTGTAGTGTAATATTATATAGAACAGCTTTGTATCCCTGCTCTCTGATATATCGTCATTGGCGATCAAAAAATGTTAAGTCCACTGGTTGACCATTAAAAATGTGCAACCACGCAATGTGAAATATTTTACAATGTGAAACGAGACCTGCAGAGGTAGAAGGAGGGGGGTTCGACCAAGCAGTCGAACCAAGTCTGAAGCCAGCTTAATAAAACCAGTAATGAAATCAATACCAAAAATACAGCAATTCCAATTTCAATGACAGCTCAAAAGCTAAAGCCAGGCCCATCTGTGAAAACACATCATAAAGCTGTAACATAACCAATGTGCTGTATAATCCTCTCTCACCCATAAAACAATTAGGCTGGTTAATGCACATCAGTGGGAGTTTAGCTCAACAAGGATTTGCTGTGTTCAACAGAACAGCTCTGTGGGGGCACGACTGCTTGAATAGCACTTCTGAGCAAACTAGCAAAGGAATGTGATGTGAGTCCTTTATTTGAGCGTCTGAAGAATGGGACGTCAAACATAACATGTAAACAAAGTCAGTTTCTTCTGGTGACTGCCACTGCTTTGTCAACAGATACATAATGGATCAAAGACACATACAAGTGTGTACTTCAATCGCAATGCAGGTTTAAATGCGCTCTGAATATTTCTTTTAATAATTGCTGCCATCTCATCCCAGTGGTTGTGACAGTTCTCCCACAGGAAATGAGTAGCATGTTGCTCAAAATCCAAAACACTGTTCAAATCCAAAACATTAGAAAAGACTCCCAGTTGGCAATGACAGAAATGAACTAAAACATACTGAGAATAAGCAAAATGACTGAGCTCATTTTATTTGCACACTTGGAATTGCATTATACTGCATATGTCGTATTGTAATGTATTATAATAAATATCAAACCATGTGGAATTCATTTTGAATATATATATATATATATATATATATATATATATATATATATATATATTTATATATATATATAACACACACACACACAAAACACTAAATACAAAATTAGTCAACATCTAGCAAGCAACGTTCATGCCCATCATTCAGCACTACTAAACATCATCTCTGATGCCATAACTGTACTATGGTGCCACTACAGTAATGTTTAGTAAGGGTAATCCAAATAGTTAATGATCATTAAATATGAGGAAATTCAAAGGATTTTTCCCAATCACTGTTCAATGGGATTACTAATTTCCTTATGCACAAGCCCTTCTCTGCAATCGTCCACGATGCACTTATGTGACACAATCTGACATAATAACATTACATACTAATAATATACGATTGTTTGAGCTGGTCAGTGTGAATAAACAGCAGTTTAAGTATGTTTTCTGCACAGTCCCTGTACCGCTGTTGTCAAAAGTTTATGGAGAGTGACGGACGACTCTTTCTTTGATTTCAGATATAACACAAGCTCACGCATCCATTACCACCACAAATAACATTTACTGACAGTTGACAGACAGCAGAACGCATTTTATAGGCTAACTGAACATGTTCATGGGCTTTCCTGTGCTGGTGGGACGTTAGCCGCTGCTAGCGCTTCCCTGCTAATGCTGCCTGGCCTTTTCCTTTGGAAAAACAGCAAAGGAATTGAATACAAACGCGCATAACCGAGACTCGAGGCACACCAAACAACGTTTACGTGAGAAAAAAAAATGCGTATGTGATAGAATAGTTCATTGGCTTACTGTAATGGTGTATTGTGGTATTTGTCCTTGTTTCCTGATTCCTCGGTATTCCTCTTTTCTTTGACTGGGTTGGAGGAGTTGAGTTGGGATTCGGGAGGGGTTTCCGCTCACTCCAGTGCTACCACAGGCTTATGACGTTTACCGCACGACCCTCCGAGCCCTGCAACAATGTGTGTGTCTGTGCGTGTGTGTGTGGTCAAGCATGAGTATTACTGCATTTACAGTGTATTTTTCAAAGTAGAAGACAGACAGGTGTTCATTTATGGTCATTGGTCATTGACACGAGGGGTGTGGAGTAGGAGGCTGCAGAACGGGTCTTTTCTAGACACACAACTGCTAATGTGATTGAATATCTCAGTTTTATACACTTTCGAAACACTTCACTTTAAGAGAGAACAAGTCACTCACTCACACTCAGTGTGTTGAGATTAAATGGATGCTCAGCAGATGTCAGTCTGTCTGGGACACCAAACATCCGTCTGTTACAGTCTGTTTTCAGAGTAATTATAAAAATGTCCATTAGATTGTGCTATTTCGCCTAGATGAACACATTCGTGGACTTGACATTTACCCTTATGAAAATTAACCATGGCATTACTACAATTAAAACCATGGTTATTGTAGTTAAACTAGTTGACACATATTAACAATGGTAGGCTATTTGTAGAACTGATTATACAAATGGAAATCGAACCGTCAAAAAAACGTTCTTTCCTTTTGATTTTGGTCTCTTCGACGTTGCGCCAGAATATGACACTTTGGGGAAACATCTTTCAGAGAGAAATACTGAAACCTCATTGAATAACGCTGTTGTTCTACGTACAATGGCCAACGCGAAATAGGGATGGGCTTGCTCCCTATATAAGGCAGCACTGAGCGACATTGCCTCAGATTCTTACTCTTTCAAGAGAATGCATGCAAGAAGCATTGGTGGTGATGGCACAGTGGATAAGACACAAGCCTTTGGTTTGAGAGACCTGGGTTCGAATCCACTGCGAGACACCAATGTGTCCCTGAGCAAGACACTTAACCCTAGTTGCTCCAGAGGCATGCGACATACAGCAATTGTAAGTCGCTTTGGATAAAAGCATCAGCTAAATGAATACATGTAAATGCAAGAAGCCTCTTTCAATGTTTGCCCCTACAATAGATGACACTTCTGCACCTATCCTCTTTAGTGTTTCGGTGAGTTCTTCAAGAACTTCCTAGATAACATCAAGCAAGTCTAGCAGCGCATGTGCGGGTCCCATCGAGCTCCCGACACATGACACTTGCGTCTTTGCGATATGGAGAGCGCCGTTCTGTCCATAGCTCCAATGGGTTACTTACATTACATAATCAGCCCTCCACCCTATCGGCGAGCTGTCATAGACAAAGTAGCCTCAAATTATGGCTTATTACTATATAAACACTGGCTAAGGCCTGGGACACACTAGACGATTTTCAAATCTTAACAGATTTTAAAACTGTGAGACCGCAGTTCTCAAGGATAGGGCAGTTTGAAGTGATTTGAGATTGTTGGGGGTAGCAAAATCGGGCCCAAAATCGTGCTTAAAATCTTCTAGATTGTGGCCAGCCTAAGCCACTGTTTTCAGTAAAGATGTGTAGAGCTGTCTATACTAACCACTACAAGCTCTGGCGCTCCTCACTGAATTCCAATGACTCATGCTGCTGTTTGCATTAGGATGTGTAGTGTTGCTTACACTAACCTCTTCATACATCGGTGTTGCCTCCGTTCATAGTCTTTTCATGATACAGCAATGGCTGTAGATGCTGTTCTCCTGAGGGGGGTGTAGTGCTATTTCCCTGCATGTTGGGAATTGGAGCTGAATGTCTTTTGCTATGAGTATGCCTTTCCAATTAAGAAATGCAATAAAGTCAAAAAACAGTGTGCCACTCATCGTAAAGCAGCAACACCTCGCTTCAAGCAGCAGACTGCTCTGTACTGAGCAAAAGTTACTTTAGCTTCTGTCCATACTCTGCCAGTTCATGGCAGGCTCTGCCGGGCATCTTAGACTACGTAAAATACAGTGGTAAGTGGTTGTGCACTATAGTTAATTCACAGATTTCCCCGTTTCAACAGCGTTATGTGTGTTGTATCAGCTCAAAGCAACCCACGAGCAGAATTTCACACTTCTAAAGAAATGCGAGATAAAGGTAGTGGCTCTAGGATTCTCGCTTCTAAAGCCCCTTTCACACAGAGATTCCGGAAAATACAAGGATAATGTGACCCAGCATTTGGGATTGTTTGATTTCGGTTCATTCACACTGCCAGTGATTTGCCGGGATCTGTGAGTGCGTTCACACACAACCCGTAAAGATCCCGAAGACACATGACTTCAGGACGAGACGTGTAACGTACGTGTCGAAAACATGTACACGCAGATATCGTTCCACAAAGCTGGTTAACGATCTCAGAATCAGCGCGGATTGTGAGGAGCTCCTGGTCTCTGCTTTGTTCCAGTTTGCAGACATTTGTTTATCCTTTCTTTGTTGATGATGAACACAAACTTTCTTCTAAGAAGCAACAGAGTCGCGCGATGGCATGAGCGTAATCACTATGACACACCCCTTACGGCATTGGTCCTGGCTTTTGTTCACACAGCGCGCATTCCGGGACTGATTCCGGCAATGTTACTAGGTCCCCAACCCGGCATCGATTCCGGTGTCAATCCCGGGTTGTGTTTGGAAGGCGTTCTGGCAATTTCCCGGGATAAATGCGCTGTGTGAAAGGGGTTCAACCTGGTCCGATACCTAGCAATACCATGATCAGGTTGACTCAACAAGCTCCACTTGTAATGACTGTGTGTGTGCGTGTCTGTCAGATGTGTTTGCCAGATAAGCTGGTGAGTCTGCTGCAGGCATGTACTGGCCATCGGGACTACCGGGACATTCCCGGTGGGCCGCGGTCTGGTTGGGCCGGCGGCCCGGCGCGTTATGTATTTTGTTTTTAAATCATTATTAATTGTAAATATATTCTATCGTTAGTATATTGTTATATCGTCCAATTCCGGGCATGTGTCTCTCTCATGAAGCCGCATGAAGCTGACGCGAGCTGCGAGACTAACAGGTCTGATGGGCAATCGGAATCAAGTTCAAATCTAGACTTGAAAAGCGGCCGCTTTACAACAACTGCAGTGATGCGATGTGATGATGTGCAACGAAATTCATGTCAAAAGAGTATCTCTAAACGTAAAGGGGGACCGAGAAGTCGAGAGAGAAAAAACGTCAAGACAACGACAATAACTTGAGGCAGATGCCACCAAATGTGTTAAAATAAATGAATTATTTGCTGGACTTTAGTGAAGATGTCAGCAGGGCGCGCCTGACTGCTGAGGTGAGACCTTTAGAATGATAGGCTACACGTAGCCTTCTGCATTGTTTTGTTTAAGCATGTTACGATATTCCAGCTGTAATAGGCCTCCACTCACTGATCGATATAAATGACATTTAAAATTCTCAGCTCTCTGGTTCTGTCCATTTTATTACGAAATTCAGACAATACCGTTTTGCCGCTAGAAAATATAACGTGACAGGTCGCTTTAGCGCCTCAGTTCAAGTAAACCGATCATCTGTTACTTTTTATTTAAAGATAAGATACAATAGCCTACAACTTATCAAACGGTATATGCCTCATAAATAATATCAATCAGTGCTTTTCAACAACGGAAAGAGATTAATAAAACAGCAGGAGAACAATTATGTCACAGAACGTTACAGTTACCTCAGGAAAGCCATTTAATGACAATAGCACATAGTTGACTTGAAAAATAGCTATAGAAAGGAGTATTTTGCATACTTGCATACCTTTCAAATAGCTATAAAGGAGTATTTTGCATATAAATATGCACATATATATATATATATATATATATATATATATATATATATATATATATATATATATATATATTTTCAATTTGTATCCCTGAAAGTGCCTGGCAGAAGCCTTATGTGTCATAGGCTAAATGTGAACAAAAGACAAAGATAAATAACTCACTGCTCTTGACTAATAGCTTTAACAATGATTTATATATATATATATATATATATATATATATATATATATATATATATATATTAGGGCTGTGCAAAAATTAATTGTGATTAATCGCATCCAAAATAAAAGTCTGTGTTTACATAATATATTTGTGTGTGCTGTATATAATTATTTTGTATATATAATTACCTATGCATGCATGTATATATTTAAGAATTATTTGCGCTTAAATTATGTATATATATATAAATACATAATCTATATTATATAAATATAAATATTTTATATATGAATAACACATTTTCTGAAATATATACATGCATGTGTGTGTATTTATATATACAAAATAATTATATACAGCACACACAAATATATTATGTAAACAAAGACTTTTATTTTGGATGCGATTAATCGCAATTAATTTTTGCACAGCCCTAATATATATACATATATACTATATACACTATATAAATGATATAGTATAAATGAAATATAGGTATACTATATAAACTATATTTCATGAGGTGAAACATCACTGCCAGGACCTACAGGTCCTGGCAGTGATGTTGCACCTCATGAAATATAGTTTATAGTATAGCCTAAGAATATTCTATTAGAATAATAAGCGGCACATAAATTAAGACCAGTTATTTACAATAAAGCCTTATAAAATCATTTCCATTTTATTTGTTTATTATTTTAATATTTTTTTCTTGGTTCTGATAGTAAATAAAATCTAATCAGTAATTTTACATGCAGATTAATGCACGTATAGATGTGTGTTTGTGTGTGTGTGCATAGTGGGCCGGTCTGGATGAAGTGTCCAGGGCTGATTTTTTGTCCCAGTCCAGCCCTGGTCTGCTGTCTTACAGTCACTGATCTTACAGTCACTGTTTGCGCAATGATTTGGTCTGAGAAAAAATTCCAAAAAAGAAAAAATAAGAGTTACCCAGTGTCCTCAACCCATGCCTTGCTCTAGGCTGTAGCTCATGACATCACTGAGATTGAGTCGTGTGACAGCTTTGGATATCTAGAGTGCTAGATATTTTTCTGTGCTCAGCGACGCGTCTGTGAGGCATCTTTGATGCGTTGTTGGCTTTTTCATAATGACAGATTGGCGAGCGTTCATCGCCTGCTAATCCCCCACGATTTGCACGCGATAACAAACTGACCTGTCGGCGAGCTAAACGATTTGCAATCCGGGCTTAAATCGGGCTTAAAATCATGTAGTGTGAACTAGGCTTAAACCACACTTTATCAAAACGTTCATTCAAAATCACACTGAAACAAATCCTTTGGCATTTGCGCCGTGGAGACTGTTTTGAGAGATGCTTATTTACATATTCGGATAGCCCCTTGACATAGGCGCCCTTTGAGATTTGCCTTCAAAGGCATCTCACGCACATTTAAAAGCATGAACGCAGTTCTCCCCTCTCTTTGATTGATTGCATTGGTTCTTGTTCATTCACGGAATGCGTTGAACAGCCACAAGTGTGTGATCATCAAGCACCTTCATTGCTTTATTGAAAAAACTGTTACGATGCACACAGAGAGGGCATGGCACATAAACTGTATAGACATGAGAGCAGCTCTCAAGTGTTTTTATGCTCAGTTTCATCATCAAGGAGGTATTAACTTGCATCATCTGTTGAAGCTCGCAACAAGCCTTGTGTTGTGGGCAGATCAACATCTGTCTATTCGAGCTGTCCACATCCCTGGCTGTTTGAACTGCGTGTTTGGACATGCTGTCGAGAGGAGGAGTAGTCCTAGGAGAATGGAGACTACATCCTCTGACAGTGAAACCCAACAGAGAACGCTCACTGTCCGCTGTTCTTTTCTCTAACAGGTCGCCCCACACTGCCCTTTATTGTGAAGCCCACCACTGGCCAAAAACATGGCCTTTACTACTTCACCTGCTGAACTACTGCTACCATGAGTGGATTCTTCTATCTGGCGAGCTTCACGCATTATCCAAACCGCTCCCTGTGTACAACAAAGGCTCTCCTGCCCGGTGTGGGTCTTCTGGAATCTTTCGCTGAGTTAATTGATTAGGTGCTGGTGTGCAACGATTCCCCATTCACCGTCTGCCCCGCCAAGGAACTGACCAGGCCTACTCCGACTCCAGCACCGCCAGAGACCAGCCATTCACCACCAGCAAATAACCCGAGAAGAGATGGTTTTAGAGCCAGCCGCAGACCAAGTAGACCAGCCTGCCGCGATCGATGAGTCTGATTGACGAGCCTGATACATCGTGCGTCACAGAAGGAGCGATAGTGGATACTCCTCAGACGCTCATTGCAACGGCTCCTCCTCAGTTTCCAGTACCATCGGCTCATTGGCCTGTCCTCTTCACCAAGGTCTCCATCTTCACCAGCTCCATCTCTGTTGGTCATCCCCAGGGTGGCTTCCATCAAGTCATCACCATGGCTCCTCCTTCAACTCTGCCTGGGGCCTCGTCCTGACTGGTCTCTGGAGCAACACCTGGTTCCTCCTGCCTCTGGCTCCTCACTGGCTCCTCCCACCGTACACTGGCCCATGGGCTGTAATTTTTGCCCTGGACTCTTTTCTTTTTCCTGTGTTCCGTGCCCTCCTCCAGAGCCCCCGCCCTCCCTCCTCAGTTGGACTACTTACTGTGTGTGGACGCATCTTCCCGGGAGGGGGCGAAAAGTTACATGTACAGTATGGTCCGTCACCTGTGTTTCATTGCGTTTTTTGGTTCTGCCCTGTGACCTAGTTTACCTCAGTCTGGTTAATTAGTCATTCAGTTTACCTATTAATCATCTCATTAGTTCCTTTTGTTTTCTCTGTGCATAAAAACCCAAAGTTCTCCATTTTCCTCTGTTCATCCTCGTTTATATTAGTGGTTGTGCTTTCCTGTATTCTCCAGCAAGTTTTTATTATTAAAACCTGTTCCTTTGGATTCTTCTTCTTCGTGCACTTATTACAACAAACTCGTAACAGTAATATAAATCCACTTTATAATCAATAGATAAACATGTTCAAATCTCTGTATACCTACATATCATCAACTTTACAAAACCAACTTCAAAATTTCACTTGCACTGATATAGCAAGATATTTTCTTCTTGCTGTGTAAATGAATTTATATACTTCATATTTTTCATATCTCTTAACCAGAGGCAAGGCATCTGATTGGCTATTTGCTGTCACACTTTCACGTGCATGCGATACATGAACTCAGGGTCAAAGCCTGAGTTTGACAGAGAAAGTTCATTATCAGTGGGTGCTTTTCAATATCCCTCCTCGTTTCCTCGCTCATCCGTCCTCCATCCTATTATCCGGAAGCCGATAAAGCTCAGCCATCTTGAAGGACATCTCAATTCTCTAATTGCACCACGAGGAGGCAAGGATTGATGAGTGAGTGAGAAGGCTTCCTGAGGACTCATGAGCGAGGATGTACAGGTGTATCCTATGCGGAAGTCTTTCTTGTCGAGAAACATGACGCACTTTCCAACCGTTGTTTAATTAGCCAAGCATGTAAACTCACATCATTGTAGTGAAAATAAAATAAATAAAATAAAACATGTTTTCATTAGGCCAAGTGTGTGCATGTTTTATCGACAATCCTGTGGACATCATGTGCCCTCTAACGGTAGCGTGAAATGATGACACGCTAGTCTCGTGCAGGTGCAGTCACGTGATTGTGATCAGCGGTCTAGTGTGACGCTAGTCAGCTGACGCTCAGTTCAGTCGACCTTCCACTGCGGGAGATACGGGCATCCAAACATCTCCATCCGCATCGTTTTAAATATTCCCCTTACTGAAGTATGGCGAGCCAGTCTCAGGGCATCCAGCAGCTGCTGCAGGCTGAGAAACGAGCCGCAGAAAAGGTCGCTGAAGCCCGTAAAAGTAAGTTGTCGTTTTGCTTGTCAACGCTACAGACTGGCGCTTAGCTAACATGCTAACTCTGACCAGCAAATCATTAGTCTGTGTATAGAAATAACATCGGGGCAAATAAACGAATTAGCTGGATTAAAAAATAAAATGACATATCTCGTATTATTATATCATATTATTTCCATGTCGACCAAATGGAAATGTTTTGTTGTATTGTTTTGTTACCTTTTTTTCCCAACTGCTCATTCTCTGTCGTGTGACAGACTGCTCGGTAGATAAGCCTGTATAATGGATTTTAGACCAATTGTTTACATTTAACTTAATTATTCATTATGCCTCACTTCATTTACACTGAGGATGTTTGTAAAGGTTTAAAACACAAAGTAAATACGACATCGCCACATTTTAGCCTTTGAAAACAGATTTGAGCTCATCACTCTGTTGAGGAATTTTGCACATTCTTGTTGTTATTCTTGTTGGAGATATCAGGATGGTTCTTTATTATAGCGAAGGAAATAATGAATGTACTAAATGTCTCCTTTACTGGAGAATGACATTGACTCACTGGATGTTCACTCAGTTCCTGTTTTTATATAGATGTTCTGCTGGTGGCTCTCATTTCCCATATACAAGAGAGGAATTTCCCTGTTAGAGCAATATTTGACTGCTGATGATATTTTTTTCTATTCTATAAACTTATGGCACTGATATTAATGCATTATTATGAACATTTTGTGTTTTTTCAATAGGGAAGAATCGGCGCCTGAAGCAGGCCAAAGAGGAGGCACAGGCTGAGATTGAGCAGTACCGTCTGCAAAGGGAGAAAGAGTTTAAGACAAAGGAGGCTGCGGTGAGAATTATAAATTTTTTGATCCAAGCATCCATCTGTATTCTTATCAGTATTTCTTTATTTACCTGGGTGAAATGTTGTCGAAAGACTGTGCTTTGAGGAATGCTTCAAGTGTTTGGTTATCGGCAGCTATGTCTTGTTGTTATAATTTCAAATCTTCCACCGTTTTATTAACGCCCTTGTAGTCCAATAGTTGCGTTCCATCAAACTCGTTTTCTCCATTAATGGAATTGATTTTTTTTTAATCATAACTTTTAAACCTTTAAAGACAGACCTCTATGAGCTATGAGAATGTTAACGGATCGCATATGCTTTGCCATCCATACAAATTATTCTAAAAAATATTTAGTTTAACGGTGGAATTCCTGGCGAAAAAACTCCATCACCCATGATTTTGCCAGCAAAAAAAACCCCCCACCAAAATCAAAGATTCAAAAATAAGTACTTTTAGCATCGGCCCACTCCCATGAAGCACTGAGAATAACATGCACACACATATATAAAATTGCATATTTTGCAATAATAATAAAATATTTTGTTTCTATATACACAATCAACATGTTTAAATTAATGACATTTTTAATTTTATTACTTTGTAGGGCTGTCAAACGATTAATCGCATCCAAAATAAAAGTTTGTGGTTACATTATTTGTGGGTACACTGTGTATAATTATTTTATATATATATATAAATACACACACATGCTTGTATATATTTCAGAAATATTTTCATGTATATAGATTTATATACAATATATAAATATTTTACATATAAATATTTTTTTTTCTTAAATATACTGTACATGCATGTGTCTATTTATATATATATATACACAAAATAATTACATGCATATATTTTGTAAACACAAACTTTTATTTTGGATGCGATTAATCGCGTTTAATAGTTTGACAGCCCTAGTTATTTGCAATGCTTCATGGGATTGTAGTTATTTCCCACCGTTTCCTACACACTCCTGTACCTTTGTCTTTTTGGTAGATTTTCATATATTTTTTTTTTTGCTTTAAATACAAGTTTGTAATGTTGTGATTCATCTTGTAGCTGGCTGGTTTGTTTAAGGTTCATGGTTTATAACTCTTTCGCATAATAAAAAAATCCTATGGGAAAACTGAACAGGAAAAAAAATTGGCAGCGCTTTATTTGGTTTATAGGAGAAAAGCTGAAAGTCTTAATACAATTTTGAATAGAGCTTCTATTTTAAAATGTACATTTTTAAATTGCATTATGGATCTAATAATTTACCAGCGTATCTTCAAATTATTTATAACCTTGCTCACTTTTAATAATACAATACTCACTTTTCTAGTCAAATAAAGCAATGAGCTAATGTGTGTTTTCTTGGCCACCTTACACTTTTAAGTTATTGCTTTTACAACATTGTTCAATAAATAAGTACATTAAACGGTTACAAAAATCTCAAATCCTCTGCAGTTTCATCATGGACCCCTAGAGGTCACACATCTTCTTGAGAAACCCTAACAGATCCATATACCACCATAATGTAATTGGAAGAAACATACTTGTGCATTAGTATCAGTTCTGAATGCTACTGTTGCATAAAGTTAATGTCCCATTGCAGGCACTAGGGTCCCATGGAAACTCTGCTGTCGAGGTGGATAAGGAGACCATTGATAAAATGAAACATATCCAGGGCAGTTTTCAGCAGAACAAGGAGGCTGTGGTTGGCAACCTGCTGAAGATGGTGTGCGACATCAAGCCAGAGATCCACGCCAATTACCGCGTCTCTGGATAAACCGCTTTGTCCAACCACCAGATCCGTTACAATCTCTAAAAGCCCACACAGCACTGAGACAAAGACTGCTACTGGACATATCACATGTTACAATCATCAATATTAACAGTCGCTGGACTACACTTAATGAAACACTTCTTATCTGTTTTGCAACACATTTCCTGCGATTTACAAAGATATTTATTAATCCATATACCAATCAAGGTCCTTGTACTTTACACACACATTCCTGCAGTGTTTTTCATTTGCTTGCACAGATATCTTTGATATAATCCAATGCAAGTCTTTGTCTCTGTTCTCTTGGTTAACTGTAGTATTGTCTGGTTTATCAGAGTGAGCTTCTTTCTTCGTGAATGATACCTTTAAATGTTTGTATGAGTGTCTGTATCTTGATGCTATGTTAATTTATAAGTAATCAGATGTTATTGTTTTATCTAATTCATGTATACACAGTTTTTTTTCAATGGTTCTTTTGTGACAGCTTATTGTCTCATACCATTATCTTAATGTAGTAATAGTAATTAAATTAGCTCGACAATTCCTCCCTGCGCTCTTGCTCTGTAAATGTAGGTGGCATTCCTCTATTTGAACCTGCTGTGAAAATGTAATAAATGTCTCTGTGTACAAATGGATCCACATTATGTTTTCCATGTGAATTTGTTCCACTTGTTTTTCTAGAACAATGCGAATAGATCAGTTAGTGAATATTGATTAACTAGATCTACTCTGGATCTAAGCTAAGTTTCATAAACTTTTTTTCCCCTAAATAAATAAATAATTAAATTCATATGGCAAGAGTGATGGTTAAATGCTTTAGACTGCCAGATGCCACACAATTTATTCTCGAGAACCAATTTACTGGCAAAACCTTGCAAAAACCTCCAAGTTCTTCAGATATTTTTCTTATAAATGAGATTTTTTTTTTTTTTATCAAGCTCATGCTTAGGTTCAGTAATTTGACTTTGGTGGCAATGAAAAGATTACTGCGGTATTTATTGAAATGCCTTATTTAAAAAAAAATATCACTGAGTGATTAAAACAAAAAAAAAAATGCTCAAAAGTAAAATGTCAGACGGACCTTGTATGTGAAGTATTCATTTATAAAATAATAACATGTTAATAAACTTAATACTTTAGATGGCTACACAATACGATATCAGATTGATTCCTTATGGAGAAAGATCAGGCACACTTTTCCAGAAGAGCTTTAATAAAAAGATCAATTCTGTTTCCAAATCTATATTTTATAATCTACTCAAATTAATAAATGCTGTATAAGCTTAATTTTTTTCAATGGTGTTAAATTATTTTTACTCCATAACACATTTAAAGTTATTAAATGTCTTATTCATTATTTGTAATCGCACAGGCTATATTTACATAATCACTTGAAAACGTAAATAAAGAGTCTTTAGACGTTTTAAGTTATAAGAATTTAGTAAAGACCCTCATAAATCTTCGTCAACATAATGAAACCATGCTTAAATATGCCATGTGGCAACGGAAGGACAGAAAGCCACAGTACTGTAGTGAATGTGCCCACAAAAATCCCCCCGAGGCATGAAATTCTCTTTATTTTTTATTCTTAAACAGAATGGTCTAGCCATGCTTGTGAATCAGAGGTGGAATCCTTTTATTGTCTATGGGTGGAATATATGGATGGATTTTTTTTTTCTTTTCTGAATTATTATTTTCACTTTATTGTATTATTTCTGTATAAGTTTCTTTACCAAGGTAGCGACTGAGAACAAGCTTTTACTGTTTGTTGTGTGTTTTAAAATAATACTAATTGTTTAAAGGATATTAAAAATACCAAGAATAAAAATAAAATTAATTGTGTGTGTCTGTGTTTTTTACTAGTAAAGAACATGCTAATAAACGAAATGTTCACACGGAAAATACGGGACTTTTATTGTGGATTAGATTTACAGTCTATGGTTTTATGGCTGACTTCACTCTCGCCTCTACTCGTCAAAAGGAACAGTGCAAAGATTAGTTCATTTACTGTTGTCCCAAAACTGATGATCTGAAGTGAATATCAAAGCCACCAAAGGAACCCGTGGACGGATTCTTCGCATGTCGTCAAGGTGAGGTTTTCGTGACTGCAGTTTTGTGAGGTAGTTTTGCCTGTAATCTCTGTTACTGTGACCTCTGAGAAGACATCATTCAGCTCTTTTAGTATCTAACGTTACATCAGATAATAAAGCATCAAGGCAGCTGGGTTATACACTGTCAAAAGAGTTGTGTTTGCGGGTCATGCAGGTCATTCGTGATTATCAGGCTCACTAATTTCACTTTTCATAAACTTGAGTCATAAACTGATATGAAACTGCTATCCTGAAGCATAATTAACTTGGATCACTTTAGTTTTACAGTGCCCTTGAACACCATTTAAGTTAAAGAAAAAATTTAAGGAATATCTCACCCCAAAAACTAAAATAGTCAACATGTCTTCTTTCTCGGCATGTTCATGTCCTGTTTACTACAATTACTCTTTTTACATATTGCAGGAAATTGTTATTTTGTTATATATATATTTATTATATTATATTTATTATATTTAATTTATCTATTTATTTGTATTTTATTTTTCATTCTAGTTTTTGTTTTATAGATTTGTTTTTTTCAAAAAAAAAATCAATTATTATTTAGCTTTAATTCTTTATTTCATTTTAGTACTTATTTATTTCTTTTAATTTTTTTTTTAATTTTTTTTTTACTTTATGTTAGCCTTAGTTTATTTTAAGAAAACTGTTTTTAATAGTATTAGTTAATAATAACAACACCGTTTCAGGGTTTTTGCAGAAAGCAGTAAATCCAAATGCAGCTCATGTTCATGTAAATCCATACACAATATTCTTACATTATTTTAAGAGTGTGTGTGAGAAAGACGGGATAAATAATGTAACAGAAATGTGGGAGGAAAGCTGTTTACTGAGCTGAATGTGTCGGGGGTTAAGAGCCCACTGCGAACACAATGCAATGTAAACATGAATGCTGCTTTTGCTTAAGCAGCTTTCATGCAATAACTGTTTCCTGGTGTTCATATAAAAGGTCCCCCGTTGTCCACAACAATATTCAAAAACCCCATGACCTTTCCAGTTGTTTGTGATTTACTGGATGAGGATTATAGACAAGGATTTATGAAAATATTAGAGCTGCATGATTCTGGATAATTTGAGAATCACAATTTTATTTTGTTTAAAATAGAGATGATTCTGAACAGACGACTACTAAACTAAATAGAGTTTATGACAAGGTTAATTGCTGCAGTCTATTATTTTTTCTATTTATAAGTGATTTAATTACTATGAATTATAATTTTTTAATAAATAATATTGAAAAATGACTGAATGATTCAATGACATGTTCACATATTTTAACAGTCACTCGTCGCCAGCTCTACTGGTTTAATGATGTAATTTATACACTGTAAAAAAAAATATTTTCAAGATTTGTTATCACAACATTTTTTCTTTTGTCAAATCAACTTAAATAGTGTATTTAGTTCAGATAACTTATTATTTTGAGTTTCTGATGATTAAATCAATCTCCATTGTATGAACTCACTTTTTCCATTTCAATCAACTTAAAATTTTAAGGCAACCAGGTTATTTAATTTTTTAAGTTAAACCAACAATATTTTTTTTTACAGTGTACAGTTTATTTGAAGCATCATGCTACTTTAAAATGGTGATTTCCTCTATTTTGATCGTTACCCCAGACATCAGTGCTTATATCTAAACTAAACTTTTATCTCAGTACATTTGTAATAATTGGAATTATTTTAACTGTAATCTGGTTTAATAGACATAGCCGAATCATTGTCATTAAAGAATAAGTTCACAAGGGTGTTTAAATCAAGATCATAATCTTTAAACGATTAATCATGCAGTTCTACTCACAATTTATCCCCGATAAGAAAAAAATATATTTATAACCAAAAATGATATCAAAGCTGGTTTCCGTCATTGAATAAAAAAAAAATTAATTGCGACTTTTTATCTTTTTCTAAAAAGTCTCAATTCCGAGTTATAAAGTCAGATTTGAAAGATATAAACTCTCAATTACTTTCTGACGTTGTCTCACAATTGCACATTTATATCTCACAATTCTGAGTCTAACATTATAACTCGCAATTACGAGTATATATTGCAATAGTGATAAAAAAGGCAGAATTGTGAAATTTAAAATGCCCAGAGGGGTTATAAGATTTTATTAAAGGGGTGGTAAAATGCCATTTTCACAAGATGTAAAACAAGTCTCTGATGTCCCCAGAGTGTGTGTGTGTGAAGTTTTAGCACAAAATACCCTACAGATATTTTTATATAGCATGTTAAAGTTGTCACTTTTTGCAAAAACTCATCATTTTGTGCCTGGCCCTTTAAATGCAAATGAGCTACTGCAGAGGGCGGGGTTTCAAGAGCTCGTGTGTGTGTGTGTGTGTGTGTGTGTGTGTGTTAGCAGCTGCGATTTCCTCACGCAGACACACTAAAATGACAGAAACTGTTCTCCCTGTTAAAATGGAGTCAGTCAAAGATGGAGAGACTCAAGAAGTGACAACATGTAGAATACAACAGGATGTCTCTGAATGGTTAGTTGATTAAATGTAATCTATAAATCGCTCATAGTCATATAGACGAATCCGGCGAAACTAGCGGAAGTAAGCTGGGTAGCGTTGCGCCATTGCATCCTATTGTTTTAGTTGCAACTTGCGTCCACTGGAATAAACAGCCCGCGATTTACGACTGTCACTAACGTTACAACGTTAGCCCTTGTATAATGTCGAGTGGGTAAACAGTTTCCGGTATAAATTGCTTCAATGGTGGCAGTAAAATTTCAATTTTGAAGAGAAAACATTGTGAATACCCCGGGTCGACTGCCCCTGTCTGGTGCCGTACGGTTTACAAAGATTTCCTGGGCGAGTACAAGACGCGGACATTCGCGTATAATCTCTTGCTATTTTTTCTATTCAATTAACATGCTATGGTCATTAAATGGCTTTCCTGAGCTAAATATAACGTTATGTGACATAATTGTTCTCCCGCTGTTATATTGACCTCTTTCCATGGTTTAAAAACACTAATTGGTCGATATTATGTATACTTTCTAGCTGTAACGTTACCTTACCCTTGCCTGTTGCAATGTGAAAATGAGATAAATAATGGACACAAATGAAAAACATGAATTTGTTTATTTGATTTCATTTATTTATTTATTGTTGCCAAATGGACAGATCTTTTTATAGTTTCCTCGTTAGCAAACGTTAGCCTAGCTAGCTTGCCAAGCTATTTTCATAAATAATCTGTAAGATCGTTTGTACCTTCACCTGTGACTGGAGGCCAAGGTCTAACATCATCAACCCAACAAGTCATTCTGCCTGTCTGTAGCTGTCATCGAGGGTGTGTTCGCGTTATCACCGAGGTTTGTTTACATAACGGTGCATATGTCTATGCCGGTGTAACAGCTCAGTAATGGCGTCGCCACAAGATGGCAGCCTTCACAGAATGCTCGTCGGATTCGTCTATAGGAACTGTTGTGAGATACACACAAAGTGACTTTCTATTGCGTGTGAAAAGATGGATGCTGAAGTTTAAACTGACTCACAAATGCACTCTTATACAACCACTCTTCCTCTTCTCAACATGGGCTGAGTGTTCCCGGGGGCGGGGTTTATGTAAATTTTAGGGTTGGTGATGTCCCTAGCCTTGGAGGAATGTCATGTAGTCCCGGCTACCAGCCGTTTGTTGTAGTCCTTTTCTTTAAAAGCAAATATCTCCCTTTGTTTTGAACTTTGAGCGTTGTAACTTTGATAATGTTGTTTATGCTCAAACAGCAACATTACACACTAACTAAAGTTAGAAAAGTGAAATCATACTTTACCACCCCTTTAATGTACATTACCTTTTCAGGTCTAGAAATATATCTCATATATCGGGTTTTTAAGACTGTGGGAACCCCCTGAATCTTCAGAATAAAAACAGTTGTTGAAGGGTGAATTAAAATAATAATTATTTTAAGCTTATTCTCATGCTTGACTTGATTCAAATGATTTGAAGTCATCTCTTGCTGAGTTGAGAACCACTGATGTAAATGCAATGAAAGTGAATGGGGACTGAAGCTGTGAATTTCCAAAATGTATAAAAGTAGCAATAAGCACCGTAAAAGTAGTTCATATGTCGAGTATTCAGTATTGTTGCTTTTTGATAGCTTTGCCTTTTTACAGAGCAAAATTTAATCTTAACATCCAAATAGCAGCTTATCGCTGAAAGGGAAAAATGTCCTCTGACATTAATGTTAGATAATCAAAGTGTCCTTTTAGACAGAATGGCTCGAGTAATGATTAAAAAGTAACAAGAGAGCTGCACAACACTGTAAAAAAATATTGTTGGTTTAACTTAAAAAAGTAAGTAACCTGGTTGACTTAAATTTTTTAAGTTGATTGAACTGGGAAAAGTGAAAAGGAGATTAATTTAATCATCAGAAACTCAAAATAATAAGTTATCTCAACTATTTAAGTTGATTTGACGAAAGAAAATATGTTGCGATAACAAATCTTAAAAAAATATTTTTTTACTGTGTATTTTAGACTACAATGGGGGAAAAAATCAACTTGCTTTCACATGACTTGCTTTTGTTCCTGGAAACAATTTTTTTTTTAATGAGGAAGTTAGTATCAAACGTATGGGAAGGAAGGCCACTGGATTCAAAATGTGTGTTTATTTGTAGGTTGATTGTTTTGCTGAACTAGAAAACCAGGTTTTTTTTTTTTTTTTACCCAGCACCCTGTTGGATGAGGTCCTATGCCATATTTCTTCTTGTAGGATAAGTAGTCTTAATAAGCTATCAATTGGGCGATTATTATTATTATTGTTTTTTTTTTATCTTGTTCATTTAATATAAGAGTTCCATTGTGCCATTTGAAATTTTCTTCTAAAATGATCATTTTTATCAAGCTTGTATATTTAAGTTCAGTAATTTTACTTAAATGGCAATGAAGATTACCTATTAATTGTCATTTAAGTGAAATTACTAAACTTAAATATACAAGCTTGATAAAAATGGTCATTTTAGAAGAAAATTTCAAATGGCATTTAGAGGCTTTTGCATCTGATCAAATTTTTTGCCATGAAAATTGCTTCAGATGCTGACGTGGCATTAAATAAAACGATCTTTCTATCATTGATTGGCCAACATATATCTTTACCTCTCTTATGAATTACTCTTGTGTAAACGGGTGTAAAGTACTTTGATTTGGATCTGTGTATAGTGCAATAGCAGGTCAGGGTAACATAACACTATACCTCGCTGTCTGTGTGACTGTGACTACAATGTCTCTCTTTAGACTGTCTGTCTTTAGGCTGACTCCCCCAGTGTGAAGTGACTTATTTCACTTATAAAGATAGACCTATTGTGCGACTTTAAAATTTGCTAAAGTTGGTAGTAATTTTGGAAAGAGTATAAGCTACCGGGCTGTAAAACAAATGATTCAGCTCTTGTGTGATTATGATGGTAATGATGGTTTGGTTTATAAATGAACTATATTGCAATATGGTTTGAGTATTTCGTCATACTGGTGTCCATGTTGGTTTCTTAAATCGGCCTTTACACAACTGAAATGTGTTAGTTTCACTCTGTTGGTTGGTTATTCTCAAATGAATGTGTGTCATCAAAGTTTTGTTTCATTTTGATTTTAATCTCTGGCATTAAAGCTCAAACCAGTTTTTACTCTGATGCATTTTGTTAGTATTTAGTCTGGTCTGAAAACCTCTTATGGTAAATTTTTTTTTTTTTTGCATTTAAATTATATTTCATCACTTTAATATGAAAAATATGAGAGACAACATTATTGATATCTTGATGCATTTTAAAATTAAAATCATAAATCAAATTCACCAAACAATTCGCTAAAATGAAATACCGTAATATGATTTTTTAAACATTATGGTAAGTTTAGCTATTACAGTAGTTGTAATGAAAATGTCACAATGCAAAAAAAATCATAATGGTCCTAAAATTACGCTCTATTTTCTCAGTATGAAGTTGGGATGAAATGTACGGAGCCCCTTAAGGGACATGGTGGTGAAAATAGTGAAACAGAGCAAAAGTAGACAGTTGAGAGGGTATTCATTCAAAACTGAGTTTCAAAACGTCCTGCAACATGACTGAGTTTAATAGTGGAAACTGTGAAGACTAGAGGAAAGTAAACGATTATCTTCTTAAATTAAAGCCAGTTGGACTCGACATATCCTTAGAACATACTAAAGAACCAGGGAGACTTTAATATATTTTGTAGAAACTTAGTTTTAAGTTATCTGGATAACTGTTTGCTGTAGTCAGGCAACTTTGTAAGGAAAACGGTGTAGTAAAAAGATTACAGAAAAAAAAAGAAAGCTCAGATTGCTTGTTGAATCTATTTGAACATAGTCATTCGTGAAGCTCTTTCCCATTCTAGATGTGTTTTGATATTGCTAATTGTGTAATTTGTAATATTAAAATTTAAACAGGGGATTTTTTTGCCCCCATACCTCAAATATTTGGGGCATTTTTATGCCCCAAGCAAGCCCCCCATTTATTTGTGACCCTGCCTATGATAATACACATTAAATACAAAAAGAAGTACCCTGCCTAAATCCAAACAAAAACAGGGTTTTCTATTTTTTTGCAGTTGATGTGATTTGTTCGATCAAATTCACAACTTCTGGTAAACCAAACAAAACCAACATTCAACATTAGACCTGTTTGCTGTTGTGAAATTTTGAAATGCACTATGTGAGCCAACTGTTGTTGAGTTGCTCTTTGTACCTCATCTTTACCTCTGCACTGAAGCTGGTATATTACTAATGCTGTTGAACATGTTGTCCCCTTCACATTCATTTGTGTAGTTTCCTGTTTTATGACCTGATGAGAAGTAAACGGGGTCTAAAACATCATGACGATCAGTAATGATTGACCAAATCCAAGTCCTCATGCACTCAGCGTTGAAAAGGTCATTGATATAATCACTTTGTACATAATGATTAATGCTTAAACAAGATAGTATAATTACCATTGAAATGAAAATCCCCCCCCCCCCCATAATTTGTCTGCTATTTATATTTATGGCAGCAAGCACATAGCTCTCAATTGAGGTTCTTACAGTTCAACATTGTAAAAAGCTGTTCTTTGAACATCAATAAAGTTAAATCACTCACGTACTTTACATAACTCAAGCAGAGGTTTGCATTGAGTTCTCATTGTGACTGTTGAGGACTTATCCTGGCCATATTTTGCGTATAGGTCCATTAACATTTTTTGCAATGTGACTTTAGACAAATTTTCTAAAAAAAATTCGCACTGTTATGTTATAAAGAGAAAATGTGCACAAGAAAATGTTTTACTTTCTTTGCCTGTTTGCATTCATTTGGCGTTTTACAATTCAAATTATGTCATTACGTCATCCTAAAAAAAAAAAAAAACGTTGAACTGGTGTATCTCAACCCTCGCACAAAAAAGTTGATGCATTGAAAAATCTTTGATTTCGTTAGAAAGTTTTGTTGTGTATGATGCCTATATTAACACAAGTGTGAACGATACCAATAATACTGATAGCAGTAACATGCATGTGGACACGTCATGTGACACCATTTATTTGATTAAGCACTTTTTCTTGACAATTGTTTTTGCCAAACTAGTTTGTACTAATTTAAAGTATTGACATTAGAATTTATGTTCAACATAAAAAGATCTAGGCTATGTGTCCATACTTGCAAAACTGTATCAGCAGCATTTCCATCAGCTAAATCAGTAACATTTTTGTTCCGTTTAACCAATATATTAAATACAATATAGTATTGATTAGACATTTTTGGTCACATAATTATACATAATTCCCATGCTTCATTCTAAAAAGTAATTTAGGGGTCCTGATACCACAACTTAAATAAATGCATTGTTGCAAGTTAAAAACTAATTTATTTGAGTTCTATTGACCTAGTAGTATTGATCGTTACATTAACTTAATATTGTGTGTAATTTCCACTTAAATTTCTTTCTTTCTTTTTAAGTTGTCGTAACTTAATTAAATGTTCTTTAACTTTGGAAATTTGTCGGTGGATTCTAGTTCCCAGCATGCGTTGCATATGACTGGATAAGGAAAATAAATATTAAAGTTAAGTGTAATTTTATTTGTATTTAAGTAAAGGGAAGGTCCTGTTAGTGTTTATTGTTATATTTGATGTTTAAAAGTGTTTATTTTATGTTTCAGTTCATTAAGCTGAAAATGGAGGTACATGAAGTTAAACACTATATTGACTCTATATTTACTTGCAAACAAGTTGCATTTATGTAACATATAAGTTACATACTAAATATGTAACATGTGCTACACTGTAAAAAATATTGTTGGTTTAACTTAAAAAATTAAGTAACCATGGAAAAATTTAGTTAATACAATGAAAGAGATTGATTTAATCATCAGAAACTCAAAATATTATGTTATCTGAACTGTATAAATTATTTAAGTTGATTTGACAAAAGAAAAAATGTTGCGATTACAAATCATGAAAATATTTTTTTTACAATGTATGCTATCTTTGGCATTTAACTAAATAGGTTGTGATAAGATGAATTGGCTCCAGGGCTGGAATTCATGTAGTTAACTTTTTTTGATTAATCAAATTTTACAAATTATTAAGTTCCTCGAACTCAATGTAGTTTGTTGGTCGAATGTAATTTTAGTCAAAGTTCTTATATCTCAAAAAGACTGATGCACAGTGTTGCATTTTTTGAGTCAACATATTTCAGTCTTCTATTTGTATTGTTAAAATAGTTTTTAATGATTGTTGTTAAAAATGTGGAAAAATAGTCATAATACACATTGTAGGTTGTGCAAACGTTTAACTGGCACTATATATAGTCAGCAATAGTGGATGAAGACAAAGGTTTTACCAGGCTTTGTGGGTGTGGATAAAACCTTGTGATTGGATTAATGGTAGAGGAGGGAAATGAAAGGCAGATGAGAGGTCACATGACAAGTGTGACCATGCACACACTATACTGCTGTTCCTGAACACTATCAATATCGGGATGCACTTTATACGCTCACTGCACCTGTATGTCAGAGGATAGTAAGAAGGAAGGACTGACTGGAATTACTTGTACATTTTTTGTGGTTCCCAGCCCACACAAAAAGATACATTCATAAGGAAACAAAGGAAGCCAACTGAGAGAGTTGACAGATTTTGCTTGGGTGAGTTGTTTCTTTGAAAATTCACCATTGGACATCATTTAAAAATATATATATATTTTGTATTTGACAGTCATATTATTTGTACCAAAAAAAATGTAATGGCAGAAACAAATGAATGCAAAATTTAGTTAATATTTTGTCATGTTTACAAGTATCTCAAACAGTAATACCATGGTACTAAATAATATTTTATATTATATATCATGCTATTTATTCACATAGTGATTTAAAGAATATAAAAAATAGCACTACCAAGATACATTACTAAAAAAAACTATGGTTGTAGTAGTAATGTGTACTGCCAAAAAATCTGAATACCATCTGTAAAAGCCGTTATTGTACTACGACTAAGTTCAGTCACATGATGTGTTTTACTACATTGTCAGGCCTCTCAGCTCTGTGATTATGAAGAAAGGATTCAAGCAGACATTTATTTTGTACTTTGTGACTTTGTGTACTTTGTTTTTTTTTTTTACAAAATAGCATTCCAGGCTTGTAGAAGACTAGCCAAGTGTCTGTTAATGGCAAACAAGAACATGCTGACTAATCGTTAGTTTAGATAATAATCTTCATTAGTCTGATCTGTGTCTTGTACAGCCGTCTCTGATGTGTGTTTTATGCCTGAGGCTGTCCCAAACCTTTAGGAAAGCATGTTTGCTGCTCAAATGGGAAAAGTAATTGTTTTATAGAGACGTGTATTAGATTATCTGGACGACGTTGTCTAAGTGAACAGCCTGGGGTTGTTGGGACATTCGATTAGTGAAGGTCTTTTGTATCTGTTGTTCCTTTCTCAGCATTTGATCTCTTTTCAGGAATCGAAAATAATCAGGGGCTTCGCTTAATACACAGTAAGTGACCCTGAAAAGTATATTGGTGTTTATATATATATATATATATATATATATGTTTTAGTGGAAAGGACTTTCAGTGGAGGGACCAAAATCTCTCAGGTTTCAGTAAAAAAATCTTCATTTGTGTTTCAAAGATGAATAAAAGTCTTACAGGTTTGAACGACACAGTAAATGGTGACATAATTTCCATTTTTGGGTGAACTATCCCTTTAATATATCCACTAAATTTCACTGATGCTAATGCTAAGTTAATTAAAAGTCTAGTCAGGTTAGTTCTGAGAAAATCAGCTTTTTTATTCTTTTTTTTTTCAGATTCAGTTTGGTTTGATATTTTGTATGTAATGCAGTGACATTATATACATGATCAAGTGTCTAAATACGTTTTACTACCTCTGTTACTGTTGGCTATTTTTGGCTGCTTATTTGAACCTGTTGATTCTATAGATTATCCTTATGACTGATTTCATAGTATCAAGCTTTCATATATCTCTGAACGTACCAGCTGGACATTCATGATCCAGGAACACTTGAAATGTTTGTTTAATTCGGCTATCTTCTGCTCCTTGCTTTTTCATTTAGCAGAATAGTCATTTCATATTCTGAAAACTGTTTTATTTGATTTGATTATAGTTGAGAGCTGTCAGACACATAACTTGAATCTGTAAGAATGGTTTGTACTCTGATCTCTCCCTAGGACCTCTGTGCAGTAAGAGAAGTATGTCACATTCACACGCTGATCATGCTGACCATAGCATGGCACCTGATACCACACACTCTCATGGGGACCATACGACGCCCGACGCAGGTCATGGGCAACACATGATGATGATGGTGAGAAAACCTGCCATTTATTAAGCATGAGTGTCACTGTATCAGTTCACTTGATAGAAATCTTGATGTGAAAATCTTTTTCATCATTTGAAGCTGTTGTTCAATGGAAGTAAGACTGCTTCTGCATGTTATTATAGAATTAAATATATTATATTATATTATAGAATTGCTTTATTCATTATGTGCAAAGGTAGGTTGACATAAATTCTTTGATTCATTATACTTTTAGCAAATGACCTTCTACTTTGGCTACAAAAATGTGGAGCTGCTATTCGCTGGGCTGGTCATCAACACCCCAGCAGGTAAGATGCTCTTTTCTTTTTCTTTTTTCTTTTTTTTTTAAAGAGGTGGGCATAGATTCGGTTGATAAGACCCTTATTCATCGTCTGGAATCGTTTAAAGCCCTTTGAACAGTTTGCAGTTTGCACTGAAACTGTCTTTTGGACCTTTAACCATTTGGTTACCAGTAATGTCCATTAAATGGAGAAAAATCCTGGAATGTTTTCTTCAAAAATCTTAATTTCTTTTCGACTGAAAAAAAAAAAAGAGACATGGACATCTTGGATGACATGGGGGTGAGTAAATTATTAGCAAATTTTTTTTTTAAATGAACTACTCCTTTAAATCATATTTGAAAACGTGTAGTAGACAAATCTGCACACAAAGTGGCAGAACAGGTAGACTTCATATTTAAATAGCAGTTTTTCTGGGCATTAATATTCACCGACACAATCAAAGACGGTCTCTTAGATTGGATTCTTTGATTCCGTCCATGTTTTCCACATGACAGAAATCATAGGGCCCTACTAACAGGAACAGCTTTTTAAGGAATAGTTCACGAAAAAAAGTCATAATTTACTCGCCCTCATGTTGTTACAAACAATGACTTGCGTTCTTCTGTGGAACATAAAGGAAATTTCATTCACTGCAAGTCAGTGGGCTCTAATGTTGTTTAGTTCATAATGTTCTTCAATATATCTATTTTTGTAATTGTAAATTATAACAGATGTTTATTTTTGTGTGGACTTTTCCTTTTCCCGGGCTCTTCACACTAGCAGCAATTTGATGTTTTCCAGTTTAATTCGCATTTTCGTGGCAACATTTTATACAAATTAGCATTGATTTGATGTGTCAATTGAAACTTTAAATCAACAGTTCAGTGACTTTCTGACCTCCAATGAACCACTTTCATTTTAGAGGTGACCTGAAACTAGATATTGAAATATAAACAAAACGTGTTGTTCTTTCAATGTCATAAGATACCCTCTTTGTGTTGAGGCCAAGTGTACTGGTTGTACTGGTTTTACTAGATTGTACTAGTTTTATGAAGCTGATTCATCTTAATTATGAGAATAAAACAGAATATTTTGTAACCAGGAAGTCTAGATAACACTGGGATTGTAAAATTAAGTAACAAACAATGTACAATAAGGTTTCTTATGTGTTCAGGGGGTCATGAACTTAAATTTATTTTATTTCCGCTTATAATGTGATCAATAATTTTACACCAAAAAATCCTAAATTAGAAGTAATTAGCTATCTTGTATTGAACCCTCTCTTTTGAACTCTCCGTTTTGATGGGCATTTTGTGTTCAAGGCTTGGAAGTAAATGCCCACTTATATGATTTGGTAACAGTTTTGCATATTAAAATCATTTTCAACGCCCCATTACACGTGTGCAATTGTTTAAAAAAAAATTACGATGTTGAAAAATATCATCTTAAATATTTGCCACATCAAACGTCAATGCGTATTACATATATGCTTAAGTCTTGGTTGTGGCAAATATTGTTGAAGTACTTGGAGTTTCCACACTGTAAAAAAAAAATATTGTTGGTTTAACTTAAAAAAAAAAAAGTAACCTGGTTGCCTTAAAATTTTAAGCTCATTGAAATGGAAAAATTGAGTTAATGCAATGGAGATTAATTTAATCACCAGAAACTCAAAATATTAAGTTATCTGAACTACATAAATTATATAAGTTGATTTGACAAAAAAAAAAAATGTTGTGATTACAAATCATGAAAATATTTTTTACAGTGCAGTTATCTGATAATCCAGCGCATTAACCCTATAAATGCCGAAGCAAATGAAAGAACAGCAAATCACAACTATTCAGTTTGACTGTGACGCTACAGTATAAAAGACTGCAAGCATATCAAACCCTGTATCAAATAAAGCAATAGTGACACATGGTAAAAAAAAAAAACACTGTTAGTCAGACTTGTGTTTTGCGCCATTATCGGATCCAATAACGCATACTTGTCACAGTAGGATCACAAGGAAAGCAATGCAATGACTTTTTCACAACTTGGTCTTGTAATCTAAGACATCTCTATCATTTTGTTACTTGATCTGTTTGTTTGGTGTTTGTTTCTCATATTTTCTGTGACATGGGCCATGGCATGTGCGAATTGGTGGGCGGGGCTAAAGCGGCAATGATGTAGAAATGGGTGTTGATCATCTTCTGTAGAGGCGTTTTTTCCATCACACTTTGACGCAATAATGTGATGTGATATTCGATATTCAATATTAAAATCTGTTTGTGAACGAACGAAGAACTTTGGAGTTCGGAGACATACAAGAGTTTTTATAGTACAATGACCTCTTAAATGTCAAGATCAAGGAAAAATTGATTTCTGACCCCTTTGACCTTTCTTCATCCTCATCTTTAGAGATGGTTGGTGCTTGCATTGGTGTTCTCTTGCTGGCTGTGCTCTACGAGGGCCTGAAGATCGGCCGTGAGGTCCTGTTGAGAAGGAATCAGGTGAACGTGCGCTACAACTCCATGCCTGTCCCAGGAGCCGATGGCACCGTTCTCATGGAGACACATAAAACAGTCGGGTCAGTGAAATGAGTACTCATGTTTTCAGGAGGTCTGCGCAGCTGTCAAAGTCAATGAGTCAAAGTCATCAGTGCTCAATTCCGACTTATTGCTCAGATCCGATTTTTTTATTTTGTATAACTGTTCTCATTGTTGTTTTAAATGTGGCCAATATCAGATTCTAGTGCGAAAAGATCATGGTCTGACCTGCATGTGTAAAAGAACTATGAAAAGAAAACGCATACAGTAAACACTGAAGACATTAAAGCTATTGCACGTCTATTTAAAGTGGGATCTGCCACCGAATCCAGCGAATTTATGCGCAATGCAAGCAATATAAAAAACAAAGATGAGAATACAAATAATAGAGAGCAGTGTTGTTGAACATTTATGATACGAGCCCTCATGTTTTGCTTGTATAGAGGGTTTTCACGACGTGTCATCAATCCGGAAGTCGGACATTTTGGAGGCACTTAACATAAACAATGCCACTGAACTGAACGGACTCGCAAATTTGGCTGATTATTTCTGCTGAAAAATGGTCGACTTTTGGTCTGTACTAATCGGTCGCATTGGGATAAAATATTTTGAGTTCTATAGACTGCCAAAAGTTAAAGAGAAGAGTGCAAAAAAACTGATGAAAGAAAGTGTTTGACTGGCTAAAATGTTGACATAGTAAAAGGGATACTCCACTTTTTTTGGAAATAGGCTAATTTTACAACTCCCCCAGAGTTAAACAGTTGAGTTTTAACATTTTCAAATGCAAAGTTTCAGCTGATTTTCTGATATTAAGAAGAATATCAGTAACCAGACAGTTTCTGGTCTCATTGACTTCCATAGTAGGAAAAAATATATACTATGGAAGTCAATGAGACCAGAAACTGTCTGGTTACTGTTATTCTTCTAAATATCAGAAAATCGATTCGAAAACTGTAAAACTCAACTGTTTAACTCTGGAGGAGTTATAAAATTAGCCTATTTCCAAAAAAAAGTGGAGTATCCCTTTAAGTATGGCTACATTCACACTGTCAGTCCAAATCCGATTATCTTTGTATCTGATTGAAATCTGATCTAAAATGATGACCACACTGTGTATCGCAACTGTTCAGATTTGATTTGTGAGTCCATGCAGCTCTTGGGCAATACGGCACTAACATTGACATTGATGGAGGAGTTTGCATTTGCAATAGAGATGTCTTGAAATGTGTATCCGCCGCGCTGGACTATACTGCGTATTGAGATGCAGAACTGTAGGAGGCTGTTATGTACAGCCTTTTTCCGCGCCGGTTTCAAAATATGTTTCAGAAATAATAGTTTTCTGCCCATCACTTTGCAACAACAACACAGCATTGTTTCGGCAGCGGCTTGCAGCATGTTTCCTTCTCTAACAACCACTGGCGCTTACATTTTATGAGGCGTGAGAGTCGCATACCACCCAAAATCCGATCGTTCAGACTGAAGCTGGTGTCCTGATGTGTGAATAGGATTTCAAACCACATATGGAATGGATGCATGTGCTTTTTTGGACTGACAATCTGAACGTAGCCTATGTCGGGATATGAAATAGAAAGAATAATTGCAGTAGGGGTTAGAGAAGCTAGCTCGTTCAAACCTTTACCTCATATTAACTTTAGTTTGCCAAAATTTTGCATTCTCTCCTGCTTACTAAGTCCTTCTCTTATATGATTTCGCACCTGCCACGGTTTTTTTTTAGTGTAACAATTTGTTCAGTAGTACATAAACAGTGCAGTCAATGCTGTTGTTTACATCTGAGTAAATGGCCCAGAACGTGACGTCAGTGACAACCCTTTAGAGTGCTATCTCTGTAATACTTTTGAGCTCTGACATCACTGTCCTTCCACTGACTACCTTTCGCAACTGGCTTGATAACTTTGGGTATGTACAATCTTTGAGAGACTCCCATGAGCGTATGAATCAGGACGAATGTTGATCAAGAGGGACGTATAAGTCGCATGAATTCCGATATGACTTCTCAGGCCAAGTTTGCATTGCAAAACATATGAACTGTATCAGATTTAGTACCACATATCAGCACAAATCGGAATTGAAAAGATCAAATACCATGTGGTTTGTGCTGATCACGCTGTCATGAGAAAAACAGACACGTGAGCGGATTTAGGCCACATTTACCTGCAGTCTGAACATAGCCTGAATCTTATTCTAAATGATTCATCAGTGCACAATATTGTTTGTCTTCATAATCTTTTGTAAAATTTCAGCAGTTATTAGATGTGCCCTTTTCAAGTCTCCATTATGATATGAAACGGCCCCATTCTAAACGATCCTGATTCAACACCCTACGTGTTTCACTTGAATTACATACGCCATAATTAATTTTAAATGGGTTGCAAATGCAGTTTCATGTTTTTTAGCCAGTGCTATTGAGTTTTCTGAGGACAGGCTAGCACCTCCTTGCGCCACTGTTTGAAAACCCCTGGTTTGCACTGTTTTTACAAGTATTTCATTGTTGTTTGTATGACAGGGTCAGTAATAATCAGCCTTTAGCCTGTTTACACTGATTTAATCATCCCTTGTATGTATTCATTACCACACGAGTGACCTCTTAGAGGTAAACATGCATTTTCTTTGGTTTCTTCACACTGATGACCTGACTTTTGTAATCCCATAATAAGGTCAACACCCGGTTCTGTTCTCTTCTCCAGCCAGAAAATGATGAGCGTCCCACACTTCATCCAGACGCTTCTTCACATCATCCAAGTGGTGGTCAGTTACTTCCTCATGCTGGTGTTCATGACGTACAACGGTTACCTGTGCATAGCAGTGGCGTTGGGCGCCGGCCTCGGCTACTTCCTGTTCAGCTGGAAGAAGGCAGTAGTGGTGGATATTACAGAACACTGTCATTAACCTCTCTTGGATAAAAACACCCACTGTACAATCCCAGTGTTTAGAGAACTGTATGATTTCATAGTTCTTGGTCAATATTGGCCAAGTAGCTCTATTTTGATTTGATTTTGAGCCCCATATTTTATATCCCAAAAGCTCATCGCCACCAATCCCGGTCATTTTCTCTGTAATGTTGAGATATGTGTGCACAGCCTAAAGGTCGCAGTCACGTTCATAAAGATAAAGAGCAAAAAGGTCAATTGTCAATAGTGTAGCCATGTATGAAGCTCAGCTCGCACAGAAGTCACTTTGATTTCAAATACCCTTCTCATTGAAATGGATTGATTTCGAATGCAAAAATTCCCTGAACAACGGTAACGGAGGGGTAAAATTGACCGTTGCTCAGTGAATTTTTGCATTCGTTTGAATAGGAATCCATCTGATCTGGAATTTTGCAGTGGATTCCAATTTTTCACAATGGATTCCAAGATTTTCTCCACATTGGCCAACTGAAAGCCAATTGGTTTGATGCGAGTGGTTCTTCATGCATCACTATTCTTTTGACAGTGAAATTTTACTAATGTGACTGTGCCTTAAATGTGACCAGACCTTAACAGTCTACCTCCACATATACTGAGATTCACGAGTTACCTTGTTCATTACACTGTTATCCAAATCTCTTGATGCGATAGAGCCTTATTAAACCCTTTGCCTTAAACGAGGGAACACACACACACCCAAGAGGGTGACCGTAGACTCTAAAATCCAAACTGGATTTGGACCCAATATACAAACTCTAGTGGCTGGAAGGGTGTTTTTTTTTTCTTTTCTTTTCTTTTTTGGAGGTTGTTATGGCCAAGTGTTTCACATCAATGAAACTACAGTTTATAATCAGTGACCATTGTTTAGACATAAACACTGGACTGAGTGATGTTTGCACAAGAAAGAGAGGTGAGTTTGAAGTCGAACTTTGCACCCTTTGGAGTGCTTTTAAGCAAATATATGGAGGAGATTGGTGAAAAATAAATTATATCTAATGCCAGTGTCACCGATTTCATTTTGTAACACTCAACTATGACTGTGTACTTGATATCAATGTTTTCTAGCCATCTTTATGTAGAATCTTTTAAGTTGACATCTTTTAAATAAAAAAAATGTGGCACGTGAGCTGTTAAACATATTAAGGTCATCGCTCTGACAGTTCCCAGAATGTGATTGTCAAAATTGATGAGTTATGCTCCTTCATTTGAAAGGGGTGTGCCTTTACATGTGGGACCCAATGTCAAGTGCCCAGACATTAAAGTGTATGAATTGCTTGTAAAAACAAAAGGCTGAAACCGAAGGCTTTTTTTACTGACAAAATCACATTTTAAACCAGTAAGCATGTGAGTTTTTTTCTGTATTTGTTTGTTTTTTTTTAGTTAAAAGTAGAATATTCACATCATATTTTTTGCAGCAGGTGCCACTCTATCTGATTGACTATCAGTCCTATTGCAATTTTATTTTAATAACATAATAAGTTTGCATTGTCTTAGATGGGAAAAACTGCAAGCTTCAGGGTAGGAGTATTAAACTTTCTTTCCAGTACTGTGGCAGTGTTACCATTTCTTAGGCTGTTTACAGTTCAGACACGTCTGTAGAGTTTGAAATATACACAGTGCTGTAATCATGAAGTAAATGATGAATAAATATTATATGATTTCAAAGATAATTGTTGTGACCAGTTCATTTATAAACCAACCTGTTTTTAAAGGAGTAGTTCACTTTAAAAACTTTTGCTGATAATTTACTCACCCCCATGTCATCCAAGATGTGCATGTCATTCTCTCTTCAGTCGAAAAGAAATTACGTTTTTGATGAATTCATTCCAGGTTTTTTCTCCATATAATGCACTTTACTGGTAACCAAACGGTTCAAGGTCCAAAAGACAAGTTTCAGTGCAAACTGTTCAAAGGGCTTTAAATGATTCCAGACGATGAATAAGGGCCTTATCAAACGTTCGCTCATTTAAAGTTTAAGTTTTATAAGCTCAAATGCCTGCCTTGCTGTTCTCTGATGCGCATTCATGACTCTCCTGTTCGAACTCGTTCATCAAAATGAACAAATCTTTTTTTGAGTAATTTGGTTCATTCAACGAACGAAATGAACGAATTGACTCATTTTTGTTCATTTTGATGAACGAGTTCGAACAGGAGAGTCACGAACGCGCATCACAGAACAGAGCAAGGCGACCATTTGAGCTTATAAACTTAAACTTTGTTATTTTTTTATTAAATGAGTGATCGTTTCGCTTGATAAGACCCTTATTCATTGTCTGGAATCATTTAAAGCCCTTTAAACAGTTTGCACTGAAACTGTCTTTTGGACCTTGAACTGTTTGGTTACCAAACCTGAATCCTGGAATGTTTTCATCAAAAACCTTAATTTATTTTCAACCGAAGAAAGAAAGACATGGACATCTTGGATGACGTGTGGGTGAGTAATTTATCAGGAAAAGTTTTTTTTTAAAAGTGAACTACTCGGCTCACTTGTGAAATGTTTGTCCTTGTCAAATAAAAGACGTGAAAAGATGCAGATTTCTCCATTCAACTAGCGGACTTTATTTACTCAGAAAAATAGTCCCTTAAAATCAGTTGTCACAAACGCAGTTAACCAAACACAAAATGCATGTGCTTTCAGTCTATTTCAGGTCAGTCAAGATCAAAACAATGTGTGCGAGTGTTGTAAGTTCTCAAGACCTTATAGTCCATTCTTCAGGTTTGCAAATTGTCAAAACTGAAGGTTTCCAAAAAGTGATGGTAATGTGTTTGGCTTTGGGTGGGGTTTGTATCCGATTCGCTCGTGGATCATCTGCTCCCTGGTTTTCCCGTCCGTGCCGCCACCTGATGCGCCGCTCATCTCACTGGATGTGGCTACACCAACTACATCCACCTCATCCCTCTGTTTCTTCCGGCTCTGGACAGACATGGAAAAGTAATGTGGAGATTATAACAGCAAAATTAATTCTTACTTAAACTTGGCCATGCTGGTATAACCAGTTTGTTCCAGCAAGGATGGTTTGGATCATACGATTAAAGGGATAGTTCACTTTGAAATACATTTTTGGTATGTTTTAGCTTACTTGGTGTCTTTGTTTCCGCAGTTTTTTCAATTTTGATATTTTTAGGTCAAACCGTTCTTGTCTGTCAGTCATTAAATGCAGGTATATGGTCACCACCTCAAAGAGCATGCACAGAGAAGTCCAAATTAAACATGATTTAATGACTCATGAATGTTAGTACATTGATGGCCTAAGACACGAAACGAGCAGTTTGTTTGAGAAAACAAACAGTATTTATAAAGTTTTTACCTCTTGTAACCACAGCCACGTCCAAGTGATCTGAGGGCGCGGGCGCTTCGGTCTGCTCATGCGCCGGAAGTGATCATGTATTTCACTCATTGCTCATTTACACAGATTTCGTAAGTGTTACCTTTCAATGTGAAAATCTAAACATATTTAGATATACAGGTAATCGCAATGGAAGACGATTTCTATATATGACAGACAACGTTATTTTTTTTTTTCCCGCAACCGCGAAACACAAACCGCACGTTTCGTGTCTAAAGCCATCAATGTGTACTTACATTTACGAGTCATTAAATCAAGTTTAATTAGGACTTCTCTGTGCATGCTCTTTGAGGGGCTGACCATAGACTGCATTAGGCCAGATGGGAACTGGCTCCCTTACTGAGCCTGGTTTCTCCTAATGTTTTTTGTTTTTTTTTCACCACTGTCACCTTTGGCTTGGTCAGTTAAGGATTAAAAGACAATCCCTCAATTTTACAGACAAGCTTAAGTCTAGTCCCAGACTAAAATGCATGTTTTGAGATGTTTTAAATGAAAGAAACTTGCACTGTTTTGTCTCAAAATAAACACCAGTAACGTTTTTTTCTAAGACACATTTATAAAAGCTACATAAATGCTGGCCTTATGCACAGCTGCACTACTTCCTGAACTTAAGCCAGCTCCTTGTTTCTTGTCTGCCATTATTGGTCAAATTGATTGATTCAGGTGTGCCTGACCTCAGTAGTCATGGCAACAATAATCAGACAGACCTGAATTAATCAAGTTTGGCCAATAATAGCAGACAGGAAACAAGGAGCTGGCATAAGTTCAGGAAGTAGTGCAGGCAGCTGTGCATAAAGTCAATTGAAGCCTAGGCCTTAATCTTAGCCCTGTTTGTGAAACCAGGCCAATATTTAGCAATACCTCTGATTTAACTACTGTCATTGGATTAGAAGAAAATTTCTACTGAATTAAGAGATAATGATGTTAACTTTGTAACATCTATACCATTTTTGAACTGAATTGAATCAATAGCGAACTGAATAATAACACTATTGTCTTCTGTAGAGCTTTACAGCTCAAACTGATTAACTTTGAAAGACACTGAACACTATTGTGTTCTGTGGAGCTGAAATCGGTATTTGTTTAAATTCATGAAATACAAAAATACTATTTTCCTGTTTATTAATGTGATGCTGCTCTGAAACAATGGGTGTTGTACAAAGGGCTAGGCTATATACATAATTATTGCTTGACTTTTGATGTTAAACGAATCATCTCTTGGTTGTTTTAATGTACAGTACAGTAATTTGTATAGAAAGCATACGGATACAGACAAGTCCTAATTTAAGATACTGATGAACATTAAGAAGATTTTACCTCCAGCTCTTTCTTCACACTTTCAAACTCCTCGGTGTCATCCAACTTGAGCTCGAGGCGCGTGGGTTTCCTACGCAGCATCTTCACATCACCGGTTTGAGTTATTGTGGATCAATTTTGTGAGTCCTAAAAACAAAAACATACACACAGTTTAGCTATGCTCCACTCTTGTTGACATGTTTTGAGGAAATTACTTTCACTGAGACAATGTGTGCAACATTTCCATTTGAATAATACATACTTGAATAAACATAATTATTTTATGTTTAACATAGTTACATAGTTAAAAATCGCACATAATGTCAATTCAGTGAATCGACTTCTGCAGCAGACACATAACCATCTTGTTTAGCAGCTACATGCTAATTAGACCATTAGCTTTAAACTCGGCGTCTTATACAGCCACAAAAAACAGGATAATGAACCATGAAGACTGTTGTTAACTTTAGTGGACATGACAGATCAACGACAAACAATTCAAACTGAAAGATTGGACTTGTTCACATCACAACACTTACCGCAATCTCACTCGCTTGATTTCAAAGAACGTTCAGAAGGGGATCATGGGAAATGTAGTTAAAGCGCATATGAGGGGGAAAAAAGGATAAAACTCCGTGGAACGATGGTGTGTGGGTGGGATGGGGTGTTGATCCATTACTGTTTTATTTATTACGGTTTACATTTATTTGAAAAGCCCATAATAAGGAATCTGATGGCGGGTTATGTGACAACTTACACCACCACGTTTATGTACGCTCATTTAATCTTCAGTTCATGTGTTTCACTATAAAAGCATGAAAACTAACCAACGTAATAAACTTGTAAAGACTATAAAACCAGATAAAACTTTCTCTACTCGTGCGGACTGACATATATTAGCCGCTAGATGTCGTGGTAAACGTAGAGGTGAGAAAAACAGGCGGAAATGACGGATATACTGTGCGCCGGATAGCCCGCGTTGTGTGGTCGTGTTTGAAGACAGTACACATTAGATTTCATAAAACAAACCGTTTTTAAAGGACAATATTTGTGCGTTTGTGAAAGCATAAAGGGTGAGTGAAGAGGGTGAGTGTTTGTTTTAGATAAAATGTGTTTAGTTCTATGAACATCCTGCAAAAAAGTTCTGTGGTAACGTTGTTACAGACTACAGTGATGTATCATATGGTTCATGTTACTTAATGATTGCTGTATTCAGACACTATGGTGTTTACTTGGTTTTTCAAAGTAATTCAAAGAATATCACGGTAATACCACACTACGTTTTGCTAGTTTAGAAGTATAAGTTATTCAGCCTTTACATAATACCTTAAGTTTAATATGTCCCATCTTTCGTTGACTGTGTGTATCACCCGTTTAACTATAATATTTTGATGATATTGAATTTGTCAGCAACCAAAGTAAAGGTTAGGTTGGTTTGTATGCCGTAGGATTGTCCATGTTATTTGTAATGCATGATATGGTGTCTCAATAATTATTTATGCCTTTGTTTCAGATCAGATATTCTGTGATTTCTAGACAAATATTTGAAACAATGTCGGATGATGATGAAGTTCCACAGGTGAAAAGGGCCAGAATCTTCTACGGAAGCCTTGAAGAAAAGGAGAAGGAGCGCCTTAGTCGTCTTAGCCGTGATGGACCATCTACCAAAGATGCTGTTAAAGCTGGCATTGATTCTGGACATATTAATATCTCCAGTGGTAAGATTATATGCATTATATGTTTTGAACCCCACAAAATAAAACTAAACACTTGAATTTCATCTTCCTAAGACATATTATTGGGAGATATAGTGTCAGGAGTGATATTTAAATGCAGTTAATGTAAGTAGTCTTCTGTACTTTTATAAAGTCAAATATCAACGGCTGCACCAAATTGCATATTTTTTTTCCTCAGTTTGAGCTTATAAATGAATGTTTTTAGTTTAAGTGTGAGCTCTTTGTTTTCATTATGTCATAAGATATGTATCTATCAGGCATAATACAGAAGATAAATCACATATGCAAAACATTTTTAGGTTCTCTTTTATGTTTTGTCTGAAAGTTCTATTAAACAAGTTTTATTTTATGTCAAGCTTTACAGGGTTGTTATGTGACTGTTTGTGAGAGGAAGTGAACTTTAGTAATGTGATTTATTTCTTTTTTTCTCTCGTCAGGTGAGTCCATGGAGATGGAGGAGCGCGTGAGTGAGCGTCAAGCTGAAGTGCTGGCAGAGTTTGAGCGCAGAAAAAGAGCCAGACAAATCACAGTCTCCACTGACGATGTGGAGGTCAAGGCCTGCCTCCGAGCTCTTGGCGAGCCAATCACGCTGTTCGGGGAGGGGCCCGCGGACAGACGAGAGAGGTTTGTGAATTTTTTTTCTATAAAGCTCTGCTGCTTATTCTTGCTAAGAACTTCCTTCTTAGACAGGAAGACCAGACATTAGATCTTCTGACATACAATCAAAAAATGGTGATTAGCCATTTTGCACTTCATTTGCATAATACAACACAATACAAGGTGGTCAGTCACACTACACTTTTCGTTCCATTGACTTCCATTCATACGTATGCGAATGTGTCCGACCGCAAACACAAGCTCATGTGAAAAGCTATGCTTTTTGCTGCTCTTCAAAGTTACAGTTTGGTGAACTCTGACCTGCGGATTCGCTTCACTTGAAGATGTGACTGACCAGTAGAAAATCAGTATGTCACGGCGTGACCTCTTGGCTGAATTAAAAATAAAAAAATTTTTTGCATTAAAGTCGAGTATATTGTATATTTTGAATGTATTACTATTTGTTAAATGTTCAATTCATGTTTATAATAAATACACGCGTCAGCATGACGTCGTATCACTTCGTAGAAATGAATTATGTCATTAATATCACTTATGTTTAATTTTCTCAAAATAAAATAAAACATTAATATTGTGAAATATGATTACAATTGAATATAAATTATATTTTAAGATACCATTTATTTCTGTGATGAATTTTCTGCAACATTACTCCAGTCTTCGTTCAGTGTCGCATGAACATGATTTTTTTTTTTTTTATCATCATCACACTTTTTTTTCACACAGTTGTGCTGCTTAATATTTTTGTGGAAACCATGATAATTTCTTTTGTAACATTATAAATGTTTTTACTGTAGGGCTGTCAAACGATTAATCGCATCCAAAATAAAAGTTTGTGTTTACATAATATATGTGGGTGCACTGTGTAGAATTATTTTGTATATATATATATAAATACATGCATGCATGTATATTTAAGTAAAAATATTATTATATATAAAATATTTAAATTTATATAATATATTATAAAATAAATTATATATAAATCTATATACAGTATATACATGAAAATCACAGTGCACCACCCACATATATTATGTAAACACAAACTTTTATTTTGGATGCGATTAATCGTTTGACAGCCCGACTTTACTGTCACTTTTGATCATTCATCTTTGCTGAATAAAAGTATTAATTTCTTTTTTTGAAAATCATACTGACCTCAAACATTTGGACTTAAGTGCACTACTACTGTGTGATGTTTTTAACATTACATATACCATGTCCAAAATGTCTTGGTAAAAGAAACTACTTGAAATCACTTTTAACATCCGTACTGACAGGCATGTCTGAAAATCCAGTTTTATTTGGAGTTTGAGGTTTTTATGTGTTTCCACTGTTTATTTTCCTCAGATTGAGGAACGTTCTTTCAGTAGTTGGTCCTGATGCCTTGAAGAAATCAAAGAAAGAGGATGACAAATCGAAACGCTCTCAAGATGAGGTAGGAGGAGCATTCCAGTTTCAAAACGTTATCATAGACTATAAAAGATTTGAATGTCAAATGGAAGGTGATTATCTATACATGTGTTTTGTGCAGTATCAGCAGACATGGTACCATGAAGGATCTGCATCTCTGAAGGAGGCACGTCTTTGGTTAGCCAAGTATTCACTGCCCAGGTAAACACGGGACGGATGATATTTTACGGTAACATCTAACAATAGAAATAACATGCAACCAAATGTCATTATTTGTGTATTTTAAATTGATTTTGTTTGGTTCTCCAGAGCAGTGCAAAGGTTAGATGCTGCAAGGGCCCAAAAAGAGATTCCAGAGTCTACGAGAACAGTTAAACAACAAGAGCTTCACAAGAACCTCCGGGTACGACCGCATACCAAGTGGGAAAAGACACAGGCTTTTATGATGTGTTGTAGTTTTCTGTAGAATTATTAAACTTGTTTTATTTTATTCAGAATGTGAATAACTTCTGCAGTCAAATTGGAGATGACCGTCCAATATCTCACTGCCAGTTTAGCCCCAACTCTAAGCTGCTTGTGACTGCATCATGGTATGTGTTCATTTTCTTTATTAACTTTTATATATTTTTTTTTTTTTTTAAATAAAAGCATTAAAAATAGAAGCATTCTTCACACACAAAAAATATATATATTTTTTTTATATATATATAATATATATATTTTTAAAAAATAGAAGCATTCTTCACACACAAAAAAAAAAAAAATTATATATATATATATATTTTTTTTTAGGGTTATTTAGATGTTTTATATAAAATGTATTTGAACAGTTTTTAGGAAGCATCAATTTATACTTCTAGACGCAAATATTATATAATCCAATTAATCATAGAGTCAGTCTTAAATTACATGAAGAGACTGAGAAATCCATAGAAGAACTGTGGAAACTTCTCCAAGATGCTTAGAATAACCTACCTTTGCCGCACTTAATCTAAGTTTAGGCACTTCCTACAAAATAAACGAGTTTTTGCTTATCAGCTAACTTCTATTTACTAAATCAAATAAATATTTGATGTAATGACCCCCCTTTTAAAACGGAAACAATTCTCTTTGGCACACTTGCACAGTTTTTAATTTTATTATGCAGGCAGGTTGTGGGCCATACCATCTTTTGTAGGATTAGTTCTAGAAAAAATTGGTCAATTGATCAATTATTTACAAAAGGAATATTTTGAAATGTAAAATTATTGTTTTTTTAGAGTGTGTAATGTTTCAAAGATTTTAAAAGATGCATTTTTTTGTACTGAGTTTGTCTTTTTTTCTTGGTAGGAGTGGCTTGTGTAAATTGTGGAAAGTTCCAGATTGTACGCTAATTCGCACGTTAAGAGGTAAATGTTACAAATATGCTCTATAGTGTTTATTCTTGAAATCTGTCTTTTTTTATTGCCCTCTTATAATGCATTTTTATTGGATTAATTGATGGTGAACTCTTCTTTCTCAGGTCACAGTAGCAACGTGGGAGCGATTAGCTTTCACCCTCAAGCCACACTCACACTTGAGGAGTCGGATGTCAATATGGCCTCCTGTGCTGTTGATGGATCTGTTAAGCTGTGGAGTTTAGACAGGTGTGTATTGTTAGTATCACTTGCATTTTCTTTCTCAGTTTCTGGAGTAAATCTTTGTAACATTCACCTGTACATAAATCTGTAGTGATGAGCCAATAGCAGACATTGAGGGGCACTCTAAGAGGGTGGCTCAGGTGGCCTGGCATCCCTCTGGACGATTTTTGGGCACAACTTGGTATGATTTTTCTTCTTTTTTTCTGTTTTAATATAGTTTTTATTAGGTAAAAGCAAACTAGAGTTGTCAATATTGCTGTTAGGCTACATATTTTGTTATATATTTAACAGAATAAGCTTTTTTTTTTTTTCTTCTTAAAGCTATGATAACTCATGGAGACTTTGGGATCTAGAGGTCCAAGAAGAAATTCTGCATCAGGAGGGTCACAGTAAAGGTGTCCATGACCTGCACTTCCACCCAGACGGCTCTCTGGCAGGAACTGGGTAAGGGCCTCGCACTGAACCTTGAGGCACTCCACTGTTTTTGTATAGGAATTGGTGCAACCCTCTTTACAACTACTTTGATACTCATGATTAATTTATGAGACCAAGCATATATGGTTTAAGGCCAGATTAAAAAAACAACAACAACATTTTAATCCACTGTGCATGGTTCCTCACACTTGCAATATTTGTTTTACTAGAGCCCAGACCAATTAGGCGTCCACTTTTGTGATGATTAAACTTGCGTTTGATTGATTTAATAGGATGTGTTGCATTTGGCTTTTGAGCTCATTGTTGTATTCATTTCATTTGTCAATGCTACAGTGGTTTGGATTCATTTGCTCGTGTCTGGGACCTTCGGACTGGTCGCTGCATCATGTTCCTGGAGGGCCACCTCAAAGAGATCTACAGCCTCAATTTCTCACCAAATGGGTGAGAAAAAGAAAAGACATATTTGGAAGATTTACTAAAGCCGTTTACTGTTATTGGATCTTAATTTGATAATTAACCTGAAAATCTTCCTTGTGTAGCTTTCATGTGGCAACAGGAAGTGGCGATAACACCTGTAAAGTGTGGGACCTTCGTCATAGAAGGTGTATGTACACAATCCCTGCCCATCAGAACCTCTTGTCCTCAGTCAAGTTCCAACGTAAGTATCAATCAAAAGGAGATTTTCAGTCATTTAGGGATGATTCACTCACAAATAAAAATTGTCTTTATTTACTCACCCCTCTTGTCGGCAACCTCAGTCCCCAAAATGAAAAAAAAAAAAAAATCTTTCCCATTTTTGGAGTGTCAATATTAACAGGGTCTCTTTCTTTTTAGCTAACGATGGCCATTATTTGCTGACTGGTGCATATGACAACACAGCAAAAGTGTGGACCCATCCTGGCTGGTCACCTCTGAAGACTCTGGCGGGGCATGAGGGGAAGGTCATGGGACTGGACCTTTCACCTGACGGACAGCTCATTGCAACCTGCTCTTATGACCGAACCTTCAAACTCTGGATGGCAGAATGAGATTCTCTTGCTCTTGATATATTTTCATTTTACATTTTAGTTAAACTGTCTTTTAATTTTTTTAAGTTTATTTTTGAAAGAGCTAGGAAACAACACAGGACATATTTAAACTGGAAGCTGATTGACAGTTTGGTTCAATCAAATCATGAATACAAACAAATGTTTCCCATAGTTTGAGTTGTGTTGTAACAATCATCTGTTATTCTATTGGATTGTCTAAGATCTGAAATCCAGTCTGTCCATTCTTCCATCTTTATCATATTAAAAGTATGTCCAACATCCTGTTCCATTTTGAACACATGTCCAAGCTGAGTTTTGGTGCCCAAATAAATTGCATTTTATTTTCCATGGCAATCTTGTAAAATAATCTTTAAGTTCTGCTCCATTTGGATATCCATTGTATATTTAAAAAAAAAAACCCATCATAATAATTCTGCTCAAGACATTCTGTAATCTCACAGTCATGGAGTTCAGTCTATGCACCATCCATTAAGCAGAAAGAGATGGATATGAGTGTGAAAATGAATCTAGCACCACCAGCAGCAGAGCAGGCAGTGCCTACAGCAAGGGCCTCTGCGGAAACCATGGTCCGTCAGGGCGATATTGGCCCAGGCTGAAGGGGGTTGATCTGTGATTGGCTGCTTTACAAAGGAGGTTTTGGTCTCCAGCGGAGCTTTCTGGCTGTACGTTCGCTGGTTTTCCACTTCAGCTTTAACACCCAGAAACGCTGCCAGGTCTAGGTCTAATCCAGTAGCGCCCCCACGAGGTACAGGAGTGTTCTGTCTGCACTGTGGACAGGGGATCCACATCTACGAGGAAGAGACACAAAAACACACGGGTGAGGTGTAAATCAGTACGTCGACACATTGGGAAACGTTAAAATTACTTTGTCAATGTGTGAGCTTTATTCACGCAACATGACATCATGACTTTTGCGTAAACATACACGCCACTTTAGAGTCAAGTGGCGTGCTACTTATCTCTACGCATTTGTTATCCGCGTTTCCGCGTGTCTGTACACGCCGTCAAAAGTCCGCGCGAAACGAAGCAAATGGGGAGCGATCTTTTTTTTCCTAGGATGGTAAGGGAACAGTCATAAATGCCATTAACCCCAGTGACGGTTAGGTTTCCCAGACAGCAAACTGACATTGAATCAACGTGGAAACGACGTCTCTCATGACATTGAAACAACGTTGATTTGCTCATTGAATTAACGTTGAACCAACGTCAGACGCGGCATTCTTCAAAGCTAAATGAAATCGAAAATTGGTTTGCTTACATAACGTTGAAACAACGCGTTGATTTCAAGTTGATTTTCCGTTAGTTTTGAAAGAATGACGCATCTGACGTTGGTTCAACGTTAATTCGATGAGCAAAACAATGTCAGATCAACGTTGTTTCGATGTCATATTTCCACGTTGATTCAATGTCAGTTTGCTATCTGGGTTAGGAACGGGGTTGATAAGTCATATCTTTTTTTTTTTTTTTCCTAGGATGGTAAGGGAACAGTCATAAATGCCATTAACCCCAGTGACGGTTAGCTTAGGGACGGGGTTGAGGTATTTATATATACAGTAATAACGTTAAGTCAACGGCGTTCATAAACACGCTGAAAAGCGATTATGCGTCTTGATAGCACGCCAAAAATGGAAATACGAATTGGCGTGTCATATACACGCTACTTCATGAGATCAGATTCACAAGTAGTTTGTTACAAGTGTCAATATTAAAATTGTTCACGCTAGTTTGCTGCTTACAAATAATGTAGCATGTCAATGCAATATTAATAAACACCTATATAAAAACATTTCAGAATATAGAAACTGTGTGATGTATTTGCGACTGAAGTGGAGATTTTTGCGCATGAGGGAAAAACTCATTTTTGAGAGAATAGCCTGAAAAGATATATATTGTTATTGATTCTATAGAGTCAAATAGATAGTCTAATAAACACTTAAATGTATTAAAATAGACCCCCTTCCTGAAAAGAAATAGTGGGTTTTGCATCTATTGTCTCGCCTAATAGAGTAAAAGATGTTTCACCTCAAGTTATTTTATTTTTTTGGAGGGCACAAGCTCAAGTGGAATTTCTGGATGTAATATGCATAATGGGTGGAGCTAGAAGGTCCAACCACACCCTATCCATAACCATATTCCTCCACCCATTAGATTCACAGAGAATTTGGACTAGTTCAAGCTCCACCCATGACGTCAAGAGAAGAACTTAATGTCATTTGGTTTTGCTGTGAGCACCATGTGGCAGCACATAAAGCTTCCAAATGGTGTTTGACTTGAGTGGCACTGCAAAAACCGATCAGTGTGTGATCCATTCGAAAGAAAGCATATGGAGCTGTCTGCTCTCAAATCGCTCTAGCGGTACTTTGATGTCACAAACTGATCAGTTCGCACAGCGCCACTTCAAGTCGACCACACCCAAAGTCTGTGAAGCGCAAACCCAGATTGCATTGGTCGTGTCAGTCACAGTGCTGATTGTCTACACAACGTTGAAACAAGAGGTGCCATGTTGTAATTACCATAATGACAAGATTTCAATTTATAAAAAGCACACATGTCCTGGTAGAGCTCATAATATAAGAATTTTCTGAGAGCAACTTTTACCATGTGACCGCTGTACCACCTGACTGCTACAGATTTATTTAAGTTTTGATAGTATTGCCACAAAAACGCAGAATTCCCAGTCTGAACATAAAAGGTCACATGTTGCCATCTCATGACTACGGTAATGACAAGCAAAGACATTTAGTTAATAAAGTGAGATTAAATACATAAAGTAGATTTGTGCTATTAAGTTTCCATAATATTCTGTATCCATATATTTTGAGGAATACTTAATCTATTTTTGTGGTATGAGTAAATGCATTCTTTAAAACTACAATAACCACCACGTCGACACAGACATCGCACACAACGCGTTTGCACATTTACTCCCAACATAAATGGGAAAATAAAGTAACTCGCCTTACTTGTTTGAAAAAGTAACTAAAAAGTAATGTGTAACTAGTTACTTGAAAAAAGTATTCTGATTACATAACTCATGTGTTAAGTGTTTTTTTAAGTGTACATTAAGTGTTCCCCCAACACTGTTTATAGGTGTCTGCACAATACATTCATTTGTGATAGGAAAAAGTATTTTAATATTGCATTTAGCCTTTACCTTTAAGCTGAAAATGTGTGAAAGAAAAAAAAAAAACATTGACATTTTACCCAGATAATCACTTCTGTTATGAATGTTATCTGGCAACTAGAATCAAATCGCAATGAAGCATATTCAAGTCCTACCTGCTCATTGAGGAGGGTGGGCAGCCGCTTCAGACAGGCCTGGCAGAACGTGTGACCGCAGTAGAGTTTCCGAGGGAGTCTCTCTCCCAGGTTATACGCACTGTAGCAAATGATGCAGTCCAGTTTACGGCTGTCTCTGGAGTTCTGTGCCACAGTCTCCACATCACCCTCGACAGGAGCCTCGGACACAGGCCCATCCTTATCCGAGATCCTACAGAATGAGCTCAATATGAAACAAACATCTCTGTGTTTGCCTCAGATATTTAGTGCTGACTTTGTAATGGTTGTACTTGTATTTAATTTAACTCAACTTAAATAATGTTCCCCAAAATATGAAAGAAACATATATTTATATATATATAGGCTACTAAATTGACACTAGATGATTCAAAATAATTGCAAAAATGCCACATAAATTTCCTCCCCACAATATTTAACTCTTTCCGATACACAATGTCAGCAGGTAAGGAGTGTGTAAGCTGAGCTGCATGTATCTGTTTACTATTAATGGCTGGCAGCAATGAAATTTGTATACACATTAGGTTATGGTAAAATAACTGTATATTGTATGCTTTTATCCTCTTACAAATGATCCTTTATTCCCGACCATCTGTCCCAACAAATACAAAACATAACCATGATCATACAACACGCTCATTACCTTATGAGAAATATTTAATGAAAAAAAAGCTTTTTTTGCATGACTTGTCAAAATGATTCTATTGTTTAGATTCAGAGCATGAACCTTTTGTTTATCGGAAATCCTAATTTCATGTATTATATATATATATATATATATAAATATAAATATTATATTATATATATATATTGTATTAACTTAATACAATTTAATTATATATATATATAATTAATATATATATTAATTATAATTATATATATATATATAATTAAATTGTATTAAGTTAATTTTAAGTTTAATTAAAGAAACATGCATACTTTGAAAAAGAAATGACATTTTTGTGAAGACATTTTTTTATTTTATTTTAAGCATAAATTCAAATATATTTTAACTCAAAAGCAATTTCCGTTGAAAATTTCCATGTGGAAGTTCTACCTGTCCTCTTCTTTCTCTGGTCTATTCTGTACGTCGTTGGTCTCCTGAGGTTCTTCTGTACCGTTCGCAGTTCCATCCATGTTTATTGTACGAAAAAGTCCAACTTCTGTTAACATTTTACAGTCGACTCTGTCTTGGTTTCTTCATGCTTCACATCCTTTGTCAGGTAGTTTAACACTTGAGTGCACCTTCTCTTGCTTTCCCTGAAGTTCCCAGCAGCACTGGCACTGTCTTTGTTGTCGTTGCTCTCTCTCTCTCTCTCTCTCTCTCTCAACCAACCAACAACAACTGCCTCTCTGAAATGGAGGGCAAACAATGGAGTGCTTCCCTAGAGCCTTTAATATTTAAGTACCGCCTGACGCTGTGAACCTATGCCTTCACACACACACACAGTTGCACGTTCACCCTTCTGAAAAAAGAAAAACCACCGGTGATTGTGGGAGGGGAGTGGTATGTTGTTGAGCAGGTATTTTATTAATTATCCCAGAGCTGCACTTCTATGTTTCTTATCTTCTTCTTTGTATTATATTGTTATTTTCTCTTACTAATTTACCTAATAGGCACTTAATGTTTCACATTATGTCTTGAATATGCTAATGAACAAGTTAATCAATTATCAAAAGAGCAAAGGACTATTCCGTAGATACAGTAGCCTATGAAAAGATTTGGGTTTAGTTTTGTGGAAAAACATGAAATTAAATACATCAGACACGTTTAGGGTGCAAGAAAGTAGAATGGGAGGAGGGAGTATTGCTTTACAGTCACAAAACAGGCCTGAAATTCAAGCCTAGTCACACACAGACAGTCTGTCATCAATGTGTGCCTGCCAAATTAGTTCTAAGACCGTCATCGCCCCCACACCTCAGTAACGGTATTTTCCTATTGGCATATATCTGTTATTATTGACCAGGAGAAAGTGAAGTAGAAGGGGGTGCAGCTGAAATAGAGTCACAAACGATTTAATGAGAGTAATGGCGAGTTCAGACTGCACGATTTTGGCTTGCCGACAGGTTTTGAGAAATCGCAGACAAATGCCTGAAATTACAGGCAAATCTGTGACAATCGTGCAATGTGAATGCGCAAAGACGCGATCTGCTCTGTGAAAAGTGTTCTGACTGAAAACTACATCGACGCTTACCAACAGCCAATGAGAGAGCAAGATACAGAGAGTTGAGATGTGTGTGGTGTCCATCAATGTGAGTTCCCATGCAGCCTGTCTGACGTCTGATTGCCCTCATTTTGCCATCAGAAGAACATTGTGAACTAGAATTACATGTGAAATCACAGATATACAAATATGCTTCAGCAAACAGAGAGTTCAGGGAGGAGATACAGATCACATGTCAACAAGCATGACATTGTTTCAGAAAAAAACTTCTTCTCAGTCTATTTGGACCCAAGAAATGGAAGAAAAATTCGTAGAAATTTGGCAGGAGCAACCGTGCCTGTTTGACGTTTCATCTAAGCTGTACCACAATCGGGTCGAAAAAGAAAAAGTCTCACGAGAGAACACCGGTCTTGCACGTGTGATGTCGCGTCGTTTCCTTGTCACATCTCGCGTGTGCTTGTTGTGAAACGTACATAGTTTGGGCGAAGCGCGCTAGACAGAGTTGTCTGCGATTCTTCCAATTGTAATGTCATGCAGTGTGAAATCTTCCGTCGCCGATCCATTGTGCAGTGTGAACACAGCAGCGACTGAATGCTGGCCAAGATGTGCAGTGTGAAAAGAACAGCGACACGTATACTATGAAAATCGTGCTTTCCGAGCTCGGCATAACTGAGGTTCCCTTAGATGTTGTGGGTCTTAGATGAATCAATCTGGAGCCTCAGGAAAAGAATAAAATAACAGCAGCGGGGCAGGGCAGAGAGCTGTGGGAACGGAACGAGCCGGTGGTGCGAGGGTTAATGAGTGCCAGCTGTGCGCCACACTAGTCTCGAGTCCCACAGAGGAGCTTCGGAAGGATAAAAGGAGTGATGACTTGGGATGCACCAGGGCGGCCTATTTCCTCTTTCGGACAAAAACCAAAAATGCCATTTTCAGCCGATAACTTTTAGTGGCCGAAATTTCGGTGCATCCCTAGTGATAACAGAGGAGGACCAGGCCTGAGACATTTATGTTTCTAATATTTTCATATGTTTATATGGGGTGGCTATCTGTGAGGGGCTACCACTTTCGTTTTGATCTTTGTTTATTTTTGCAATTAAAATTAAGTTTAACGTTTGCCGGTTGCCACCTCTTTAGCCGCGTTTCCACCGCAGTTAACAGGAACTATTTGTCCCAGGAACTTTTTTCATAGTAACTTTTTTTCCCAGACTGCGTTTTACACTGTGGACTAACCTTTCCCAGTCTGTGCGTTTGTTTTGAGTTTTGTATGGAGGAGATTCAAGCTGTGCTGCTTTTGTGTACGATTGGTTTACTAATGAGGTAATTAACAAAACGGCAGAAAAGAGACGAGCACCCAAGGCGTATTCAGAAAGGTTGTAATGCTAGATATAAAAGTAGACGTTTGTTATCAGCGGACATTGACCGGGACGAATGCGCGCCATTGGAAAAAAACAGAAAAAACAAGTGATAAGAACCAATCAGCATGTTCAGTCCCATAACCGAAAGTTCCCAAACTCTGGAAAAGTACTACCTCGCCAGAAGGGACATTCTGGAAATTTAGACCCTGGTTCCTGCGGTGTAAACACACAGAGTACCACCCCAAAGTTCCTAGTTCCTGGGGAAAGTTCCTGTGGTGGAAACACGGCTTTTGTTACAAGGGTTTTGTTTTGTTTTGTTGTTTTGTTTTGTTGAAAGGGTGGGATCTAGTGCTTAGTCTTTTCAGAAATCCCCCGCTCTTACACTTCCTCCTACAATGATGTAAAATGACGATTTTTGCGTCATTGTAGGAGGAAGTGGAAAAAAGTAAATAGCCGATTTCTCTCCTCTCAGGGGAAAATGAGAGAGTGTTGCACGACCATTCAATTGTATGACTGGGTTTCTAACAATGGAAAGCTTAATGCAAATGGGTGGAGTGTCCCTTTAAAATAAACCTGTTTACGTTCATAGATTTTTACATACGTAGCACAGTGGTCTTGTGTGAGACATCAAATTTCATTTCTTGTGTCTTCACATATAGCGGAGTGACAATAAAGTTTAACAGTGGAATGCCTGGTGAAAAATTACATTACCCATGATGCAGTAAAGAAAATGTCACCAGTCCGAGAGCCACAGTGAACAAACCACGCCAAAAGAGCTGCCCAGAGAACACCCTCTCCTATGAAGAAGCGTGAATGACGTAGAGTTGGACACACTACACAATATTTGGACACAAGTATTAGGACACCTGACAGTACACCAACAGGGACAGTGATGTCATCAGACATTGACGGCGGATGAGAAGGCCTGTCTCACAATCTCCATTCCAGTTCATCCCAAAGGTGTTTAATGTGGTTCTCCCGCACCAAACTCATTCAACCATGGGTATTTTTCTTTTGACCTTGCTGCAACAGAAAAGGGCCTTCCTCTTTCCCCCAAAGTTGGAACCACTGTCCAAAATGACTAGGTAACCTTGCATCATACAATTTGCACCAACAGATGGCAGACCAGAGCAAACCTTCTTGCAGTTTAGTTAAACTAGCACAAAATATTAAGAAAAATTTCCTTTTGCTTTGCCATCTCTGAATATTGAAGCTCTGTTGTTCTGCAATGATAGGTTTTGACAGACCTAGGTGGGGTAGAATATTTTCCTCAGAATAACACTTTTGTTTGCTGAAGCATATTTGTATATCTGTGATTTCACATGTAATTCTAGTTCACAATGTTCTTCTGATGGCAAAATGAGGGCAATCAGACGTCAGACAGGCTGCATGGGAACTCACATTGATGGACACCACACACATCTCAACTTTCCCATGTGCTCCTGATTGTTATCTCAAGTGCAGGGTTGTGCTGCCATAGGAAATGATGACATGTGAAAATCCCAAATGTAAACACAGAAAAGGCGAGAACCTGCTTTTTAAATGAGATCTCTTCATTTTGACATGTAGGGTCCTACTGTTTTAAACTCTTCCTGAATTATCAACCCTGAATAAGACAAGGCAAAGGAAATTGAAAGTAATCAGAAGCACTCTGAAACCGAACCCAGTATGCTGACGTCGCCTGTAGCGACTCATAATGTAATAATATAATGTAATAAATATTACATTATTATTGTAATACAATTTTTATAATGTAATTTAAAATAAAAAAACAATTAAATTCTGAACTTATAATATTATGAGAAATTTAACTCACCAAAAATATGTATATATTTGCATATACATATATATATGCATATATATTTCCATAATTGTAATAGCTTTTAAAACAAAACATATTAGTATTCCCTTACAGTACATTGAAAAAATCTAAATTCTAATTTCAATATACTGTTCCCAAGCTCTGGGGTCCACAACCCTTTCAATGACATCACAATTTCCCATCCGTTTGAGCTCATCCATTACTAGGGCCACCGAAACTCGTCTAGGTGAATGTATGGCAGGCTGAGCATCTGGTTTGAGTTTGTTGTGTTGCTCCCCTTCAATACGGCCTAGTCCTGTGAAAACATCTGTATATCGGACTATAATATCATTATGTTGTGATGAACACATTTAATGAGTCCCATCTACATGTTTTTAGTCTCAATAGGGGCTACGTATATCATCCTCCAAAATCTGGCATTCAATGTCATAGTATTTGCCTTTGTATTCACCCAACAGCAAACAATTTGCCCAACAACAACTTCAGCATGTGTCAATACATCCATCTGCTTTTCTAGGGTACCCTGATAATTAGGTCATTGGAACCAATAGTTTGAAAGACCATTTTGTAGCTTTACTTTAAAGTGTCTTCTCCCTGAGAGAAAGAACGCATTATCGTTTTGAGAGGACTCTCCTGTTTATAGTTAGAGCCTGGCCAAATCCAACCTTGGAAAAGCTGTGTGTGTGTCTTGTTAGTCTTTTTGGTTGCAGTTTAAGAAACCACTGACATTATGGGGTCTATGCACGGCGGTATTTCCGGTGAAGGTGTAAGGATGCTCGATAACTTCCGCCGATCGTAGAGTCCAATGCAATACCGAGAATTTATATTGAATTTTATACTCCATGGTTATACTAAAGAAACGTTAGTCACAAAAACAGACAAAACAGACACCCATCGTTGTGTTTATGCTTCTTTTTAAAATTATATTAAATAAACATAACTATATATAAAATTACATCTAAACGTTTCATTTCAAAGATGGGAGGACAGTAAATTTTGAAGATTCTGCCATAATCCCGTTTTCCTCGGTTTTCCTCCGCTTCAATCTCCCCAAACGGAAACTGACGAGCATCCTTGCGTCAAATGCGGAACTTATGGGTGCATATAGCCTATTGGAGATTGACAGAGTTGTTGTTCTGGACATGCTGGCACCAGAAACCCAAATCCGCGACCTGGAAGGTCACACGACGTGCCTAACTTCAGGGTCTGAGTGTTAGCTGCATAATCGATCGAGATATGCTTCAGTCTATCTGTATATGTGTGGAAAATGAATGTTTAGCTAATTTCTTAGCCAATGAGAAAAATCATTCAACCTGAAGCAAGGACGTAGCTTAGACCTTGGTGATGGATATAACTTCTGTGTTTTTTGTAAACAGGTCTTGAAGCTGACTTCTGTTGATGAAACTGCAAACTATCTTCAGGAAAAAAACATTTTAGGTTATTATAATTTTGACTCCATATTCATTCATCATATCTGTAAATCCCAATACACTATATAGCAACTGTTATGTAGTCAGCCAGATCCAGGCCGAAACCAGACCAGATGGAGGACCTGAGCCTAGACACGAGTCACGAGTCACGACCACATTGAACGCATCCTTGAAGTGTCAGCAGAGATTGTGTCAACTAGAAACTCCCCTGTAAAGGCCTCATCGACACGACAGCCATCGGCACTGATCCTCACCAAACCCGTCTCCATACCAACATGAATCCGATCTTCAACCAGATGGAACTGGATAATATTCTGATTGTTCCAATCCAATCTCACTTCTGGCCTATAATGCTGCCTGACTCATAATCATGCACTGTTCGTTCATTGGCCAGAGGAGAACTGGCCCTGAACTAAATTAATAATTATAAAATTAAAATTAAAAATAAAATTATTTTTTTTTTAAAAAACAAAAAATGAAACATCACTGAACTTACTGAAGCTGAACATATTTTCTTCTGGGAACAAACTTTTTTGCATTATTTTCCTGTTATCTCTGCTGTAAAAGCGCTCTATAAATAAATGTGACTTGACTTGAGTAAAAATACTCACAATTTATACCAATAATATTTTTTAGAGCTTGGCATAATTTAAATAATATAAATGTATATTCATTTAAAAAAAGTATATATTTTTAAGAGTGCTCAGCAGTCGCAAAGGGGTACTTGTGAGTTTCTGAATCATACAATGGTGGAATGGTAGGGACTTCACGGTCACAAACAAGCACAAGTGAAGACCACAAGTCCGCAAGTCCACAACAAGCGTGGCATTTGGGAAAATTAGGTTGAGCAGAGTTACAAATGAGAAGCAATGCAATGACTAGTATCAATGGGAGAGAAGACAATGGAGCTCATGTGATCTCCTGATGCAGTTGGATACTACAGTGACTCAGTGACCCCCAGCGATGCTAAATTGTAGTGCTGGGAGTAATATTTGATTCTCTCAGGAGAGTATCTACCAGTTGGGTGTGTCATTTGATTAAAATAGATCATATTTAATAACTACAGGCTTAAAATATTCTAAGAACTGCATTTAGGCTAATTCCAGGAGCAAGTCACAACATCTTCATATCCTGGGAAACAATAAAAATTACGCAAGATAGCGTGTGTTGAGGAACTTGTTTTTACATCTGTGAGAAAAGATTTGACTCAGTTTCGGTAACAGTTTCCTTGTTGATTTGTTTAATTGTTTGTTTCATGAATTGCATGTTGTTCTTTGCTGATGGTACTATAAGAATGTGACAATACAATATAAAAATATTACACCTACAGTAAGTGACTGAAACCCACTGAATAAGAGAGAAAGAGAATGACATAGAGGAAGCCCGACAATGAATGTGGAATGTGATTCATCCACTTGCATGTTTGGCTATAGGTAGAAGTCTCTGAGAAAGTTCCTGTCGGCCTTTTTAGGTCACCGCCACAGGATTTGAATCTATTGCTAATACTACGACAGCTTCCACACTGGCTCACACGAATAAATGACCCACCTGAGAATGTGTTAGAAATTAGAAGCCATTTAGAGCATATAACTTTGAGAGGAGTCATTTTACTGCGGGTATTTGGAAAATGAAAATCTAAGCAATTCTTGCTGCTCATCATTCTCGAGTATCAAATACAGTATTTTTGGATCATGAAAATATTGAATTTTACACAGATGCCTGTGAGGTTTAAACTATGTAAAGGTCACATGTAATTGTAACTTTCACAACTGTTTTATGGGGTTTTTTTTTTTGAAAGATGCGTCATTGGTTAAAAAAACGTAATGAGAGACCGCACCAATCCTCTGGATATATAAGGTGACAAAGAACTTATTAAAATATTTCAGCAGGGCGGAACTGTAAGAATTAACTGATGAATAATCACTGCAACATGTAATGATAGGAACAGGTCACTGTGTGGTTGTTTCACAATCTGTGTAATTTCATTTTCATTTTTTGTTTCAGTAGTCATTTTTAATATACTTGATTGGAGCCAGAACATTTAAGGTTGTAACTATTGTAATGTGAATGGCGTTTAAACTATCGCTGAGGTGAAATGTGCCATGCAGTGTCATAGGTTAGATGGTGGACTGCAATTGACACCAACCTCTAGAGTTGTCTCTCAAATTTCTGTTTTCAAAACAAAAAAAACTGCAATGTTATTACATTTTTTCAAAGGCTTTAAACCATAAAATACAAAATAGTATATTGTATTTCACATTAGAGCTGCACGCTTCTATGGAAGCTTATGTGTAGCATTATTCAATTTGAAATGTAATATGCAAAATGACAATGCAATATGTAAAATATGTAAAATTACCATGCTAGCAACATTTGTTGCAAAATGAAAATGAAATGACAATTTACATTTGCCATTTCATACACTAGTTTTAATATGCATATTGAAAAGCTTTATAAGTGGCAAAATTAAAATGAAAATGCATTACAGAAATGATTAGATATGTGTAACATGTTCAAGCAAAAACTGTGGCAAAATGCTATTCAAATGCTATTTTTATTAATTGCATTTACACTCACAGTCAAGACACATTTTCATGAAATGCCCCGCAATGGATGTAGCAAAATTCATGTGCACATTGAAAATGCATTCCGAGCCGATCACGCCCCCTCCTGGCCTGTCAATCACTGCATCAAGGCGGGGCTCGGCAACAACAGGTAAACATAGCATATGGCTATGTTACGTGTTTTGAGCTGTTGAAAAAATTGCTGCGGTAGAGCTAATATTAGTGTTAAATCATCTTCGGAAATACTACCTTTTCTCTGTTCACGCTCCACTTTATCTGCTAAATGATTTAAAAGGGGGGTTTACTGCTTTTTTTCATTGCATGATTCTGTTTATGGGGTGCAATATAACATGTATTTGTGTTTTTTCTATTTTAAAAAGTTCATAAACTTCACATTTATTGCAAGCCGCGCTCTCTACTGTGTCCTCGAAAGACTGGTTGACTTCCTGAGTCTATGAAACCACTCCCTCAGAAACAGGCAGTGGGCTCAGATTGGTTAGTTTGGGCTGGTGTGTGGTGATTGGCTAAACTGTCGCTCACGTTGTCTGGAAAGTTAACGCCCATTACCTTTACAGGCGAAACATGCCTGCGCTCCGGTCCAGATGTAAATAATGGTGTGGAACTGCAGTATCAGTTTGAACAGTATGAGCAGAAAAGACAGAGGAAGCAGTGATGAAGAGAGGCAAGCAGAACCTCACCACACACGGCTCTTACTAAACGTTTCTGAATGATAATTTGCTAAATTTTTTTAACTTTATACACGTTTGTTTAACACAATAGCATCTGACTGGCAACAATAGCAACTGACTGGCTGCTAATGTTATACTCAAACAGCGTTGGCAAGTTTACGTTCTTGATCAAATCGAAAATAACGTCATAAAACATATATACATGAAAAATATGTTTAAAACATTGGTACTTATACAAAATTCAGGTCCATAATGTTTGTACGCGTTTTTCGTAGACACAAACTATCATAACTAGTAGCTAACTAATAACTAGTGGCTATAAAGCCAGCGCTGGCATTTGAAAAAAATAAAACACAAGGCTACGTCTGGAATTATACATGCAAATACATTTAAAATGATTAAGTCTTAGCCTACTTACAGGTTGTGGCCCAACAACGGCTGCCTCTAGTTTTAAAGTTGGAACTGCTTCATGTTTTAGTAACAGTTTCTTGTTGAATCCGGTGTTGAACTCGTGGAGATTCTGGAAGCTTTCTTCCGTAAAAATGCGCAGCACAGAGAGCTAAATTACGATCGTCATTTTCAGGAACATAATCAAACATAAATGTATCCATTGTTGACGAAGTACAGCATCCATGGAAAGCCCGAACACAGAAGACCTGACAGCTACGTGAACATAACACACTCAACGAGCCACAGAAATATGCGCATGCCCTTTTTTTTCATTTTCCGGAAGGAGGGGTTGATGCAAATGCGTGGGTTAGTGACGTACCATAACCCAGCTGTAGTCCCAATCGAGTCGTTTTTGTAGGCATTATACTTCCTGATTTTTAAAAGACGATATCTCTGCTTACACTGAACTTTCAACGCTGCAACTTTGCAGATACTGTTCATGCACCAACAGCAACATTACACACTATTTAAAATCAAAAAAGTGAAATCGCAATCAAACCCCCCCCCCCCCTTAACGCTCGTATTAGCTCTGTCGCAGCAATTTTTTCAACAGCTCAAAACACGTAACATAGCCATTTGCTATGTTTGTTGTTGCCGAGCCCCGCCTTGATGCAGTGATTGACAGGCCAGGAGGGGGCGTGATCGGCTCAGAATGCATTTTCAAAGTGCACATGAATTTTGCTACATCCATTGCGGGGCATTTCAAGAAAAATCGCGAGTGTCTTGACTGTGAGTGTTAATGCAATTAATAAAAATAGCATTTGAATGATCATTTTGCCACAGTTTTTGCTTGAACATGTTACACATATCTAATCATTTCTATAATGCATTTTCATTTTAATTTTGCCACTTATAAAGCGTTTCAATATGCATATTAAAACTAATGTATGAAATGGCAAATGTAAACTATCAAATTTCATTTTCATTTTGCATCAAACGTTGCTACAATGGTAATGTAAAATGTAAATTTAAATACAAAATGCAATGCCATTTTACATATTGCATTGTCATTTTGCATATTACATTTCAAATTGAATAATGCTACACATAAGCTTCCATACGATTCTGGATAAATTGTTAAATTGTATTTTTTTTTCATACAGAGATCATGATTCTCCCATGATTTCAACAGACAACTGAACATGTGATTTACTAGGGGTTCTGACAAAATGTTAATTGCTACAGTCTATTTAAAATGTTTATTTCAAGTGGTTAACCAAATTCAACTGAAAATGCAACTTTTAATGACTTCTGCAGTCTCAAAATTATTCAACTCATTCATGGCAAGCATTTTTAGTACTTAGTAGAACACCCTTTTGCTATTATGAACTGCCGTAAACAAGATGTAAATAACCCAACACCAGCTTCTGGCAGGTATCTTTATCCTGTTCCTCTTGAGCAATGGCCTCCTGTTCAATAATATTCTTGGGTTTGTGTGATGAAACCGCTGCCTTTAAAGGACAACGTTCGTGGTTCGACTGGTCGAGACTGTTTTCCAAGATGGCTCCTGCCTGTATGCGAAGTGGACTGTCTTTAGAAAGTATAGTCTTATTAAACGGTCTATACACTTACAAAGTTCTCAATGCTTCGTTCTGCATGTAGGGACCCTCATTATGTTACTGTGTTAGTGTGGCGCTATTTTGAGCCTTGTTAGTGGTATAAACTAGCGATTTCTTTTTACTTGTTCTATGCCCTATATACTAGCATAATAAGCTAAAAAGATTTTAGAGATAAAACTCTTTACATTCGATTATCATGAAAACAAATCTCAGAGAACGGTTGACTAGGTACCAATGTGTTATTAGACCAAAGGTTCATTTTGCACCGGAGATCTCCTTTAAATCCCGTCAGAGATTTTCTATGGCGTTTAAGTCAGCTGACTGTGATGGCCACTGTATCTTTCAAGACTTCTTTTGTAACCAAGCCTTGGTGGAATTTGAGGTATGCTTTGTCCTGCTGGAAGGTCGAATGGCGCCCAAGCTTCAGATTCCTCACTGACAGCATGACGTTTTAGGATTTCCTGTTACTTCAATGAATCCATATAGCCTTTCACACGCTGCAGATTTCCATTGCCAGAGGATACAAAGCAGCCCCAGAGCATCTCCGAACACCACCATGCTGAACTGTAGACCGTGTTCTTTTCAGCGTAAGCTTCATTCTTCTTCCTCTGGACATACCGCTGATCCATAGGGCTGAAAAGTTCCAGTTCTGTTTAATCGCTCCACAGAACAGAATCCCCAAACCTCTTTGGTTTATTATTTGAGCACATTTCTTGTGCTTTTGGGTCAGTAGTGGTGTATGTCTTGGAGTTCTGGCATGGAAACCGCATGCGTTTAGTATGTGCCTTACTGTGAAAGCTGAAACCTCAGCGCATGTTGCCACCAAGTCTTGCTGCAGGTCTTTTGTCACTCAAGGGTTTTTCTGAGCCTGACTTCTCAGAAATCTGGTTGCAGCGGTTGATGACTTCCTTTTTCTGCCCCTTCCTGGTAGTGTAACCACTTTTCCTTTAACTTTGAACTTGCCAACTATGCTTTCAATGGTGTCTCTAAGAACATTTAGTGCCATTTTATCCCAGTACTTCTGTGATAATATGAATATTTGTAACACAGAAATAACAAAACATTGTGATTGAAAAGCCTGTTTGTGGAAGCTGTTTCATACTGATTTATGACTCTCTCTGGATCAGCAGCAGAGCCAAAGCAAATTTTAAAGTTCTGGTATGATTTTGTCAAAGGTTTAATAGACACAGGCGCATCATGTTAATTAGGGCCTGACTGCGCACCAATGGTGTGAGGACCCTCTTGGAATGGCTCTGTTTATTTAGATTTAGATTTTAGATTGCAAGGGTGTTTGAATTGCGATCGCGATCTTTTAACGATTAACCGTGCAGCTCTATTTCAGTTCCGTCTCTACCCATAACTACATAGAAACCACACACCGATGTATTAAAAACAACTCAGAACATCTTAGCAACTGCAAAGCAATGACCAAGAACCCCCTAGCAACCAAATAGCAACACTCAATGCTCTACATAGCACAACATTCACATCACAGCAAAAAGTAAAAACAATCGCTGCATAGCAACCCACAACATTCAAGCAAAAACACAGCTATGTGTTAAAAACAATTCAGAACACCTTAGCAACTGCATAGCAACCAGCCAGAACCCCTTTGCAACACACTAAAAAAACACTCAGAAAAACTTAAAGGGATACTCCACTTTTTTTGGAAATAGGCTCATTTTACCACTCCCTCAGAGTTAAATTGTTGGGTTTTACCGTTTTTGAATCCAGACAGTTTCTGGTCTCATTGACTTCCATAGTAGGAAAAAATATACCATGGAAGTCAATGAGACCAGAAACTGTCTGGTTACTGATATTCTTCTAAATATCCGAAAATCGGCTGAATGGATTCAAAAACGGTAAAACCCAACTGTTTAACTCTGGGAGAGTGGTAAAATGAGCCTATTTCCAAAAAAAAGTGGAGAATCCCTTTAACAACTGTATAACAACTTCCTGTCAACACCTTAGCAGTTTTTGTTCTTCAGAAATGCAACTATTTATTTTGTAATTGTTTTCAGGCCATGTTGTTAGCTGCACTAGGTGGCTTAAATACACGCACAAACACAGTCATCAAGGATGCTTTTGATCATTTCGGCATAACCACTCTAGTCCTTTTGTTGCTGATGTTTGCGTGTGCTGTTACTAGGTCTACCCTTGATTCAAGTAGTCTGAAGTGCCTTTTGAGCTCTTTTTCAAGGCCCTTTAAAACTCTGAAACAGAGAGCATGGTCACGCAGAGGCTTGTTTATTATTCTTTTAAGGTCAATCCTCACATTAGATAAAAATGTGGGTGAGGTGGATTTTATGTAACATTGAGCTGGTTCAGTCCAGTTGGCCCTGTCATCCCCTCAAAAACACATTTCAGATGAACCTTAAATCATCCAGCTGTGAAATTTTTAGCTCACTAGTCAACAACGTCCACATTCTCGGGCCTGAAAAAATGCGTTGGAACCAGTATGTGTGCATTGATATTGTGCTCTGTCATTGAACGCCCTATGACGACATTACATCAGGACAATCTAAGGTTGCAAAGCACAACCTGGTCAAAGAATAACTAAAAGCATTTGCATTGCGATCAAACAGGAAATCATGGCTTAAGAGAAACTACAGATAAAATTAATTCATTGAAGCTATAAGAGAGTATGTAGTTTCACTTAGCATTAAGATTTCAGATTAAAATTAAAACATATAGTAGGTCCGTAAAAATTTCGGACACTTCAGAGAGACTCAGAGAGAAATATCTCACAGTCACAGCCATTGCATTAGATATCACATCAAACCAAGCACCATTTGCAACCAAACCACATTGGACCTACTCACAGAACTAACGTCAGAGTCATTTTTCACAATGTTTTTTTTTTTTTTTCAACGGCTGTGTCAGTGATTTCATACAGGTGTCCTAGCAGAGTAACCACAGGTGTAGTTTATCTCATTAACTATGAACATGATCCACTGATTTTTGACATACACAGGGTAACTTACATTGATTTTGTCTTCGTTTTGAACAGTATGTCTATTTTTAAACCTAACAAATTTATTTTTGTGAACAAAGCTTCATAAAATAAATACCATTTGATTTGACATTTTGTTATCTAATGCAATGACACCAAGATATTTTATACATGACTATGACATACATATATTTATATAGCCTACAGTAGAGTAGGTACCAAATCAGTACTAAAATTTAAAAAATGTGACGCTTTGAGCGATGTTGATCAGAATCGTTCTTTTACGATTACGGAATACTCAACAGCGTTCAAAGCATCATTATTTTTAAATCTCAGTACCAACTTGGCATTAGTACTTTTGACAACACTAATATACAGTATATGGGCAATGGTGTATGGAGCGAATTATGTGCCAAAACTTCACACACACTCAAAGCATGTTTTACTCACACCCAATGATTCACAAACAAACTCAGTGTGGTTTGTAAATACAAAACATCACTCGCAAACTAATGCATATTGTTCTGCAAATAAAAAACGTACCTATGAAACAAATACAGTATGTTTTACATATACATGGAAATGTATTTCTTCAATGACAAAAATATCCTCCAAGTACAAACTAAAATATTTCAAGTACAAAAAAAATTACTTCAAGTAAAACAAAAACCTTCAAGTGCAAAACAAAATTCTACAAGAACAAAACAAAATTCTACAAGTACAAAACAAAATTCTACAAGTACAAAACAAAAACCTTCAAGTACAAAGCAAAATTCTACAAGTACAAAACAAAAACCTTCAAGTACAAAGCAAAATTCTACAAGTACAAAACAAAATTCTACAAGTACGAAAAACTGTCACGTGACTTTTGGCACTATTTTTCCATGTCCAGGCAGATTTTCTCATAAATGCAGTTGAGCAACTTCCTATTCTAGAACAGTAGATGGAGCTACGATAGGGGATCAATTTTGCGCTAGTCTCTCGGGAGCAACAATGATGTGAAACGCGCGCGTGCAAAGAGGTTTTGGTAAATGTTTATTATATAGACAGAAATCCACATTTTGAGTGTGTGTGTGTGAGGTTTTGGCACATAATTCGCTCCATACCGAACGAGCTAGCTAAAATTAATTTCTAAAGGTAAAAATATGTCTATACAAAACAAATATTTCTCATAAAACAAAAGTAAAAATAATTTAAAAAAGCACAACAGCCTGCACAATTCACCAAAAGCCAATGACCTTCAAAGAAAATATCTTCAAAAATATTTATCCAGAGGTCATTAGGTCAGTGCCAAAATTCCAATATCACACCATCATCAGTGTCTTTGCACACCTTATCTTATTATAAATTAGTTTATACGACCATAATTTGTCGTATTTACATATAAAACATTTACCATAGCAAATACATTTATGTTGAAATCTATCAAACAATTAGCTACATACTGTATACCTCATCTAATAACATACAATCCTGGGCAAAAAAAGAAAGAAAGAAGGGCCAAGCCAAAAATGGCAAAATATTCCGTGGTCTTAATTATTTTGATCACAGATCAGGAAATTTAATAGCAAGAATTTCAAAACTACTGTAGATAAAGTAACAGCACAGAATAGCCCTAACTTGAAGACAGCTTTATACAGGAAGAAAAGTCAGTGTTGTTCTTCAATGTTAATGGCTTCAAATAGTTCATGAGTAGGGTTGGGTATCGAGAATCGAGTATCGATTGGAATCGGGACTAACTTTTAGTTTTTCCCGGAATCGTTCAAAAGTTAAAATTTCGATTCCTAGTTTCGATATTCACAGTCCGCCGACCGGAAGAAGAAACCGCTGAACAACATCAACGAAGAAGCGTCTACCGGAAGTGTTGGCATGACCGCACGAGTCGAACATGAGTAGCTTTGTCGGCGGTCCAAAGTGTGTCTTCACTTTTCTAAAAATAACGAAATCTCGGCAAAATGCAAAATTTGTGACAAAAGGAGTATTTGTGACAGAAGGAGTATTTCCTTCAGAAAGACCATTGGTTAGCTAAACTTTTTTGACCCTGCCTCTTAAAAGAATCGGAATCGAGAATCTTTAGGAACCAGAATTGAAACAAGGAATCGGAATCGGAATCAGAATCGTTCAAATTCAAACGATACCCAACCCTATTCATGAGTAGTTGAAATATGTCTCCCGGTTCGTTTAAGTTTAATGTGAGACCAAATATTCACTATAGGGTTGAAATCATGAGCCTAGTGGACTTGTTCTCAAGCCACTTCTTGGTTGTCTTTGCAGTTTTATATATTGAGCAGCATACGCAGTTACCTGAAAGTGCTTTCCTAAAATTGTTAGTTCACCCAAATATTCTATCATCAATATTGTTTCAAACCCATAAGAGTTTTGTTTATCTTTAAACCCCCAAAATATCTGTCCCTCCATAGAAAGTCTGTGCAACCATAAATTTGATGCTTCAACAAGTTCATTAACACATTACAAACAAAATTAATTTGAACTGACTGGTTTAATCCAAGTCTTCTGCAGAGGCAGTCACTTTATATAATGAACAGATTTAGTTTAGACTTTAATTTACATATAAATACTGATCAACGCACACACATTGAGACAAACAACTTGTGTGGCATTACAAAGAGCTAAAAAATCTGGATGACGTAAAGCTAACATTTTTAGTAACATCTTTAAACAACAACCAAACCCAAACCCAAAACAGACTTGTCATTCTCTCTCAATTGAGCTACATTATTCCACGAAGCACCCTTTATAAATCCAGTTTTGCATGTTTTAAAATATCAGTACTTAAAATGTCAATTCTTTTAATATTTAACAGAGTTAAAACAAGGCTGTGGACAAGAGGTGTATACTCTGGTGCCCAGCAATGTCATGTTTGCAGAAAGGATAACCAAAACCAACCATCTTACACAACAGCACATAGACTTATTAGAATATTCGCTTCAGGACAATACTCATCCTACATGAAAGGCTATTTCATTTAATAGTTTCTTAAAACATATTATCTAACTATAAGAGAGAACATATTAACATTCCTGAACTGACTTTCAATAGCCTTCTGCCCCATCAACACACACACACACACACACACACACACACACACACACACACACACACACACACACACACACACACACCTGCTGGTGGTTTCAGCTGAGCTTTAATACCCACGGGTGGGGTTACATACACACTGCCGTGTTTAAACAAGACTCACGGTCAGCTGAATAGCCTCCTCCTCCTTTTTCTTTCCAACCTGGTGGCACAGGTTTGTCTCACCTTATTTCGGAAGCACGGAAGATCAGAAGTCAGCAGGAACAGCGTGCAGCTGTGAAAACTGATTCCCAGCAAACAAATCCCCCCTCAGGCCTCTGTCGGTAAGTTTATCCGTATTTCTGTATCAGTGGTCACGAACACAGGGAAAAGTTCATGGTGATTTGTTTGTAAGACAGAGTTGTTTTTATTTAGGAATGATTTGGTGAAAAATGAAAAGCTAGAGTCTTTTGGATGTCTTAACCAAACATAGAGCTTATAATATAATTTTAAAACTAAGCAATACAAAGTTACAATAACAACTGAGCTTATAATGTTACAATACTTTTTTGACAAACATATCACGGTCACAACCGTGTTGTTTTCCGAGTATCAGCACGGTACGTTAGTTTTAAACCAACAACGTGATTGCAAATGTGATTTTTATATAAAATAAATGATAATTTTAAGTCAATAACTTACATTTTAGGAACAATTTTGCCAGTATCTTAACTTTTTCCCAAATCCAAACCAAGAAACCAAGACGACCGCAAAAGTCTAAAGTCAGACCAAAAACAAAACACAGAGCGTTAACGTTCGTGAGGTAACCGATTCGTTTTAATGAATCGGTTGAGTGAATGATTCAATGTCTGATTCTGAAAGGCTGAATTCAGAATAACATATTACTAGGTAGACCAACAGTCCTGTTTTCCCAGGACTTGTCTTCACGTCCTGTTCTGGCTGTTTTTATAAAGTGATGAAAATGCCCTGGTTTTCACAAAACTGCTGGGAAAGATCAGCTCTACAGTAAAATATGGGCAAACAAGGAGCATGAGGAAGAAAAACAGGAGAGGAATAAAACAGGATATAAATATTTTGTTAGTTCGTTTTTGTAACCTCCGAGAAGCCTATCTGAATTTGTGTCTTGTAATATAATTTTCTATCCATACACGGAGGCATAGCCTACTTTAAATGTATTGAAATTAATAAGGCATCTTTGAGTAAACTTCGAGTATAATTTGAGGAACTGTTGTTTCACCATAATAAAAGCATAATACTAACCCTCTTTTCTTTCATGTTTGGAACACATACGAAGATGTTTTTAATAAAATCAGAGCAGTTTCTGTCCCTCCATTGACTGCTACGCAAGTTTGACTCTTCAAAAAGTGAACAAAGAGATTGTAAAACTTAATACGAATTGATCAGTTTACTCCAAATTTTCCGAAGAGACTTGTTCGCTTTATGACGAACGGTTTGAATTTAAGCTTTTATTTACATAGTTCATTCATTCAAATTGTGTAATATAGTTAGTGGGAATAGGTCTTGTTGTATAATGTTTAAAATGTCTTGTCAGGCAGTCTCCTATTTGGAATGCAAAAGCCTTGATTATTAATTTCTGCCCTTCTTCTCCAGCCTGACACCATGAATATCTCACTTGAGAACCCCTACGGAGATGTCGCCATCCCTCGTGCCAAGTTGCGGGATGAGGGTGACTCCAGCACCATCATCATGAACCCAATGGCGTTAGAGAGCGCCTATAACAACCGTAATTCCGCCTCAAACCCCTACAGCAGCTTCAAAACTCCAGGGGAGATCAACACCTCGGGCGTTCCGGTTTACGGAGAGGCCAGGAACGGCAGCCAGAACCCCCCTCCTTACAACAACCAGCCAGGATACACGGTGAAGGAAAGCGACGAGCAGGTGGGACGCTGCTACGCCTGTTGCTGCCCGTGCCGGAGGAGGAAGTAAGACCAGATGATGTTAGGAACCATTATTCAGCCTCCCAAATTTTGAAAGCCATATAGTTCTAAAATGACTGGATTATATGGAACCTTAGCCCTGGACACCATACTGTGGTTTGGACAAAACAAGAGCTGACCTTCTGTGCCTGCACCGAAACTTGTTATATTAAATATTTACTTTTGGATTACTATGTCAAACAGTGCTTTGTTCAATTGGCACAGTTAAGTTTGACTGGATTACTCTTTGTGGACCACTTTGAAGTAGCCTTACCTATGTGTGCCTCATACAATGGCATGCTGAGATACTCCCCTTCATTCTAGCATTACCCATTTGTTCACTCACTCACTTAAACTAAGTTTTTTGAATAATGTTGTTGTTAATGGAGTGCTTCTTTAAATTATAATGACACTGAACTGGTGTACACAGAGGTGAGGCTCTCTTCACAATACGTCCTGGTGGGCTTCATTTGGTTTTTGAGCCACACCCTGACGTGCCGTCAGACACAGGTCAGTGAAACTTGAGGAAGAACTCTCATTCTTTTTCTAAAGAATATACAAAAGGACACTATCATCTCTTCCTGCACAAGGAGTGTTGTGGCATCCGAGTTTCTACTGAACAAGCTTTTCTGGTTGCTGTAGACACACTTCTGACGCATTGTGTCTATTGGTTAAGCTGCCAAAGAGACAGTTCAGTGGAAGATAAAACTGTTCTAGTACTGATATTATTTTATCATAAGTAATATTATAGTTAAATTTAATAAAATGGGGCATGACTGTTTTTTTGTCCATAAGACTGAGCCTGACTACTAAAATATGCCAACCAAAAATGTTTTAGATGTCTGTATTATATGTTAGGCACGTTGATCAATATATTTTTTGATACATAAAATCACTTTTGTCTCCATAAACGGTTGTCTTTTTACTTAATAACTTACTCGCTGCTTTTGACGAGGTCTTTGTGACGTCAAATTCTTTGTAGCTGAGTAAAGGCATATACGCGGATGAACCGGTTTGGGATGCAGTGGCCTTAGAGCAAGTTCCTGGAACAACAGATAGTCACATGGAGTGTAGAACAGCTTGTTAATAGGTGTAATTTAAAGATGCTTTGTGGAATTTGTGCTCAGGGTTATATACTGCCCACTATTGATATACAGCACTGTTCAATTAGATTTCTTTAGATTTATTGTCAGCAGCATAGTGCCAGAGTCAACAGGAAATTATGAATTCAGAGGGAATCACTCACTATTTAAAAGTTAAAAACTTTATCCAGTTTTTATGTTATTTTTTTTAAAGATATTTGCTCAATTTCTTTTTGTGTAAGACTAAGAAATGTTATGTTTGCTATCAAACTGTCCCCCTGTGTGTTCCCATACACACAGTGTTGGATGCAATTAATTACTCTTAATTTTTATGTAATTGCATTAAAGTTGGTTCATAAGTTCACCCAAAAAAAATTCTCAAAAATTTACCTCAAGTTGTTTGATTCGTCCGCGTATAAAGGCATATACGCGGATGAACCGGAGAAGATATTTTACAAAAGAAGATATTTTTAAGAATGTTGGATCCCAGACAGTTGATGGCACCCATTGACCAGTAGGAAAAAAATACTATGGAAGTCAATGGCTACCTGGTATCCAACATTCTTTAAAATATCTTCTTTTGTGTTCATCAAACTCATACAAATTTGGAACAGCTTGATGGGAAGTAAATTATGACAATTTTCATTTTTGGGTGAACTATACCTTTAAATACTGCATTGACTGTACAATTCTATATAAAACAATAGTGGATTGAACATCAAAATTGAATGTCTACATTAGAGTCTACATTAGATACACTAGAACATCAAAATTGAATGTCTACAAAATCTGTTTTAATGCAACCTTCTCACTTTAAATACTTTGGTCATATTGCAAATAATTTATGCAATTTTATATTATTTATATGAAAGAATTCATGTTGCCGTTTCATGCCTTTGCTTGTATCTGGTTGATATTGATATGGGATTTAGAAAGCAATTAATAATAAGTCATGCAATACTTTTTAGAGAGAGTAATTATAACAGTCATCATATTAAACTGTTGAAGATGTGATTAGTAGCTAGTCATTAATTATATTTTTAGAGTAGCCTAGCTTAACCAACACTGTACACGCATGATTAATCCCCTTGTAAAACCCATGGTAATACTTCAAAAACTGCAATTTCATAAATTAATGTCGGGATCTCATTCAAACAGCTTTGAGAAGCTTTGATGAACTTTTGTCTTTTTTTTTTTTTTTGACAGTGGTGGTTACTATCAAGTTTACACACTTTTATTGAAAGAGCAGTTGGTTAACTGTTAGTAGGCTACTAAATATGGTATTTTGGCTGAAATTATGGTTATGATGATTTTTTGTAAGGCTAGTTTACACTGTCACTTGTTAATAGTGACCGGTTAAAATTATATGGTTAATTTAATTTAAGTTATGATGGGTATAATATGTAGTCTATCTATATCATTAATATACATACATGTATATATTTCATAAAGAAAAAAAAATAATATATATATATATATATATATATATATTTACACACGATTAAGGGGGAAATACCTAACAAGGACAAACGTGCTTAGTTCTTAAGAGATGAATGAAAATAAATATTTATTTGGTTCTCAAGTAAATAAACTTTAGTTGCAGACTTCATTTAGCGCCAGTAGGGGGAGTGCGCTTATTTAAAATACACCCCTCAGGAACCCATACCTGACGATGTTTTCTCTGCCTTGTTATAATGGGTTCGGATGGAAATACCATGGTAGCGATGAATTGCCATATTTAAGCATATGTGATACTGAAGTTGCTTAAATACCCGTCTAAATCATTCTTAACAAGCCACACGTGAAAATGCGTACAGAAAAACGCATGGAAGCAAGTCATGCCGCCAATGCGGCATAATGTTGTTCTCATTAAAAAACATAAACCTATTTTTATTTGTTACAACTATACCCGGTCTCCCCTACTCATTTTGATGTTGGGAAGAAATGAAAAAATAATGTCAACAACTGTATTTACTTAGCTAATGATGCAAGTTTTTCACAGCAGTGGAATGGGCTGGTAGCCTACAAATGATAACTACATGTTCGCTGAAGGTCATTGTAAAGTTCAAGGCTTATTAAAAGAGGCGTGTCTTCGTCCGCGTGAGTGTGTTGCTCTGACTGTGATTGGAGGATGGAAAAGAAACGAGAAGCTTCTGAAAGTGAACAGGCGGGCGCGCCGGGAGGGGTCGCGAGGGCCGTCCTCGTCCTGCTGCACTCACTCGATTCCGGGTCCTGAGACTCCTGACTGTCTATGGTCCTGACTCCCACCCTTAGTTGGAGTCGATAGAATCAATTCCCAGAATCAACAAGGGTCAGTAATACCTTTATTAAAACAATTTAGAAATAACATTACCTTGAAATGACGTCACCATAGTTTCCAAGTGGTTTCCAGTAATGCCCAATTTTAAAGAGGCAAAACTGAAAAAATCACGAGGAAAAGCAAAACTCTTTTTGAAGTCACTACCGGTCACTACTGCACTGGGGCGCTTTGTGTGCTTGTAGGTTGTAAGATGTCCTAATTAGGTAGCTGACAAGTAACGTTAACCACAAGCAGAAAATATTAGATTAAAATCTGCATAAATCGAGCAATTAATCACATTAGTCATGTGGTTATAACATCTTAATATTCTATGCACTCTTTAAATTGATATAAGTCTTTTTAATGAACAATTTAAAAAAAATGCCCTTTAAATAATTTAAACTAAAATAAACGTTACACTGCTTGATAGTGCTCCATTACATCTCTTAATCCATATTCCACTGAGACCTTCATTATTAATCAGCATTACATAATGATGAATGACTTTCCTCAAATACCATGGTCCGATTACTCCTTTTTACATTCCCCATGTATAAATATACAACTTTCCTGAGAAGCTTATTGTACTAATCCACCAGAAACTGTGGATATTAACATTGCACTTCTTGTTTTGCCTTTAACGGTTATAAAAAAACTGCCAAATACTTCACAAATTATTGAAGGGGTAAGCCAGCACTCACGAGTACCTGATCAAGCAGCAGCAACCCTTAAGGAAAAGCATTTTAGTCGAAATGTTACCCAATGATGGAATCAAATGATTACTCCAATATCACAACAACAAACTTTTTATATAATCTTCAAAATTTATTATTGACATGTTTCTTGCACTTGGATCTAGTTTGTAATTAATGTCTATGTTACATAAATTGTATTAATAAGACTTTTCTTTTAAAGAATTTCCACAACAAGCTGTGCTTGGTGCACAGAAAAGCCCAGTGTTTGGTTTTCAAAACATTCAAAGCAAAATTTCCAGAGTCCTCTCCCTAATCTTCATACAGGCGTGGTCTAGAAGATTAAGGGAGTCTGGAGGGTCTTTATCCTTCGTTTGGGGTGTAGAGTCTGTTGCACTTGCTAGGTGCTGGTTAATCAAACAAAGAAAAGTCCAAGAACACAAGCCATAAGATCACAAGAACTCGGATTCATATCAAAAGGGCAAAAAAACGTGTGTTAGTAAAAAATATATCTTGCGTTTTGGCACTAATCAAGTTGAGACAGCAAAATACTTTACATTAATCTCCCAACTAATCGCTAGACCAACAAGCAAAGGCATAATTCAACGCCAGAGAACAACGGCAGTGATTATTGGTCACATGTCTTTCCAAAACTCTTTCATAGCGAGTAAATGTGGCCACGATTTTACTGTCAAAATGGCTTGCACCTTGGTGAAGAGCAAACGTTGGACGGTTTTAAAGATGAGTGTCTGATAAAAATGAAGGAACCAAATAACGATGGTCTCTCCTACATTCCCAAGGCTTGCAAAGTTAGCTGTGGAAATCTTCAAACCCTTCACACAGGTCGACTCCAGCCGAAGGCAATATGGGCGAACACAGAAAAAAACAAAACAACCGTTTTACTAAAAACAAAATAGAAAAATAATTTAGAGCCCAAAAAAACTGGATGGCATTTCATGGTAAACAAATATTTTACAACATGATGGTCTAAGCATTGCCTTAAAAGTATTTTACAACAACAACAAACAAAAAAATCTAACAAAATGACTGGGAGAACCCAATGGCAATAATGCAACAGTGGTGGTTGTGTGAGTACATATGAACACACATGTATCTCAGTTTAAACAGAGTACATCTCTGCATATGTGAGTGTATTAGTTTTTGAGACCCTGAATGCATCTACACACAGATTAGCGTGTCCATCAGTAGATTCTGAACCCCTCTCGTCTGCGTTACATCGTCCCGAGAGGTTCTCCAAAACGGATCTTCTGGCCTGCTTGCAAATTAAAGGTAAAATCCCGTGGAGCTTCGAATAACAGTACAATAGTGGAGCCCAAGTTGAACTCGCCCAGGTGCTCTCCTTTTCTCATGCTCACGCCTTCCTGGTTGTTGTTTGTTACGTAACTGAAATCGTTGTAAGTTCCTTTGTTGTACCGAGGGTTGTTGGTACGGAGCTCCTAAAGAGAAAAAGCAGCTTGTTAATGTCGATCCACTAAAACAGAATTGGCACAAGCCTTTTAAAAATCCAACTTACAACAGATGGGAAACCTCCCTTTCATTTTAATATGGATAAAATCCAAATCCATTAGAATTAGCAAAAACTATTTTTTAATTTAAGAAATGCACCAGGGTTACAGCTCAATCCTGCTAGTGAAATACCACTTATCAAGTCAGGATACAACAAACAGGTGCTACTGCCATCTACTCATCTCACCCATTAACCCACATTTTTACCCGCTACCGTCTAGTGGTCTGAATTCGGCCCATTACGAATGAGGCCAAATCCACTCAAAGCAGTGCAGCTCAATATTCTGTTAATGTTGAAAAACCACAAGTACATCATACGCCAACAAGAGTGATTCTGTGGCTATACAGCCATTAAACAATATAGGCCCCGAAATAATGAACAACAAGCTGGTGACAATTTCAAACAATATCATCTCAAACGTTCGAAGCTGCTTTGTACTCGTTTAAACTTGTTGCTGGTGTCTCTTAACCCAGCCTTTCTCAAACTTTTTTCAGTCAGGGCACCTTTCAAAAGTGCATAAAATCTCAAGGCACCCCAGTGTAAAATATAATTTAAAAACACTGCATAATCCAAATGTAAATGCAAATGTCTTGTTTAGTTAGACAGAACAGTAATGAACATAGCATAATATGAACTGTAAATAACAATAATAATAAAAACTGTATAGTACCTTTAAAAACAAAGGTTTGCAAAGTAATTCACAAAATAATTAATCAGAGACACAAATGCCATAAAACCGTAAGAGATGGACCGCCCAATACAAGAACCCAATAACAAATCCAGACCAGGAGAACTCAAATGAAGTGCAGGATGCAGTTAAAATAAAATAAAAAGGGGAAGACATTAATATATATATATATATATATACACAATGCAATAAGAAAAAGATGCACGTTAAAAAATGCACCAGAGATAAGCAGGAATGTTTTTCCATATAGTGCTTGTTTTTTTATCCATGCCATGCACACACACACACACCCACATACACCCACACACACAAACAATAATCCACAACAAGAGAGGGAGAAAGATCTACATGCGTGCATGCAGCGCGTATACGCGCTCACACAAGCCAGGGGTGGGGGTGACCACAATCGAGACGTGAGCCTGGTGCGACGCACACAGCCGCCCTATCCTGGCAGGGTTGGATGAGAGGTGGTCAGGTGTCTTTTAAGTTTGCGGAATCATCCCTTGGTTTGATAGTTTCATCCCATATATTAGACACAACGGGAGAGGGCATGTTGCATCCCCAATTTTTCAAAAAAAAAAAAAAAAAAAAAGATCCATGATGTTGTAACTAAAGTGACCTAAATTTACGTTTATTTTTACGTTTCTGTCAGTCTGAGGTGTTGTTGCTATAACGCGTTGCTATGGATTGCGTCACTTCCGTCACGTTTCGTGTCTTGCGAGACGGATTTTTATGCTTAATTTTATATATTTATCTAAAATGAATTTACAATTTTATTAATACGTTCATATGTTTAAAAAGAAGAATGTAAATATGTAAATTCAAATATATTTATATATGAAATGTCAGTTTTTTTTTTTTTTTTTTTAGCCTACGTAATTTTTTGGCGGCACCCCTGACACAGTCAGGGGGCACCCCAGTGTGCCGCGGCACCCACTTTGAGAAAGGCTGTCTTAACCCACTAACCCATGCACTTGTCAACACAGGTATTGTTTTTTTTGTTTTTTTAATTATTATTATATTTTCAATTTAGCTTTAAAGGGGTGGTTCGGAATTTTGGACATCGGGCCTCATTTCCAAGTGAGCCTTAGTGTTACTTATCAGTGGAGAGGAGACAGTTTAAAAAAAAAAAATTCATCCAGTCATCCCAGTTGCATAGTTCACCTGTGCTAGGCTAGCGCGAGTCAACGGTAACTTTTAGCATGCCATTAAAAACAGTTAACCACTCCACAGTGCACCAAAAGCAAATCAATTATAACGCCAGACTATCGAAGTAAGTGTCTGTAGAGAGAATAATGTTAGAAATCAAACTATCATTTTCTTTTTTCAGCAGCGGCGGAATTATACTTCACTCCGGTTGGTAGTAACGTTACTGCGTCAAAAAGTAAATGCAGAACAGAATCACATGACACCGTGTCCTAACTACACGCGATAAAATTCCAGCGACAGCAAGTGTGTCTGTCCACACTAGACGCGACGCGACTGTGAGACGCTACACGTCAATAAAAAAATAATAATAATAAAATAAATAAAAAAAATCACAGCCATTCAGAACAGCGTGAAAGCGGACTGCTGGCCCGAACTCGCATTGGAAATGGGTAAGGACATAATCAAATCATTATTAAAAATCAAAACGTTAACAAAATATACTCATTGACTAATTTTGTTATGAAGAACAGTTGTATGTTTGCATAGAATTGATTTTGAACGCTACATTATATGCTTTCAAAATCTGAGCTTGCTCGCTTGTGGCACAGTGACCTATTTTTAACTAAAATAATGTGTATGTAGCCGCGACATCGCAGAAATAGGAACCGTTTCTAAATTAGAAATCGCGTGTCGCGTCTGGTTAGGACAAAAACTCTGATTAACATGGAAAAGATCCCTTTTATCGCGTGTCGCAGCATCGCGTCGGGTGTAGTTAGGACACGGTGTGACAGTCGGGACGTCTAGCTAGCTTAGTAATAATTGTTGAGGTAAACTAAGGCAACATGGTGATTCGGTGTGCATTTCGCAATTGCAAGAACAAACCTAATAAAATGTTCATCGTGAAGTTTTCACAAATTTCCTTTTGAAGATCCAGAGAGGATTCAACTTTGGATTATTTCTGGGTGTTATCGCGTGCAAATCGCGGGGGATCAGCGGACAATGAATGCTCGTCTTATCGCATGATTTTTCGTGACAAAACGCGGTTCGTAGACAAGATAGAATCGTTGGGTGACAGAGTTGTTGTCAGCTCGTGTAATGCGTTACCTGCTCTTACGGATCAATCATGTTGTGTCGTGTGGTGTGAACAGCTAAACAACTTCAACACTCCTGATTTCACAGAGAACAAGTCATGTGGTGTGAACCACACAGTTCAGCCCGACGTTTTAAAAATCATGTAGTGTGAACAAGGCATTATTTGCCAAAGCAACATTTCTCATTTTCATTTAAGTTTTTCCATCTAATATTTAGGCTATATTTTATTTTAGCTTTATAACAAAACAAAAAAAACTCTTGTTAATTGAAATAGTGAACAATAACACTGCTATGGTAGGCATCGTAAAAGCCCATCCAAGAAGTTTCATTTAAAGCGTCGCTGCTACAGCTTTCAAAGCAGCAAATATTTTGTGAACATCTCAGCGCTGCTGGACTAATCGCCTGCTGTGAGCAATGTTTCTGAATTTATGCAAGATCTACAGGTTCATCTGTAAGGGGTTGTGGAGAGGACTGAAGAACCATCTTTTGGTATTTTTTATGGTGTGCTACTTACTCCTGGGAGCCCGCCAGACCCGACAGATGACTGCTTTAAAAATAGTTTCAGTACAAAAATGGCTCAACAAGCAGCTAGAGCAATGAACTAGATGTTGCACAAGACAATATTTCTAATCTAACAGCTATGATTGAGTGCATGGGCTTTTTGGTTCATACAATCCATATTGGTGTCTTTCTTATTAGGACTTAACACCTTTTATTATAGGAAACTATTTGTTAAATAGCACCAGTAGTCTAGGTGTTAAATTTTAGTATCAGTTTCACCAGTCTACCATGATACACTTGACCAGTCAAATACCTTCTTGCTTCAGTATGAAATGCTTCCTAGTAAACCTTTACATATACCGTAAAACTTAAAGGGTTAGTTCACCAAAAAATGAAAATTAAGTCATTAATTACTCACCCCCATGCTGTACCAACCCCGTAAGACCTTCGTTCATCTTCGGAACACAAATAAAGATATTTTTGATTGAATCTGAGAGCTCGATCAGTCCTACATAGACTGCCTAAGGGACTGGCTCTTGACGGCCCATAAAGTCATTAAAGAAAAGGTTTAAATATTCCATGTGTCTACAGCGGCTCAATTATAAGTTTATCAAGCGACGAGAATACTTTTTGTGCGAAAAAAACATAAATAACGGCTTTATTCTACTATTCTATTACTTCCTTATTGGTGCATGCGCGAGAACTGAGACGAGGACGTTCTCATTCGACTACTTTTTGTTACCGGCTGCTCACCGCTTAGGAGTTTTACCGCCACCTACCGTATAAGACGATGTGCTGATATAGCTGGAAGCACAAAACTTTCTGTTTACAAGCAGAGGAAGATGCGCGCTGTACATACGCTTTTCAATTAGCGTATTTTCCGCACTACAAGGTGCACTTAAAAGCCTTTAATCTTCTCAAAAAACGACAGTGTGCCTTATCATCATCTTATACGGTAGGTGGCAGTAATACTCCTAAGCGGTGAGCAGCCGGTAAAAAGAAGTAGTCAAAGGAGAACCGAGTAGAACGTCCTCGTCTCAGTTCTCGCGCATGCGCCCATAAGGAAGTAATGGAATACTCGAATAAAGTCGTTATTTATGTTTTTTTTTCGCACAAAAAGTAGTCTCGTCGCTTGATAAACTTGTAGTTGAGCCACTGTAGGCACGTGGAATATTTAAACCTTTTCTTTAATGACTTTATGGGCCGTCAAGAGCCAGTCCCTCAGGCAGTCTATGGAAGAGTGATCCAGCTCTCAGACCCCGTTTACACCTGGTATTAAAATGCGATCTGTATCCAGATAAGTTATCCGGATAATAAAAAACGCATGTTAATGCAAGGTGTAAACGCGTTGTGATCGGATCGTGATCGGATCTGCCTGACCACATCTGGAGGTAGTCTGGCTCGCATTGTGTCCGGATCTTTACTAGGTGTAAACGCAATCTGGTTGTTGAAACCACATATGTATATTTTACTCCTCCCAAAAATGCTAAAAAATAAACGAGTGAGAGCGTGTTATATAGGCTATATGTCATATTATAGCCTAGTCAGATGCGACACGCGACACGCATCACCGCAGATGAGCAGCTGAGCGTCTATTCAACGTGCAAACATCGCAAATAAAAGTGAAAGTAAGTCACAGACGCAGTTAACACATCTTCAAGTAAAGAAACGAAATTATCTTACCAGGCCTGTTGCCGCTCTCTCTTATTGATGTCTCTGATTTGGAAATTAGCTGATGATCAATAAAATGCCGCTCAGATCTGTTTTTGGTGGCGTGCAATTGCAATCCAATAAATCTGCATATAACGCAGGAGGTGAAGATCGGATTTATATCCGTTTTGCAAAAACACATTTATGTGGCCAGGTGTAAATGCAATCAGTACTTATTATCCGGATAACTTATCTGGATACAGATCGCATTTTAATACCAGGTGTAAACGGGGTCTCAGATTCAATCAAAAATATCTTTGTGTTCCGAAGACGAACGAAGGTCTTACGGGGTTGGAACAGCATGGGGGTGAGTAAATAATGACTTAATCTTTATTTTTGGGTGAACTAACCCTTTAAAATAATAGTCGAGTCCCAAATAGACGCCTGTCTCTTTTACACGCCTGGTGTGACTGCAGGTTGCTAAATAAAAGCCGGGACTGTGTTTTAGTTTCGGTTTGTATTTAATCTTCTAAAACCAGTCAGATCGTCTGCTTTTTGGCGGTCGCCAAAAAAAAATTGTCGTCCCGCCAAAGCCTTTTTGATCAGTGAGTGATGTAGAATAGAAACTGCGGAAGCGCTCGCACACTCTCACGTCTTCAAACAACACGAGCGCTGTCTTGCTTTCTCTCCCTCGCGCATATTAAAGAGGCTACATGCGTTTTCCTGAAATTTGACACCTGTGGCCAAAAAAACAGAACTGCTCTTCCTTTCTGCTCGCTCTCGCTCGTATGTGCACACTTCACAAGTCATCTGCTGCAAGGAGGTCAACATTATGTTTACAGAGGTAAGAACAGTCAAATACATATATTGTTTGAGATAAGTGTTCTGTTTGCGCCTCGAGTGTAGGCTACATGCTGACTAGCGGTGGTGGCAGAACGATCTGAAACGTTTAACATGAACGCGCTTGACGTCACATCCGCAGACAGCGTGGGAAAAGTCCGACCCGACAGAAAATAGGAAAAATAGGATACAGGCTTATAGGTGCACCCACTGTGAGCGGACAAGCTGTCAGTATGCTCATTAGGAGATGTTTGAGTCATAAATGGTAAAATAAAAAGGGTATTGTTACGTTTATTTTGGGGGAAAAAGCTGCATATAGCCTCTTTAATCAAAATCAACTGACACAGTCAAAGGTCAGAAGACCGCAGTTTCATGTGGAGCATTTATGGCGCTTTTCCACTGCATAGTACGGTACGGTTCGGCTCAGTACGCTTCGACTCGGCGCGGAACAGTTCGGATCGCTTTTCGTTTCCACTGCAGTAGTAGTGTGTGGGACTGATCGTTATTTGCGCGCGCCTCTACTGCCATGACATCATCTTAAAAGCGCCACATTTTCAAACCCACAACACAGGAACAATGGAGACTCTCGAGGGGATGGTGTTCCTGATTCTCGGTATGTGGTTGTTTTTAACTGCTAGACGGAAAAATGTGTTTAAAATGAGGCTGATGGCAGCAAAACAAAAATACTGCTAAAAAAGTGTCTCGTGTCTCAAATCCAATGACGCTAGTAGTGACGCAGGGAATGACGATTCTGTCTGACCAATCAGTGATCTGCAGTGTTTCACGTCACATTTTAGTACCGGTACGGTACGCTTGGAACCTCAACAGACCAGGTACCATTTAAAGCGACCTGAAGCGAACCGTACTGTACCGTACCATGCAGTGGAAAAGCACCACAAGTGAGCCGTACCGAACCGAACCGTACCGTACTATGCAGTGGAAAAGTGCCTTTAGACATTTTTAGAGATTAGAGACTAGCTTACACTCAATGAACAACATCTCAACACTAAATTATAAAGGCTGGTCTCATAGACGGCGGTCTCAAAAACAAGCCGGTGCAGTTCGACGATTTGGGAAAATAAAAGCCCGGGCTATAATTTGAAGTTTTACTGTAATAATGTCGACTGCTAAGATAAGTTAACATTGAGGTTTGCCCGTCACAGCGTTCTCTCCATGTTTGTAGTCAACATTTCAAACTGGATGACTATGATAACTATATTGTTTATTTACTAGGTGTGTAGCAGAACATGTATACATCCCGAACCATGCGGTACAGACGACGCAGTTCGGTGCATGCAGTAACAAGGCAAATACAGCCAGTCACAGGCCATCCACACCAAAAGGGGGCACGTGCGGTTATACAACGCTGTTTGCTACTAGTAAAAAGCGCAGAAGAGATGGTCGATCGATATGTTTACATCTTTACAAATGCGGAAAGATATCAAAATCAAACAGCCTGAGAAAAATATTTAATGTAGCATTACATTTACCTCAGGCATTTAGTGTCGACAGCAGGTTAGTTCAGGCTAGAGAAATGGACTTTAGAGAGAAGCATTTTGTATGCACTATTTTAGCCTATTCATATTTACGTAACCTGTTGATTGTTTAATGTACCGGTATGTTTAAATAAATTTGTCATGAAAACAAGTTATGACAGCCCTTTGTGTAAATGATTATATTTCAAAAATTAATTCGAGTAGAACATTCAGCTTATAATTAGATTTTTTTAGTGTTTATATTATTATTATTATATCTAAAAATAAATTGCAAATTATTTTTTTCCTTTAGAAAATAATACTTTTTTAAAAAAGAGACAAATTTGTAAAAAGATCCCACAGTTTAAATATAAAAAAAAAACTATTTTATCTTTAGTTTTCTGCCCACAGCTACACCGAACCAGAGTTACGTGTAACCATACAAAGCAAGTTGAAAATTGCCGGTTACACTTAAACATTGACTAGACGTTCAGATCACCCATGCCTAGTTATTAATGATATGTCATTTTGCACATCCTGTCATAGCACTCAAATCTTATTTTCAATGGTGCATATTTCAACTTAGACTTCAGTCAAAATATCAAATTTTATTTTCTATAAAAACTGTCATACATGTTATGTGAAACAACAAAAGGTAAGTAAATAAAGATTTTTTACTTTATATAGCCTACTGAATCATACTTTATATTTATATCTTTATATGATCAAAACTTTGCTGAAAAACACCTTTTAATCTACATGTTTTTCTCTATGCCACACAATATATGATTTTTATTAATTTCTTTTATTATTATTTCCAACGCCAGGCTTTTTAGGGTTCATTTTGAGATGGCACTATTGCTTTAAACTCTCATTCTTCTACAGGAGCTAAATAAGAGCAATATGGGCATTTTAATCTGAGCTATGAAGTTTTGTTTAAAAACAAAACAAAAAAAATCTGCAGAGCAAAACTGTTCTAACCTTGTCAAAATAGATGCGTATAGATCCCACATTTGTCGCTCCTACAGCTGTGAGAGAAAAGAAGCCATGCGTCCACTCCCCACTCAAGACCACCCGCTCATTATGGCAGAAAAGTTCCTTGATCCATCGTGCAACTCCAGGGTTCACCGACATCAGAGAACCTGATACAAACACACTTATCAGACCACAAGCCATGCTTCAGTTATATAACCAGGCACTGATGGTTCCCCACGGCTCAGTCGCCATCAGATTAGAAAAGACGCTTATAATTTAAGCAGTTAAGACCTAAAGTCTATGTTGATTAATCTTTTTAACAACAAATCATATTTTCAGAAAGCAAAGCAAAATAACAGAGATGGAGAGATAAAGCCGCTGACCTGGAAAGTGCCGTCTGTGTGCCACCCTCCAGTCTGTAGGCGAGTGGAAGCAATGGTAGTCACCTGGAGCCAGATAAACTACACAGTGAAACAACTCATTCCCCTCCGTAGTGACCAGGGCATCCTGGAATGTGCCAGGGTCATCCTCATCTGAACAGAACAAGGAAAATAAAACGGAGATGATTAAATTGTTCAGTAGTTGTCAGGAAATAAAATATTAAATATATTAAGAGAGTTTAGGTCACATGGTCTATAAGCTTAGCATGATGTTCTTTGTAGGTTGGATTTTAGGCTTAGTGCTTTCAATATTCATATCAATCTATAATTTTCCTCCGATTTTAGAGATGCACTAGAGAACAAAAGATTGGGGTCAGTTGTGTGTTTGTGAGATAATCTATCTATATATATATATATATGAAGAGTTCAGATGCAAAAGCCTCTAAATGCCATTTGAAATTTTCTTCTAAAATGACCATTTTTATCAAGCTTGTATTTTTAAGTTCAGTAATTTCACTTAAATGACAATTAATAGGTAATCTTCATTGCCATTTAAGTGAAATTACTGAACTTAAATATACAAGCTTGATAAAAATGATCATTTTAGAAGAAAATTTCAAATGGCACTTAGAGGCTTTTGCATCTGAACTCTTCATATATATATATATATATATATAATTATTTTTTTAAACAAATTTATACTTCTATTTTGCACATTAAATTGATCAAAGGTAACAGTATTTGTAATACATTTATAATGTTACGAAAGGTTTCCATTTCAAATAAATGCTGTTTTTTTTTTTAGAAATTTCTATTCATCCTGAAAAAACATATTAGAATGATTTCTGAAGGACATGCGACACTGAAGAAATAATTCAGCGTTGCCATTTTGAAAAAAAAATTACATTTCAAAATATATAAAAATAGAAAACCGGTTAAATTGTAATGTTTCACAAGATTACCGTTTTACTGTCTTTTTGATTAAATAAATGTACCCTTGGAGAGCAGGATATATATATATATATATTATTTTTTTTACCAACCCTACACTTTTGAACCATAGTGTGGATTATGGCTAGCTAAATGGCTTAACAAGCTTTTTTAAAAAAGGTTTTGATATTTTATAAAATTACTAGCAAAACTTGAGGCATCAGATGACCATCCAGTGATCCAGAAATTCACAATACGGACTGTGGAGCAAAATATCTAAAAAATGTCTACCAAATTTTAAGAAAAAGAAAGAAAAGAAAAACACTATCCATTCAAACTGCTGTTGTCTTGCGGTACAATAATGTACAATTCAGCCCTCACTTATGGTTCCTTTCACATGTCAACACATGGCAAGTCTATCTTCAATGCCATGTCTGTTATATGAACTTTCACTAATAAGGGAACTAAACAGGATCACGGACTGAAAGCGGATAGGATCAGAGCTGCTTTGCCACTGTTGCAGCAATCAGTACACGTCTTATTTTCTGCTGAACGTGCATGTAAATTGATTTTGAGTGAGTGACACCCTTCTTCCTGCAATTGTGATTGTTTCCTTATGCCGGCTAAAGACTGCAGAATTTAGGCAATCCTATAAGCTCCAACAAATGACACTGTCCAACATCTAATAAACTTGGGTACGACATGTACGTAGACTGTACAATGATGACACTTATTGAATCATAGGCTACAATGCAAGTTAGCATAGTAGAAATACTATTTCAACAAGAAATTTGGTAATTGTGTCTTAAGTGCGCTGAAAAAAAGACAAGCGCGAGAGAAAAATGGACGCGGTCATGTCTAGGGAAAAGAGGCCAACTTGGCATGCCAATTTTGCAAATGGAGCTTGAGGCAAGCAATTTTAAGTTTTAGCGCCATGTCACATTGATCAATGTGCCATTTCATGTTGCATTTTTATTGGCTAGTCAGTAGAAGAAAAAAAAAACACCCCGAGATGATCATGCCAAATTTCTGACAGAACAGACTGATCTCATGAAATTGCGTGTGACACCAATTCGTATTTCCATTTTTGGCGTGCTATCAACACGTATAATCGCTTTTCAGTGTTTATGAACACCGTTGACTTAACGTTATTACTGTATAAATAAATATATGACCTACCCCAACCCCGTCCCTAAACCTAACCGTCACTGGGGTTAATAGCAATTATGAGTGTTCCCCTAGTATGAAAAAAAAAATTGCTCATTTTGCTTCGTTTCGCTCGGACATTTAACGGCGTGTACATACACGCGGAATCACTCGGACATTAATTGCGTAGACATACACGCGGATTATGCATATGGATACCACTTCACTTGAAAGTGGTGTGTATGTTTACGCAAAAGTCAGAAAATGGTCACAAGAGCATGAAAACAGCCGTCTTTGAACCTCTATCAACTGTATGACCACCATTTAGGAGCCAAGACCACAGAAATCACCACGATTGGTCACCTTTCGTCTGGGACAGGCCAAAATCATACAACATGGCTTATGCACAGTACACAATCTAAAAATGATTTGGTTGCTCAGAAAACCTTGCATCCCAATTTTCTAGTTTTATGAAGATCCAAAAAACAAAGGACTTTTGACCAAGTAGTATGTGTTTCTGGATCAATGACACGTTTATTGAGACTTACTTCTGTTAGCCGTTAAACTCTCTGCCCAGGTTTGCGGCCCGAGGAACGTTTCCAGGGAATAGGTCACTCCCTTCACCTGCTCTACCTCACAGTTCTTCACACGCCCAAAATGAAGGATCTTGCCATCAGCCGGACTGATCTGTGGAGCGAATAGTCATTCATCGCGTTAATATATTAAATGTTTAATATTAATTCATACTGTCTTAACTGACATTAGCTGTAAATAAACTTTAGATTAAGCATGCAATTATTTCAGACCCAATAACAAATATAGGCAACAGGAAATGATGTAACATTCCAGGGCTACCATAAAAAAAGAAACACATTTTTGACCACTTTCAGTAAAATATTTCCATCTACTCAGGTTTCCTGCAACTGCCAGCAATGTAGCTCCATTTTCAAAAAAATAAAAAATAAATAAAGTATATGAAAAGTTTAGATTCTTTATTGGTTAAAGCCAATATAAACTTGCAGGTCATCGAACCTAAACTATCACACAGAGCGTGAAATGAATTAAATTCAATGCAAAGGCTTGCGAATCTCTCCTAGGTTTGCATATGAATGAAAGTGAATGGGAATTCAAAGAATGCTTCTTTCTACAGCTACAAACCCAGACTTACAACGCAGTGCGAGTCGCACACTGGCCGGACCTGAGGTTTGAGTTTGCGCCTAAAAAACTCGCCCAGGTTTCTGTAGTGCTGTAAATCCTCCACAGCCGCTTCCTTCATGTTGACTCCAAAAGTCCATATATACAATCTGAAGATAGGTTTCCGTAACCAAGTGGGCAGGTCCACCTGGTTCAAGCGACCCCAGGCTCTGGAGAGCAGTCGTGTGGGTATGGACTTGTAGATTGTAACCTACACCCAAAGAGACACAGGGTTTGAAGACATGCTCAAGTTATTATACAAATGTTCACAGAAAGGAACGCAAGCACACTAAAACGTGCTTGAATACTTAAATAGTACCTTTCATGCAGTGTAGTGTTTGTGAATGTTAAAGGTCTGCGGAGTTTTAAAGATAAATGTACACGACAAATAAATGTATTGTATCCTAAAAGAAAGAATTGATTCTGAACTGCTGAAATGAGTCGTCATATGACAAACCTATGTAGGTTTGTAACAAATTTGCAAAATTCCAGCCTATACTCTTTATAGAGCATCACAGTCCCCATCAGAGAAAATCCAAAAAAAGTCAAGGGTACAAGCCTGTGTACATATTTTAATTTCCAAGCAAAGGAACAACTACTCCAATAAACCACTGCGCATCACTAAAGTCGTCTGCACATCCAATGGTGCAGGGGGCGTCTCTGAGGAGGCCCTACGTCATTACACGATCTTCAGTTAGACGGATCTTCGCAGGGTTTACCCAGTCAAGTTACACGACTTCCACCAATCAGATGAATTACTGTGGGATTGTGGGTAATGAAGTACTTATCCAAGACATTGCGAATAAAAGGCATTTATCTTAAAACAAGGTTAATGCCCCATGAACTTTTGCCGTTTATATGAGCATATACAATCGCTTAGTACAGCCGTAGCTGGTTTTAAGTCTACCATGTATGGTTACGTTTTTTTATGGCTCATATCCCAACTGTCAATGGAGAAATTGTATTGAATTCTGTGATGCTCTATTGGCTGCCTGCAAACAACATTTACTAAGACCCGCCCTCAAACACTGTAGTTGTAGCTGAGGCTTAAGCCCGGAACACACCAGATTTTTTGCGTTGGCCAACTAAGTTTCCTCGGTGTGATACGCACAGTTCCGTGCCGTTGGCGGAAAATAGTCTTCGTCGGCTTTGTTTCGCGCGATTCGACGTGTTGAATCGGCGTCGGGCCGTTGGGGAAAGAGAGAACTCTGATTGGCTGTTCAGCTTAGTGAAAGAGTCAGTGCACGAGAATAAACGCAAAAGCAAGCAAATAAGTCAAAACGGTAAAGATAGAAGGCTGTTCTTATGTTACGTCTTCTTAGAAGTTTGGTTCGTGTTGCCGTCATGACAAGACAACTGTTTTCTGCGTGGCGAAAGCAAATCCTTTTTTTATGACTCGAGATTAAACTGGTAAGGTAAAACCAACGCCATCGTTATTGTTCATTTCACTGCGTATGCAAGTACTGAGGAAGTCAGCAGAGCTGAAATACAGATATGAAAACCAATTTTTGTTAAACCAATCACAACAGGCAATCTGACCAATCAGAGCAGACAAAGCTCTTGTAAAGGAGGGGTTTAAGGAGACTGGATCCTTGATTGAACAGTTTTAGACAGATAAAAGAGGTGATGCTGCAATGTATATTATGAGAAATTTTATTTAACCTTGAATGCATGAAAACCTGAGACATTTAAAAATAAATTAGGAACCTTTAAAATGGCATAATGGGGCACTTTAATGATTGTCACTTTGTTTCTTACATAATCTGACAAAAGAATGCTTTTGAATGGCTAATATTTATAATGAACCGAAATTTCAGGAAGTGAAAATATTCTTAAAGGGTTAGTTCACCCAAAAATGAAAATTCTGTCAGTATTTACTCACCCTCATGTTGTTCCAACCCCGTAAGACCTTCGTTCATCTTCGGAACACAAATTAAGATATTTAGGATATTAAAATCGCTCCTGCATACAGTCCATAGGCTTCTTGAGGGACTGGCTCTTGCCGTCCCCGAAAAGTCATAAAAGACATCGTTAAAATAGTCCAAGTGACTACAGGGGCTCAATCTTAAGTTTATCAAACGACGAGAACACTTTTGTGCGCAAAACAACAACAAAAATAACGACTTTATTTCAACTATTCACTTCCTTCTCCATAAGCCTATAGTCCGTTAACGTAGTGTGATTGCGTAGAGCTACGTCACACGTAGGCTCACTATTGGTCGACGCTGGTCATGTGTGTGTGATGCGTGTGACGTACAATAACAGAAGCTTACGCTATTAAACTAGTTAGCTGACTCGCGCAGAGGGAGAAATAAACGAATAGTTGAAATAAAGTCGTTATTTTTGTTGTTTTTTTGCGCACAAAAGTGTTCTCGTCGTTTGATAAACTTAAGATTGAGCCCCTGTAGTCACTTGGACTATTTTAACGATGTCTTTTATGACTTTTCGGGGACGGCAAGAGCCAGTCCCTCAAGAAGCCTATGGACTGTATGCAGGAGCGATTTTAATATCTTAAATATCTTAATTCGTTTTCCGAAGATGAACGAAGGTCTTACGGGGTTGGAACAACATGAGGGTGAGTAAATACTGACAGAATTTTCATTTTTGGGTGAACTAACCCTTTAAGGTCACATAATTTGACCTTTTCATGGCAAGTTTAGTTCAGAAAGCAAAATTATGCAAAATGCATTTTCCCTTGTAGGTTAGCATCTAAAGTGTTTTACAGCCCGTTGTATTAAGTCCAGCAGATGTTATGTGGCAGTGCACCACGTGCTCCAGTGTTTGGATTCTTAGAGTGTTTAGATCAGTGTATCTCACTGATCATTATTGATGTGGGCAAGACGTGATCCTAGATCAGTGCTACAGATAGTACAGTGGCTGATGCATGACAGGAACTGGCCTGGGTGTTCACTGTAAGTGGATTACCGTAGTTAGCTTCAATCCCAGCTGACAGACAGGAAGCTAAATGCGGACTCTTAGGAGTCTTTCAGGGTGCTGGGTTGTAGATGATAGGATTAACAAGCAGGAAGTTAAGGATGAGAAATGTTGACCCAGAAAGGGCCCTTTATCCACAAAGTGTGTCATTTTACTTTCTCACATTTTGAAACAAAATAAATATTATGCCAAGATTGAAACGTTTATAGTAAGCTCTTCCAAAAATTAACAATCAATTACTTTTTAAAACGAACGAAATTCAAATTAAGAACTCAAATTCAAGTCCTCATGGGAAGTTCATATTTACGAGTTGGGAAGTGGAGTTTACGAAGTCAAGTGAGTTCATGTTTACGAGTTGGGGAGTGGGGTTTATGACATCAGGTGCGTTTAAAGGGATCGTTCACCCAAAAATGAAAATTCTATCATCGTTTACTCACCCTAAAGTTGTTCCAAACCTCTATGTGTTTATTTGTTCTGCTGAACACAAAGGAAGATATTTGGAAGAATGTTTTAAATCAAACATATCTCAATCCCCATTGACTACCATAGTAGGAAAAAATACATACTATGGTAGTCAATGGGGATTGAGATCTGTTTGATTAAAACATGTCACTACACAGCGCTAAGAGATCCACTAAAGAAAGCATTTGAATTCACCACAGAAGCAATTATATTGTTGCGAGATCTAGTGAGAAGCATTCAAATTTCTCCGTTATTAACGGATCAAACAGCGCTGACGTGGAAATCAGGAGATTGTGCCATGAATTAACTAGTTCTAGGCTTTAAATCCACAGATCAGAAACATTCCCTATGGATCTAATGCAACATAACTGTAACCATGGAAGTTTGGCAGGAATAGTAAAATGCTTTCAAGTACGTCACATCTTTTTCCAGCACTTCAAAACTCGAATATAATATTTAAATTAGTGCTGTCAAACGATTAAAACATATAATCGCGATTAATCACATTAATGTCATAGTTAACTCACGATTAATCACACATTTGTATCTATTCTAATGTCTCTTGATTTCTTTTTGTCCCATTATGTTTTTCCCATTTTAATGCTCTTATCAACATGGAAGTGTGGATCGGCTTGCTTTGTGCAAATATTTTTATTGAAAACAACATTGTACCACTAACGTTACGTTTTGAGTGGATGACGAGCGTGAGACGCCGAAATGGATGCCAATAAGATTCTGAATGGAAAGTTTACTTTTAAAAAGTTGCCAAATGGTTCAATTGACAAGATGCCATACTGACATTCTCACTTGGAGCAAATAATCTCTCACACAATGTAACACTGTCCATCATTAAAAGGGTGAAAGAAATACTGACGAGGTCCTGATATTGACGAGGGGCGGAAAATTCGCATCAGCTGTGTGTGTGTGAGCTTGGCCATCATCAAGTGGTGTTTCAGACTGGACGTGCTGCGATGATAATAGCTCAGTTCACAACTAGTGTTGTCAAAAAACTCGGTACTTCGGTACCAAGTCGGTACTAAAAAAAAAAAAATGTTACGGTACCAGCTTTTCTAGGTACCGAGTAAGTTACCAGTTAATCCAGTTCTGTTCTAGACGCGATGTCTGAAACGTGCACAGTTGCGTCCTCTTTAACGCTGATATGGCTCTCTCTCTCTCTCTGAATCCACTTGTTGAAACGAAAGAAGGAAAGAGCCACATATGGAAATATTTTGGATTAGGCTAATGTCACGTTGCCATAAGAGGCCGATTACATGCAAATTCGCAATTTCAAATATAGGCGCGATTCAAGCGCGCTCATAATAAAAACTCGTTGGCGTTGCATAGCAACGACAGACGCCGCGTGAGAGCAAGCGCTTTGGAAAGAAAAAGCACGCGCAAAAATATAAAAGTGCTCTAAAGTGCTTTCGGGGTAGTTTTACGAGTACATGAGCACGGTAGTATCCACCCGACACCAGAGTACTACTGGTATTAGTATTGTCATTTAATGTCAGTGCCAGTACTAGGCATATTCTTGCCTTTATAACTCAGCAGGTTTAAAAAGCCTTTTTAAAATTAAATATGAATGCCGTTTTAGATTAAAGAAAAGGACAGTCAAGTCAAATAAAACATGTTTTATGGTAATGCTACAAAGATACCATTCATCAACATTACTTAGTTATCAACACATTGAGTGAACAATATATTTTTACAACATTAATTAATGTTTGAAAATGTTATTTATTACAAACACCTGATTGTTCATGTTTGTTCACTTAATTCATTGTGCATTAAATACATAATGGATTAAAACTTTACAAACAACTTTAAAAATGTGTTCGTGTATACTATTGTTTATTTTAGGTCATTTTATCTTTTCTAATCTTTTTCTAAAGTGTTTATAATACAAATGTACAGTTTCCATACTTGTAACCGTGATAAACACTTAAATATATGTAAATTTAAACTAAGCGTTGGTACCGAAATTGGTACCGAGAACCGTGAATTTTAACTGGTATTGGTACCGAATACTGAAATTTTGGTACCGTGACAACACTATTCACAACGACTAAACACAGATTTTTTACCCCCATCTAGCTTTGAAAATGTATATGACGATTCAGTAAATATTAGTTTCTGTTCCTCTCAATTCCGATTTCGTTTTAACTCCTACGGTGGCCAATGTAGTCCAAGATTAACATGGCTTCCAGTTCGACCTTGTCCATGAGTGTTAACTCAAACGTAAACACGAAAGGCGAAGCTTGAATTAATGGGTACGTCCCTCTTTGGCTAACGTACATTCAAGATGGAGTGGCAACACGGCGACCGACATTAGAACCCCTTACCCGTATGTATTTTCAATGGCATATTATACACTCACAAGAATACTTTATTACTTGAATGAAGTAAATATACATTAATGAGCACATATATTTTTGAAAGAACTACGTATTTTTAGCTAATAAACTAAAAGAGTTACACAGTGTAGCTTTAACTGACAGCCCTAATTTAAATGTTATTTTTTTAAATGTCACCACCAAAACATTATTTGTTCATCTTTTAAAGATTACCCCCATTTATAAAACTAAAAGTTACAAGATGTAGGAAAACACTTAAACATTTTTTGCTTTTAACATATAAATATATTGCTTTTTACAAATCAATGAAATTTCTCTGGCATTTCTTTTTGCTGTATTGTAAACGTATCAAACTGAACCGTGAAATCCGTGAACCACTACACCCTTACTTATAACATATAGACATATATATATATATATATATATATATATATATAATTCTCCAAAAAACTACAGCTTTACATTAACGAACACATGTTTTTTCTATTTCTCTGTAATTTTCTGCCTGCCACTGGAGATATGGTATGGTGCTTCTGAGCATCAGCATGGGCTGACTGGCAATTTTTTCGTGGGAACTGAACAATAGTGGTGTCAGAACCAACGTGGCACGATGCCCTCGACCGGGTCTAGAGACAAAGTGTTCCTCAGTTCAGAGCTGCACCATGGGACAATGGCCCTTTTCACGTTCAGTCCCAATGGAGCTCAGCGGGTCCATATGCAAGTAGCCATCTGCTGATAGCAGCAGCTCTTTCTGCTGACCTTGCATCAGTTTTGAGGTTTCATTTATTTGGGTTAACAGATCCCAGATCTAGGCCATTATTCCGTAATGTTTGCCATAATTATTGACATTACTTATCACAGCATCATCAATAAGGTGATACCCGTTTTGCATAAGAAAAATCCCCAAAACAGACAATACATTGATTACACACTGATGGATGTCATTTATGTCTCTGGATAGTGAGATTTGACGCACTCAAACACACACAACATCAGTCTGTGGGCTCTATTTGATGTTTCCACCTGTACTTACTCTGCTTGTGGGCCTCCAGCCTACTTTGGCGAGAGGTTTGAGCGCTCCAAAGGGCAGGATGTAGTAGAGGAAGGACAGAGGCCATGAGCGAAGGCGGACAGTAGGCCGGGACATGCAGCTCAGCTGGCCTAGTCGCCGCCGCAGGGCCAACTGTGGGAACTGCAACCTGCACAACACATTCATGATGCCAAAGTGCACAAAATATTCAAGACACATGAAGAATATGTCCAGGTGATCTAAATGTTGTACAGAAGGGGTGCCCAATGCTGGAGAACTACCTTTCCTGCAGAGTTCAGCTCCAACATGTTTGTAATTATCAAGTATATCCTGAAGATCTTGAGTAACTGGTTCAGGTGTAATTGAAGAGATTTAGAGCTAAGCTTTACATGCAGTCCTTCAGGAAAAGGATTGAGCACCCCTTGTGAATCTCATGAAACCTGACATGTCTGGATAATATTCCACCCTAAACAAAATCTTGAGAAAGAAATATGAAAGAAGTATTTTTCCTAATGACAGAAAATTACACATTTCATGACAATTAAGGATATATTTCCACACGTGTCATTAATAATAATGATTTGTATTTTGCATTAAGGTAAAGTAATTATAAATATTATTATGGTAATGACAATTGTAATATTTTTCAACAACATCCATCACTCTAATATAATATTAGTATTAAAATGTCATTTAATATTACTTAAATAATGTAATTAAAATATGGTAATTGCAAGTGTATCATTAAATAAAATATAAATATTAGAATAAATTTTATGGTGGAAAAATATGCCTAATTTTCATTAAAATGTTGGTGCATACTATTATAATTAATGTTGATAATTAATGTTACTAAGACATTGGTGAAATACTGATAACCACTGAGAACAAGAATTACAAAAAAAACCTCTAAAGTAAAAAGCCTAAATGTATGGTAATGGGAAATTGGCAGATTTTTCATGAAAATGTCACATTCCATTATTTATTTTAGGGTAAAAATATTACCTGAACATGTTTTCTTGAGATTCACTCTATAAAAACAGAACTGCTCTATCAAGATGGTAGAAAGAAGGAAAGAAATATTTATATAACATGCAGAAACATACACACAGCCCACTCACACATACCAAGAGACCAAACACAAAGACTCCCATACAAAAGACAATAAACAGCAGAATATAAATGCTACAAAGATACTTGAGATATGAAAGAGACAGAAATAGCAATTCTCCACTGTGAACTTAACCTTATGGTGGTTCACACTGCCTATCAACTACACTGACCATATATGCCGTTCAGCTCAACTCCACTTACATCAGTCTAAGGCAAAGGCTGCTTTCACCTGCTTATCACCTATAGTCTCATTTAGGGGTTTACCGTCACCTTCCTGTTACACATGCTCTAGAAGCGGTACCATGAGGAGAAATACTTGACTTAAGGTCTAGGCCAGTCTACACAATTTTCTTTAAGGGATAGTTCACCCCAAAATTAATATTCTGTCATCATTTACTCAACCTCATTACGTAATTCCAAACCTTTATGATCTTCCCCCAGCAGAACACAGAGTTATTTTGAAGAATGTCAATGGGGTCCAATGAGATTCATGACCACATTGACTTAAATTGTGTGACAATATTTTTTTTATTTCATCTTTTATGTTTTGCACAAGAAAAAGTCATACATGTTTGGAACGGCATGAGGATGAGAAAAAAAAAGGGCCACATTTTAATCAACATAAACCTACTTAACCAGCACGAACATGCATGGATTTGGGACATTTGGACAGAACTACTGAAGCCATGATATCCACCAGTAATCTTTTTATTTTTATTTTTTGTGACCGTTCTGCTATTTTTAGCACTTGTGCAGGCGGAAAACATTCCAGATCAACACAACTGTTGCCGACAGGAACAGCACATGCAAAAAATTTTGCACATCTATTCTGGTCCGGTTGATGCAACTCGTCGTCTGGTTTGGCTATAAGTAACTGCTTGCTTTTCTTGAAAATGACCATAAGATTTGCTGCTTCAGTTCTGGCTAAAGTGATTAGCTTTAGTGTGTCAGTGAAGTGGGTCATACTCGGCCCTGAAAGTGATGACACCGCACTAACGGGGTTGACAGGGACCAGGGCTGCAGCTACAAGGGCTATCTATAGAATATAATACTGTGTCCACCCTAATCAGGATGAAAACTTGTTCTGACCTGTGGACAGAGAAGACTTAGCCATAGTTGGCCTTACACAAACACTCCATGAGTCACCTGACTTTGGCAGGTATACTCGCAATTCAGCACACAACAACATCTTTACTTTGACCATTTCAAAATGTACTACAGAGTAATCTCTGTTTGAGGCATCAACACTTGCATCGTGGTCAGGTTGAGTAATACAGCAGTTCAAACAAAACTACTACTCGTGTATTGATTATAAGAACTATGAATAGTCAGAATAGTACAGGCTCAGTGTGGGCAACCTTTCCGTGCCTGGGCTACACAATCTGCCTTCACAATCATCAAGTACATTGACCTGTCGTGCGTCACCATAACTGCATCTGACGTGTGGGCCTTTATTACAGAAGTGTAAATTTTTATTGCTCTTACTATAAATAGACAAACTGCAACAGGCCATAACGTCGGACCATATTCTGCAGACCAGTCTAGTCATGACTCTGGTATAAGCGAACAGAAATAGTAAAGCTTGAAGTTCATTTAAAAAGTTAGTCAGACCACTTGGCGGCCATCTTGGTACTGGCTGCAAAAAGCAACTTCAAATCAATTATTAAAGACATGTTTTTGCTCAGTTCCTTGCACAATGCCATGTTAAGACCTCAAAACACTACCCCCATAAGGCCACGTGTCCACCAAAGTGTTTTAGGCAGCTGAAAACGCCTAACGGTGAGTGCTTGAGCGTTTTGGCGGCGCAGCTTTTTTTTTCCAGTTTATGTAATATCCACGGAAGTGTTACGTGACGGTGATACTACTCTCCCACTGGTTAATCAACTTTTGAGAACACCGGTAATATCGATCTCATCCAGGGGGAGGAGTGATGTAATTTTTATTTTTTATCATCACTTACAAAAAGCTGGTGTGGCAGTGTGCACTTCACCTTCACTTTTAAATTAGCGTCAATTCATCCTTCCCAAGGAGTTTGATTGACATGCAATCTGACCGCATATAACTGAAAACTATGAAAGCCATGTGACCGGACAATCGTTAAAAAAAAAAAAATAATAATAATAATTTTAAAAAAAATTACATTTGAATACTCGCAGCGCATGTGCTTAGAGCTTTTATTTTTGTTTTACTTCCGCAAAAACAAACAAATTTTACATATTTCTGTAAAATAACAACTTTATTCGACTATTCCTTTTCTTCCTTGTAGGCCTGAGACGAGAGTTCAAGAGATATCCACGACGCACGCGCGAGACCTGAACAAGAAGTCGTAGAATAACAACGCAATTCTCGCGCATGCGTCGTGAAAATCTCTTGAACTCTCATCTCAGGCCTACAAGGAAGAAAAGGAATAGTCGAATAAAGTTGTTATTTTTGTTTTGTTTTTTCGCACAAAAAATATTCTCGCTTGATAAACTTATCGTTGAGCCGCTGTTGTCACATGGAATATTTAAACATTTTCTTCAATGACTTTCTGGGCCGTCAAGTTCCGAACCTTTAGAAGCCTATGTAGCAGTGATCCACCTCTCAAATTTAATCAAAAATATCTTCATTTCTGTTCCGAAGATGAACGAAGGTCTTACGGGGTTGGTACAGCATGGGGGTGAGTAATTAATGACTTAATTTTAGTGCTGTAGCGGCGCGTCGAAAATTGCGTCGACGTCATATTTTTGCGTCGACGCTTCTTTATTTATTTATTTTTTGCATGTTCCCGGCGGTACAGCTTGCCACACACACGTGGGAGACCGAAACATTGCAGAATAGAGGACGAAGACAACTTGAAGTGAATGTGCTATCCATTAAATGAATCACACACAGTAAACAAACCCTTAATAAAAGAAAATTGCAATTTAGATGCGCAAACTGGGTGCCGGTGTGGTGAGACATACAAGCTCGGGCAGATTCGCCGGGCGCGCTGTTACAAAAAAAGGCGTACACACAGCCAGCCACAGTCTTGAGTCTTCCTGGTCTTGCGCACCCAACGCGTCATTTTTGCCGTGCGCACATTCGCGCTCGTGCGGACGTGTCGAGTATAAACAAGGCTTTACTCCGTGTCAGCACGCGCTCTGATTAGTAGGTGCACAAACCTCTCCCGATTCATCTCCAGTAGTAGCCGCCTCCGATCGCACCACTAACTCCGCCTCCGTTTCCCTCCTCAGCTGATATTAATATTTAAACGTTCTCTATGATAAAAAATGTTTGTAAAAAATATTTTAATAACACGGTTTTGGCGGTTATAATGATGGTGTGTTCAAATACATAACATTAGACTAACGTTAACCAGCTTATAGTATCTTGATTCAGTATGCCAGTATTTATTTGAGATATTGTTTTTTTATTAATTGAGCAGCAGAAAAAATATTCTTTATATTAGTCGTCCAATTAGTCATTAGATTAGTCGACTAATCGATAAAATAATCGCCCAACTAATCGTTTAGTTAATAATCGTTTACCCCAGCCCTACTTAATTTTCATTTTTGGGTGAACTAACCCTTTAATAAGAGTGTGATCGTTCAACAATGGTCAACGGTGACAAAAAAAAACAACAACTACTAAATACTGCGTAATTGTGTTGAATATTTTTAACGCTTAAAACATTTTTTTTGCGGTGCCGCGGTGGGTAAGTGATGAAACCAGGGTTGCGACTGAACACTGTGTAACACTGACTATCGTAGCAAGCTATTTACTACTATCTCATAAAATAAAATAAAATTGTATCATTGTATCACTAAAATGTTAACACAATGAGCGCTCAGCACTTTAGCATGAAATAGACACTTAGCGCTTCGTTGCGCTCCTGCCGTTATAAAAAGGTGGCACTACCATTCAAAACAAGTGGAAAAATCTTGGGTCTTGTGTAGGGTAGGGTGGGGTAGGGTATGCAAAACAATTTTTTTTTTCATGTTCATCTGTTTCGGATCAAGCTAAACGTGCTCTTAGCACCACTCACTGGACATTTAATTTAACTTTAAGTGTCACTAAACATGCTAGAAGCAGTGTAACATTTTTCAGAAACGTCGTCACTGGCATCTTTTTTATTGTCTGGTAACATTGATATTGTATGTTGCGCTTCTTTAGCTCCAGTGATGCAAATAAAATGGTACAGTATTTCCAGCTAATGCGCATTTAAATGTAAACAAACATGCAATGCCTCTACGATAAAGGCGATTGGCTCTTTCAACTGTGATGCGTAATTACAGCACACATTGAATGCTATGAAGGGACAGTCTAAATTTTAGTGGTTTGTTTAAAATCAGTAGTTTAGCATTAAGTATTAAGTATAAAGCGTTAGCCTAAAATCATCCTGCAGCTTTCAGGCATTAGATTTATTTATTTTTTTCAGGCAAAAATTTTAGCATTGTACAGGAGGAACCCAAGTCAAAATATTCATTAAACAAAACAACAAACCTGTTAACAGTCATTTAACAGTTCCTCTGTGCTACATTTGTATAAGAACTGCGCAAGTGCATGGTATAACCATCAACAATAAACACTTTTAGCTCTGTGCATTATGCAACCTCATTCTATCTAGCGGATGGCAAATCCAGTTAATATGCCAAAGTGCGCGCTGCAACCTAGTGCGCCTGAACGGCTTGAAACAATGATTGTTGGTTTTTATGAGAGCTCTCTGAGTCATCAGGTTATCATTCAATTGAATTTAGAGCATTTCTACCCCTCCCCCAACCTGTCCAGTGCAGATAAATATGCATCAAAGAACCTTGCAGTTCACAGCTATTCACAGTGCATTACTCAAACTGCGGAGGATGTTCGAGAGGTGATGAAGGCAGCCTGTAAAAAGACAACAAAGTCTTTGGATTCACTCTCTCACACACTAGCTGTTCAACACAGCCCCCCTTGTTTTTTCATTGCAGGCACACATTGGCCAATCACTGGCTGAATATGAGCCTCCCTCTGCTCTACGCATCTTTCGCTCACTCAAGGGGAACAGCATCTGCTCCAAGTAGAGCCCTGCAAACTATGCAGTTTGCGTCGGACAGAGAGTGCCACCGACAGCCAAACGCTACGCCACAATTAGGCCAAACGCATTCGCATAGCTGGGATGGTGAAAGAGGTTTCCTTAAAGAGACCTGTCACACTAACTCCCACTGCACAACGATCGCCCCTCAGCAGGCTGGCCGAGTTCGTGCGAGGTCTCGATAATCCCCTCTCGCTCGCCCACTTTCCAGCCTTGCATGATCCTTCAATCGTCCTCTCTCACTTCAAGCACACCGTCAACAACCGGTCTAGATCTGACTGAATTCCCCCATCATCCACACACACATTACATTCTCAGCCTGAACTACGTCCTAGCTTCTCACACACTCCGTGCCGGTACCTGAATCGGCTTCGGTTGCTGAGCTGAGGCGGGCCCCCCGGGGGTCCAGGGCCTCCCGTGCCGTCGCCGTGTGCGGGCTCCCCTGTCGCTCCCGCCGAGGAGCCCGACAGGCGGAAACGCCGCACATCAACCCTGACTCTGTGGAGATTGTAGCAAGAGGGAGAGCTGTGCAAAGACCTGCAGCATCTCACCATTTCCCCGCAGTGCTCCGCACCGGCCCCTTTTGCTGCTGCTTTAGACTCCGCTGACACATGATCACTGTGGAGGGATTAGTACGTATGGCAGGCTTTAGCCCTCTCTCGCGCTCCCTCCGTTTGTTTGGCCCGGTGGTTTTCCGCTGCAAAGCTCAAAGACCGGCCCTCCCTGCTCGTCACGTGTAGGATGCTGGGCTGCGATTGGCCGGCAAGTGGATAGGTCCACCTCTTCCTCTAAGCTGCTGCTCAATTCAAGGACTGGTGCTGCTGGGAAGGCGGCGATATGAAAAGGACAGGGAGAGGGAGGGGTTTGTAAACAGACAATCCTGTCAGCATGTTCTCAGTAGATCCTGAATTCTATCTCTGACCCCATCCCCCCCCCTTCTATCCCTCTCTACCCCTCTCTCATCACTTTCCTCGACTGAAGGATAAAGAGCAATGTGCTCCTGACTGTTATGATAAACTGTTTCTGATCTCAGAATCACTTTCTCTACAAACTCCACTGCATCAACACACCCTCAAAATACACATTCATTTAAATGATTTAAAAAAGATAAATTATTAATTTCTAAATGTCCTATACAACATTTAAGTACAGTGGGTCTGAAACAGTAATCGCTACCATAAACCAATTTATATGAATTCTATTATACTTAAGCATACACACCATTTATAATTAAAATATATGTTATGCAAGTAACACCATTTATTTAATATTATCATCATCATCATCATCATCAATATTAATAATATTTTTTTTTAGGACATTGGACCCTACATTGATTCTTCATTTTCACATGTATTGAGATACCGTGGAATATCTTTTTTTGTCTTTAGTATTACATTCATCGTGTAATGTTTCTATCATAATTTCAGTCTATTAAAATAAGTATTTGTGCCTCGACTAAGTTAAAAATGTTATCAAATAAACGACAGGCTTCTGCTGCTGAATTACAGCATTAACATACTTTTAAAGAAAACCAGAAGTCAGTGCACTTGTCCGCCTGCAATCACATGAACGTGGGACTTCCTATAAAACAGGAAGTAAACCTTCCTGTCTCGACTGATCTTTTGATCTGTACAAATGAAAATTTGTGTATAAAAACCCTGAATGATTTCCACTAGAAACCCACTAGAAATAATTTTAGTATTTCTTTGCTTATTCGACAACATAATTAACATGATGATGAAAGAATTCAAATTCAAGCCCACAATTCAAAATACAAAACTATTTAAATTAAAATGACTTACAAAAGGGAAATCTTCACTCTCACGTGTACAAAGTGACACAATAGGAAGTCTGTCGTTCTTCTCAAAGGACTATACTCCTCTCATTGTCTCCGTACTGGGATCCGCACAGATATGGCATGCGTGTGCTGTGATGTCAAACACTAAATATTAACCAGAGTTACTTCCTATTTGAAGACTGTCAAAGTGCCCATCCCACTCCATAAACACATAAATTATACGTATTCAGTAGAAAGTCGTTGATTTTAGCCGTGAAATGGTATTATTTTTTGGGACCCTTTCTAAGCAAGATAAGCCCTTTTGGCTTTGTAAGGATATGCCACATTCTGGACTGGATGAAAAGCTTAAAATGGAAAAAAAAAAAAATATAATAATGTAAGTTTTTGGTCACAACACAAATTAGTGTTAGTGCATCAATTTAGTATGATTAAAGAGCATCAGAAGAATATATATTATATATAAATCCACAAATAATCAATTTAATATTGATTTATTACCTTTGTTACATTGTAACAAGAAAAATCTAATTTAAAATAAAGTAAAATAGAAATCAGTTAATCTGAATTGTATTAATACTTCACAATATTACTGTTTTTCTTTCATATCAAATAAATGCAGCATAAGAGACTTAAATTCTTGTCAATCAGAGACCATTAGCTCATTGATTTAGTATTGTGAAAAATGAGTATCATTATCAGAAGACTGTGTTTTATTGATTGATTTTCCTACACCTCTAGGCAGAAAATATAACAAAGCAATTGTGTGTCTGAGAAGGTTCTTGCAAATGGGCACACCTACACAAAGAGCGCGGGTATCTCTGGCAGCGAGGCTTTCTGCCGCACTGTGCCTTATCTGTAAAATACATCAAACCCGCTAAACTGAAATCTGTCCACATATATCAGGCGCAAGATAAGTGAAAAGTCCTTGACTGAAAGCCTGTGTGAACACCGATCATTCAGTGATCATTCAGGGACCATTCAGTGACCATTCAAGCCTTGAGTGTTGCAATGGTCTAAGCCAAATACATATGCATGGTATAGATACACACAGTTAAATATAACTGGCTATTTTTAAATATCTAGAACACAATAAACTCACTCATAAGGGTTAAAAATGGCATTTTTAGAACTTTTTGTTGTTGGTGCTTGTTTTTGACACTGTATAAATAGTCCTGTCCTTCGCTGCTTTGTTGCCCAACCCCCTTCCTTACAAGAAGAAATCTCACCATTGTTAGTGAGGCACACGTCTGCCATGGTGCTGAATACCCTTAGAAAACCAGGGCTTGTCAATGCCAGGGCTAAATCTGCTGTGTATTGTTTTAATAAACATGTACATTGTGTTGGTCCTGCATTCTACTTTTGCCTGTGTGTAACAAATGCAAAAAAATGTCCTCAAGAACCAAGCTTTTAGAGGTTGTGACAACTGACTTTATACCATTATAAGAGTTTTGTGTGCAAACAGCACTGTCCGGTGTCCGCAGAGACAGGTCATTAACAGGTCAGGCCAAACAGAAGCTCCACGTTGGAGGCTGATGTTTATCTGTTGTATAGGGCAGATAAAAACACTACAGCACTGAAGGGAAAGCCTTCAAACAAAACCGGCCAATCAGACGCTTGTGACACCACTAGTGAATTTCAACAGGCGCTCAGGTGATTCGGGACAATCAAACAACCACATCAGCTGGCTGGTAATAAAGGCCAATAGGCCACACAACATTGAACCTGTGGATTGTCATTACATCAGAGAACATTTCATTAAACTTAGAAACAATTTAAATCAATTCATATTATGAACTGATTATTTAAGTATGTGATCAAAAGTATGAGTTTGATGAGCACTGGATAAAAAAAAAATAATGCTTTTTGTTAAAGGAGTAGTTCACTTCACAAAAAAAAAAAAAACTTTTGCTGATAATTTAATCACCCCCATGTCATCCAGAAGATGTTTTTGATGAAAACATTCCAGGATTTTTCTCCATATAATGCACTTTACTGGGAACCAAACGGTTCAAGGTCCAAATGACAGTTTCAGTGCAAACTATTCAAAGTGCTTTAAAGGTGGAATACCTAAGATTTTTGCATTAAAATATCCCAAAATCACAAGGCCAGTGTTGTATATTTAGTTAAGATGATAACTTACAATATTCCCAATGTTTCAAACAATGTTTAAATCGCGAGAAAATTTAGATTTTAACCAAGGAAACGGGGCGTGTGAGCAGGGGTGAGCTGGGAGTCGCCAGTCAATCGCATCATACCTCGGTTTCCGCTCGTACTACGTGTAGTCCTGGACAAATGCGGTAGTTGTAGTTGTGCGTTAGCGTCTATCAAGCAACAAACGTAAGCTTGTTTCGCGCATTTGTTATGGAATGGAGCACAATTATTCTTTTCAATTATTCTCGGGATGTGAACTGTTGGCTGTAAAGGGGGTCGCACACCGGACGAGAAGCGCCACGCCACGTCTAGGACAACTCCACAGTATCGCACACCAGACGCGCACTTTCTCATCAGTGTATGGCCAGCAATATTGTTATGTTTAATAACATGAAAGGAAGATTATGTCTGTTCTATGTTATTGTACTGTACAATTAAATACAATCGTTGCTGAGTCTGCATTCTGAAAACTTTACCTCAGAGAATCCTTTAATGAATGAATTGAGAATCTCACCTGAAAAATCTAATAACATCAGCTATTGTTATTCAAGCAGCTGATTTCTGTAAATGAATGCAAAACTAAATGCATATTGAAGCATAGGGCGAAGTCAGGATCCATTAGCATCGATTTGAGACAAAAATAAGTCACTTCGTCCAGTGACTCGTACAGTAACATCTGTGATAACTAATTTACTTTTAAACCTGACTTCTCTTGCGGTTATTTCAGTTTAATGAAAAACAAGCACGTCATTAAACGCAACATTTATAGAAATCGTGCTATTTTACCTCATCCATGACAACTAATTTTCGATTCCCGTCTGACTGATTTATCCACGGTGGAGTTGAAAACAACAGTTCCCATCATTCCGCATTCCTCCACTGCGTCATCAAGCAAAGCCGTTGTTGTTGTTTTGAATGTAGTGCCCTCTAGCGGCATAAAATCTTAGGTATTCCACCTTTAAACGATTCCAGACGATGAATAAGGTGTAACGATCGCTCATTTGAAAAAAAATTACGAAGTTTAAGTTTTAGAAGCTCAAATGGTCGCCTTGCTCTGTTCTCTGATGCGCATTCGTGACTCTCCTGTTCTAACTCGTTTATCAAAATGAACAAAAATTTTCGTGTCATTTGGTTCATTCAACGAACGAAATGAATGAATTGACTCGGAAAAAGATTCGTTCATTTTGATGAACGAGTTCGAACAGGAGAGTCACGAACGTGCATCACAGAACAGAGCAAGGCGACCATTTGAGCTTATAAAACTTAAACTTTGTTATTTTATTTCTTTAAATAAGCGACCGCATCGCTTGATAAGACCCTTATTCATCGTCTGGAATCGTTTAAAGCCCTTTGAACAGTTTGCACTGAAAATGTCTTTTGGACCTTGAACCGTTTGGTTCCCATTAAAGTGCATTATATGGAGATGGAATGTTTTCATCAAAAACCATTTAAGACATGGACATCTTGGATGACATGGGGGTGAGTAAATTTTTAGCAAAAGTTTTTTAAAAAGTGAACTACTCCTTTAAGGTTATTTAAATAGGTTAACAATAACCCTATAACGCCGCCTACTTTATGTATATTTTATACACACATTTCGAAGGTCTCTAAATTAACTTTGCTAAAAAAAAATCTTGTATTTTAGCAAGTAAAAGGCCTTTTAGAATAATTGTAGGCTATAGGTCGTACATGCGTCTTGTGAAATCTAACAACTTAGGTTAACTTGAACAAATTTTTTACTAATGTATTATGCAAGTAGTCTGCTGTACTGTTACATAAACTTTTCACTGATTTATATTACAAGCTATTAAAACTTCATATTACTTTTTTGGCAATATAAATGTCAGCAACTGTACCCAATATGAATTTTCTCAGTTTGGGCCTCTGAATAAAATAGAACAGTTTTTGACAAACTCCTCCTATATTATACTAAACAAGCCATTAAAGCCTGATGGTACAAAAACTTTTTTTTAAATTTAGTCTAAAGGTTAAAAAAAACGTTCCATTTTATCAGGCTTAAATAACCTTACACAAGCAACAGATTTTTGGCTTGCCAAATGAAACGCACTGCCAAACTCTTGATTACCATAACAGCTTGACATCTTCAGCAGTGTCACACTGACACTTTGAGCCAGGTTTGAATGTTTGCACACCATGTATTTATCAAAGCAACACCACAATCAAAAAAGAGCGGTGAAAAAACATTTTGTCTGCATCTTAGTTTACACTTGTCCACTTCATGCTTTTCGTTGATCCAATAGCAGTCTAATGAAAAGACTGGATGTTCAAGCAAAACACTACGTAAAATTAACACCTCCCAAATAATCAAACTAACAAACGTTTTTGATTTAGATTTTAAGGATGTAACATCAGCTTTCAAGTGAACTCTGAAGATTGGATTTATACACATTGCAGAAAGAAACATTTATGCGATTAAAATAGCAATCAAAACTAGTCAAGCTTGCCCAACTTAATATGATTATTTACCATTTGAATCCAACCATGTCATGTCACAAAATTGAAAAGTCAGCCAGTTAACTTCATTAACAGCTGGCTCTTATGAACCGGTTCTTTTTAGGGAGTCAAAAGAGTATTATTTTCCACAACACTTCTCATTTTTGAGAAAGAGCTTGTGTTTGTTGCCCAGCCCTGTTTGTTTGATTCGCGAGAGAAGTCAAAGCTTACACTATTCCTACGTCATACATCAAGTGTTACTCTTTTGGCGTGAGTCAACTTGCGTAGGCCGTCTGCCAAAAGCTAGTTATTTTAGTTGATAAAGTTTTAAATATGGCTATTTTTCTTACACAAACGCATCGTTTCATGCACTTTTTAGATGCACTTTTATGGACTTCAAACATAAACAGCCATTCACTGCCATTATAAAGCTTGGAAGAGCCAGGACATTTCTTTTTATATAACTCAGATTCGCCTGAAAGAAGAATGTCATATACACCTAGGATGGCTTGAAGGCGAGTAAATCATGGGGTCATTTTCATTTTTGGGTGAACTATCCCTTTAATATGATATTCTAATATTGATCTAGCTTACTGCAATGTAACAACTGTCTCATAGCATCCACGGAGGCACAGAGTAACATTAACATAAACGTCAACACACTCAAATGTATTTTGATATGATTATTTTAACCAAGTAAAACAGCGCAGCCACAATTTTAATTTGTTAAAGGACAAGTTCGGTATTTTACAATTAAAGCCCTGTTTTAAGATCGTCCCTGATGAAATAGAATAGTTAAGATTGTTTTTTAGACAGATGCTCCTGTCACGAGAATTTTTGGATTCTGTGTTAGCACCCCCCCCCCACCTTTACAATGGTAGCATAGGTGCACTCGAACAATCATTCATAAAAACGCATAAAACTTTAGTTTACAAAGAGGTGAAACTCACCGAGTGGTCTGGGGTGTTCACTGATATGCTCACACAAAAATCGCTGCAAAAGATGCTTTCCAACAGGTTTTATCGTAGTTTTTGTCCAAGTCCATTTTCTTACTGTTTTTGGTCGAAGTCCACAGTAATAAACTGTCGAGTTCACGTGCGCGATCATTGGTAACTAGATAACTAAGGATCGCGCACGCAAAATCGATAATCGACTACTGTGGACTTCGACCAAAAACAGGAAGAAAATGGACTTGGACAAAAACTACGATAAAACCTGTTGGAAAGCAAATTTTGCAGCGATTTTTGTGTGAGCATATCAGTGAACACCCCAGACCACTCGGTGAGTTTCACGTCTTTGTAAACTAAAGTTTTATGCGTTTTTATGAATGATTGTTCGAGTGCACCTATGCTACCATTGTAAAGGTTGGGGGGGTGCTAACACAGAATCCAAAAATTATCGTGACAGGAGCATCTGTCTAAAAAACAATCTTAACTATTCTATTTCATCAGGGACGATCTTAAAGGGTTAGTTCACCCAAAAATGAAAATTAAGTCATTAATTACTCACCCCCATGCTGTACCAACCCCGTAAGACTTTCGTTCATCTTCGGAACACAAATAAAGATATTTTTGATTGAATCTGAGAGCTGGATCAGTCCTACATAGACTGCCTAAGGGACTGGCTCTTGACGGCCCATAAAGTCATTAAAGAAAAGGTTTAAATATTCCATGTGCCTACAGCGGCTCAATTATAAGTTTATCAAGCGACGAGAATACTTTTTGTGCGAAAAAAACAAATAACGACTTAATTCGACTATTCTATTACTTCCTTATGGGCGCATGTGCGAGAACTGAGACGAGGACGTTCTTCTCATTCGTCTACTTTTTGTTACCGGCTGCTCCGCTTAGGAGTTTTACCGCCACCTACCGTATAAAATGATGATCCATATATAAGGCGCTCCGGATTATAAGGAACACTGTCGTTTTTTGAGAAGATTAAAGGCTTTTAAGTGCACCTTGTAGTGCGGAAAATACGCTAATTGAAAAGCGTATGTACAGCGCGCATCTTCCTCTGCTTGTAAACTAGGGGTGTAACGGTACACAAAAATCACGGTTCGGTACGTACCTCGGTTTTAAAGTCACGGTTCGGTACGTTTTCGATACAGCAAAAAGAAAGAAATGCTAGAGAAATGTCCTATTTGTTTAAAGAACATTTTTTTTTTAAATAAGTGTGAGTTTTCCTAGATCTTGAAATCTTCAGGTTTATAAATAGGGGTCATCTTTGAAGGATGAACAAATAATGTTTTGGTCATCACATTAAAAATAATATTTAAATATATATTTATTTATATAATATTTGAATTTTGAAGTGCTGGAAAAAGATGTGTGAAGTACTTGAAAGCATTTCACCATTCCAGCCAAACTGGTTCCAGTTAGTGTCACTATATTAAATCCATGGTGAATGTTGCTGGTCTGTGGACGTAAAGTACTAGTTCATTCACGGCACAATGTTTCTCCTGGTTTCCATGACAGCGCTGTTTGATCTAATAGAGATCTGCGGTTAATAACGGAGAAATGTGAATCCATCTCACTAGATCTCGCAGCGATGTTATTACCTCAGTGGCAAATTCAAATGTTTTCTTTACCGGATCTCTTAGCGCGTTGTGGTAACAGTGTTGCTTGATCGAGATCGGCTCGCGCTGCACAGATGTTGCTGGTCCGAACTGATAAACGATCCGTGAAGCACATAACGAGGAGCGCAGTTTCGTTCTGCTTTCATTACGCTTGCCATTTGGATGTTGCGCAACGTTGTGTTGGCCGCGTCAGCACGAATTTTGCCGGCAAGAAAAATGGTCCAAGCAATCGTTCGGTTTGTATGCGTACCGAACCGGAAGCCTCGAACCGAAACGGTTCAATACGAATACATGTACCGTTACACCCCTATTGTAAACAGAAAGTTTTGCGCTTCCAGATATATCAGCACATCATCTTATACGGTAGGGGGCGGTAATACTCCTAAGCGGTGAGCAGCCGGTAACAAGAAGTGGTCGAATGAGAACGTCCTCGTCTCAGTTCTCGCGCATGCGCCCATAAGGAAGTAATAGAATAGTCTAATTAAGTCGTTATTTATGTTTTTTTCGCACAAAAAGTATTCTCGTCGCTTGATAAACTTATAATTGAGCCGCTGTAGGCACATGGAATATTTAAACCTTTTCTTTAATGACTTTATGGGCCGTCAAGAGCCAGTCCCTTAGGCATTCTATGTAGGACTGATCTAGCTCTCAGATTCAATCAAAAATATCTTTATTTGTGTTCCGAAGATGAACGAAAGTCTTACGGTTGTTAAGAAAAGTGATGAGGTGAACTGTGCCATCTTAAAGGGAAAATAAAGTCAAAAGCGCCTTTTACCCCAGTGCGCCCACACACACACACACTTGAACATGGGCTCCACAGAGTATCTCAGTATCCAGAGACATTGAAGACATTTAACAGGTTATTCCATCAGTGTCCCAACTTAACTAAACACAGGACAAAAACTGAGAAAAATGGCTTTAGGGTTGAACATTTTGAATGATTGTATCAGTTTTCAGTTTCAGTAAACTTGAAATTTTTTCATACTTTAGTGCATGGCACACAACCTCCTTTTCCACATCCTAATTTCAGCACAGACAACACATTTTCAATTTTCAACAAACAGTTTTTATTGAATTTTACAAACAATGAATAATGTGCTTGAGTTTAACCTTACCTGAACTCCATTGGCAATCCGTGGTGGCACTTCAATGCCAATCTTTTCCAGCTGCCGATCTTTGTATCGCCCATATTGGTCGTATCCTGCATAGCCCCCGCCTGTAGCTATAAGAAGAGGAAGAGGCCGTACTCGGGCCTGTAGTCCAGGAAGACCTAAAAGGGGGAATTCACACTTTTATTCAGCAAAAAAACCCTTAAATTGATCAACAGTGAAAGTAAAGACTTTTACAATGTTACACAAAAGTATTTTTCAACTAAATGCTGTTCTTTTGAACTTTTTTATTCATCAAAGAACCCTTAAAATATAGATCACAGATTCTACAAAAATGTTAAGCAGCAGCATAATTGTTTTTAACATGGATAAGACATATTTCTTGAGCAGCAAATCAGCATAGTCGAATTTCAAAACAACGATATGACAAGTTAAGTTAAGCATGTTTTGTTGTACATGTATAATGGGTTAAATGGCCAGGCTCCTCACTACATTACAGATATTCTCCACCGGAAATGTATTAGGCCCTTAAGGTCCTCAAACAAGTTGATGCTGACTGTGCCACAATCTGAAGATAAATGGTGACCGTGCCTTTTCTGTTGCTGCTCCACGTCTGTGGAATGAACACTTCAGGCTAATCCTCACTACTTAATTTGTGTGTGTTCCTATTTATGCATTTTATTGTCTGAAGTGATTGTACAGCACTTTGGTCAGCAGTGGCCGTTTTAAATGTGCCTTGCCTTGGCAGGTGTTATACTAGAAAGTACATTACTGCCACCTACTGGGAACTGAATCAAAGACTTTTCCTCTCTACCCTTTTCTCTCCCTCCAAGACACTTCAGGGTGCAATCCACACTAACACTATGTGTTTAGATCCTGTAGTGAAGCTCAGATCCTAAATTCTTTTATACAGATTAGTTTTTATTAAATATTCGATCAATATTAATACTTTACTTCCATTATCAGGACTTACAGTAGTCAACATTTGAAGTAGATCAAAAAAGTTCAACACAAGACAAGAACAGGGATTGTTCAAAATGTATAACTTTGATGAAAGGTTTTGATTCACTTCAAACGTTGACTACTGTATAATCCTCTACAGAAATGATACTTTTCTTGATTCCCCAGATAATTTATTTCTCTCATTTGAATATTTCTTGCTATGCATAATTAGTCTACATGTTTTACCGTTTCTCTAGTCCCACACCCCTCGCACAAACCTGTCATATTATATAGTATTATTCAGCCCTGTATGGCCTATACTGAGTCTGGAAATAATACCTTCTTCTTTCCTTTCCCCTACTTAAAATTCCTTAATCTTCCGGCCTGCGGTTGTATGAAGTAAAGATGTCTACATTTTACTTCATTATCCCAGATCATTCGCCACTTATAAGGGATTTGTTTCTTTATTATTGATTTAATCTCTGATCTACTGTACTTTATCTTTATTTCAATATCTTGATTGCCCATGTTTTGTTTTGCCAAATAATCTGCTTCCTCATTCCCTTCAACAACACCAACATAGTGCAATCATTATAGCAAGTAGCTCCCCTGTGAACACTAATACATAGTCTTGATATTCTTTTCTCTTCTTCGGTTTTCAGTTTTGGAATAGTGCAGGCAATTCCCACTTGTCCTTTCTCTGGATCCTTTGGTGCAAAGTCCATATATATTCTTAAAGGGTTAGATCATCAAAAAAAAAAAACAAACAAAAAAAAAAACAATAAAAAAAATTATATACACGTCATCATTTACTCCCCCTTAAGTTCCAAACCTGTATGAATTTCTTTCTTCTGCTGAACATAAAAGTTGAGAATAAGTTTCTTATTTTGAAACTTAGTTTTCAATGGCAAAAAGAATAAGTTTGAGAATAAGTGAAAATTTAATTTAAAAAAATAAATAAATAAATTCAAGTAATACATTAGTAGATTAACCATCATACTTTCAATTAATTTGGATAAATGAGCAGTCAAAGCTATAGGTTTATAACTCAAAAGGACTGCTTGGATCCTTTCCTGTTTTCTTTATTGGAATTATTAACACCTCTTTCCAGCTGTTCTGTCATTTTCCCTCAGTCCAAATCATACACATTTTAGACTGTGTAAAATCCTTTGAAGTGACTCTAAAATAAGATGTTCCCCTGTAGTGAAAATTCAAGTTTTTAATGTTTATATGTCTAGGACAAACCATGTGCACTGCAAATTCATAAGTCAGCACTATTGCTGAGTATTTTCTCCTTAAAACTGCAGTGAACCAAAGAGGTTCTCAAAAACACCGTCACAAACTACACTAATGTGATGGATTTTTTTTAATAAAATAGTAAATTATTAATTTTAACATATTTAAGACAACATTTTGTTCAAGTGTTAGAATGTTATGCGTCATCTGTTTTGGATGTTCATAACTTTTTCTTCCTTCACCCTTTACTTTCATTTGTTAGATTATCTTTAAATTATCATTTTTTATAATTACTTATTGCCTCACCCATACTTAACACTGGAGTTCTTTATTCCACTCATCTTTTTAATCATGTTCCGGACATCTTGAATTGGAGTCCTTTTACCCATTTTATTACATTCATTTATAAAAGGTTCTTTTTTTTCCACTCCTAATTTTCCTTCTAACTTCGGCTTGTGCTCGCTTCTAGTTGATCAAATGCTACCAGTTATGGCTCCAGTATTTTAAAAGCTTTCAATTCTCTTTAATCACTATATTAATTTACTTAAACCACCAAGGAACCATCTACTCCTCCCTCTTCCCTTTACTTCATGGAATACATTTGGATGACACATTTTGCATTACTGACACAATCTGTGAGTTTATTATTTCAATGTCACTTCCTTCATTCATCTCTAGTTGATTCAATCCTATATCACTCATCTCTAGTTCAAGTTCAAGTCAACTTTGTCAAACCATGCAAATATACATTACGCAGAAGACTGAAATTGCTTTTCTCCTATACTCCAATGTGCCATATTAAAACAAAATTTAACACCTACTAAATTGACTAAACATACGGCAAGACATAGGCCACAACTAAACAAGTGCAGATAGATATGCGCGCTCATGACTCTCCTGTTCGAACTCGATCATCAAAATGAATGAATCTTTTTTCGAGTCATTTGGTTCATTCAACTAATGAAATGACTCGAAAAAAGATTCGTTCATTTTGATGAAAGAGTTCGAACAGGAGAGGTACGAACGCGCATCACAGAACAGAGCAAAGCGAGCATTTGTGCTTACAAAACTTAAAGTCCCCGTGAAATCAAAATTGAACCCATTTACTTTGTTAGCGCATATTACTAGTCTTGTGGTGAACAATTAATCCGTGCAAGTAAAAATATATTTAAAAAATGTTTTACCTTCGTAATCTTTAATCAAAATCTGAAAAGTTACTTCCGGTCTGGAACGGTTTCTTTTTCTGATGACGTAGGTTTCACAGTTTGGGTGGGGAAACGCTTAACCACTCCCCTCAAACCGTTAGTTTCCTATGAGCGAGAGATGGAGAGGAGGAGCGCTAGAGTAAAACCCTGCCCTCTGTTCAATATTCCGTTTCACTTGGAAATATGTCACAGCACTGGAGAAAAATCTTTTGCAACTTCCGGTTCACGGGGACTTTAAACATTTTTATTTATTTTTGAAATAGTCGATCGTTTCGCTAGATAAGACCCTTATTCATCGTCTTGGTATCATTTAAAGCCCTTTGAAGCTACACAGAAACTCTCATTTGAACCTTGAACCGTTGTTTGGTACCCAATGAAGTTCATTATATGGAGAAAAATCCTGGAATGTTTTCATCAAAAACCTTAATTTCTTTTCGACTGTAGAAAGAAAGACATGGACATCTTGGATGACATGGGGGTGAGTAAATTATCAGCAAAAGTTTTTTTTAAAGTGAACTACTCCTTTAAGCCCTCAATAATTTTTAAGTCACTCAACCACGATCTTTTACATGGATTGTAGAAGTTCATTATTACATGACTATCAATTCCTGCTCATACTTTGACTGCCTTTACCCACCACTTCATATGGCAATTCTGCTTTCACAAACGTAATACATCTTCCACCTTCGCTATGGTTTCAATCTCCTCACATTTATGTAACCATTCAAAACAAAATCAATTTTGGGGTTTAGCTAACCATGACTATTGGATACATATTACTTCAGGGTTCATAGCCTATGATCTATATATTCTTTGAATTTCTGACCATTAGGAACCAAACTCCTAGGGGCCAGTTGTTCAAAACATTTAATCAGGAAAAAAATGGGATTTCCAAATCCGGATCATTTTGATCCAATCCAGTATCAGGTAATCAGTCTTACTTTTATGCCGATTTTTCAAAGCAACATTGGACTGGATCCCCCTGATCCACACAGTTTTCAAGATTACCAGTGCTTTAAATGGGACAACATATCACAATGTGGGCTACCAGCTATGTAAAGAACAGGTAGAAGAGCCAACATGGGGTCACTGTAAGTGTTTCTTATTTTGAGAAAAAACACAAATGGGGACAAGATAATTTTTCTGAATAGCTTAATTGTTAGCCTATGTCTACTTTATCACTGTTACAATGGATACACAAGTCAAGTGCAAAATATAAATAAAAGTATATACAATACATGATACAAATATATTATTTGACTAATTTTAAAGTTTTACTACATTTTCTTCCTGAAATCCACCTTGAAATCCTACCCCCTGTTGGGATCAGGATAATCCTGTTTTTTTTTTTTTTTTATCAAAGTTATCCAAATCCCGCTGACAAGTTTTGAACAACACAAACTGAAGGAACTAGGATTGGATTCCCTGATCTAATCTGATTTCAGATTCCTTCTTTCCCTTTTGAACAACCCATTTTCAAGATCTGATCCAATCCGATAACCAAAATCCGGTCAGCTTTTCTTTGAAAAACTGGGCCCCTGCATACCACTGAAGAATAGTTAGGAGCATCATTATCCATAACATGCATCTTGGCTATTTTGCATATATGCCATTATTCTTCTCTAATTGTTTCCCAGGTCAGCCCATTTACATCCATGAAGAACCTCTATTCAATTTGAATTTTGTCCATTCTCCTTTCAGTCTATGCTGAACAATGTATTACTTCAACTATAAAGATAAGACATTTTTCTTTTTCTAACAATGATATCTTTTATTCTTTTATCACTTGCATATCAATAGATATGACTTATGTCACTACAAGTTCTACCCTCCCTTTATCATTTTATTTGTTCTTTATCTACTGCCTTGACGGCATTTGCATAGGATAACTTACATTTTGCCATTCCCTGTTGTATTTCTACAGCCACACTATGATCTCCACCACGATTTCCCATGTTCATGCTCTCCCCCGCAACAAGCACATCTCTTCTTTGATCTACATACTGCAGCAGTATGTCAGTATCTCTGACAAATGGTAACATCGCAACAGAGGTTATACATCTGGATAACTAATGAATCCTACTTTGACTCGTTCTGGCAGAACTCCTTCAAATTTCAGTAAAACTGAAACTATTCTACTTCCATCTCTTAACATTTTCAAACATCTTGCTTCCATCATTTTATCTCCTTCCAAATTTCTTGTTACCTTGTCCTCCTCTAATCACTCCTCTTATCCAGAAGCTTTGCCCAACCATTCTGTTAGAATATTATCTTTATACTCATTGCTATCTTGCTTATTACTACGCAGGACGCGAGTGGCATGATGTGACAAAAGACAATAGAACCCATTTTAATCAGTGATGTTTTCTACATTGGACGCAGCGTGACGCGACACAACAAATCCCTGACAGCAAATGGATGCCTCGTTTTATTTATGACTTACTGACATGAAGAACAACTGCTTTGCAATTGGCGCTTTGTCGCAACCGGACGAACATCATGAAGTATTTCTGCAAATTTGTCCTCCCCTATTAATTCCTTCAAATCTTTTGTCAGAGCAACTGGATTTACTCCCAACATACCTTCTCCACAAAACTATCATTCTTAAAGGGTTAGTTCACCCAAAAATGAAAATTAAGTCATTAATTACTCACCCCCATGCTGTACCAACCCCGTAAGACCTTCGTTCGTCTTCGGAACACAAATGAAGATATTTTTAATTAAATTTGAGAGCTGTATAACTACCACATTGGCTCCTAAGGGACTGCCGCTTGACGGCCCAGAAAGGCAATGAAGAAAATGTTTAAATATCCCAAGTGACTACCGTGGCTCAACTATATGTTTATCAAGCGACGCGAATACTTTTTGTGCGAAAAAACAAACAAAAATAACGAGTTTATTCGACTATTTCTTTTCTTCCTTGTAGGCCAGAACGAGACTTCCTTATAGATTTTCACGACGCATGCGCGAGAATTGCGATCTGAAGTGGTGTAAGCTGGCGTAAGCAGATCGCAATTCTCGCGCATGCGTCGTGGAAATCTAAGGAATTCTGGTTATGGCCTACAAGGAAGAAAAGAAATAGTCGAATAATCTCGTTATTTTTGTTTGTTTTTTCGCACAAAAAGTATTCGCGTCGCTTGATAAACATATAGTTGAGCCACGGTAGTCACTTGGGATATTTAAACATTTTCTTCATTGACTTTTTGGGCCGTCAAGAGGCAGTCCCTTAGGAGCCAATGTGGTAGTTATACAGCTCTCAAATTTAATTAAAAATATCTTCATTTGTGTTCCGAAGACGAACGAAGGTCTTACGGGGTTGGTACAGCATGGGGGTGAGTAATTAATGACTTAATTTTCATTTTTGGGTGAACTAACCCTTTAATTCATCCTGACACTTAACCATATCCTCTCTTTCACCATCCATAATACTACTTTTGGACTCCTCATGATTCTCTTTTTTCCTCTCATTATGTTACTACAGTTCCTACTCCGCCTTTCTCGACCACATTGCATCCCTGAATGTCAGTAGACTGCCTAGAAACTAGACAGTCCCCGTGAAGACCTCGTCAATATGACAGCCATTGGCACTGGTCCTCAGCAAAGACCCAAGTACCAGACAGTTCCTCTGCACAGACCCCTATGACTAGCAAAAGGAACTAAGGGTGCTCCGATTGATCGGTCGCCGATAATTTCTTTGGGATGTGTGATCGGCGGTCTCTATAAAGGCCGATCCAGAAAAGCCGATCAGATGACGCAAAACCCGCGAGACAATTTTTTTATGCCCGGGTAAAAATGGCTTCAGCAGTCTGGCAATTCTACAAGGTGTGTGAAAAAGCAATTCACTAGCAATCCATCTGCAATGTGTGTACCACGCCGCTGTCTTCTTGTCAAACTGTGCAGCTTCTCCGATCAACCCGTAAAATCACCGGAAATAATGGATTCCTTCAGCAACGGCGATAGATTGAAGCGCGCGTCCGAGTGAAGACTGCGCGAGATACAGAGAACACTGTATCCACTGATCGCCGTGGCAACGATCGCTCAGCTTGAGTTCAAAAACAAACAAACACTTTTTAGCGCTAGATTATTTATTAGGTATTAGGTACATCCGTGCTTCAGTGTTACAAAAATTGGTGGGGGACAAACAATATCGATCCTTAATGTGGTAGGACATGACTTCACTTGCTCTAAACAAATCAATCTAACCATGTGACCAGCAGTGGTGGCTTTCTTAGGCCTCGTTTACACTGCATGGTTCAATTGACCCAAATCCGATTTTTTCCTCTCATGTGGCATAGATCGGAGAGGACCAGTGAATATGTAAGCAGGAAAAAAACGCATGGATTCCGATTTTCTCAGATCGAATTCAGGCCTCATTCATATGTGGTAATAAATCGGATATGAATCGGATACGTGCATTACGTGTGCCATGTAAGCAGACAAATCGGATATTCCCCGGTAATGAGAGTCGTACGTCATTAAAAAAAGTGCGCGATTATAGGCGTGATGGAAGAAAGGATACACACAGTGGAGCAATGCGGAGGTGTCATGTCTTTTGAGTGTTTGGGACGAAGAGTGCAGGCAAAAATGCAGGGTTGTTACAGAAATAAATCCGTTTTGAAGACATTTCACAAGATATGAGGCATCGTTTTAAGTGCTCGTCGTGGCTAGAGCCTCTCCTCTTTTTTCTCTCCACCGTACAAGACCAATGTTTTGATGACTTATTGAAATATTGTGGAAAGAAAACACTGGATAATTTTATTCACATCTGCATCCATTGAATTTCGTGCTGTTTTGCTTAACTTCCCGAGTCAGAACGTCTGCATTTGGTAGTTTCAGCAGTGTATAGTGTAAATGCAAAAATCGGATATGGGTCACTTTTAAAAGATGATGTAAGCAGGTCGTCAAAAAAATCGGATATAGTCAGAAAATCGGATTTGGGCATCAAGACCTGCAGTGTAAATGCAGCCTTAATCTGTTTAAAATAATTCAGCAACGGTTCTTGCAAACATCATTTTTTTAATATTTTATACCAAAATATATATGCTTAAGAAGTAAGCTTTGGGAGAGAAATTAATCTAATAATCTCCACTCTCTCTTCCTCTCTAAATGCCCACAAAATCTAACTAAGCATCCCAGAAAAAAGCAAAGTTACAGATATGGAAGTTGTTAGTTATTTGTATTTTTTGTTGATGTGCACTTTACTACCTGTTTATTAGAAAAACTGATGCATGTCTGACTCAAAACATTATTTTGGCAATAGCCTTTTTTTGTTGCAGTTAAGTTTAACGTGGTCTAAAGCTAAATTTAAAGACTCAGGTGTTCTGTCTTTTATTTATTTTATTTTATATTCTACAGGAAAGTTGTACAGTACTGTGCAGAAGTCTTAGGCACACTAGTATTTTCACCTCAAAGAAATGGTTTTAAGCCAGTTATTTATATATTTTGTTGTAGCATCTCAGTAGGAAATATCAGTTTACATTTCCAGACATTAATTGTGCCATTAATTGTAATAATCCAGTGAAATTTTTGAATGCATAAGGATTCTGACAACAGCCAATGCTCCACACGGAGGTCGGATCTCACCATCATCGAGTGCATCTGAAATTACATGAAGAAACAGAAAAAACAGAGACTAAGACCAGAAGAACTGCGGCAACGTTTCCAAAGACGCTTGAAAAAACCTGCAAAACTAAAAACTATGTGCAATACCTGGACAAAAGCTGTTTTAAACGTAAAGGGTACTAAACACCTATTGATTTGATATAGTTAACAGTTAAAAGTTAATAACACTTAATAATAGTTAACTAATAAAATGAATTGATAAATAAAATCCATTCATGATTATGACAATATTTTTGAAAACATTCTCATTTACAGCATTTTTACGCAAGTGCTTTTTCACAGTACTGTAGCTTTGCAGGCAGGCAGGCACTACCTTCGAGACGTTGCCGCAGTTCTTCTGGTCTTACTCTCTGTTTTTTCTGTTTCTTCATATAATTTCAGATGCACTCGATGATGGTGAGATCCGACCTCCGTGTGGAGCATTGGCAGTTGTCAGAATCCTTGTGCATTCAAAACTTTCACTGGATTATTACAATTAATGGCAAAATTAATGTCTGGAAATGTAAACTGATATTTCCTACTGAGACACTACAACAAAATACATATCAATAACTGGCTTAAAACCATTTCTTTGAGGCGAAAATACTAGTGTGCCTAAGACTTCTGCACAGTACTGTATGTCAAGTCCTAAGCTGCTCCCAATAACCAAGCACAAGCTGCCAGAATAATATGCTGGACATGTTGCTTGCAAATAAATACACAGCTGTAAATTCATGATACATTGTCTTCTCTTAAATATAATACTTAATGTACATTGTTGTTAAATATAGTTAATAATAATGCTACAAGATAAATAGAAGGCTTCAAATAGACCCTGTAATCGGTGATCGGTATCGGGTGATACAGCTTCCAGTAATCAGTGATCGGCCCCAAAAATCCTGATCGGAGCACCCCTAAAAGGAACTGGACAAATATTTGAATGCTACCAAACCCAATCAGAATTCTGCCATGTGATGCAGCCTGAATCAGAACCATACTGTTTGTTCATTGGCAAGAGGAGAACTGGCCCCACTGACTTGGCCCCAAGTTTTTTTATCTCCATTCTGTCACCTGACGGAGTTTGGGTTCCTTGTCACTGTCGCCTCTGGCTTGCTAAATTGGGGACACTTAATACTCAACAATATTACTGATCTAAATGCACTAAAGCTGTTGTATGAGAACTGAGCTGGACAATAACATCATTTTTTGAAGAACTGCTTTATATATGAAATGAACTAATTTAATAATTGATGATATAATAAATATTGATGAATAACTGACTTCAGCCGAAATGTATAATTTTCCTATTATCTCTGTAAAGATACAATCTGTATTGTATAAAGCATAATATATAAATAAATGTGACTTGACTTGTTAGAACTCTTTACTTTCCCCTTCACTTTTCCTACTTGTGACCATGCTACCTTAAACTCATCCTCATCCTCTCCTGTGCCATCCGTCCTCTTTTGTTGCCTCTGATCCAGATTTATCTTTGAACTTCCAAAACACCCGCCTGCAGTAGCTTCTACACCTCCACTCGGCCCTCACATCTTGTAAATAGAAACATTTGTCGCTTTTAGAACACAAACAAAGATATGCGCCTGCACACGGGTGGATGAACAGCTAATATTTAATGTAACAGACAGAATAATATTTATCTTGTCATTTGCGGTGCAGGTTGGGCACAGATGGACCATGGATCCAATAGCCAAGACTATTTCGACTCGTGTTCATCTGAAAACATTCAAAGGTTTCTTATCACAACTTGTTTTGTCAGTCAACTAAGCTGACAATGAAGTGATTGACAGCGTCCGTTATTAAGGGAGTGCTCGACAGCTTCAGTTATTAAGGGAGTGCTCTTTGCTCGCTTTCTGTGAATAATCCATTCGCAATTTGAATAGGTTGTATTTTTCATGCTGCTAAGAGGACCAACGGCCACGTATACACAGCAGATTTTCAGGAGAGACAACCGCATTTAAATGCAGAGAGAATATCCCTGATATTATATGACAGTAAAGGCTCATATTTTTGGCAAGATGTTATTTTAATTTATAGAGACCTCTACGAGTCTGTATAGCCTATGGTGTGATTTATGCACATCGGATCATTTGCCAAATTCATTTCGCCAATATGCTATTATGGAGAAAACTGCTTCTAGACCAGAGGTTATTGGGCAGATCGTAAATCTAATCCATAAGATTTGAGAAGATTACTTCTAGAGACACAATCGCTTCATATGATGAACAGATTTAATTCACATACATACATGGATCAAAAAGCAACAAACCTGCTAGTTGACACACGAACAAACCACTTACTGAAGATCAAACTTGCTGGGTAACACATGAGAATAAACCTCAATGGTTCTCCCCCTTAAAGCAAACATGCATAAGTTTCCTTTTACCACAACTGATGTGCAAGTTGACGAATGTTAATGTGAATAAAAGCCTAAATTCAATCTGTTCATCACATAAAATCTCTTCAGAAAATGTGGAATAAACTGCTCAATTCGATACGAGTTAGTTTTACAATCAATTTAAGCCCTAACTTCTTGAAGTGTCAAATTGGTAGTTGCTTAGCTGTCAATGGAGGGACAGAAAGCTCTCCGATTTCATCAGGAAGATCCTCATTTGTGTTTCGAAGATGTACGAAAATCTTACAGGTTAGGAACAAAATGGGGACGAGTAATGAAAGAATGATCATTTTTGGGCATTTGTGTCACCTTGCTTACCCAAGATAGCATTTTTGATCATGGAAATTGGGATGAATAAATGGATACTTGAAGGGGTGTGCATAAGACTAACATGACACCTTCATAATCATGACATGACATATGTTATGAATAAGAAGAAAGTTTTATGTATGTTTGTGAAAACTGTCATGAAGTGTCATTCGCTCAGTTATGATATTTTTAATGCAAAGATTAATTATTAAACTTATGAAACCACCTAGCTTTATTGGTTAATGTTACATTAAACTGTCAGGTTGGTTGGTTTTGACATTGACTGTCATGAAGCCATTATAACCTTTTAATGACAAATTCAATTAGTACCACTGTAGTTGAGGTCACGAAAACTATTCATGACATAGTTATAATGGCCTCATGACGGCCAATGTCAAAGCCAACCACATGACAGTTTAACTTAGTTTTATGTCAAGTTGTCATGACAAAGACACTGACAGGTTATAATTGTTATGGTTTGTCAATATGTCATAAAGACATCTTAATGTATTTGCATTCAAAATGTCATTATTGAGCAAAAGACACTTAATGACAGTTGTCATAAATCCTACTTCATAATCAAGACATACGTCATGTCATGGTTATGAAGGCGTCATGTCAGTGTTATGTACTCCCCTTCAAGTAAGTGTTACCTAATAAATGAATAAAAACATAGATTTTGCAAGTTTCAAATTACAATAACAAAAAAAACAAAAATAAATACATGGAGTTGAGACTGACCTTTGGAGAATAACCTCTGATGACCCCATCTCAGACCAAAGCCACCGTTCTGCAGACAACTGAACAAAACAAACACAATTGGTATGAAACACTCGACAACTACACAACCAACACGCACATTTATGAGGGTCTCAGTATGAACAACTTCATAATGTCGCTATGTAGAAATGGTAAAACAATAGTGAGGAAAATGAATAAATATCTTGAAATTCGTCCAGCTAGCGTAGACACAATGTAGCAGTCAGACATAATGAAGGATATGCAGCATATCCTGTATTAATTATAATAAATGGGCCTAGAAGTAAAACCCAAGTAATTAAACTTTATAGAAAGGCCTTGCGTTGATGCTGCCCTGCTGAAGTTGGCACAACCTCGTGTGACTTGGCTCTGAGGTCAGCTGGGTCTCAAGATACATCACTTTAACCGTCTCGACGGGTTTGCCAATCAGCGACTTTTTGGGGTAACGTAAATTAAACCAGCACGTGTCTGTATTTACAGAATAAGGTATGGTATAAATGACATTTTTCCACAAACACTCAAAATAACATAATACACTTACCCGCTCTTTCTCGCGCCTACCAGGTGGGCAAAAAACACTCTCCTTATGAGCGCTGCCATGACAGAGATGGTCTTATTATTGGGAGATACGATGGTCCGTGGCTCTACCATTGGAGAATGCGTAACGGCCAACGTGGATCACGTGTGCCTTGATTACCAATCACATTAGAGGCTTGGCCTTGTGCGACAGTCAGTCACTGTTTGCGGATCCCATTGAAATGAATGAGAAGTGCCGTAAACTACATTCTACCTGTCGCGCAATTGTCCGTGATTTCTCTTAAAAATCTGCATTTTTTCGGTGTAAACTATACAAATTGATCAATCCAAAACGAATGTTTATGAGCAAACATGTTGAAGATTAGCCGATAGCCGGTTGATTCGTTAAACGATAAGCTGTTTTCCCATAAAAGCAGTTTATTCAGCGTAGTGAAGCCTCTTCTCCATAGACATCCATTCGAAAAAAACGGTTCCTGGTCTTCTTCGTTTTCTTCCCTGCGTAGCACTGCGTTAGCAAGCTAATTGCTAAACTTGGCGGTTTGCCTCAAAGTGGCTTTGGCCATGATGTTTGTATGCGTGTTCTCATCCTTCACGAGACGCACTGACGCCATCTACAGGAATGGAGCGTTAGTTACCACAGCCCTTGTCAAAATATTCTTTACAAAATAAATAAATATTCGATTTAAAATAAAGTACAAAACAATAGTATGGTTATACTGCCAGTTACAAAAATAAATCCTGAAATATATATTTTTTGGACATCAGCATGGGTAAGAACAAGAACGTATAAAATGTATTTTGTTTAATGAAAGTTAAAATGAATATTTCCTTTGATTTTTTTCCATCATCAAAAAGAAAGATAATTAAGTCTTAGTTAACACCATTTTATTCATAAAATATATATAAAATCACACTGATTGACAGCACTCAAGCAATACTTAGTGTTGGTCTGATGGTGGGCTCAAAGAGAAGCACAACAGTAACAGTATATGTACTGTAACAGGACGTGTGGTATGGAAATAAAAAAACCAATACAAATAAAAAATATTTCCATCTTGAAAAAAAAGAAATTCGAACAGCCGGTTTCACTGCATAATTGAGCAAAACACACATCAGCTCTATTATTATTTTTAATTGGGCCAGTAAGTAAAATACTAAAATTTCAAAGACATAGGTTGATTTAGAAATGTGGTTACATCACAAACTGGCACAGAGATGCTCGTCAGGCAAAGGTCGCTGATTCTTTGGGGGTGAAGTGCAGATAAGGTCCAAAGCTACATAACAATTGATTGCAAAAGCTTTTCATAAAATACATTTATATATATATAAAAAAAAAAAATCACTACAAATATGACAACACACCACAACAAAACAAAGTATGTTTCCTTGCTTTCATCCTCAAAAAAAATAAAAAAATAAGAATAAAGTTGCGGCAGTATATCACACAATGGAATGATAAAACTAAAAATCCATCCAATCTAGCCAAATCACCACTTTATTATCTGCATATAACATCCAGTAAATGTCAGATCAGTAAAATGAAAGATGGGTTTCACCAAATGCTTCACTAATGTCAACCTGATATTAAGTCTGCAAATAAGAAGCATATATTCACGACAAACAAGCATTACATTTCACAACTTGGCTCCGTTTTGGATAAGTGTAATCCAAAAGTTTGTGACTAATAAAAGCGTTTTCACAGTTAACATTAGAGCAATGGGGGTTTTGTCACAAACCTGACCTGTTTAAGGTGACAGCATATTCTCTTGGCCATATAATATATGGCATAAATAAAAAAGGGACTCAAATGTTCTCAAATTAAATTTCTATGACTATTTCCTCACTCTCATGTCGTTCCAAACCTGCATGACTTTCTTCTGTTGGAACACAAAATGATGAAGAATGCTCAAAACAACATTGGACTCTTATTAACTTTCATTTTATGGCCCAAAAAAACCCAAATAATTTCATCTCATTCAGTTGAACAGGTTTGGGATAACGTGAAGGGTGAGTAAATGACAGAATTTTCAGTTTTCCTCAGAGAGTCCTTTCAAACCAACGCCAAACAAGCGGAAACGTTTATTTAAACGGTCTAGCAGCTAAATGTGAGGAGGCCGAGGGAAAGCCATGGCTTATTCGTGACAGCCCAGCATTGAACACCAAATGCAGAAACACAAAGTTTAGTATTTCTATGGTGAAATACATTAAAACATCTCACAAGATTATAGTTATCACAGCACTGTGCGTAGTAAATAGTTTGTAGTCTTGATTTTTGGCAGCAAATCCCTCAGAATTTCATCTAGACAAACTAAGCTGTCCAAATATAATCAAATCTGCCAATTTCATGGGTCATAAGAATTCTAGGCAGGTGAGCACCTCCTTGTTTCTGAGACCATGAAGGGCATTAACCAAAGGATCCTTCCCATACTTATGTTTTTGCAAGAAAATGGCAGTAAGGAACATGTTGGTTAGCCACATGTCGCAAATTGAGAAACACAACTAAGTTGCAGCAGTCACATTGTGAGGAAACAGAAAGTGCTGAAGTGAAGGTTTACTATACTTTACTATACTGTGCTTGTATTCACTCACTCACACACACACTCACATTATCTTTTGGGTCAGTGCACTTAATACCGTTGAAGTCTCAAATATAAATGCTACAAGAAAATTCCCATCTATTGCTAATCGTTCCATGTACAACACTGTGAGGCTCCAATTCTTTCCATGCCCTGGCTGGCAATAATACTAAAACCAACATTATTTGGTAACTTATTGGGAATAGATTTGTGAAAATCTGAATTTAAACCTCCAGGCCTTGGCGAGAAAAATAGTCTTCCAGTTCTGTGAGTCTCTCGATTAGCATTACGTCAAGATCAGCGTCATCCTGCCTACCCCTACGGGCCCTTCCTCGCGGCACCTTCGCACGCAGCGGACCCAGGTTAGTTTTAGCCTTGCGTTTCCGTGGCAGCGTGAAATCGGGGAAGTCTAAAACTCGCTTTCGTTTCTGATGACCAATGCAGATCAGAGAGCCGTTCTTCTCTTTCGGTTCTTCAAATATCGTCTCCAGACTTCTGTGTAAATGAATGGAACAATCAGAAATCGTTTTCCAGGAAAACACAAGGGTAAAAATAAATCGAAAAAACAAACCTGTTGGGTAATGGAGACTTGTAATTCTTATTGGTATAAATCTCCTCCAAACTGAATTCCTTTTTCTTCAGCCTTATGGGACACAACACAGCAATCAGCAGGACATTAAAACTAATTTATGACATATAAATCAATGTTTTATTAACACTATGATTTAGTGTAATACTCAAGACCAGTCTTAAAGAGCCCCTATCATGGATTTTTGAAAATGACTGTTCATATGGTGTGGAATATAGCTCTAAGGGAATGAAAACATCCTGCAAAGATTTATATCTGAAAGTGCACCGTATATAAAGTTATTGTCTTTCAAAAGTGAGAGTCGACTCGGAGTCTATGACATGAATTGTTTTTGAAACGAGTCATTAGCTGGTTCGTAGTGACGTAGATACATACTGGCCGCGCCCAGTTACTGCGCGCGCAGACGGAAGTGTAAACTTGAAGTCTACACATTCAAATACTTCATCATAGCATCATGTCGAGAAGACGCTGTGTTCTACAATGCAAAGATAGTTCAGCCACTTTGTTTTCATTTACCAGGGACGAGCATGTGAAGAATCGGTGGTTAGAGTTCATATTTGCAATGATACCACAACAGTATATCCCGATTGTGTTCTCATCATTTTAATTATGAATTCAAAATGTGGATTCGCAAGCGGTTGTTCCTGAAGGAGGGCTCAGTAACTTACTTACCCAGCGTATATGGATCAGCTTCCTCCTTCGAATCACAACCTGTAAGTATTATTAATAATTGTTGCTTTTATGGGTTTTGAACGGTTTTGTAGCGTCGGGACGCGAGGCAGTATGTGTGTGCGCGTGTATCTGTGTGTGTGTGTGTGTGTAAGTTACGCTCAGCGCAGCTTCTAGGTCTCCAATGTCATTTTTTTTTTAAATATGTGAAATGTTTGTCGCTGTTATTGGAGTTGTCATAAAGAATAGAGCGTCTTGTAGTACTGCAGTGCTTTATCAATATGTTTATGCGTTATGCTAACAAACAACTGACTGGGTCTGTCATCTGACCAATCACCGCCGATTAGCCTCACGCAAAGGAGTGGTTTGGAAAAATGAGTCGTTGTACGAATCATTTGGGAGTCGGTGAGCAAATCAGTTAAAAATAAATGCATATTATAAGAAAAATAAAGTGTTTATCCTTGCATGCATGTTAAACTGTTTTTGGGAACTCCTAAAACAAAAATAGGAACATTTCAAATGCTATGATAGGGGCTCTTTAAAGGTGGGGTAGGTAGAAATTTTCTAAAACAACTTTTTCCCAAATTTGTTTTGAACTGTCTATATATATATACTACTACCAAATTACATAATTAAAAAGTACTCTGAAATAATGAGCTGTGTTTATTGCAGCACTGAGGGGACTACATACGTACACTCGATTTTTCATTCACTCCCACACCCTCCCGTCTGGGATCCTTACAAAAGCCCCTAAAACACATGAACTCCTGCCAGCCAGTTGAAGATTGAACCCCTACTGATAAAATGCCTAACTTTATCATTATTAATATAAACAACTAGCATGTCTGGTAGTACTCACTATCAAGCTAGCATATCAATACTGGTAATGGTAAAGCTTCAAATATATTGAGTTTGATTCGGTAACGAGCTAGTAACATAAAAACTAAAAACAGCAAAACTAAAAACAGGTTGCATTGATACATATTTTCCCGTCACCATCAGTTACACTGTGATGAAGGTGAATTTCATGTAAGATTCATAACATATATGGTGTTTTACATGTAAGAGCTCCCACGAAAGCACTGTTGGTCACTTTTCAGCCCCTGGTTGTCAGTTGTCGCTACGGCTGGAAAGCCCCACCGATATTGACTCTCGTCTGACTTCTTGCTTTATCCAAAGACTTTTTGGTCATAGCCTTTTCAAATACTGTCTTAATTTTTTTCCTTCGCTGACTGTATATGCAGGTAACTGGGAATTTTGACTGCTCTTTCTCTGCCATAATTGTGATTCTTCCTAGCTTCCGTGCCTCTTCCACTCCTCAAGCAAACGTGTGCTTGCATGTGGGCTGCTCTTACGCGGCAGTGCTGGTAGCGAGGAAGAGTGACGGTCACCCAGCCGATCATTTCTTTCGTCCCGGTTGGAAATAATGAGCTGTGTTTATTGCAGCACTGAGAGGACTACAGACACTCATTAAAATTACATTTTAATTATGTATTGGTATACATAGACAGTGTAGACAAATTTGGGGATAAGTTTTTTAGAAAATTTCTACCTACCCTGCCTTTAAAGGAGTAGCTCACTTTAAAAAAAACTTTTGCTGATAATTTACTCACCCCTATGTCATCCAAGGTGTCCATATCATTCTTTCTTCAGTCGAAAAGAAATTTTAAGGTTTTGGATAAAAACATTCCAGGATTTTTCTCCATATAATGGACTTCAATGGGAACCAAACGGTTCAAAGTCCAAATGAGAGTTTCAGTGCAGCTTCAAATGGCTTTAAACGATTCCAGACGATGAATAAGGGTCTTATCAAGCGAAATGATTGCTCATTTAAAAAAAAAAAAGTTTAAGTTTTATAAGCTCAAATGGTCGACTTGCTCTGTTAGGGTTAGGGTGTGATGCGCGTTCGTGACTCTCCTGTCCTAACTCGGCCATCAAAATTAACGAATCTTTTCCCGAGTCAACTTGTTCATTTCGTTCGTTGAATGAACCAAATGACACGAAAAAGATTTGTTCATTTTGATGAACGAGTTCGAACAGGAGAGTCACGAACATACATCACAGAACAGAGCAAGGCGACCGTTTGAGCTTATAAAACTTAAACTTTGTTTTTTTTTTTTTTAAATGAGTGATCGTTTCACTAGATAAGACCCTTATTCATCGTCTGGTGTCATTTAAAGCCCTTTGAAGCTGCACTGAAACTCTCATTTGGACATTGAACAGTTTGGTTCCCATTGTAGTCCATTATATGAAGAAAAATCCTGGAATGTTTTCATCAAAAGCCTTAATTTCTTTTCGACTGAAGAAAGTAAATTATCAGCAAAAGTTTTTTTTAAAGTGAACTACTCCTTTAAGTCTCGGTCTGGGTTGCATTTGTACTCGGTCTTATCTCTGTCTCAGACTAAGTTGTTATTGATTTCATTTGATAGTGTCCTATCTAATTGTATTTATGCATTAAATATAAGACATTTCTTTGATATTGTAGATCTTTTAGATGAATTTGAAGAGTGCTGGTCTGGTCATCATGGTATTGTCTCTCCCTGCCTTGGTCTTGTCTGGTCTCAACACTCTCAACCCATCAAAGTTTTGGTCTTGTCTTGGGCTGTGTCTGAAATCACCCCCTATACCCTTAAACGAGGCGCTATTTGATGTTCATTTGTAGTGGCATCCAAAACCATAGTGGACGTTATCGAGAGTACTTAACGGCTAGAGAATACCCATAATGCACTGTGAGAGTCGCATCGCATGCCGGATTAATACCCGAATCTGGCCAGATGATGGTTCTCGCAGCGTATCCATCATTTTCCAAACCGCTGGGCCAATGTGGTTACAACCTCAAACAAGTACAAATTATTTTTAAAGTAATAATTAAATTGTTTTAATGCGACTTAGTTCAAGAGTAATACTTTCATTACTACTGGAGCTGCCAGTTTGCCAAGTTTCAAATAATTATTAAACAGCAAGCACAAACTATCCGGCGCACTCAGTGTCTGAATTTGCTCACTCGTTTTCATTCACTCCCTCAAGTGAACTATATTAGCGGATTAATGTAGAGAATAGTAAATGAGGGTTAGGAAGCAATTTCACAGCCTTAGTCTTAACACAAAATGGACTTGGTCTTGTGATGGTCTCCTATGATATCATATCAAAATGATATTTTAGCACTTTTAATTCACATTAAGGCTACATTCACACGGTCAGTTTTTGGGATTGACAACCAAATTTACTTACAGCTGTGAGTTTCGAAATATCCCATTCAAACAGTTACCGTTACCATCTCGATTATATGGTCTGAATGAACGTGCAATGGGAGTCAAGCCCGTATTCTCTTACTAGTCACAACAGTGACAGTGACCAAAGTAATATCAAAGATGGTGACATCCATCAAACTGAAAAAAACCTGATTGACAACAATAGTCCAATCTGCGAGTTCAGTCAAATCTTCATTAACCGACAACAGCTTTTATATCTGTGTGGAAATCTGAGATTTTGAGTCGCGCGTAGTACACAAAACTGCACCAGAGAACAGTGCAGTGACTGGATATAAAACCTTAATATGACAGTGACACACCGTCGCGGTAAGTTACAAAATCCACACACGAAAACCAGCAACACATAGAAGACACGCAATTGTGCAACTCTGCTCTCTCAGCTCCCTCGCACTGTTTGACATAATGACAGGAAACTAGTTGTCCAGTCCAGTTCCAAGAATGCAGTTGTGAGTCCTGAAAATGTTCGGTTATATAATGTGGATGTCACTCCAGTAAATAACTGAACTGTGTGTGAACAAAACTATATTAAGGACTGAAAGTTTCATAAAAAACAATTTGCGTTTTGTGATGCGTTGTGTTGTGACCCAAATATGAAAGCACTAAAGAAAGAGAGATTTAGGTAGCAACACTGCTGATAAAATTTGCAAACTTGGATTTTCAAGATTTCAGATTCGTTTGTCATCGCACAAATATGTTAATTGAAGTCTGTGTTTAAAGGGGTGGTGAACTGAGAAATCAAATTTTCCTTGAGCTTTTGACATCTAAGAGGTCATCATATTATAAGAATATCCTGTAAGTTTCAGAACTTTAAAATTTTAAAAGCCAGTTCATGACCCCTTTAAAATTGTATATGCCTTAGCGTTTTAGTAGCTACATTATTACTGTAATCACATTATTATTATTTAACAGCCTTATTTTTTTTTACTGCATATTACTTCTTGCATGATTTTTGCAAAGGCTGCTTGGTCGAAATGAGTTCCTCTGAATAAAATACTTATAAATAATTTTTAAAAACCAACACTTATTTCAAAGCTAATCCACCGATTAATATAAGAGATATGAAGAAAATAGTCGAAATGCTGATAAATATTTACATATTGGACAGTTCCATTTAGATTCCACATTATCATATTAGAAAGACTAAAATTGCTCACCTCTTTGGTTTGGGGAGTCCCATTGGAGTAAGGTTGTTATCTGGTTTGGGAACCGTCTTACGAATACGAATTTGGGAGACCCTTTTGGAACGTTGACCCGCTTGAGCTTCAGCGTTAGTATCGTAGAGTCCCACCTACAAGAGAAGAATGTCGAGCCTTGAGGAAAAACAAAACCTAACTCTTTCACTTCAGCAATCTCTGTATCCAAAACTACACCCACTTTATTAGCTACACCTGTTTAACAGCTCGTTAACGCAAATATCTAATCAGCCAATCATATGGCATCAACTCAATGCATTTAGACATGGTTAAGACGATCTTCTTAAGTTCAAACTGTGCATCAGAATTGAGAGGAAAGGATGGATTTAAATGACTTTGTACGAGGCATGTTGTTGGTGCCATTATTTGATTATTTCAGAAACTGCAGATCTAGTTTCGCATCACGAATGTGCAGATAACAAATCTGCGATATGCCATCATGTCAATCGACACTTTTCACATTTCCGGGTTTCTCAGAAGCGGAAGTCTTTTATGGGTAAACTTTTATAGTGGTGAATGAGAGACTACATTAAATATATTTTTAGTGTTCCCATTTGGTCAAATAGCAAAAGAAATACTCCACAATGGTGTTTCCACAAATTTCAAAAGAGGGGGAAAAAATAGAGAGATTAATAACTGCAGTCAGAGGAGAGAAATGTCAATTTGACCATCATTACCAATTTAAGGGAAAGCTAATAAAATACAAAGTATGGTGGTATAAATGTACATAATATAAAAAAACTTAAATTTACGATGCTGATGACCGTTAAACGCGTCATTAGTCTGTGAAAAGGGTCCATATGGACCAAAACCTCTGAGGAATGTTTCCAGCACTTCGTTGAATCGGTCACGAAGAATTTAGGTAGTTCTGAAGGTAAAAAGGGTACTAGCAAGGTGTACCTAATAAAGTGGCCGGTGAGTTTATTTGCCAACTTGCATTTTACTTATTCAAAATAATTTGTTCAAATTATAGAAGAGATAATATAATACCTGTATGATTTCTCTAGATGCTCCTCGACTATGCAAACCAGGGTATTTGACATTTGCACTGACAATAGCAAAACTAGGCACAGATTCAGTGGCGGATCCATCCAATCGCACAATCGACTTGGGGCTGATGTTGTGCCATGAGGGGTGATCCAGACTTCTTTCTGGTGTGAGACGAATTTTTGACAGATGACACACTGATGAAGATGAGATGGCCTTCCTACACACAGTGAAAGAAACAAGCATTTCAGAGAATTCCAGATGATTGCTAATATAACATCAGTCAACATCTACATAAAATGATCAGTTTAGCTGTGGTTTGTAAAATTGGTCTGGCTTCATGCTTCAAATATAATAATAGAATGAACAATACTTAAGGTGAAGCGAGAGTAATTTCTGCACTACTAGCAGCACCAAACTGCTAGAAGCTAGCATATCGCTAGAAAAATGTGACTAGATTTTCACATTTTCCAAAGAAAATGTGAGTGCTGTGCTATGCATCTGCTGTGTCCTAACCAGATGTGACAAAACATCGCAACATAATAAAGCCATCTTTTCCGTGGATATCAGAGTTTGTGTCCTAACCAGCCATGACGGCGACAAGAGGAGATTCCATTTTTGGAATCATTTCTATTTCTGCGACTGACATCTCAGGTATCGACTGTGTTCTGGTATCAAGACATGTTTAATTGGAGTTTAAATATAGTTTTGCTCGACTTTAACAGCCATAAAAGATAATTAATTATTTACCTCAGATCTCAAAAATACCTTAGGAAACAAGAACGGTCAAACTAAACTGCATTTCATGTAGGGATTCACAATATATCAGCAACCATATTGTTATCGGCCTGATATATTGAAGCCGATAAATAATGGCAGTGTTGTAGTACTCGAGACTCGGACTCGGTCTCGAGACCATATTTTAATGGTCTTGGTCTTGTCATGGACTCGTGTGCATTTGGACTCGGAATTGACTCGTACTCGAACATTTTTTTTTTTAGGACTCAGACTTATTCCCGAGTCCACTCGAGTTCAATTCAAAATATTTTTCATGATTATTAATGTATGTTAATAGAATATTTCTTTAAATTGATTGACGCCCAGTGATTGGCGATTTTCTAGTGCGCAACTGCGCATGACAAATTGTAATAAAATTACTTTTAACACCACCTACTATGTGGCCTTTTTACCCTAAACTGATCATATTTTTTTAAACTCTAAGTAAATTCAGTAAAAAAGAAAGGATTTCTCTAAGTAAATAAAAGTAAATTAGGTAATCAACCCTCACTGGTCTCGGTCTCGACTCGGACTCGACCGTCTCTGGTCTCGGACTCGACTCTCTATGGACTCTGTCTTGACTCGGACTCAACTCTCTCTGGTCTCGGTCTCGACTCGGACTCGAGTGAGGTGGTCTCGACTACAACACTGAATAATGGATTATTTCCTTCAGCTGAGACACTTCAGATGTGCGCTGTTCCCAATTAAATTGCTTGAAATATAATTGAAATCACTACAAAAAGGAAAATACAGTTAAGTGCAACATGTGCAGCGCAAGTTTGTCATATAGGCTACATAAAATTATAATGAGAACATTATAATTGTGTGCTCGGGACATGCGTTTTAATGGTGACACTTTTATTTTTGCAGTCGGGCTCTCAAATTATATCAAATTTAGATTTATCGGCCAATTTATCGGTTATCGGCTTTAAAATGTAAATAATACTCAGTTTTGGACAAATTTTTCATATGGTATATCCTTAATTTCATCATGACAAAGATAGTATCAGTAACTGAGTATGTATTTAGAATAGTGAAATTATTTTATTATTAATTTGATTATCTAGTTCTGTTCTCTATTTTATTGGGAGAGTGAGACAGCAGTGTGCTTGCAGAGAGAGAGAGAGAGAGAAAGCAACCAAATGCTCTTCTGATTGACTGTAATTTGTAATTAATTTAGTCACATCTTGTTGATAAGTCTTGTCTGTTGTGGACATACAAATTGTTTGTTGCTCAAGTCTTTTCGCATTGCATCTGGTTAGGACAGGGTGTTCTGGCTGTATACCAGGGTGTTGCTATGCAGTTGCTAGGATGTTGTGGGTGGTTGCTTACAACCCCAAAAGAACCCAGCCTCAAGTTTTTATTTCTTTGTCTGAACATTTGGCCTGGTCTGAACTCCAATGTTTTTTTCCCCCTAACCATTTCAAGGGTTGCTGGGTGAAAATTGTGCATTCAATCATTTAGAAAAAAGTAGCAGGATAGATCAAACACACCTAGCTGCACAACCTTGTCATTCATGTCTGTAGTAAAAATGCACCAAAGTTTGTAGAAGTAGATTTGGTGCAACTTTACCCACTCACAAGGTGCAAGGAATGAATCAACAGAGCAACAATGAAGAGGGAATCAGTGTCATCCCTGTTCACAGGTGCAGGAGTTTGAATGAAACAAGACAAACATAATAAAGATGCCAGGCCACTCTAGACTTCTACAGGTTTGGAAAGCTTTTCTGCTATTCGTGTTGCTAGTTGTGCTGAAATTATGCACTTCACCTTTAACCTGAATCGTAACTGGCAAGCAAAGACTGATTAAAAGATTTCAAGGATTAGGTCAGCTAAATGGCAAGAGATGCAGGGGGATATGCCCACCGTGCTGAAGCTCTTTTCCTGCTTGGTGTAGCTTCTTGACTGGATCGTCGTGTATAGCTATCAACAAAAAAAATGTAATCAAAAAACGGGTAAAATTGTAAGTGCAAGCAGCATGCAAGTCAAAACTGACAATCATTTCTGATTATGTCTGATTATCTTTGCCATCAAAACATGCAAAAAACCTTCAAACTTCAATAGTTTGAACTTACTGGTGATCGTTGTCTACGCCTGGTGGGGCTGTGAAGTCAACCAGAGCTCGAAAAGGATGAAACTTGCACTGCCCCAAAATCCGACTCACAACCACATGGATACTAGGACGTGACAACTGCATGAGAGGAAAGTTGAGCCTTCTGTGTCGAAACCACAGTCTGAAGGATGTTGGAGAAGATAAAGCCAGGAAGGTACTAACACCCGCCCCAGAGAAACTCCCCTTGCTTAAAGTAGACAAAGGCGGAGTAGCAGGCCGAAGAAGTTGAGATAAGTCGGGACAACCTGCAAAGTCTTTATCCAGGTTGATCGGTAAAGCAATTGAAGGACAATCTGATGTACCAGTCAACCAAGGAGAGACAGCAGACATCGTATCCTCAAGTATCGGCTGCCAGTTGTTGGATATCTCTCCTCCCTGCTCGAGAGAGGACAAAGAATGGGTTTCTCCAACTTTAAGAGAGGGAAATCCAGGAAGGTCATGTTTCTTTCCACCACTGAGTTTGAGCTTGGATCCAGTTCTGCTGTAACCAGTCCATCTGTTTATGTCGTTTGAGGAACAGCTACTGGATGCCAAGCGGTGGGCAGTGTTCGAGAGCTGATCTAACAGTTTGTTAGTGTCACTGTCTACTAATGGTTTGGAGGACCCATTTCTTGGGCCCGGGAGATGGGAACTGGAGTGTGCTTGATGAAATGTCAAAAGCGAACCTAGTGACTTTTGGTCACCTACATCTTTTACCAATTGGTTTGGTAAAGCAAGTTTACAGTCTGGCAGGATTGATGACCCTTGAAAAGATATATTTAAAGGGCTATCCTTTGAGTATGATAACTGACAATCAATGCTTTGTTCTTTCCTACTTATATGTGTGCTCTCTACAGAATCTCGAGCATTTGTCCCTGTCAGTCCATCTACATCCCTTGACATTGGGATGTGATTCAAGACTGAAGTACTATTACTCAATGAGGTAGTGGTTGAGTGAAAAACACCATTCATTTCAATCTTGTGCAAGATTTCATTCTCTTTCTTGTTAGAAGTCTGAAAGAGAACTGAACAGCCCTTGGGTTTATCAGGGTTGGGTAGTGCTCCAAGTGGCTTATTGGACAAAGGGAAGGTAATCTGATGCTGCTGCTGACTATTTTCACTCTCATCATTACTGGATTTTGTCAATGCCGCTGGTTTCCCAGGGGGCTTTGGATCTATTTCTTTTGCGAACGAAAAAAGAAGATCTGTATTTGAATATGACTTTGCGCCACTAGGAGCTGAAGATTTGAAAAACTGAACGGAAGGCACCCGGGGGTGTTCAGGAACATGTAAACACTGATTTTTCAAGAGGTCTTCTTCCTTCTGATCAGATTTATTATTTCCCACACTATTAGAGGACAGGTCTTCCCGTTTACAAGAAAGTCTTCGGCTGTCATTGTCATCTGAGCAGCTGAGCACAGAATCGACCAATAAGCTTAAGGCGACTCTGTCCTTCTCAGCTTCCAGCTCCATTTCCAGGTCTTCAAAATCTGAAACGGGTGAGTAGTTACCCTGCAAACAATTGTCGGTTTTTGCAGAAGAGCACGTTTTTAGGTTTCCACATGATGAACTGGAGCCACTGCGATTCCCACCTAGACCCTGACAGCTTAGGTCCTCGGGCTTATGAGCGAGAGTTGACATTGCCCATGAACACACAGGGTCCTTTTTTGATTCAGGTGATCTATAAAGAGACTGTGGCCCAGAAGAGGAGACATTTGGGATGATTCCTTTGTTGTCTTTTGGCACTTCTGCGTCTACTGCAAAAACACAATAATTCAAGTTAAATCAATATGTTAATAATGATGCACTCAGTGGCAGACCCAATTTTTGCCCAATAAAATGGGCAAAAATCCAGCACGAGAACCATGGCACACCTGACCATGACAAGAAATAGCATATCATGGCCCGAGAATGTAACAAACTAAATGCTATTGGCCATTTAAATTAATAGGTCTCATCCCAATTTCTTGTTACAACAGAATACACTCACCTAAAGGATTATTAGGAACACCTGTTCAATTTCTTATTAATGCAATTATCTAATCAACCAATCACATGGCAGTTGCTTCAATGCATTTAGAGGTGTGGTCCTGGTCAAGACAATCTCCTGAACTCCAAACTCAATGGCACAATGGGAAAGAAAGTGATTTAAGCAATTTTGAGCGTGGCATGTTTGTTGGTGCCAGACGGGCCAGTCTGAGTATTTCACAATCTGCTCAGATTTTCACGCACAACCATTTCTAGGGTTTACAAAGGATGGTGTAAAAAGGGAAAAACATCCAGTATGCGGCAGTACAGAGGGTGGTAATGCCTTGTTGATGCTAGAGGTCAGAGGAGAATGGGCCAACTGGTTCAAGCTGATAGAAGACCAACTTTGACTGAAATAACCACTCGTTACAACCGAGGTATTCAGCAAAGCATTTGTGAAGCCACAACACACACAACCTTGAGGTGGATGAGCTACAACAACAGAAGACCCCACCAGGTACCACTCATCTCCACTACAAATAGGAAAAAGAGGCTACAATTGGCAAGAGCTCACCAAAATTGGACAGTTGAAGACTGTATTGAAAAATGTTGCCTGGTCTAATGAGTCTCGATTTCTGTTGAGACATTCAGATGTTAGAGTCAGAATTTGGCGTAAACAGAATGAGAACATGGATCCATCATGCCTTGTTACCACTGTGCAGGCTGCTGGTGGTGGTGTAATAGTGTGGGGGATGTTTTCTTGGCACACTTTAGGCCCCTTAGTGCCAATTGGGCATCGTTTAAATGCCACGGCCTACCTGAGCATTGTTTCTGACCATCTCCATCCCTTTATGGCCACCATGTACCCATCCTCTGATGTCTACTTTCAGTAGGATAATACACCATGTCACAAAGCTTGAATCATTTCAAATTGGTTTCTTGAACATGACAATGAGTTCACTGTACTAAAATGGCCCCCACAGTCACCAGATCTCAACCCAATAGAGCATCTTTGGGATGTGGTGGAACGGGAGCTTTGTGCCCTGGATGTGCAGCCCACAAATGTCCATCAACTGCAAGATGCTATCCAATCAATATGGCCCAACATTTCTAAAGAATACTTTCAGCACCTTGTTGAATCAATGCCACGTAGAATTAAGGCAGTTCTGAAGACGAAAGGGGGTCTAACACAGTATTAGTATGGTGTTCCTAATAATCCTTTAGGTGAGTATGTCAACAAATTCCAGTATTTCTTGGGTTAATTTAGTCAAATTATACAATAATTCATTTAAACATATCAATATGCAAACATAAATAAACATTTACCAAAACTGTAATCTGATGAAATTGTATTTGGACAGCAAAAGGACAAGTCTCTTCCCAGCTGGCCAACTTTACTGTGCAGCTGAGCTAAACTGCATGCATGTGCACTGCTTTGTGAACACAACTGGTCCATCCTCCTCTCCACAGCCTCGAGACGTTGGGTCAGAGATCCGAAGGTATCAGTCAGTACACGTTTCATCTCAGTTTGATGGGACACAAGAATTCGTTCCAGAACTCCAAGCTGCTCTCCTGATGGTCCTGCTGGTCGTGTATCCCTGAACTTGCCCTCTGCAAAAGAGATGTTGATCAAAAGCAGTGCTTCGTAAAAGCAATATCTTCACTCTTAGACGATACCAAAGCATTTATTGATTCCTATGGAACCAAGTCTTTCACGTTACAGATCTGCAATGTTCTGACTAAGACAAATGTGTGCACACTTCTGAAGTTACTCCTGTACAGCACCAAAAAAAAAAAAAAAAAGGAAAAAATCAAAGTTAGCAAGAGATTTCATGGAAAAAAAAAAGCTAAATTGTATGCTAATTGTATTCTTATTTATGTTATACTCTGGGATTATATTATTGTAAGTATTTATATTAGTCTAAGTGATATATTTTGTTTCAACAAGATTAATATGACAAAAAATAACAAATCTTGACAAAAGTTACTTAAAAACTATCCAAGAACTATAATTCTGGCATATTACCTAAATATTTGCTTTATTAAAAGAAATGAATACTTTGATTCAGAACAAATGCATTAAATTGATAAAAAGACTTAATTCAAACACTATAAAGACTATGTTTTAATCAAAGACTATAAAGACATTTACAATGTTGCACTTCATCAATGAATCGTGAAAAAAAATGCATCAGTTTCCACAGAAATACTAAGCAGCACAATGGTTTTCAAAAATCTAATTCAGCATATTAGAATGTTTTCTAAAGGAACATGTGACACTGAAGACTGAAGTAACAGCTGAAAATATATATATATAAAAAATTCAATTGTAATATTTCATAATTTACTGTATTTTTAATCAAATAAATCCAGCCTTAGTGAACATAAGAGACTGTTTAAACTTATATAATTTAAAAACAAAAATGACAGTGTTTCTGCTCAGGTAGCAAAAGAATTTGCTAAACTGAAGAGGGAACATTTCAGATTTTACCACATATATTCAACATTACCTTGCTGAGTACACATGTGTATGCAAATCGCACTAGGATTGACTCCAAACGACTCCTGTCTTTTGACTGTTGGATCAAACGACATCTGTCTCAAAGTTCCTTCATTCATTCCTTTCTCAAAGTCTGAGGGCTGAGGTCTGTCTCCAGATTCAGTCTCCTCCCTGCTGGTTTCTCTGCATCCTTTGGCCAGCTGCTCCTGATACAGCGAAGACTGAGGAGCACGATGGCACGGGCCAGCCGCAGACGCAGGCACCTGATCTGCCCCTTTCTGCTCAGCCAGAATATTGGACAACATCTTTCACGGAACTGATGGGATGAGATGAGGTAACAGATTAAGTGCATTTTCCTATATTAATAATAATTATATTAAGAACAAGGATTGCATATGGAGTCCCATTCTCTGCTACATTGATGGAACAAAGAACTATCAACCCTTATCTGTGTATGTATGTGTATGACCTTGTATACGTGACTTGTAATATGTAATATAACATAATGACAAAATGTAATGTGTGACTCTGTATGGCTGAGAGAAAAGGCCTTTAACACATTAGTAGTTGGATGCAACACTATGTTAGTTACGGGACATGTTGTTGTAAGGATATAATGACATAGAGGGAGTCAACTAAGAAGAAAGAATGCCCTCCCTTCTCTGCCACACTCTGTATGCCTTTTCTTGCTAGAAAATAAATAACCTTTAAAGACAATTGATCATGTTTGTCTCTTATTCAGTGAAGTAAAATGGTTTGCCACCACAATAAAAAAGGATTTTTTTTTCAATTTAAAATAATGTTTTTCTATTTTAATAGACTTTACATTTTATTTCTGTGATGGTAAAGCTCAATTTTCATCAACCATTACTCCAGTCTTCAGTGTCCCATGATCCTTCAGAAACATGCTGATTTGATACTCAATAACTGTTATTATCAATGTTGTAAACAATTGTGCTGCTTAATTTCTATTTTTTTGTGTGTGTGTGAAACCTGTGATACCTTTTTTCAGGATTTATTGATGAATAAAGTGTTAAAAAGAACAGCATTTATTCAAAAATAGAGATCTTTTCTAACAATAGAAAAGATTTTCTTTTCTAAAATCTCTTCCAAAAAAGAAAGAAAAAAAAATCTGACCTCAAATTTTTGAATGGTAGTTTGTGTTCTTTTTACTCAAAGAATCCTGAAAAAAGTATCACAGATTTTAAAAATATAATAAGAAGCACAGCTGTTTTCAACATTGATACTAAATCATCATATTCGACTGATTTCTGAAGGATCACGGGTCATTGAAGATGCTGAAAATTGAGCTTTGCATCACAGAAATAATTATATTTCAAAGTATTTTAAAATATAAAACCATCATTTTCAAATCAATGCAGGCTTAGTGAGCATAAGAGATTTATTTAAAAAAATAAAAAATAAAAAAAAGCATTAAAAATAGTAATGTTTCCAAACTTTTGGTCAATACTATATATGCCATGGTATTTACAAATGTCTCTATGTAATACCATGGCACCGAGTAATAATCATATTTATATACCATGATGTTTACATGATACAAAAGATGGTAATACAACCATATACCACTAATCATTTAATGCAAAACATATACATGGTAGTAACATGTGTTTCATTCTTTTAGTGAAACTTTCTAAAATGGCTAAAATGTTATCTTATATCCAGTTATTTTATTTTGTAAGCATGCTTATTTCATGATATATTCAGTGGTCAATAAATACAGAAACCTATCAGACGCCCATTTCAGCTGTTTTACTGTAGTAATAGCAATTTCTTTGTCCGAAACTCCGAATAACCGCACAATCATACACACTGAACTGTCTATACGTGGATATACATTTCACTTCATATACACATATCCATCAGCTGAAATAATTGTGTGCGGAATAATTAAATGAAACTGAGCTGGTTTCATCCAAAATACCATCACACTAATTAAACACGTTACTAGATGGCCTTTTGCACATAATTCATGTTTTTATTTATTTGTAGGTGCTATGCATAATGACGTCAATGAACAAGCTACTCATGCATATCAGGCTTTTAAAGGCCCCCGAAACGAATACAAATGAATTAAGAGTAAGTCAGACATGTTTAACATAGCAGTACCTGTATTTCGGCCCTCCTCACAAAGGTCAGTCCTGGCTAAATCACGTCTCCGGCGGCGAGAGTGTGTTGTTATATCACTAATACTCGCCGATTCATCTCCATGATGCACAGGTCGGATGTGATCTCTTTAAACCAGTAAAAGTCATTTCCGGCGACACTACAGACTGATGAGCGGATTACCAGTGCAAACTGGCTACACACTTAACTAGCTTATTATTAAAGTCGATGAATTAAACTATGTTATACATTCAACGCAGATAGTTAAAATAAATAAATAATACAAAAATACCTAATCGTCAGAATATTTGTGACAAACAGTGACGACTTCCGTCATTCGTGCAGCTGTAAAGCGTGTTGCCATTGGCTATTGCATGAACTTAGGTTCATATCTATTGGACAATTTTAATGGCGACACTTTCATTACTGTTTTTTTTTTTTTAATTTACAGAATTTTACATGAAATAATAGAAACATAGAACGTTTCAAATAATGTTCTAAATGATTCCAAAGCATCATTTGTCATATTCAAAGATATTAAAGAACATTCGATTCACACATTAAGAAAAAAAAAATAAAAACATACAAAAACATAACGGAATGGCAACACTTTCGTTGTTTTTTGAAAAGTAGTCAACTGTTATTTCCTTTAATCAAAAATGAATAAAAACTTCACAATTTAATTGGATTAATTAATTCCTGAAAGAAGCTGGATTAAAAAGGACAGAGAATGAAAATCACATGTTGTGTGTTGTATGTTTATGTTAATCAGTTAACGTTTTTATAGTTATGAGGCCCTTGAGTTGTTATATAACGTAATATAATAATGATAAGCTAATTTTAAACTTTAGTTCGCTGATTCAATTCTTTATTAGTTGTAAATTTAGTGAGTAAAGATTTTCCCTCAAAGGTTCTCATAGTCCACAAGTGGAAATTTGTCTTTGGCTTTATACACCACACAGCACACCGACACAATATAACAATATGCATAAAAAATAAAAGTAAAACAATAACATTTCCATGTAGGCTACAGTCATATGCATAGCCTACATATTCACCTCTACTCATCTTCTCAACATTTAATGGCATTTAATTGTCACAAAAGAAAACTGAAAAACTAACAAAATCAGTGTTATGTTATCTTTGACCAACAGAGGGCATAATGACCCAATATATTTGTATTTCATAGAAAGTCGTTCAAACTTGGAGGTAGATTTGAGTAATTTCGCTCACTGTTTGGAGTCCAAAAGAAAAAACATAACATAGATTCAATCAGTAGGCTATTGAATATTGTGATTGAATATTAAATACTGAACATGGCATTTCCCATGTTACCTCAAGAACCTGTTTTGGTTGCAATTTATCGTTTTACAACATAAATCACATAGCCTACAGTCATACCATAACCAACCATATAACAAAAGCTACCCATGGCTCTGATTTCTATTCCAGGGTTGTGGAACTACAATCTGAGCAGCTTTACAGTATTATGCCATTCTACTTCAAGTGAGTGACATGGTATTCTAAGACACAGCAATAGAAAGCTATTTAATACGTTATAGCCTAACTGAAGGCCTGACGTGCTAATATTTTATGGGGAATAGATCTAATGCGTACAAAGAACATGGAATGTCATTCATAAGCATGATCCTAGCCCTTGCTGGTGGTAGACACAGTAATGCTGTGTTTTTCACAACTTGGAAATCAAAATTTCCACCCCTATTTTAAAATAACTGCGTTGAAGGTTGGACACTTCAACTTGTAAAGTTGGAACAGACTGACAAACACCATCTTAAATGGGGCCATGATGTATTTCCAAGTTAGATAGATATAGAAATATATCCGTAGATTCCACAATCGACAGCTCCAGACACGTGGGCATCCCCGCCATCTTGGAATGTAGCAGTAAGCATGCATCCGAAGGCGCATACCCCTACTTGTATAGTAGCTGAAAAACAGTAGCCTATGTGACAAAAGAAGTATGTCTGAAGACAGAGTGCTCATAAAAGAGTGGGCAAAAAGAACCCGGATGACCTACTACTTTCGGCGTTATTATGAAGTGTGTGTACGATGGACAATTTATTATTCCCAGAAGCCACAGGAGAGGATTTATGAATGGCATGGACAACTGATACTGGTCACCATAGATATCCATAATTAAGGCTAGATGTCTCGTCCGCGCTGCTGGCCAATGGAGGTCGACGTCCGCAGCTGGCGGCCATCTTGTCGCAGGCAGCTCGCTAACTCGTAACATTGAGTTTTAATGGTGCATGTACTTTTTAAATAACCATAACTTTTTTCTCGTTTTTCTACTGATTTCCAAACGGTTTGGTTTGTTATAAACGTCAGAGATGTAATTACATGTATGACACTGACTGTGTACTTATGACTAATAGGCCCTAAATTTATAAATAAATTATCACCCAGAATTATAGGCATGTTAATAATGTTTGTAAGAAACCAAACCATTTGTAAATCCGTCAAGATTTCAACGAGATAAAAGAGTATTTGTGTTCGTGCTGATCACTCATTTTACATCAGGTACCGCAGAGCCTGCCAGAAAGCTTGCCTGTGACAAGATGGCCGACGGTGACGACGATAGAGCATAGACAGAATAAGAAGTGGATTAATTATTTTGTCATTTTGCCTCCACGTTTCCCCGATTGCCCACGAGCTTCTCCTCCTGTCCATACAGTAATTTCATACAGAGAGTCGCTTGGTTATGACGCAATCGTTAGCCTACTTTACAAAAAACTGCTTCTACGGGGACATAACATAAGCTACAAAGTAATGGAGCATTTTATACATTGTCGTGTTTCTTTAGAAATAAATAATGGACAAATGGGGTCTTCAAACGCCTTAGATGTAAAGTTATTCGCTGTCAAAGTGACGCCAAAAAATGAATGGGAGTCAATGGAAATGCTAACACAAGTGAAGTTCTGCTACAAGATGGCAGCTCCCGCGAGGCTTCAATAACTTCGGGTCGATGGATTACCCCCTTGCGATAGAGACTCCGCCGTAAGACATCTAGCCTTTATTATGGATATCTATGCTGGTCACATGATAATGACAGCATGGCAAATGTAGCATGTCTAGATTACATTTATATATAGAACATAGTTTAAGTGGTCATGAAGTAATTACTTCAAAATAACCTACTCAAGAGAATATGCGATTTTGGACTCAGCCTAAGAATCCATAAAGCCACAACAGCTTCTGGTTGTAAAAAACAGAGATTTAAACTCCCAAAGACGGTTTACGTATAGCGGCACATTGACACAGCCACTAATGAGGCATCTATGTACAGTGCTATCTATGACTAAAACTGTATTGGTGCTCTCAGAAAAAAAAGGTACAAAAGCTGTCACTGCGGCTGTACCTTTTCAAAAGGTAAACTTTTTGTCCATTTTTGCTAATAGGTACATTTTAAGTTTTAATATGTACATTTTATGTGTTAATATATACAATGTAGGTGCTAATAAGTACATTTTAGGTGCTAATAAGTACATTTTAAGTGTTAATATGTACATTTTAGGTGCTAATAAGTACATTTTAGGTGTTAATATGTACATTTTAGGTGCTACTATGTACATTTAAGTGTTAATATGTACATTTTAGGTGCTAATATGTACATTAGACGTGTTAATATGTACATTTTAAGTGTTAATATGTTCATTTTAGCTCCTAATATGTCCATTTTAGGTGCTAATATGTACATTATAAGTGTTAATATGTACATTTTAAGTGTTAATATGTACATTTTAAGTGCTAATATGTACCACTAAGGTACCAATATGCAGCCTTTGGGTACAAAAGTGTACCTTTTAAAAAGGTACAGCCTCAGTTACAGCTTTTGTACCTTTTTTTTCTGAGAGTGTGAGTCATCTTGTTTTGTTTCATTTAACCCTGACATGAGATTGACTACAGTGCTTTGAGGTCAGAAGGAGGAAATTAAAGGGAACTTTGTCTGGAACAAAACAACTATATAGTACATCATACAACCTCTTCCAGAAAAAAGAAAAGCCGGAAAATATGGTAAAACAGGAAGTCACTAATAATGAAACTGTGTAGATACACAAATTTGCTGGGAATGTGATTTGTAAATTGATTTGTAGAAATAATAAAATAGGCTAAACATTTTTAAGCAAACAACCACTTGCTTCTGAAATTAAAGGATTTTATCCATCATGACGTTAGAGACTATGAATTGCACACATAAATGCCTTGCTCAATGGCACAATATACAGCAGTATAAAATGTACAACAATTAAAGAGAAGAAATGTTTGCTCATTTTTTTTTTTTTGTTGTTTGTTTGCCTTTTTGTTCACCGCATAATTCCACGCTTTGAGTGGACATGTTTCTTATGGGAAAACCTTGTATATGGTGTCTGTAGTTCTCCAGGTGGGATGAATATATCTGCAGGTTTAGCTGAGGTCTGCGTATTTGCAGTAGTTGTTGTGAAGTTTATTGTTGCATACTCTGTGTTGTGGCTGTTTGGAGTCTGTTGTCTCAGTTTTCCCCTGCTGGTCGCATTTTCAGACTGTAGGACTCGAACGTCTGCGTAGTGTAAACCATCGTCATTCTGCTTGCGTTTCTTATTCACCTGGGCATACTGTGGTTCATCTAACACACAGTCATACACAGGAACATCAACACGGGCCTGCTATGAAAAAAAAGCTGTCGTCACAAAAACATTAACATATATTCGGATAAGAGTAACATTTTGCAGTGTCCAGTTTAATCAACACACCTGATGGGGAGGAACCACAGGTGGACCTGTTGTAAAGATGTACATGACAATCAACATCACAACAACTGGATAATCAAGTCTTGATAATCAAAGTTTCCTTTTAATCTACAAACCCAAATTCAGAAAAGTTGGGACATTTTTATTTACCTGACAAAAGGGCAAAGAAAAGAGTTTTTGCTGACCAACTTATTTTGTAATACTGCCTATATGCAATGTTGATTTTGACGACTGCAACAACTCTCCTCCTCATGGTGCATGAAGACAATATAGACACACATCCTCTTCCTGGCAGATTCCTAACATCTTTAGTTGATTATAACTTGGGGATGGGGAAAATGGGGATTTTCAATTCTTTATTTTCTTACAGCCACTTTCCATTTCGTGATGCTCAACAATCTTTTGATGCACATTAGAACTATATTCTTTGGTTTTACTCATTTTGATCGATGATTCAGGAAATTTGGCCTTTATGTTTCCTCATATTTAAGCTCCTGTGAAACAAGAAGTCATGGTTGGACAATTTCATGTCACCCTGGTGTGCTAAAAATGAATGGGACTATTCGGAGATTTTACTCGTAAAAAAATTCTAGTGGTGCCAATAATTGTGGCCAACGAACGTGTTTTGGAGCAAAACATTTATTTCATAATCTGATTTCCCCCCCAGTTTCAATTATTTAAATGAAAGGTTACATTTTTGCACAATTTTTGAATGAAAGATCAATAGGATAAACAATGCTGATTTATTTTGGTAACACTTTACAATAAGGTTCATTAGTTAACATTAGTAAATGCATTAACTAACATGAACTAACGATGAGCAATGCATTAGTTACAGTGTTTATTGATCTTTGTTAATGTTAGTTAATACAAATACAGATGTTCATTGTGCGTTCATGTTAGTTCACAGTCCATTAACTAATGTTAACTAATACAACCTTTGATTTTAATAACGTATTAGTAAATGTTGGAATTAATATTAACTAAGATTAATAAATGCTGAAGAAGTATTGTTCACATATTGTACATGTTAACTGTAGTTAACTAATGTTAACTAATGAACCTTATTGTAAAGTGTTACCTTTATTTTTTTACAGCCATTTTTGATCATATTTACCAGTGGTGCCATTCATTCTGACCACAATAGCCTACATCATATGATACAAATTTCGCTATGTTGGACGATATCGTTCAATATATTTTCTGATGTTCATTCATGTTTATTTCATTCTGTGACATAGTAAAGAGGAAGGGATGATCGCATTCACTCGAACTGAGGAGTTTTGTGAATAAAAAAAACGTGAACAAAAACAGAGCCTATTAAATGGCGTATTATCATGAAAATCAAAATGACGTCATAGGTTACGGCGGAATTTTTTACAATAATGACGGACAGTGTGGAAGGAGTTTTGCCTGGTCTGTGCAACAAAAGTAGCCCAAGGTGTTGAAGAGCCGAAATCGTACTTACAGGTGTGAATGAAAATCAACTCGCGGAAACATCTTAAAAGCTCAATTCTGCAGGGAAACCACAGACTTTGCAACACTGCGGAAGCTAGTGCTCTCCTTGCCTAAAAGAGATTCAAGTGGCATTCCTTTGTAGGGGAATTTACGGTTAAGATCAGATATGATGAATGAAGACCAGGGGTCAGAGATGCAATCAATTGAATGTATTTTTTTCTGAAGAATAGTTTGCCTTTATATCACCAGAAGTCAGCTTCAACACTCAGAAGGACTTTGAATAGGCTGCTCTCTTACATTCTCAAAACAACAGCAATTACACTCTAACACGTCACAATACTTTATCATGTCAGGTTGAATGAGGTTGAAAGGCACAGATTAACTACTGTAAGGAAAGAAGCTAATCTTATTGACCCACTGAGGTCACAAATGAGTTTATATTCCAGTTTGTCTCCCCTGCGTGTCAGTTGCTCACCTCACAACTTTACTGACACACACACACAGCTTCTTCAAGGTTGGAGTTGGTCGAGTTCTAGCTCTGACCAGGAAATTTTTTCAAATGTATACTGATAAGATGTACTTTATCTCAATAAGAGGTTCAGACAATATTTGTCATTGTTCTGTAGTGATTGAAGATGGAATGTAAAGGAAATTCTTTAACTATAATAATACGTAGGCAACAGGCCTGAGTGACCTTAGTGAGCTAGGCTGTCAGGGTCAGAAGACCCAAGCCTGAGATCACGATATCCTCACCTATTACTAATTCATCTTCTTATTGTGGACTGTTTCAAAAAAGTTAAAGTTCTATAAGCTTTTCACTTTTATTTTGCCTCAGTCCCGACGTTTTTGGAGTGTGTTGCAGCCACCAAAACCAATTTTTGTTTATATTTACAAAATAAAAGTTGGTCAGTGAAAACTTAATAAAGAGAATTAACAGATTTTATTACATTTTACAAAATGTCCCAACTATTCTGGAATTGGGGTTGTATTATCTCATAAATGTAGCTGAGATTTTTTTTTGTTACCTTCTCCTTTTGTCCGTTTTTGTGTCAGTTTTTTTGGATTTATTCCCCATCTAAGGAATGAAAAACATACTCAAATACAATATATACTCAAATACAAATACAAACTCAAATAGAGAAGTTCTATTGTGTATTTCCCTAAATCACAAAATTGATCATTGATAGACTTATCTCTTGTGAAAATGAAGTGCACTAAATAGTATTGAATGTGTTCTTCTATGGTACCTCAAATCTTATTTTAATATTAATTAAATAAATGTAAGTTCACTGTAAAAAATATTTTCAAGGTTTGTTATCACATCATATTTTCTTTTGTCAAATCAACTTTATAATAATTTATTTAGAAGAGTTTCTGATGGTTAAATTAATCTACTTCATTGTATTAACTCACTTTTTCCAGTTCAATCAACTTAAAATTTTAAGGCAACCCAGGTTACTTACTTTTTTAAGTTAAACCAACAATTTTTTTTTACAGTGTCGTAATCACAACATTTTTTCTTTTGTCAAATCAACTTAAATAATTTATTTAGTTCAGATAACATATAATTTTGAGTTTATGATGGTTAAATTAATCTCCTTCATTGTATTAACTCACTTTTTCCAGTTCAATGAACTTAAAATTTTAAGGCAACCAGGTTACTTACTTTTTTAAGTTAAACCATAAATATTTTTTTACAGTGAGAGAGTACACATTCATGAGTGTTTCTATACCTAAAAAGTACACTTTGTGATGTCAAATAAAACTAGTATGTTATATGATATTACATTTAAAGTTAGCTATACATATAATTGTAACTTCATCATTACAAATGTGAAATAACAACAAAAATGTAACTACATGGCATACAAGTTTCAGCAAAAATAACATTTTAGTATATTTTAAGTTTACCATAAATAATTATCAGTACACTTAAAACATATTTCAAAGACAAAAGAAGTCAATATATAATAACATATTAAATATTCATATATTGTGTCAGAAAACATATTTATTTAGCACAAGTACATTATTTTAAAATATATGATTTCTGTATTAAATACTCTTTTTAAAATTATTCTAAAGTCCAGTTTTTCACAATAGATATGAAGTGAATAGTCAACTTTTGTGTTAAAACTTCATATCAATTAGGAACAGACAAAGGGGATCAATGTTTCTCAAAGTATGACATATGTAAAAGTTAGCATTATGATAAATAGTGGTCAGAACACTCTTTAGTTAAGCAAATGAATCTATTTAAAGTAGTTTCCTCCCATCAAGATCCTACTGCGATAAAACAATCACATGTCACAAAAACCCTGTGGATTTTGAATAGATAAACGCTGTAAATCATGCTCAGTGTGTTTAAAACAATTCAAAGATACAAATTTTTAGCTACTTACTTTTCCACTGTTTTGGTTACATTGCTCCCCATGGCAGAGTTCGTGGTCAGAGCACAGTTAGCTAGTGTTGATCATTTGCTCATATTCCATTTCCTGGTTCCTCTGTAACTGGAGTCCTGCAGGTGTTCCTCTTCAAGAAAGCCACCTTTGTACTTCCAACTGCGATGCCCCTATCGTCGAGGCTGACCTTGAGGTCATGAATGTTTGACAATATCTTTAATGTTGTATATTTTAATATTGCAGTCATTCATTCATTAACAGGATGAAAGCATAACTAGAGATCTCCTTGTGTTTACAGAGAACTTCCTTAGTTGACTTGCATTGTATGGAATTGTAATATTCACAATCATGTGAATGTAAACAAACAAAAATGCATCAGATTTTTTTTTCTTTTTCCGATGCTATAATCTTTCTGTTTGAGCATCCCAACAAGCTAGGCATGAAACTGAAATTCACCTTATTCACCCAGACTTCTCTCTGTGACGTTTATGCCACACTGTTAAAATTTTCGTTGTGAATTTACATTAAATAATTGGATAAATTTTGCATTACTTTCACAGTAAGGATTACAGTAATATACTGTGAAATATGCTCACAGCAATTTACTGTGATTTTATATCTGTGATATTACAATGCATTGTTGTAAAAGCACAACTGTATACTGTAACTTCACAGCTTCAATGACAAATACTGTGATATTACAGTACATTACTGGGGAATTACAATATATATACATATGAAGAGTTCAGATGCAAAAGCCTCTAAATGCCATTTGAAATTTTCTTCTTTAATGATGATTTTTATCAAACTTGTATATTTAAGTTCAGTAATTTCACTTAAATAACAATTAATAGATAAATATCATTGCAATTAAAGTGAAATCACTGAACTTAAATATACAAGCTTGATAAAAATGATCATTCTAGAAGAAAATTTCAAATGGCACTTAGAGGCTTTTGCATCTGAACTCTTCATATACACATATACACACACACAATGTAACCCCCCCCCCCCCCCCCCCCCCCCCTCAACAACAAACAACTCTGAGGTTAAGTCAATGTTAGCCCAATGGCATATTTATTAACACGTTTCAATGTACAGCAAAAATTTAAGAAATTAATTTTTTTAGAATTTCAACTTTAAGATTTTTTTCATAAAAGCCATTTTAAAATGCAGAAAATGCAGAGACATTGTGCAAACTTTTAACTTTAACTTTTAAGCTACTCAAAACGGAGCCTGACAAGTACCACTGCTAAAAAACACTATGACGCCCACTCAAAGTCAATTAGTTTCCTCAATAGGGTGCTAATATGAGGGTTCATTGTGGTCCGCTTCTTGGTCTTCGATCCTCTTTCGGGATTGATGCCCAGGAAGCACCTGTTAATAAGCAAAGAT
>NW_024121987.1:13292770-13324635 GCF_016745375.1 Pimephales promelas
TCGCCTAATTGCCTCCTGTAACTTCTGAAGGACATCGATGTCCGTCAGGAGGCCAAAGTGTAAGAACAGGCATTTCTGAGAGAAGAGAAATGGCCATTCCTGTTTGATCTCAGACATCGCTGCAGCAGGCACTTTGTTAAGGTATTTCCGCAGGATAACGTATGTCTTTTCCATCATTGGTTCTGCTCTCTCTGCCCCACTCATTCCTTCCTCTGTGTATACAGACATACAAATTTATTGTTAGTACCCAAGCAACAATTTGGTCTTGTAGCCACCCAACACACAGTGTTCAGATCTTGACCAATTACTTAAGTCTAAACAAAATTACCAAAAAAGAGAATAGATGGCATACCAGAATAGATTTTCAGCAGATCCCTCTTCATATTCTCCAACGTTGCCTCGGTCTCCCCCTCTGGACAATCTGCTGGGCCCCACCTGACACACCTAGAGAGTGGGCATCAGAGGGTAACAATACTATTGGGGACGGTTGTAACTCAGAATTTGGAGCAAGTAGTCTCATGACTGAAGGGTCAGCAGTTTTATTCCCTGTTGTGACTGTCTAAATAAACCCATCCCACAGAAGTTATGTTACAGTGTAGTGTTGTAAACACTGGTGTATTTTATCAAACTAAATAATGGGATATTCCACCCCTCTAAAATAAAGTTCATTTTCCACCCCTCAAGTAAAACAATGGATTTTTACCTTTCTCCCGTTTGACCAGCAGTTCCCTGAGTCTGGTGATACCCCGTATAGCTCCAGCCTATCATAGATCATTGAGGGCGAGATGCTAATGGTCTAATCCGATCCAAAAAGATTTCCTGAATTTTTCCTTTTTAAAATGAGTCTTTTCTCTGGTTAGGACGTAAAATGGAAAAGGAAACTAAAGAACAATGTAAACTTTGTGATATCACTACACCTATAGTACATTCAAAGCGTTCCTTGATTTCATTTTCCGTTTACATTTTCCGTTCTAACCGAAGAAGAGACAACTTTTAAATAGGAAAAATTCCGTAAATCTTAGTCACTTTGAGAGCAAGATGCTAATGGTTTAATCCGATCCAATGATCTATGAAAGGCTGGAGCTATACGGGGTATCGCCAGACTCAGGGAACTGCTGGATGAATGGGAGAAAGGTAAAAATCCATTGTTTTACTCGAGGGGAGGTGGAAAATGAGTTTAATTCCCCGAATGGTGGAATATCCCTTTAAGGTCAAGGTATTTAGTGCAATACAACCATGCATGACAGAGAGCCATTATGCACAATATCAGCGCCCTGGCTCAGCTAAATCCTAAATGGAACAAGGCCATAATAACAGGTAATTATCAAAATCACAACATGCTTGCTGTGAAAAGGGTCCACGTCAAAGTGTCAATGAAGTAGTCAAGAGAAAAGTATGTTTTGTCCTTCTTCAGGGTTTTTCATGGTCATATACAATGCTTTCGAACAAATATTGACAGACTTAACGTGTATATTGCGACATACATATTGCCATTTACCCGTATTTGTCAACAGGACCTCTTGCCAGTCTGGCCTCTCCTGCCATTCCCGTGCGCTGTCTTCTTTCTCTGCGGTGTTGAGCAAGAGTATTATTCCTATTTTTGTACTCCACTCTCGTTTTTACTTGTTGCAGAAGAGAGTGACATCCGTCTCCAGCAATATCACCATGCTTGCCAATGTCGCCAAATGATTTTGGATGGCTCCTGAAAATGTGGGTGGGATAATTAGAAAACATGTCACCATTGTGGCACTTACGAAAGAAGCGTACAGCTAATGTGAGGATTACTTAAAGGAAAGAACCATGCTTGAAAAAAACATCACAACATGTGAATTAGTATGGTTTTCTTGAATATACTAGCTCCGTTTAAACAAACCATGTTTACAAAGTCTTCAGTTTTGCACCCTTGTAACATCATAGGTGCAGGAAATGAATCAGTAAAAGTTACAAACAGTTAAAGCGGGTGATTAACTGACAGCTAATATTGATAATAGTCCCATCCCTACCTGACAATGTTTCTCACAATATTGTGGCACATGGCTCTGGTTGGGTTGCGGTCGTGGTCCATCATTTGGTCCACGAGCACGACCACGAAGGCCTTTCTCTCATCTGGCAATGGTCTTTCTTCTTTTTCCACTTTAAGTCGAATGGCTGATGACATCTGGTCCCAATTGAGACGAAAGTCAACATGCCATGGTACGCCAGGCTGTGAAGCGCTTGACGTGTTTGGGGCAGTGCTTGGAGGGCTGGGCAACAGCTGATTTGGAGGCTGGAATGTTGTGTTTGAAGAACAGGGAGTTGGGGAACTTGGAGCACTTTGATCAGGAGCAGAGACCAACACCATATTAAGAGTAACAAGTCCTTGACGGCACAAAAAACAATTTATTAATTAAGATAGGGAAAGATGTAGGGCCATGGGTCAATAGACTGTGTACATAACTGTAGTCCTAATCCAGTACTTCCTGGAGGAAGCTCACACATTGGTTTCCTGTCAGCACTATTGGATGAAGCAATTCAAATTTATTCACACGAGTGCCATAAGTTTGAATGTGACATAATGGGTTGGGAGAACATCCAGAAGTGTCCATTGACTCATGTTCAAAGATTGCTCTCATAATGCCACTTAAACAATAGTTAAAATAACAGGCCAATACACTATTGGAATTACAAATTGATCATAACAGGGTCTGATTGTTTTTCACTGCTATTGTTATTAAGTTTGGAAATGCATGCAAGTAATAAGCATCAGCTGCATTCACTTCTATGTATTTACAGATGTGAAAACAGTGAAAAACAGACCAGTTTTGATGAGTTTGTAATTCCAATTATACTTTTGTATGCCTATTATACATTTCCCCAACCCATTACGTCACACTGAACAAATGGCACACACATTAATAAGGTCTATAAGCTGTGCTGCACACCTGTGATTATTCATGTCATCCAATAGTATTTGACAGGTAAACAATGTGTGAGCTTGGGACAACATACAAAGTATATTGTCGTGCCAGTTGTGACAATGTTCTAAGGCCCTAGTTCAGTGACATGAAAGAGTGAAAAGTGCAATAGGTGAACAGATGAATTTACCATCCTTGATGCCCCTCATTAACTTCCGACTTTGGATAGGTTTGAGGTATTTCGCCAGATCCCTCTCCTCCACCAAGGTCAGATCTTCAATATACTCGACCCCAAGCTCATCCAGCATGGTGGTAAGGAGGTCATCAGGGAGACCAGGCAAGTATGACCACACTGCTTCCTTGACCTAGTCTCATTAAATAATGAATCCTGAAACTGTAATTTCTAATTTTTGCTATCCATACAATGTATGCATATTTCCTACTATAGTCTGTTAAATCAACAAATCAAATTAAAAAACAAAATCAACTTTTTTCAAGGCTACCAAACAGAAAAAAAAAAGTTGTTTGCAATGACTACGTAGCCTGCTCTACTACTCACGTCTCTCCTCACATATCCTGTATCCTCACTTTCCTCCCTGCTCATACTGCCTCTGGGAAAGAATGGTGGAGAGCAATAAGGGACAGATCATACACATTGTATGCTGAAAGCGGATAGTAGTCCAGTAGATCTTCCTGCTTACTGCACACATAATTGTCTTGGGCCACTCCTAGGTCACAGTACACACCAGTGTCACATAACTTTACAAAAGTATGTTTCTCTGAGACAAAATAGACCGAATTATGAACAACAATGACTAGCATAATCTTACCCATAAGAAGCCCTTCATCACTGTTCTCTAGTAAAATGTACATCCCCCTTCTGTAATCTGTGCCTTTGACTGTAACATAGTTACAAGCCACTGCTGACTGTAACTGGAATGGACAACTAGCTACAGATGCCCTGATCCTGTCATTGTAATCGTCAACATGAAAAGCAGTCCCCTTTTCTGCTTGTACAATTGGAGGGAACAAGTTTCCTGCACTCAAGTACGCTTGTAGAAGTTGGTGCCTCTCTGCTAGAGTTTTGCACAAATTCTTAAAATTGTGCAGTTTCCTGGCACACTGTTTAAAAAATGTATGTTTGCCCTCAAATCGGAGTGTCCATAGACGAATAAGTGGGCCAAAGTGAATGATGAGAGATGGATAGTGGCACAGATAATGGTGCTTTGGTCTGAGGGGGGCATTGGGGAAAAGCCTTGTCCTGTTGTCTATGTACTCCTCTATGAGGACTTTAAGATACGCAACCTGGCCCTCTGTAATGACCGGTGCACAGATTAACTCAACAATCTCCCTCAGCTGTAAAATGATTTGCCACACCTCATTTTCGCAGGATTCTTTAATCCTGTCACCCACCATGAGTGGGAGAAGTCTAAGCAAACACCAGTTCTGAACTGCATGCCCACTGAGCTTGTCACTGCTGGGAGAGAGGTCTGCTGGTTTGTCCTTACTGTCGTTAACTTCATATCTGAACTGGTTCTTGCACCTGTTTAACTGCAGGTATGTGAAATGATTATCTTCAACTAAATGGCGAATATATAAAGGAAGGTCATAAGCTATGACTCCCTCAAATAAATCATGGCCTAGACATGGTGGTAAGCCAGGCTGGCAAACATGGAAATGTGAAAGCTGATTGAAAGGAGAGTCAAACTTGATGCCACATACAGAATCAGTGGCAGTAGTTTCCTGCTCTTGTAAATTACTTGCGTATGATTGGGCTGTTCTTTTGGTACCACACGATATAGGATTGGTCAGGAAATCAGCTCTACACACCTCACAGTAACGACAAAAATAAGTAGACCGACTGAAGTTCTCCAAGAATCCCCCAATACAATGGGATCCCAGGTTGTCTCCTGCAATGGCAACCAAAGAGCCCTTTAGTACAATGCCATCAGATGTGACTACACCTCTTTGCTCCAGAATTTTGAGATCCTCAATCAGGGGAGCAAAAACTTTATTTACTCCAAAATACTTAAAGTCCTGTTCCCTACATAAGAGAACAAGTTGCATCTGATCAATAGACGATCTATTATGAGGCAAGATGTCGGTCAGAGTTAAGTAAACCGCTAAAACCTTGTGCTTTTTTTTCCCTGAGCCCAGGGGGTTGACAACCTCAAAGGCATCTTGGTACAGTATTAAACCAAGTGAAGAAGGGTCAGCTTTCAACATTGGATTATTTTGAAAGCCTTCTCCATCCTTGACATCCTGATAGACACCATCAGTAGATGGCTGCAAACGTGTCAAGGTATACTGTTCACGTAGAGACTCATTTTTGAAAAGTGTCACCAATGTCTCTTGTATAGGAACATACTGAGCAAAACATTCTTTGTCATTTTCATCATTGCCCAAGAGCAAAGGAACGGGATGAACATAGTTAAAATTCTCTTTAAAAGCAGCCTTCCTCTTTGCATCTGTACTGAGCATTCCCCTGTTATAGAGTGTTAGTAGATCATCTCGGTTCATTTCCTCAGTGATGCTGCTTATTGTGGCCTGAGGGATTCCGAGTTCTTTTAGTTTCTCACTCAGAATGTTTAGAGAATTGGACAGGCCAAGTTCATGAGCACTTTGAAAGCCATCAATAATGGTTTGAATGGTGGTTACTGGTAAGAGTAGCTTAGATTGCAATTTCAGGTAGAAAAGTGTAAGGTTCTGTAAAAATAGGTTTTCATCGACAGCTAATGGCATTTGTGGTTCATTATGTTCCTCGGCAGCCTCTGAATATGACTGACTGGGTCCTGGCAACGGCTCTGTAGCAATAGACTTGTCTAAAAAAAGGTCATCTAAAACTGAATCCTCTGCACACCTATGCTTTCTGGAAATATGTGAAGCAAAAGTCATCACATGTGTGAACGTGCAATCACAACCTCTAAATGGACATTTAGTTATCATTCCTCCCCTAATGTGCATCTTCAAATGCTTAATAAGAGAGGCCAAAGTGTCGCACTTAAATGCACAAGCCTCAAGCAGACATTTCAAGGGTGTGTCAGGTGGTAGAGCTGATGTGCCAGGCAGTATAGGCCCAGCAGCCAGCAGGTAGGACCTATGCTGCCTATACATATGAATTTGTAGCCCTGTGTGTTTGCTGTACCTCCGTGAGCAGTCAGGCACCCCACACTGGTAGTGATAATTGGGGGCATTGCTATGCAGTTTTGTGTGCTGAACATAGTTACACACATTTTCAGACACATGCTCACAGCCAACACATTTACAGCTGAACATTAAGGTGCAAGTTAACTAGTTACCAACCTAATCAATTAATTTTCTCCTCACTCTTAACCTCACACTGAACAGGATGGTTAGCCTCGCCCTCTGATGACCTGGCAAGAAAAGAAAAGAAAAAGGAGAAATTATACAAAGGCAACCAACAATAAGAATTTCAGTTTAAATGCAGATCATTGACCATTGTAATTTCATTTTAGCCGTATGTCAAAAATAATAGTGGAATAGTGTTTTTTTTCTGTGGCACTTTGAGATTGCTCACTCAACGTAAAGTGCATTTACAACTTTTACAATTATTATTCATTCATATCAGGACAAGTGGGAACCCTGCTGCGTCACAATTCACTTATACTACACCCAAAAAGTATCTACTCTTTTTGTGAAAAAAAATAAAAAATACTTTTGAGTGTGTAGCTAAAGAGTAGACAAGCTTTGGGACATACCATCACGTCATCTTTAACGGACGGCTCTATCGCGTGCCTGTGTCACCTTTAACTGCCCTGTCAATCATCTCGTCACAATTAAAATCCTCCATTCAATCTAATTTGATGTCCTACCATTTCGGAGAGCACGTCCATCTGCCAGTCGTGGGTCTTTCATGCGGATACTCTCCTCGTGTTTGCAATTTCAATATAATGATCCAAGGTTATGGCTAAACGTATCTTTACAAAAGTTCACAAAGCTGCTGCAGATGCAATATAATGTGGACAACATTGAATAAATTAATTTTCCTCACAGGCCTGTCAACTTTCACGTAATTGACCCTTTGCAAAGACCCGCCCCCCTTAGTAACTGTCTCTATGTCCGACAAGCAGAGGTAAGCGAGCAAAAGACCTAACCTTGCGTGTTAGCAAGGCCTAACCCTAACCCAAAAGACCTACCCCCCCCCCACCCACCCACCCCCCAAATCGCCCTCATCCCCCTAAAGTCAAAAGTTGGCAGCTCTACTGATAATATATCACTTAAACCTCTTTATCTAAACCTTACATAACCGCGGGCCCGCGCGTCCTCCATGTCTGTAACGTTAGCTTCTTAACACTTTTCACTCGTGTTTGTTGTTCTAACCGAATCCTGGTCCAACGCACAAGGTGTGCACGGATCTACACTTCGGATTCTGACCGGGAATAGTAACGTTAGACCACCCGATAATCTTTGAAACACTTATTTCAACGTGCGATTTGGGACGTAAGTTACTAATTCTGTTTTCGAATACTATTTAGGACGGGTAGTAACGTTATGTGAATTGGGACGCAGAAATTTATTAACTTAAACAGCTAACGGTTAGCCCTGCTAATCTGATAACATTGACTAAGTACAGAAATGTGCACACATAAATAGTAATGTTTGTCCCATCACTGATTTTATAAACTCTACAAAAACCAGATTTGTCTAAACGGTGATAGACATGAAAATAGCAAAACGATCGTCATTACAAACTATTAGTAAATGCTGTGAGAACTTTCAACAATTCCGGGCAGCTGCTAACAAAATGTGAACTGTGTCATGCGATAAACGTTTATTTGAAAGTAAATATTATCATATTAAAATAAAATGGGTGTAAGTGCTGCAAACATGCATACTGCTCACCTTCTCCGTTAAGCCCGAAATAGAAGAGGCGGCGGGAGACGACGGAGCCTGTAGAACAGTTCGGTTATGTCACGTGACTTCCCAGGGCATAGGCTACAGTATTTCACTGCAATAATACTGTTTGATGCTGTGAAATCCTTATTTTTTTTCACTGTGTTGCTGTGATATTACAGACCTTGCTGTGACATAACAGCAGGTTTTAAATTGCAATGTTTTATTGTAAAATAAGAGTTAAATGCTGTAAAATCCAAGGATATTGTAGTTTTTACAGGTATTCATTGGGATATTACAGGGAAATGTAATCACAACAAGTTACTGTAAAATAATACTGTTAATTATTGTGAAATGCTGGTAATTTTTAACAGTGCAGACTTCTCAAAGCATTAAAGGAGAAGTTCATTTTTGAAAAAACTTTTGCTGATAATTTACTCACCCCCATGTCATCCAAGATGTCGGAAAGTCGAAAAGAAATTAAGGGTTTTGATGAAAACATTCCAGGATTTTCTCCATATAATGCACTTTACTGGGAACCAAACGGTTAAAGGTCCAAAAGACAGTTTCAGTGCAAACTGTTCAAAGGGCTTTAAATGATTCCAGACGATGAATAAGGGTCTTATCAAGCGAAACGATCGCTCATTTAATAAATAAATAACAAAGTTTAAGTTTTATAAGCTCAAATGCTCGCCTTGCTCTGTACTGTGATGTGCGTTCGTGACTCTCCTGTTCGAACTCATTCATCAAAATGAACGAATCTTTTTTCCGAGTCAATTCATTCGTTTTGTTTGTTGAATGAACCAAATGACTCTGAAAAAGATCCGTTCATTTTGATGAACGAGTTCGAACAGGAGAGTCACGAACGCGCATCACAGAACAGAGCAAGGCGACCATTTGAGCTTATAAAACTTAAACTTTGTTATTTATTTATTAAATGAGCGATCGTTTCACTTGATAAGACACTTATTCATCGTCTGGAATCGTTTAAAGCCCTTAGAACAGTTTGCAGTTTGCACTGAAAGTGTCTTTTGGACCTTGAACCGTTTGGTTCCCAGTAAAGTGCATTATATGGAGAAAAATGCTGGAATGTTTTCATCAAAAAGCTTAATTTCTTTTTGACTGAAGAAAGAAAGACATGGATATCTTGGATGACTTGGGGGAGAGTAAATTATCAGCAAAAGTTTTTTTAAAAAGTGAACTACTCCTTTAAATTTGCCTAAACTCTGCCTTGGATTGTAAACTCAAATTCAGATCTGCTTCCATCCAATCAAAAACCTAGAACGACCACAGTTTTCTTTTTCCACAATCCATTTTACTCAGATGTATGTCACAAGAGGGTAGAAAATATCTGTCACACACCGTTACAATGGCTCAAGTTTGTGGTGATCTTTTTGTCCAACATGAAGCAGATGAACTGGGGAAACCGGTTTCAAAATGTCATCATTTTTACAATACCTGGATGTCATAAAACCGAGGCAAGACCATTATAAATACTTGCCAAGCAGAAAAGTTTATTACGAAACAATATTTATCTAGTGAAAATATACACATGGCCACACATCCAGCAAGTTATAAGTTAACTATCACTCTCAGAAAAAAAGGTACACTTAAAAAATGGGTAAACTTTTGTCCATTTTAGCTGCTAATAAGTACATTTTAAGTGTTAATATGAACATTTGAGGAGCTAATATGTACATTTTAAGTGTTAATATGTACATTTTAGGTGCTAAAAAGTACATTTTAGGTGTTAATATTTTCTGCCAAGCAGAAAAGTTTATTACAAAACAATATTTATCTAGTGAAAATACACACATGGCCACACATCCAGCAAATTTATCCCGAGGGAATTTAAAGTGCATCATAAAATTCCAGTGTGTACAGTGAATTTGTAATATTATAATATAGTATTTCTTCTGTAATGCAGCCTTATTGTCCATGTGAGACTTCTTTCAAAAACATGAAAACATTTGAATTATTCCAAACTTTTCATCAGTGTTGTATAGACCATTTCACAAGATGTGAATAACACTGGTCCAGAAGCACTTCCTGTTTCGGTTTGTAACTGTTTTCTTTATTTCACATGTAAAGAAAACATCTTAAAGATGTTTGTTTAACTTTTTGATTCAGTTTTAAATGTTCTGATGGTTGTATTTTATCCCAGCTTTTATGTAGTGTTAAAAAACTGAAACAGGAAGTGCTTCTGGACCAGTGTTGTTTACATCTTGTGAAATGGTCTATATACAGACTCAGAACTATCTGCAGACTTTATCTGCACTAATGCAGTGGAATGCAAACTGTGAGAGAACAGAACTGAGAGAAATACTAATGACTCAAAATATCCCCAATTTTTTTTTAATAAACAAACAAGCAAAATGTTGGGCATTCCAACTCCGTTGACTTTTCTATGGTGTCTTTCCATGTGGGCCTGCTTCTATTAACTTTTGCTTTCCTAGCTGTCCATTTTAATCTTGAGCTGGTTGATTTTAGGCTCCAGGTCCTCAGTTTTTCGTGGGGCCTGGATACACATTATCCCGTCATGTGAGATAGACACCTGCACCAGCAGCGGATCCACACCCATTGGCAAGATATACGTGCGGGTAAACTCACGACTCACGAAGCCATGCTGGTCCATTCGCTGAGCGTGACGTCCAGTCACCTCCAACAGGTTGTCCACAGTTCGCACACTGATCTCATCTGGTGTGAACTGGCACACGTCCAGCAAAACTCGATACCAGTCGTCTTCACTGTCTACCTGAGAGAAGCCCCTCTCGAGCTGCTTGTTGATGCGGGGACGAATGTAGTAACCGTGGTATAGGACAGGGGCCAACAGCTCCTTGGGAGACAGTGCTGAGAGGGTGAGAAGGGCAAAAAGAATCATAACCATTATAATACTTGCTTCCAATGACATGTAATTTGTCTCTGCACAATGATGCATGGCACAATCACAGCCAATATGAACATATTTAATGCCTATCCTGCGTTCCATTCAACTTGGTATATCAGAATTTCCTCCTTCCTGCTTGGAAAAGTGCAAGTGAATGGCAATTAAAGTCGGACTTTGAACCTTTGAAAGGTCACGCAGGCATATAATGATACAAAAAATCAAATGCCAAGTTCTTAAAAATGTAGTCGTTGTGTTTGTGTTTCATAGTAGTTCAAATAATGTAAAAAAAAATGTAAGTTCACAAGCACAAATTTTTACTTCATACAGTAAATCATAATGAATTATTAAATCGTAAAAGTCCACCTGCATGACATCTGATACAACCTAAACTAACCATGCCTTGTCATAAAATGTGAAATTATCTGTCATTTTAAGAAGATTATTGACCTCTCTGTCATATAATTTACTGTATCACTCTCAGAAAATATGGTCTGTACCTTTTCAAAAGGTAAACTTTTGTCCATTTTGGGTGCTAATAAGTATTTTTTTAAGTTTTAATATGTACATTTAGGTGTTAATATGTACATTGGTGCTAATAAGTACATTTTAGGTGCTAATAAGTACATTTTAAATGTTAATATGTACATTTTAGGTGCTAAAAAGTACATTTTAGGTGTTAATATGTACATTTTAGGAGCTAATATGTACATTTTAAGTGTTAATAAGTTCATTTTATGTCCTAATATGTACATTTTAGGTGCTAATATGTACATTTTAAGTGTTAACATGTACATTTTAATTGCTAATATGTACCAATAAGGTACCAATATGCAGCCTTTGGGTACAAAAGTGTACCTTTTGAAAAGGTACAGCCCCAGTTACAGCTTTTGTACCATTTTTACTGAGAGAGTATTATATGTTTCTCTGCATGAAAATATATAATTTCCTGTAGGCTGCATACTAAATACATTTAAAATAATAAAAATAAAATAAAGACATTTTTAAGTGAGTCATTTCCAGTGTTGGGCCTAACGCGAGTTAGCCTACTTAATCAGATTACTTGCATTACTTTTAAATTTACAACAAAATAAGTTACTTTTCCAAAAAAGTAACGCAAGTTACTTTGTATTCCCATTTATTCACTGACTGCTGTCCCCATGTTGAGAGAAAATGGGAATAAATGTGCAGAGGCGTTGTGTGAACATAATGGTTATTGTAGTTCTAGACCAAATGTGAGCATGCATTTACTCATCTCATTTGCTCGAAAACAGATTTAAAATTTCTCAAAAGGAATAAAAAGAGTGAAATGCATTGGTTCATTTTTAGAGAGTAACGCATTACTTTTAAAAGTAACTTTCCCCAATGCAGGTATTTCATCTAAAAATAGCCATTTGTGAGATTTAGTCTGTCAAAACTATACTATAAAACTATAATTTTGTGTCTCTGGAAAATAGTGATCTATGATATTGTATTATGTTACAAAAATTTTACATAAATGACACTTCAAATACTATACAGTCATGGTTGGGTGTAACAAAGTGCACAACGAAGGAGATACTCATAATAAGCTTTAATTGTAGATTCAAACAAGGAAACATGAAGGAGATAACTTGGAGAAACTGAATTGTACACCATTTCGCCATAAACGTTAAACAAGCCAAGACCAAGAACTTTCAGATACTGAGGGCTCAACAAGCCCACCAAAGGAGTTCATTAACATGGGACAGGTGAATTAGATGAACCAGTGAAACAAGACTAGGTCAAAGCAAAAAAGGCAAACAGAATCTGAACAAAGTTCAGAAAACAAAGACAAAACTGAAAATAACCCTGCCATTACTCCCCTCTCTCAGAAGGCGCGACTCATGCCAAAAATTCGGTTACAGAGGTTGTCACTCCCGTAAATAAACAGCGTGTGAACGTAACCGTATTAAGGACAAAAAAAAATAGCATCATGTCATTTAACCTGGATCAATTTGCTACTACACTCTTAGAAGAAAAGGTTCTATAGAACCTTAAAAGGTTCTATCAGCGCTATGTATTTGGAACCCCTAAAAGGTTAAAAAAGGGTTCCTCTGGGTTCTATATAGAACCCTGTGGTTCCGTACTTGGCCAATAGAACCTTTGACCAAAAAAATGGTTCTATATAGAACCATTTTGGAGTGCCATATATGAAGCGGGGAATGGAACAATTTCTGGTTCTAAATAGAACCATTTCTTGAGTGTAATCAAGTCCCTAAGAACTGTATTCAAATATAATGCTCTGCCTTTTTAAATTCTAATTTTAAATAGTGTTCTAGAAGACACCGGAAATGTGCATGTCAAGTTTATTTAAAATGTGTGATGCCAGATCGAGACAAGGTTCTGCTTACAGTGTCTATTTTTATCCTACAAGACACGTGATACCCTTACGCTGTTATAGCCTGTGAGACAGGAGTCTTCACAGTTGACTTCCAAATCTGCTGCTGAATTGTTAAAGATCTAAAAATATCAGTTCATAATCAGTTATGATGGGGATAACGAGTTAAATCGGTCATGTCATGAGTGGAATTCTAAAAACAGTAAGTTGTTGTGAGAGGTTCATTTCGTTGTAAGAGGAATACAGTCATTGGCTATAGATCCACCCTTAATTCAGACAATCACATTTTTTTGCTTCTTATAACTGTTAAAATCAAATGTGACCTACTGTATGAGACCTGCTGAAGACATTTAAAGCATGCCAGCCAATATCAGAATACAAGCAACGTAGAAATATATAGACCCACATATACAAAAGATGTTTTCCCTGAAATTTAAAATTAAAGACTCTGATTTTACTTACCCTCTGCAAAGTTCTGATCATAGATTCGAGGAGGAGTACACATCTCGTAATTCAAACTCATTGGGTATGCATGAGGAATGGTGCGGTCGGCCATTTTGATCTCTGTAGCAGGTTGCCAAGATAACTGGAGAATTTACTGGATTTACAGACTTTAATTAGGCTACTCTGACTTTTGCCGTGTGATAGAAGCAGGAAGTATAGAAAAGAGAGAGGGGCGGAAAGAACAACGGGGGAACCGAGAAGAGAGACTGCGCACTTGAGACAGGAGGGAGAAAAATGTTGCTACAAATAGCTTGTAGTAAACTCTGTGGAGCTGCATAGCCAACATGTAAATAGATATACACAAACACAGGGTGAATAGTGATAGACTCACAAAGCCAAACAGTTTAACAGCTGGTCATAAGTTCAAAAAACTGATTAATATTGTAATTAAAAAATTATTTTATTTTAAAATTGCTTTTGTTTCGAACTGAATGAGATAAACATAATATTGTAATAACACAGTAATACTGTGTGTATTTATCAAACCACTGAATAAAATGATATCAAATCAAGTGAAAACTGTAAAATATATACAAAAATATAATACAGATTAAATTATTACAAACTCAATTGAGTTTGTTCCCATCTGTGATTTCAGAATGAGGACATGATTCCATCAAATATCTCTACAACCGGTGAAGGTCCAACTCTCTGGAAACCCAACTCAGACAATGGAGAAAATGCTCACGGTCCATCCAGTATAGAGTATTTTGATTTACCCTTATTAGCTGATAATACAGATTATGTTCATAAACGACAAATTTATACCGTAGATCTCCTCTCTGAGAAACCCTCAGACTGAAATCTACACTGACTGATGTTTTCAGACTGTTGAGAAACTAGGGATCAGGTGTTTTTTCATTCTCACCTGAAATGAACAGTATTGGGAGAACCCCATTTCATATTCATTACATATTCAACATTCATTACAGTTCAGTTCTGTCTTTCTCCGCCCCCTGGCTGTTAATTTGCTCTTCAGTTCTGTCTACTTAAATCATGTGTTCTGACTTGTTCTTTGTCAGTTCTAAACGTTACATGTAGTTGGTTGTCCTGTTCCTGTACCTGTGATCCTTTGAGTTAATCTTTAAATAAAGCTGCTGCACGTGGATCCTTTTTCATTCTTGCTGCAACCCATTGTAACACATACATTATGTAATCACATTACTTTTTGATGTAACTGAAAATTACATTCTAATCACACCAATACATTTATTTGCAGCCAATTAAGTTTCTGCGTCATTAAGAGGAGAAAAGTGCTCTGTGGGGGCCCCGCTGGGCATTACTGGTGTAGCACCACCCCAACACAGTACGCACGACGCTCTACGTCCCTGGGCTGGAGGTCCAGTTGCACCGTAAACCAACTCAATCTCTTCCACCTCATATAGGGGTATACTGGAAGAGATTTTGATGGAGAGCGGGAGAGTCTTCACTCCGATGAGGCGAGTGAAGAAGTAAGTTACTGCCGAGAATATAAGAAGTCCCTGGGCTGGAGGCCCAGTTGCACCGTAAACCAGCTCAATCTCTTCCATCTCAGATAGGGGTATTACTTTATTTTATTTTTACTCTTAACTGTTTTTATTTATATTGATTGCATTTACTGAATGAGCACTGTGCCACTGTTCGTCCGACTGTACTATACATTTTATTTTCGACACTGTATTTTATTTTTATTATTATGATTTTTTTTTCTAAACTGTTTTAATTATTCTGACTTCTTTTGATTATTTTAATTTCTTCCATGTAAAGCACTTTGAATTGCCACTGTGTATGAAATGTGCTATATAAATAAACTTGCCTTGCCTTGCCTTGCAGATGAAGTATTTTCAAGAACAACAGTCACAGTAATAGTTATGAATGGGAGCTGGAATTGATGCATGATTAATCATAATTTCCTCCCAATCTAAAATCAATACTTGGAAAATGAAACAATGAAACGACTCCTTAGATATTACAAACATTTCTTGACCTGCAAGAGTCACGAATAGAAGGAATGGTTGGGTATTCTGGAGCAACTTGGTATCTCTGACTAACCGGCGGCCATCTTTGTCTGTAGAAGAAAAGAAGAAAATCCCCATACATTGGTTTTCCACTTGGTGGCAGTGTACAGGATGACGCATAGTGTCCACTGTACTGGTTGATGTGCACCTTAAGCCTCGTTCACACATGATTTTAAAACGTCGGGCTGAACTGTGCGGTTCACTACATGACTTACTCTCTGTAAAATCAGGAGTGTTGAAGTTGTTTAGCTGTTCACACCACACAACAGAACGTGATTGATCCACAACAGGAGGTAACGCACTACACGAGTTGACAACGCACTACATAGAGACACAACCACGATCGGATGATCATTTGTGACTCTGATAGCTGTTTTAGTACTATGGTACGGTCTAAATCCTGAAAATAATCAAATAAATAACTAGTTGACAACAACTCTGTCACCCAACGATTCTATCTTGTCTACAAACCACGTTTTGTCACGAAAAACCACGCAATAAAACAAACCAGAATTGATGTGAAACAGCATATGCGCCAATACCCAGCGAAGAAGAGAACACAACACGTGAATATGGACGTCAGACAGAAACTAGTGCTGCACACTGTTTGCGCGACGATCTGCTCTGACAAAAAATGCAAAAAAAAGAAAAAATAAGATTTACCCGGTGACCTCAACCCATGCATTGCTATGATTGGCTGTACTCATGACATCACTGAGGTTGAGTCGCGTGACAGCTCTGGATATCTAGCATGCTAGATATTTTTCTGGGCTTGGCGACGCATCTGCGAGGCGTCTGCGAGCGTCTTCGCTACGTTGTTGGCTCTTTCATACTAACAGATTGGCAAGCGTTCATCGCCCGCTAATCCCCCGCGATTTGCACGCGATAACACCCTGACATGTCAGCGAGCTCAACGATTTGCAAATCGGGCTTAAAATCCTGTAGTGTGAACTTGGCATAAGCCATCAAAACCCATGCATGCGCAAGAAAAAGGCTTTTTTAATATAGCTCTCCACTCTAGTGTCCTCTTACCGTGAAAGTGTTAAAGAATCATTCAAAACAAAATATTATGGTTTCCTCCAAAAAAAAAAATTAAGCAGAACATGTGTTTTCAACACTGTTAACAATAAGAAATGTGGAGGACCAGAGAGCAGTGGAAGGTCCGCAAGTCCTCAGAGGAGGTGAAGCAATGTCTGACCTCGGTGGAGTCGACGTACAGAGGGAGTCCGGTGAGATCGACGAGATTTCCTTAGATTTCCACGACGCATGCACGAGAATTGCTATCTGCTTACACCACTTCAGATCGCAATTCTCGCGCATGCGTCGTGGAAATCTAAGGAAATCTCGTTTCTGGCCTACAAGGAAGAAAAGAAATAGTCGAATAAACTCGTTATTTTTGTTTGTTTTTTCGCACAAAAAGTATTCGCGTCGCTTGATAAACATATAGTTGAGCCACGGTAGTCACTTGGGATATTTAAACATTTTCTTCATTGACTTTCTGGGCCGTCAAGAGGCAGTCCCTTAGGAGCCAATGTGGTAGTTATACAGCTCTCAAATTTAATCAAAAATATCTTCATTTGTGTTCCGAAGACGAACGAAGGTCTTACGGGGTTGGTACAGCATGGGGGTGAGTAATTAATGACTTAATTTTCATTTTTGGGTGAACTAACCCTTTAAAGTAAGTCCAAGGAACAAAAAAGGGAACCACCTCCGCAAAATGGGCAGAAAATGTATAACTACAATCCTTTGCCTATGTTTAGAGAACATTCACTTACAGCACAGTAGCTAAAACTGCTTACACCTTCAAAATGATTGTCCAATCAGCGTGCAAGCTCAAGTAACGTTGTCCGCGTACGTTGTCCAGGCAGGCGGTTGTTCATGGGGATTGACTTTGTATGGTGTTTAGCCTGGCACAGTTATCTCAGCCGCATTCACTGTCAAATCCTGTAAAGACTAAACCCCCAATTGGGCTCAGAACCTAAATATGCATGGGCACATCACCTCTGGGGCATCCTAATCTTTGCTGGCATTAAACAGACCAGCGGAATGGCGAGCAACCAAAGACTTCTCTTGATAATGGCATGTTTGCTGGAACAGACAGTGCAGTTTCCAGTGCTGTGAACACAGGGTACCATCAGCACTATTCGGGGCTTGCACTGTAATCCAGTTGGTATCTGAGTGAATTGAAATCTGATAAGCTCTTTAGATAACTGCAGTGAGAGATGGTTGAAAGAGGGGACGGGGTAGCAAGCAGAGGACAGTGGGAGGGCCGAAGTGAAAGAGGCAAAGGCAGGCAAACAGTTTACATCATTATTCCAGAAAGATCCACAGCTGGCTCGTCTGCCAGGGGCCGTCGGTGTCGCTCTATTTAAGTGCGCAGGCATAAGAGCCAGCAGTTTTCTGAGTGCTGCTAAGACCCAGACACAAAATGGACATCGCCATCCATCATCCATGGTTCCGTCGCTCCTTCTGGCCATCCTTTTTATCCAACCGAGTCTTTGACCAGCACTTTGGGGAGCCCGTCTCTGAGACCGATGTGATTCCCTCACTGTACTACCCACGACCTTTCTTTCAGCGCTGGCCAAGCTGGGTGAGCGGTGGCCTTTCTGAGGTGAGCTGGAAACCTTCCCAGTCCATTTTTTTTTAAAAAAACTTTGTGGTTAATTAAGTGTGTAACATTAAAATTACTATAGTTGAAAGAATGTCTAATTTGTTAAGTCACTATTGCAAAATAAACTGGGTGACCAGGACCCAGACACAAAGTGGAAGGGCTTGTATCAACCTGAAGGGTTTTCATCTCCGATAGTTATATAAGCTCTGAGCAGAGCGATAAATGAACACTGAAGCAGTGTTAAAGTTAATGAGATGATTAAGTGAATAATTGAGTGATAATTGAGCATTATTGAACAAGCAGAACCACTAAAGGAGAAAAACATCATTTTAAGGTGATCAGTGTTCACTTTATTTGGGCTCTTGACCCTTAAATCATTAACTTTATATTTTGTTTGGCTGCTGTGCATGAGTTACAGTATTTCACCCTAAAAATCTGTGAAGCCTGTTATGTGAAACTATTAAGATTTTATATTGGAGATTCTGTAATATTGTAATGTTGAAAACAAAACATCTGAAATGGTCTGAAAAATAAACAGTATATATATATATATATATATATATATATATTATTTGTTTTTTTTTTAAATAATTGGGAACATCAGATTAGCTGAGACAAATTATAAAATTAGTGTCTTTGTTTCCTTAGATGACTATGGAAAAAGATCGATTCATTCTACATCTGGATGTCAAACACTTTTCACCAGATGAGCTGTCAGTGAAAGTCAATGGAGATTTCATTGAAATTCACGCTAAACATGAGGATCGTCAGGTAGTACTGCGACGCAATACCTAAACCAGTGCCATGTGACTGGCTTTATTGTTTAAAATCCACATGTCATCACCAAGATCACTGGCCTTGTGCCACAAGTAAACATTGAGTTAAAGAGTGAAAGATGGACCATTTGTCATCACCTGCTCATAACGACGTTGTGCTTTCATTTCAGGACGATCACGGTTTTGTCTCCCGGGAATTTTTAAGAAAATACCGTGTCCCTGCTGGTGTGGATCCAGCCTCTATCACTTCTTCCGTGTCTTCAGATGGCGTTCTGACGGTGACAGCCCCACGCAAGCACTCGGACGGCCCGGAGCGCACCATTCCTATCACCCGTGATGACAAGCCCACCCTGGCTGGGCCTCAGAAGAAGTAAAGCTGCTAGACTTCCATGTTATGTCCCTTGTCTTCCCCTGTCCCATTGTGCTCCTGCTAAATTACAAGGGAATAACTTACTGACAGGCCAAAATGGTTATGTTGACTTTGCTAAGGCTGCAAGAGAAACAAACAGATATTAGGCTGAAAATCCATCAACATCAAAACTGTAAACAGTCTCAAAATGATAAACGATTTTCAGAGAAGTACAGTTTTACAATAAAGTATTGTTTGCTGCTGACGCCACAAAGAGGCTTTTGTATATTATCTTGCAGGCTTGACTGCAAGACAAAGTGTTTGAGAGTAGGAGGAGCATTTGTCATTGGAATTTTTGGATTGGAACAAAGACAAACAGGCAATAATAGGTCATTGTGTTAAACTGAGATGACAAAAAAAAAAAATCATTATGTGTGATTCACTGCACACCTATTTAAAAGGGTGAAAAAAATTAATCTGTTCAATCAATGTACGTTAAAATTATTTGTTACATCCAGATATCATAATTGTTTTGTTGTTGTTTGAAGTAAAGTTTATTTTTGAGTTAATAATGGATTCAGGACCAGAGTATACACATAAAGGCTAATTGGAGCCCGATCTCATGAAAGTTCGTATCTATAGCACGAATGTCATTTCTCGTGGCATTTATACGTCAAAAACAGTTTTTGCCTGTATATGGGACGCGTTTTTCACGTGCATATGATACGCACTTTTTGGCGTATAATACGCACGAAATCCCCACCCCCCTCCCCACTATACCCCAGGGTTTTTTGGGGTATAGTATACAAAAAAAACATTTTTGGCGTATAAATGCCATGAGAAATGACATTCGTGGTATAGATACGCATCTTCATGAGACTGTGCCTCACAGACAAACACATTTGGGTTTTGTCTGATCATTGTGTTGGCGTCTGTTGGGGTTTGTTTTCACCCGACCGAACATGTTCAATCAGCATTTGTTTGTGAACATGGCAGTTATTTTACATACAATTCTACACCCAACTATCAATATGTTTATTGGCGTTTGTCTGTGCGGTACGAATCGGCCTTAAAGGATTAGTTCACTTTTGAAAAAACTTTTGCTGATAATTTACTCACCCCCATGTCATCCAAGATGTCCATGTCTTTCTTTCCTCAGTCGAAAAGAAATTAAGGTTTTTGATGAAAACATTCCAGGATTTTTCTCCTAATAATGGACTTCCATGGGAACCAGGTCCAACCGAGGTCCAAACGACAGTTATAACAGTTACAGATGCAGCTTCAAATGTCTTTAAACGACACCAGACGATGAATAAGGGTCTTATCATGCGAAACGATCGGTTATTTCAAAGCTTATTCCAAAAATGTAACTTTTCTAGGGACAAATGCTAGCCTTTCTCCATTCTGTGAGGCGCGTTTGCAACGTCACGTAAATACGTAATTACGTTCAAAAGGTCACGGGCGACGTAGCCAGAAGTACAGAGTCAGTGTTGAACACATAGGTTGATCGTGAAAACTAACTCAAACGCCGTTTACAAAAAAGGAATTAAAAGGTAAAACAACGATGTCGGACGATTTTGATTCTGTACTTCCGGCTACGTCGCCCGTGACCTTTTGAACGTAATTGCGTATTACGTGACGTTGCAAACGCGCCTCACAATATATTACAAGGCTAGCATTTGTCCTTAGAAAAGTTACATTTTTGGAATAAGCTTTGAAATAACCGATCGGTTTCGCATGATAAGACCCATATTCATCGTTTGGTGTCGTTTAAAGACATTTGAAGCTGCATCTGAAACTGTTATTAACTGTCGTTTGGACCTCGGTTGGACCTGGTTCCCATTGAAGTCTATTATAAGGAGAAAAATCCTGGAATGTTTTCATCAAAAACCTTAATTTCTTTTCGACTGAGGAAAGAAAGACATGGACATCTTGGATGACATGGGGGTGAGTAATTTATCAGCAAAAGTTTTTTCAAAAGTGAACTAATCCTTTAAGGGGATGTGGAAAAGAAAAGTTCTTGAAAAGTGACGGTATTTCATTGATTGGACCTGATTTGTAAGTGTTGATGGCACATGCATGGCCATTGCTTCACATTTTAAAGATAATCTATGTAACTTTTGGCCCTCTAGCTGTTAAAAAAACAAAACTCGCATGCATTTTGCAGAGAAACATTGTTTTGGTTGTGCTTCAGCTCTGCGTGACTATGCGGATTAATGTGAACTCTGTTAGAGAGCTACTGTACAAACGGCAGTTTATCTGTTCAATAAAATACCTTGCTCACCTGTTGATTAATAAAAACGCCATCTCTTCGTCACTTAACATTTCAAATACCTTAGTTCTCGCCATCTCCAACAAAACCCAATGTTGATTCTGGTTTTATTATGAGCTTTTTTAAAAAAAAAAATTTTAATGAGTGTTTCTCTGGAGTTTGGAGATTTAGCTGCTCCCTGTTAACGTTTCTGCTCAGTGACAACTAACCTACGCCACTCCCACACCATTCATGCATCAAAAAACCCGGAGGAACTGTTATCCATTTACGGATAGACACGCACAGGCAAGTGGCATATGTACGCAATTTCATTGGTACACAAACCATCTTGACCGGTCTAAAACAATAGGCTTACCACAGTGAATTGGGGTAAGACAGAAAAAAAAGTTTTGAGAGGAGGATTGATATTATTTTAAACAAAAAATAATTACATAGCTTTCTCATGACAATAGCAGGAGCAGATCTTTAAAACCCAGGCTCAAATGGAGTTCTAACCTCTTTCAAATAAAAATAAATAAATAAATATAAAATAATGATGTATACTGTTAAACAGCATGGTTAGCATGATATATGGTGACATGTTGCCAAGAACAAAAAAAAATAAAAAAAATAAAATGATCATCCTATGTGGTGGGAATGGATCATATAACGTTTATTAATGCAAGGTTTTGAAAGCATGTTGTCTAAAAGTTCAAATATCTCTTGTTTCCCAAAATAATTTGAGAATGAGATGTGAGCTGGGTGTTTGTGAGTGTGAATAAGTGCCAAGAATTTATATTGTTTGCAGTCACTGAGACTATTTGGTTTCTTATGGCTCACTCATTCAACAACGGCAAAGCTGCTAATAGCAAACTAGATCAGTCATTTTTTGATATGGAAAACTAACATAAGCAGGCTCTGACGAGGATGTAGAAAACCTCAATAAACACCTCAATAAAGAAAATGCCTAAACTACTGTATTATCCCCAATAGGTGGTATAATTGAGAAGCTTTTTAAAACATGGCTTTGCTCTGTTTATGGCTTACATTCCTTATTAATCACAGCTAACACACTGAATTAACTTATTAACATCACGAAATATGAATTAATAAATATTGTGGACTTCAAAACCAGTGTGACTTATTTTTTTCAAAATTAGTTTTTTCAACAAACTATTTGACAAAATATTAGTAGTCATCTGTGGTTTTCAACCCCCATAATAATAATAATAATAATAATAATGATATCTAGAGAGTACTGCTGATGTATACAATAAACAATTCAGTGAATGGAAGCAAATGATATACAGTATGCACCAAATTGCTGAATTAAACACGTGAGATTTACTGGATTCTCACAAATATTAAAAAAGAAAAGAAAAGAAAATCCATTGATAAGGATAATCTTGGTAGACTTTCTCATGCATGGCTGGTCATCTTTTTTACACAGTTATCTTTAAATGTTAATACATGTCAAAATGATCAAATATTTTAGAATGTATCAGGATGGAAGATATTTGATATGCCACTAAAAAATACAGTATGTTGAAATTTTAAACTCATTTTAAACTCAAGTATAGGTGCTTACTAAAATTATTGACTTTACACCATGAATCGAGGTAAATAAGCAAGTGCAATAAGATCTAACCTCAAAATCATGGGTTAGAAAAATAAAAAATAAAAAAATAGACACATGCTTCAGAAAAATTCAACAAATCAATACTTGACTATGGATCACTCACAGAAGTCAGTGATATTGAAGCTGATTTCATTTTGTAAGCAGGGTTGTTATCCGCACTGTGGCTCTGAAGTCTCCTCAGTCTTTTCTTCTCTATGTTGAGGGCCTGTGAAGTCCAGTCTGTTGCAGGAGTTTGGCACACACTTAGTGTGTGGAGGGTTCAGTTCTGGTTGGTGGCCAGGGAAGCTTCTTGACTCTCTCTTTGGTGCTGATAAAGTGGAAAATCGGCTGAACATTAGGTTTATTATAGCTGGAATAATATGTGGTTTCAAAATAGTGAGAGAACTGTGAGGGGGAACAAATTCAGTGTTATTTCACCATTGAGCACAAAATAGAAGATTTGGACTAAATCGCTTAATTCATACGTTAGTTTTTTATAACCTCTTTATGAACTTTTTTAAGTGTCAAAGTGGTAGTTGCTTAGCTGTCAGCAGAGGAATAGAAAACTCTCAGATTTCATCGAAAAGATCTTCATTTGTGTTTCGAAGATGAACGAAAGCCTCATGGGTTTGGAATGACATAAGGAGTAATTCATGACAAAAAATTCATTTATCCCTTTATGCAACAGTTAAAAATGCATGTCACAAATAGCAAACCAAGTAGGCTATCATTCATTTTAAATAAAGATAGTTTTCACATCCAAAATTATAAGTTTTAAAATGATTAAACAATCGATGTTCAATGTTCTAAATGAAGGTGAAAATGATGTGCCCTTTTTAGTGGAACATCTTCATAGTTTATGATTAACCACACCTAACAACTCATTATTGTTTTATACTTAGCCTATCTAAAGCAATGAAATCCAAACATTTTAAACGTGACTTAGGTGAATATGTGTTGGTTTCACGGACAGGGATTAAGCGCAGGATTAGGCATAGGGCACTGAAGTAAATTTTATATATAGGCTATGAGAACTAAAAGAACAAATATGTGCAACTTGATATATGACACTGACATATTTATGATATGTCAGTGCCAGTTTCTTTCAGTTAAATCAGCTCAAACATTCATTTTAGTCTGGAATTAGGCACCTTGTCTGTATGTCTATGATTTTTATCATGGTTTTTACCTAACAAAACCAACCTGGTGCGGAAGGGGGCGCCGTAACGCCACAGCCCGGTGAGTGTCAAACCTCTCTTCCGACCAGTTACCGATGAGGGTTGCATTTGAATAAGAGTCTTATTTCGTTGAGCATCGCCATCCGTACTGGTTGAATTTCGCCTCATCAGTAAAATCATACCAGACTAGCCTGGCATGCCAGACCTACATCAAGATGTTAGATACATCTTGATGCACACTTTGCTGCAAAATAATTTTTGCTGCCGCTAGGGTGCGTCTAGATTTCTAGGCTAATACCAGACCTCAGATTGTCCAGAAGCCCGAAGCATGTTAGATTGAGATTGAGGCTGAGATTCTCGTCTTGCTGTTGCGCGCGCACGCGCGCTGAAGGGAAAACAGGGGAACCGAATTTTCCGGAACACGGCACATTACATTTTATTTACCAAGTCTGAAGTGAAGTCATTTGAATACTTATTTGTAAAGATGCACTCACCTTGCTAAGAACGCCAAGCAGTCATGGTCTCCGTGGAAACGCACATGACGCAACCAGTATGGCAAGCCGTCTTTGCAAATTGTACCCAGATTCGTAATTTAATTTTTACTAGTAATTCAATTAGGGCTTTACAATTCAATTAGTAGACTACTAGTAGCAATTACAATAGGCTATATGCAGGCATAAGTTCCGCATTTTACGCAAGGCTGCTCTTTATTGCCTGGGATCCTCACTGGCCACAGACAAACTGCAGTTAAAGGGATAGTACTCCCTAAAATGAACATCAAGTCTAGCTAGCTGCTATGCTAGCTGGCAACAAAGGATTCCATTTATTGTGCTAAGCTAAGCTAGCGCCGACCCTGTCAAACTAAAACAATGCATGCACTGAGACAAAAATGCATTTGCACGCATATCTAAATGTAGGAAAGAATGAGAATAAGCATATTTCAAAAAACAGTGCGTTTTCCTTTAAGGCTGCTATCGAAGCATCCTGGGCCCCCATAACACCTCAGCAGTGCCACATGCTGATTGCCTCCATGCCATGCCGCATAGAAGCAGTCATTTCTGCAAAAGGATTCCCGACCAAGTATTGAGTGCATAACTGCACATAATTATTTGAAGTTTGACTTTTGTTTTGTATTAAAAACACTTCTTTTATTGGTCGGATGAAATATGCCAATTTTTTTGAGATAGGAATTTTGGGTTTTCATGAGCTGTATGCCAAAACAATAAAAGACCTGAAGTATTTCAGTTGGTGTGCAATGAATGTAAAATATATGAAAGTTTAATTTTTATCATTACATTATGGAAAAGAATGAACTTTATCACAATATGCTAATTTTTTGAGAAGGACCATATGGGCTAGAAGGCGCCTCATAGTGGTCTAACCCTAACACTACACCAGACCTAAACCTACTCATAACCGAAGCATGTTATAGGCTATTGACGCTAAAGGGTGCCATGTCAAAAGCGTCACCTACATGACGCCCTAGGATGAGAATGCGTTGAAAATAAATGTTCACCAGCCTATAACTGCCTGTGTTTTTACTGTAGTAATTTCCTGTGTGTTGTTTTTACAAAAATGTGTACATTACACATTTTAGAGTGTATTGTAAATTGTAATAATCACATACAACATGTACTGCATTTATTTTTACAATAAATGGCTGTGAAGTAATAGCGTATAATTACAGTATATTGCTGGTGAGTCTGATCATTCGGACTTGTTGTTTCCGGCCGACCACACGTTAGCGATTGGCTATGGGAGATCCTGAGTGACTCTAGGCAGATCCAGTAGTTTTGAACTTTAACAGAGAACCCGCCTACAAGGAAGTAAACGTTTCTCAACGAGAGATGCCCGACTCTCTGTACAAATGAAATGTACGAGAGTCTGGTTGAACCAGGCAATCCCAAAACTGTGTCCCACTGTAAAAATAGTGGTAGGCATATGACTTTGGAGTAAATAATGATGATAAAACCTGTGAACTCTTCAAATAAGCTTCAAGACTGACATTTTTTTGTCTTTAGATGAAACTTAAAATAACCATATGTATATCCAGTCTTCTAATTATTGATGGAGTTCTATTCCCTTGTAGCTAACACTGAAAATACAGAGCATCTAAATTGACTTTTTCTGAGAGGAATAACACAGTCCCCTCTTTCTCCAGCCCTTGTGGTGGTAACCTAATAAACACAAGGTGATGGTATCAATTTAACTTGCAATAGAAAGATCAGGACAGGTTTGTGACATTTACCTTAGTTAAAATAATTCACACTACTACACTTCTTTGGTATGGGAAATCTAGATTTTAATACATTTGTAACCCTACAGTGTGTTTGTACACCCTTTGGCTTAACTTTAGGATCCAGAGAATGTGAGCGGAGTGGAGCGCGAGCAAGCGGGGAGCACGAGCAGGCGGATCTTGGACAGAGCGCAATTTAAACTGTTATCCATGCTCTCTCTGCGCAAAAGTTCAGATAGATATAAGTCTGGTGGCCTAATAGTTAATTTACTCTTTAATTTAACACTTTGATGTAGGCCTATAGCCAAATTTTTATTTATATAATTAGGCGCATTGATTCGTTTAATTTTACAGCTTTTTTTTGTGTACAACTGATTTAGGCCTAAGCCAACTTAAATTTTATTAGTGTGCGCTGCACAAAAGTTCAGTTAGGCTTATCGAAATCTGACCTAATAATGAATTACTTTTAAACATTTATGTATATATCTTTTTTACATTTTTGTTTATATCATTTTTGGTTATATTATTAGGCCCATTTATTCGTTTAATTTTTTTTCCCCACCTCCACCTCCCCCCTCTTCGGGGGACAACTTATTATATTATATTATATTATATAATACAGAAACTGTGATATCATTTTTAAAGTAGTTCACTTTTAAAAAAACTTTTGCTGATAATTTACTCACCCCCATGTCATCCAAGATGTCCATGTCTTTCTTTCTTCAGTCAAAAAGAAATTAAGGTTTTTGATTAAAACATTCCAGCATTTTTCTTCATATAATGGACTTCAATGGGAACCAAACGGTTCAAGGTCCAAAAGACATTTTCAGTGCAAAATGCAAACTGTTTAAAGGGCTTTAAACAATTCCAGATGATGAATAAGGGTCTTATCAAGCGAAACGATCGCTCATTTAAAAAAAAAATAACAAAGTTTAAGTTTTATAAGCTCAAATGCTCACATCAAAATGCATCAAAATGAACGAATTTTTTTCCAAGTCAATTCGTTCGTTGAATGAACTCGGAAAAAGATTTGTTCGTTTTGAGTTCGAACAGGAGAGTCACAATGTGCGTCAAAGAACAGAGCAAGGCGAGCATTCGAGCTTATAAAACTTAAAGTTTGTTATTTATTTATTAAATGAGCGATCGTTTCACTTGATAAGACGCTTATTCGTCTGGAATCGTTTAAAGCAAAAAACCAAAAATTTCTTTTCGACTGAAGAAAGAAAGACATGGACATCTTGGATGACATGACATGGGGGTGAGTAAATTATCAGCAAAAGTTTTTTTAAAAGTTGTTCGGCTGGTTGTTCGATGCCAAACTGGTCCAAATTCGTTTAATTTTACAGTAGTTTGTATGTACAATGGTTATAAGTCAATTTAAATTTTTATCGTGCGCGTTGAGCAAAAGTTCAGTTATCAAAATTCAGGCCTATAGTTAATTTACTTTTTAAAACTTTTATGTATATTTTTGTTTATACAATTTTAAATTCATATTATTAGGCCCATTTATTCGTTTAATTTTACAGGACTTTTTGTGTAGGCTACATTCCTGTTTTTACATAGGCTAGTCCTAATATGTAATTTGAAATGAAACATTTCTGTTTGGAAAATGTTGTTGTTGGCGTTTAGTTCTTTGAAATACAAATTTATGCAGATTTTTTTTCCTTTTTTGGAGCGAGCAGGAGGGGCGATTTGAGTGGAGCGCGAAGCAAACTGCGTTAAGCGCCGAGCGATAATAAGCGGAGCTTATACAATAAGTGTGGCTTTTGAACCGCTCCACTCCGCACATCCCAAATTTTTCTTGATTGATTTATTGTCCGCAAGATCCCCCGTGTTGCCAGGCTCTGAGCTCTCTGGTGTGGCGGCGTGAGTTCCCTGGCGAGTTGGATTTCGAGCTTCGGGTCACGTCACGAGCTCAAGCCCTCCACCAAGGACAGCAAGTTTGTTATTTCCTGTCCAAAACAAAGATTATAAGAACATGTCAACACATAAAAGTTTTTACAGCAGAATTGAATTCTGTTTGCATCACTGATTCTGTTATTTTCCTGTTTAATATCATGAAGCTGCATGAAACAATCTGTACTGTATAAAGCGCTATATAAAAGAAAGTGACTATATGACAACAACATTAAAATAAACTCTGTTCACTCCACATATTTGAAAATAGATAAATGATAAATGAGAACAATCCTACTCTGTCTGACTGTTCTACTTCCTCACACCTGAAATCTCCTGAACTTGTCCAATCTACAAGAAGATCATTCTCTAAGCCATTTATGCTGTAAGATCTGATCTAACGTCGGCCGTTTAGTTGGATCCTTTGTAAGGCACTGGCTAATCAGATCACGGCATTCTGTACCAATATTAATAAGAAGAGAGCTGGTTAGTCATGATGAGCATGTGACTTGGCATCTAAACATGATTAATGTAAGGTAACAAGTTCTTTATCTTTATCTTTAAAGGTGAAGTATAGAGTTTCTGCATCAAAGGGATGCATGCTTCACGCCTCAAACATCACAAAGGCAACTCTTACTGGTTCAGAAAAATCTTACTTCACCTTTAACTGTTTCTGTACAGAGCCGTTGCTTTATGTGTGTGCTTATCAAAGATTTCAATATTATTCACTCACCTTTGGATAAGTTGGGGTTCACAAATACAACTTTGCCTTGTGTGAGTTCCTTTCTACTGATAAAAGGAGGACATGCGTTCGTCATCTCATATAACAACACGCCTAGAGCCCAGGCATTTGTTGGGACGGCGTGGAATCTCCTATCCGTGAAGACTTCAGGTGGGTAGTAAGTTCTTAATCCTGTAAGCAAGACATTCGCGAGTTGTTGAGCTTTTTTGTTTTTCCAAAGTGTCAAATAATCAGTAGGTCACTACATTCAGGTTTCCACACTGCCAAAATGCTCACCAAAGTATACTCTGCTCTCGTAGCCGTCACTACTGAGAAGCTGACCGCACCCAAAGTCAACCAGCTTGAGCTCTAGCGTGTTTTTGTTGATCAGGAAGTTTCCCGGATGAATGTCATTATGAAAGACGCCATGTTCGATGCAGTGTTGTACTGCCAGCACAGCCTGTCTCATGTTGACCCGTGCCGCTGGTTCATCAAGTTCAAAGCTACGGTGCATTAAGTCCAACAAGCTCTCACAAGGTTCGGGGTACTCCATGACGAGAGTGAAATTTCGAGGGTGTTCAAACCACTCGTACAGCTGTATGACGTGGGGGCTTCTGGGTTCTTGCCTCATCATAAGAAGCAGCGCCACTTCTGTTACGAGAGGTTCGGGATGCCCAGGCTAGAGAAAAGTAGAAGAGAGAAGATTAGCTAGGTACAAATCTCATTTTTTAATGTACTTTTCTTTGACCTCTGTAGATACAGAGCCTTTTCAGCTTGAAGTTATTTGGTGCTTCTAGGCTTACTTGTCTGTAACATGTACAGCGAATGCTTCCTACAGGTGTATTGACTACAGTAATCAGCACTTAAACAACTAAATACACATTCAACAACTTACTATAGCAAGATAACGATTGTTGTCAATCTTGCTGATCTGCTTGATGGCAACCTGCAAAAAAACAAACAAAAAATGTTTCATTAACAGTAACAGTATCTATTCAGGGACCTGACCTTGCACTAGGTATCAAACCATGATCTGTAAATTGTACTTAAATGTGTTTTGCAAAAATGTTTCTACAGTTCGGTAATATTTACCTTTTTGCCATCAAATTTCCGTATTCCCTCGTACACCTTGCCAAATCCCCCGGACCCAATCATCTCTCCTACCTCGAAGAGAGAAGCAAAGGACTCTGAAAAAAAGAAAATTATTATAAATAAATAAGCTCGCTAGATCCTTTGAAAATAACAATAAAAGGTTACTGACTCAGATAAGTAATATTAATTGACTACATGTACTTACAATAGAGTTAAGGTTAGGATTAGTTAAGTATGCATAATTTACTATACTTTAGTAAGTAGATTATGTACTAATTTGTAACTACGTCACCTTAAAATAAAGTGTTACCGGTAGCACTTTATTTCACAGTCCTGTTCCCCATGTACTTATTAAAGTTATTACAATAACTGGGTACTTGATACGCACCTTCACCTAAACCTAATCTTAACCCCTGTAGTTACCTTTTATGACAATAATATGGGGAGAATAATATTATTCTCCGAAAACAAGCCTTAAGATATTTTAGTGGAATACAAGACAACAATACTGTTTAAAATAATGATCAAGAAATAATGACTGTAGATTTACCATGATTGTGCTTGACGGCTGAGTGATCTGGGTCAGGCTCTGGGTCCAGATCTGGTGGAGGGATGAAAGGCTCCACAACATTCACAGCACTGCAGTGACAACGGCAGCCGAAATGCCGTTTCATAGCCTTCCACACCCTCCTGAGGAAACCACAAAGTCCTTTCTTCTTCCTATATTCTGAAATGTAGAAAAAAAATATTGAAAAGACAACATCTCTGACCTCAAATTAAACAATGACAAAATTACACTTTACTGTTCGATTCTTATCTGTAATATTACAAATCCAAGTAATGCTAATGTTATACGACGGCCTTGCTTCTGCCTAATGCCTGCATAAATGTCCCAAAGTCTTATTTCACAATATTTAGTATTGAGTATTAAAAAAATTCTTGCAATTGCAAATGTTAAGGGAACATTCTGTTTTATAATTTTGCAAACATTATGGAAACAAAAAGAACATTTTAACGTTAGCTAAATTATGCTGAGCAACGGTAAATATGACTAGAGATTAACCTGTTAAATACTTGAAGTAGTCTTATGCATAAAATAGCAAAATCAGTACACTTTACACCCCTCACTCCTATTTCAATCTCACCGGTTGAGCTCTTGTTGGCAGGAGACGCCTCCACGGCACCCTGAGCTATCAGGCCATTAGAAGTCACTGCTGGCTCCACAGGAACCTGACCTGGCAGCGGGGGACACATCATCTCTCGGAGGCTGTCGGACCCGGACAAACTCCAGAGGCCACAACTGTCCTCCTGTTCTCTTGGGCCGTCCGATCCCAAGCCACTCCACCTCCACTCAACGATGTATGACCCCCTGCTGCTGAGACTCAACTCTCCGACTCTCTGACTGGATCTGGAGCGGCCTGTCACTGGAATATTTCAAATATCAAAAACAGTTGTTGTTTTTTATTAAATAATATAAATAATCAATGTCAGAGGTCACTTGTTATAAGTATATTGTTATAATAGAAGTGGACGCACATCCACCATCTGGGTTCTGCTGGCTGCCGCTCTGCCTCTTCCAGTGATCCTGACCTGTAAAAACAGAACCAGAAAACTCAGAAGACAGAGGAGCTGAACCATGAGAACT
>NW_024121987.1:13325135-13452840 GCF_016745375.1 Pimephales promelas
AAAATTAAAGACTCTGATTTTACTTACCCTCTGCAAAGTTCTGATCATAGATTCGAGGAGGAGTACACATCTCGTAATTCAAACTCATTGGGTATGCATGAGGAACGGTGCGGTCGGCCATTTTGATCTCTGTAGCAGGTTGCCAAGATAACTGGAGAATTTACTGGATTTACAGACTTTAATTAGGCTACTCTGACGTTTGCCGTGTGATAGAAGCAGGAAGTATAGAAAAGAGAGAGGGGCGGAAAGAACAACGGGGGAACCGAGAAGAGAGACTGCGCACTTGAGACAGGAGGGAGAAAAATGTTGCTACAAATAGCTTGTAGTAAACTCTGTGGAGCTGCATAGCCAACATGTAAATAGATATACACAAACACAGGGTGAATAGTGATGGACTCACAAAGCCAAACAGTTTAACAGCTGGTCATAAGTTCAAAAAACTGATTAATATTGTAATTAAAAAATTATTTTATTTTAAAATTGCTTTTGTTTCTAACTGAATGAGATAAACATAATATTGTAATAACACAGTAATACTGTGTGTATTTATCAAACCACTGAATAAAATGATATCAAATCAAGTGAAAACTGTAAAATATATACAAAAATATAATACAGATTAAATTATTATTATTATAACTCAATTGAGTTTGTTCCCATCTTTGATTTCAGAATGAGGACATGATTCCATCAAATATCTCTACAACCGGTGAAGGTCCAACTCTCTGGAAACCCAACTCAGACAATAAAGAGAAAATGCTCACGGTCCATCCAGTATAGAGTATTTTGATTTACCCTTATTAGCTGATAATACAGATTATGTTCATAAACGACAAATTTATACCGTCTCCTCTCTGAGAAACCCTCAGACTGAAATCTACACTGACTGATGTTTTCAGACTGTTGAGAAACTAGGGATCAGGTGTTTTTTTCATTCTCACCTGAAATGAAAAGTATTGGGAGAAATCCATTTCATAATTCATTACATATTCAACATTCATTACAGTTCAGTTCTGTCTTTCTCCGCCCCCTGGCTGGTTTGTTTCTATGGTGTTTGATTGATTGTTACTGTAGTTCAGTTCAGGTGTGTCTTGTTAATTTGCTCTTCAGTTCTGTCAACTTAAACCATGTGTTCTGACTTGTTCTATCAGCTCTAAACGTTACATGTAGTTGGTTGTCCTGTTCCTGTACCTGTGATCCTTTGAGTTAATCTTTAAATAAAGCTGCTGCACGTGGATCCTGTTTCATTCTTGCTGCAACCCATTGTAACACATACATTATGTAATCACATTACTTTTTGATGTAACTGAAAATTACATTCTAATCACACCAATACATTTATTTGCAGCCAATTAAGTTTCTGCGTCATTAAGAGGAGAAAAGTGCTCTGTGGGGGCCCCGCTGGGCATTACTGGTGTAGCACCACCCCAACACAGTACGCACGACGCTCTACGTCCCTGGGCTGGAGGTCCAGTTGCACCGTAAACCAACTCAATCTCTTCCACCTCATATAGGGGTATACTGGAAGAGATTTTGATGGAGAGCGGGAGAGTCTTCACTCCGATGAGGCGAGTGAAGAAGTAAGTTACTGCCGAGAATATTGGGCTTGCACCGTAAACCAGCTCAATCTCTTCCATCTCAGATAGGGGTATTACTTTATTTTATTTTTACTCTTAACTGTTTTTATTTATATTGATTGCATTTACTGAATGAGCACTGTGCCACTGTTCGTCCGACTGTACTATACATTTTATTTTTCGACACTGTATTTTATTTTTATTATTATGATTTTTTTCTAAACTGTTTTAATTATTCTGACTTCTTTTGATTATTTTAATTTCTTCCATGTAAAGCACTTTGAATTGCCACTGTGTATGAAATGTGCTATATAAATAAACTTGCCTTGCCTTGCCTTGCAGATGAAGTATTTTCAAGAACAACAGTCACAGTAATAGTTATGAATGGGAGCTGGAATTGATGCATGATTAATCATAATTTCCTCCCAATCTAAAATCAAAACTTGGAAAATGAAACAATGATACGACTCCTTGGATATTACAAACATTTCTTGACCTGCAAGAGTCACGAATAGAAGGAATGGATGGGTATTCTGGAGCAACTTGGTATCTCTGACTAACTGGCGGCCATCTTTGTCTGTAGAAGAAAAGAAAAAAATCCCCATACATTGGTTTTCCACTTGGTGGCAGTGTACAGGATGATGCATAGTGTCCACTGTACTGGTTGATGTGCACCTTAAGCCTCGTTCACACATGATTTTAAAACGTCGGGCTGAACTGTGCGGTTCACTACATGACTTACTCTCTGTAAAATCAGGAGTGTTGAAGTTGTTTAGCTGTTCACACCACACAACAGAACGTGATTGATCCACAACAGGAGGTAACGCACTACACGAGTTGACAACGCACTACATAGAGACACAACCACGATCGGATGATCATTTGTGACTCTGATAGCTGTTTTAGTACTATGGTACGGTCTAAATCCTGAAAATAATCAAATAAATAACTAGTTGACAACAACTCTGTCACCCAACGATTCTATCTTGTCTACAAACCACGTTTTGTCGCGAAAAACCACGCAATAAAACAAACCAGAATTGACGTGAAACAGCATATGCGCCAATACCCAGCGAAGAAGAGAACACAACACGTGAATATGGACGTCAGACAGAAACTAGTGCTGCACACTGTTTGCGCGACGATCTGCTCTGACAAAAAAATGCAAAAAAAAGAAAAAATAAGATTTACCCGGTGACCTCAACCCATGCATTGCTATGATTGGCTGTACTCATGACATCACTGAGGTTGAGTCACGCGACAGCTCTGGATATCTAGCATGCTAGATATTTTTCTGGGCTTGGCGACGCATCTGCGAGGCGTCTGCTGCGAGCGTCTTCGTTGCGTTGGCTCTTTCATACTAACAGATTGGCAAGCGTTCATCGCCCGCTAATCCCCCGCGATTTGCACGCGATAACACCCTGACCTGTCAGCGATATCAAAGATTTGCAAATCGGGCTTAAAATCCTGTAGTGTGAACTTGGCATAAGCCATCAAAACCCATGCATGCGCAAGAAAAAGGCTTTTTTAATATAGCTCTCCACTCTAGTGTCCTCTTACCGTGAAAGTGTTAAAGAATCATTCAAAACAAAATATTATAGTTTCCTCCAAAAAAAAAAAAAATTAAGCAGAACATCTGTGTGGTGAGCAGGACGGCCGAGGGACGTGAGAGAAAGTCGCGAGGCCGGTGTTGCGATTGCTAATGAGCAGCACCTGCGAAGCACACCGGTCTCGCATCTCTCACGAAGGAGCGGAGCCATAAAGGGGGAGCGACGGAGTGGATGATCGAGAGAGGAACAGGCCTGCTTTTGTTTGTGGTTCATATTTTATTTGGTAAGCCAGCAGTCGTCCGCGAGGGGCTGCTGGCCGGTATTTTATATTTTATTTTCGGTAGCCAGCAGTCGTCCGTGAGGGGCTGCTGGCAGGTATTTTGTTTGTTTATTTTGTTTAAATAAAGTTTTATTTTTCATTATTATCCGGTTCCTGCCTCCTTCTTCCCTGAACTTTGTTACATTGGTGCCCGAAACCCGGGAAGAGGGAGGAACGCGCTGTCCGAGGGTCCTCGCCGCTGTGGGGAATCCGCGGTGCCATCGAGCATGGTGCGCGAGTCGCCGCCGCTCGCCGTGGGCCGGAGCCTGCTGCCGTCCGCCGCAGATGGGGAGGAGCAGGGAGCGGGGGACTCGCGGCCATGGACGCTCGAGGTGGGGCGCTGGGGTGAGTTGCCGGTGGGACGCCCGAGCTCGCCGCCGACCGCCTGGGAATGGAGGGGCGGCTGCCTTCCGGGAGGGAGAGGAGGAGTCACCGCCGCTCGCCGTGGGCCGGAGCCTGTTGCCATCCGCCAGTGAAGGGGAGGAGCAGGGAGCGGGGGACTCCTGCCGTCTGCCCAAGGCACCCGAGGAGCCGTCGCCGTCCACCGGGGCGGGGGAGCGTCGAGGCGTTCACCGAGGGCCATCCAGCGTCGCCGCCGGGCACCGCGGAGGAGATCGCCCAGCTGGTGAGGGACAAGATGGCAGCGCGTTGTGGGAGCCGGACTTTTTTTTTTTTTTTTTTCCTCTCTCCCCTCTCTCGTGTCCGTCGCTCCTCAGGCTTCCGTCTCCGTTTCCCTCGGCTCGTCGATCCATACCCCCCAGGGATCGCCGCCGCCGGGGGGGGAAGTAGGCACAGTCTCGGGTGTACCCCCCGGCCTGTGAGGGGTGATGGGGGTATGTGGTGAGCAGGACGGCCGAGGGACGTGAGAGAAAGTCGCGAGGCCGGTGTTGCGATTGCTAATGAGCAGCACCTGCGAAGCACACCGGTCTCGCATCTCTCACGAAGGAGCGGAGCCATAAAGGGGGAGCGACGGAGTGGATGATCGAGAGAGGAACAGGCCTGCTTTTGTTTGTGGTTCATATTTTATTTGGTAAGCCAGCAGTCGTCCGCGAGGGGCTGCTGGCCGGTATTTTATATTTTATTTTCGGTAGCCAGCAGTCGTCCGTGAGGGGCTGCTGGCAGGTATTTTGTTTGTTTATTTTGTTTAAATAAAGTTTTATTTTTCATTATTATCCGGTTCCTGCCTCCTTCTTCCCTGAACTTTGTTACAATCTGTTTTCAACACTGTTAGCAATAAGAAATGTGGAGGACCAGAGAGCAGTGGAAGGTCCGCAAGTCCTCAGCGGAGGTGAAGCAATGTCTGACCTCGGTGGAGTCGACATACAGAGGGAGTCCGGAATGGCAGATGGTCCACACAGAAGTCAAGGGTGTAAGGAGCGCAGGTGCGGGAGAAAGGGCGACAGGTCGAGGCAGAACGTAGCGCACCAAGGCTGTAAGCAGACCCTTAGGCCGTGTGTCCACCAAAGCGTTTTTCCACGCGCCTGGCGTATGTTTTCAATTGTTTTCAATGGGAGCGCCGCGTTTTTTAAACGCCACGAGCGTACCGAGGCGCTGAGCGTTTTTTTCCACGCTGAAGCGCCGAGCGCCCGCCATTTTTACTGGTCGCTGGGAGTGGAAAAATGTTCAACTTGGATAAAACGCAGCACTCATCACTGTCACTTTTTATTCATCCGTGCAATCATAGTGGAGGAGAGGCGGGACTAAACCACACTGACCAACTGTTACAACATTCAAACTGTGTTGCGGATATTCTGTATCATAGCAACGAAACATCTCAACGGAAAAAACGCTGCGCTGCCAAAACGCTCTCAAGCGCCCAAAGCACGGCGTCTTCAGCAGAGCGTCTAGCGTTTTCAGCTGGCAAAAAACGCTTTGGTGGACACACGGCCTTAGACTGAAGTTCTATGCAGAAACAAAAAAAAAGTGTTCTGAATAGTTTGGGGAGGTGGTGGGAGAGGAAGGCTGGGCAGGGCGAGTGGGACTGACAGGTTCAGGAATCAGTACAAAATAAAACTTAAAAAGTGTCCTTGCCAGAAATACACTCTTTGTAGCAGGGGGTGGGCAGGACTCACTTCTGAACCCTCAACCTCAACGTCCACCAGCACTCCCTCAGCGATGGATGGCTTGGCCGGTCAAGTGTGCGCTGATCATGTTCTGTGGCGATGTGGTCCTCAGTCACTCTTGTGGGCGCAGGCTCCTTCATCGAGGCGGTCTCCGTAGCGCTACCTGCGGTGGGCTCAGCTCATCGATCCTCGCCGTCCTGGTGGTTCTGGCTGGGCACTGGATGGGGAGTGGGGCTGGCGGCATCCTCGACGGTGAACACAGATCCACACAATCCACATATGTTGTGGAGCTCCCTCGAGGGCGGCACTGATTCTGACATCCAGCAACGTGCACAGACAGTTATCCGGGAAGGTGATCTGATGGGCGAGATCCAAAAATTCTTCAAAGTGTTTTTTGAGGGAGCATTCTCCCTGCTCAAGGCACACGAGTTTAACTGCTGGAAAGTTCGTGATGCAAGCAGGGGTGAAAAATGGCACAAAAATACTGAACACTGAAAACATATTCAATAAATCCCGCATTCAAATTTGTTTGGTCCAGTATTATGTCACGGGTAGTTGCTGGCCGACAGATGAGGACGATGTATATGAAGATCCAACAGAAAGGCAAACATAGAGCAACACACAATTAACATAGACAATGACAGACACTGAAAAGAGAGAGACACTGTCAGCATCCTGCCTCCTGTTGTCCTTCTCCGGGCCTCTAGAGGTCACCTGTGTTCCCTTCTGTCTTAGTTCCTCCTCGTGCATCCTTGTTAGCTATTATGCTGGTCACCTGTGCCTTGTTTCCCTTAGAGCATTTTAGCTGTGTTTTTCCCCTTGTTCCTCACTCGGTTTTTGAGTCTTGGCTATGTGATTCCTGCTGTGATTCTCTGTGGTCTTCTTAGTTACCAAGCAATCCCAAGTAAGCTATAGACCTTATTCAGAGCGCCGCCATGACAGGTATGAAAGTGAGGCTGTGAGGGATAGACTTAACGTGTTTCCAATGGCATCCGGTGTAAAAAGCTGAATAAAGCGGCTAGATTACTTACATTTTTCCACAGCTTACATTGTCGGGAGTTTTTTGTCAACTGACATTTCTTGGAAAGATATTTTTCCAGTGTTCCATGAGCAGAACAATCCGAAAACACAGTACAAATAACAGTACAGCCCATTGAAGAGATGCAAGTCTATCCCTCACAGCCTCGCTTTCATTCTCATTAAAAATCAAAGATGGCGCTGCCGTGAATAAGGTGTATTCGAGTTAGTTTTTCTCCCCTCGTGGAGTTATTTTATTTTTCTCCTGTTATTGTTTGCATTATATCTTCTACTAATAATTCCTCTTTCTGAGAAGACCTTTTGTTGGATTTTTGACTTGCAAAGTACCCTTTTTTTAATAAATCTACGTTGCCTGGAGTATTGCCTTGAGTGTTTCGTTTGGGTCCAACACTACCTCCTTTGTGGTTAAGTGGTCGCCTGGAGTATTGCCTTGAGTGTTTCGTATGGATCCAACACTACCTCCTTTGTGGTTAAGTGGTCGAACATTCAACTCTCCACTCCAGAGACCCGAGTTCGAGCCCAGCTTGTGACACGCACTGAAACAGAACCGAACATATATATACAGGTGTTAATGGTGACTGATGAACGTGATTAGTGTTCTTGACAACAACTGAGTGATGAAGGCAGGTGATGACGAAACAACGAATCCAAACTGACGTGAATGTGCCAGCAGTTATTTTAATTTGGAATAATATTTCACAAGATTACAATTTTACAGTATTTTTGATCAAATAAATGCAGCCTTGGTGAGAATGAGAGACTTCTTTCTAAAACTTCTAAACTCCCAAAAATATTTAAAAATCTTACCAACCCAAACTTTGGAACACTAGTGTGAATCAAATAGTCACCAAGTTCAGCATTCGTGCCCCCCTCCCCCTCCCAAGCTCATTATATTAAAGTAAGTCCAAGGAACAAAAAAGGGAACCACCTCCGCAAAATGGGCAGAAAATGTATAACTACAATCCTTTGCCTATGTTTAGAGAACATTCACTTACAGCACAGTAGCTAAAACTGCTTACACCTTCAAAATGATTGTCCAATCAGCGTGCCAGCTCAAGTAACGTTGTCCGCGTACGTTGTCCAGGCAGGCGGTTGTTCATGGGGATTGACTTTGTATGGTGTTTAGCCTGGCACAGTTATCTCAGCCGCATTCACTGTCAAATCCTGTAAAGACTAAACCCCCAATTGGGCTCAGAACCTAAATATGCATGGGCACATCACCTCTGGGGCATCCTAATCTTTGCTGGCATTAAACAGACCAGCGGAATGGCGAGCAACCAAAGACTTCTCTTGATAATGGCATGTTTGCTGGAACAGACAGTGCAGTTTCCAGTGCTGTGAACATAGGGTACCATCAGCACTATTCGGGGCTTGCACTGTAATCCAGTTGGTATCTGAGTGAATTGAAATCTGATAAGCTCTTTAGATAACTGCAGTGAGAGATGGTTGAAAGAGGGGACGGGGTAGCAAGCAGAGGACAGTGGGAGGGCCGAAGTGAAAGAGGCAAAGGCAGGCAAACAGTTTACATCATTATTCCAGAAAGATCCACAGCTGGCTCGTCTGCCAGGGGCCGTCGGTGTCGCTCTATTTAAGTGCGCAGGCATAAGAGCCAGCAGTTTTCTGAGTGCTGCTAAGACCCAGACACAAAATGGACATCGCCATCCATCATCCATGGTTCCGTCGCTCCTTCTGGCCATCCTTTTTATCCAACCGAGTCTTTGACCAGCACTTTGGGGAGCCCATCTCTGAGACCGATGTGATTCCCTCACTGTACTACCCACGACCTTTCTTTCAGCGCTGGCCAAGCTGGGTGAGCGGTGGCCTTTCTGAGGTGAGCTGGAAACCTTCCCAGTCCATTTTTTTTTTAACTTTGTGGTTAATTAAGTGTGTAACATTAAAATTACTATAGTTGAAAGAATGTCTAATTTGTTAAGTCACTATTGCAAAATAAACTGGGTGACCAGGACCCAGACACAAAGTGGAAGGGCTTGTATCAACCTGAAGGGTTTTCATCTCCGATAGTTATATAAGCTCTGAGCAGAGTCATAAATGAACACTGAAGCAGTGTTAAAGTTAATGAGATGATTAAGTGAATAATTGAGTGATAATTGAGCATTATTGAACAAGCAGAACCACTAAAGGAGAAAACCATAATTTTAAGGTGATCAGTGTTCACTTTATTTGGGCTCTTGATCCTTAAATCATGAACTTTATATTTTGTTTGGCTGCTGTACATGAGTAACAGTATTTCACCCTAAAAATCTGTGAAGCCTGTTATGTGAAACTATTAAGGTTTTATATTGAGATACTGTAATATTGTAATGTTGAAAACAAAACATCTGAAATGGTCTGAAAAATATACAGTATTTATATATTTTTATTTGCTTTTTTTTAAATAATTGGGAACATCAGATTAGCTGAGAGAAATTATAAAATTAGTGTCTTTAATTGTTTCCTTAGATGACTATGGAAAAAGATCGATTCATTCTACATCTGGATGTCAAACACTTTTCACCAGATGAGCTGTCAGTGAAAGTCAATGGAGATTTCATTGAAATTCACGCTAAACATGAGGATCGTCAGGTAGTACTGCGACGCAATACCTAAACCAGTGCCATGTGACTGGCTTTATTGTTTAAAATCCACATGTCATCACCAAGATCACTGGCCTTGTGCCACAAGTAAACATTGAGTTAAAGAGTGAAAGATGGACCATTTGTTATCACCTGCTCATAACGACGTTGTGCTTTCATTTCAGGACGATCACGGTTTTGTCTCCCGGGAATTTTTAAGAAAATACCGTGTCCCTGCTGGTGTGGATCCAGCCTCTATCACTTCTTCCGTGTCTTCAGATGGCGTTCTGACGGTGACAGCCCCACGCAAGCACTCGGACGGCCCTGAGCGCACCATTCCTATCACCCGTGATGACAAGCCCACCCTGGCTGGGCCTCAGAAGAAGTAAAGCTGCTAGACTTCCATGTTATGTCCCTTGTCTTCCCCTGTCCCATTGTGCTCCTGCTAAATTACAAGGGAATAACTTACTGACAGGCCAAAATGGCTATGTTGACTTTGCTAAGGCTGCAAGAGAAACAAACAGATATTAGGCTGAAACTCCATCAACATCAAAACTGTAAACAGTCTCAAAATGATAAACGATTTTCAGAGAAGTACAGTTTTACAATAAAGTATTGTTTGCTGCTGACGCCACAAAGAGGCTTTTGTATATTATCTTGCAGGCTTGACTGCAAGACAAAGTGTTTGAGAGTAGGAGGAGTATTTGTCATTGGAATTTTTGGATTGGAACAAAGACAAACAGGCAATAATAGGTCATTGTGTTAAACTGAGATGACAAAAAAAAAATCATTATGTGTGATTCACTGCACACCTATTTAAAAGGGTGAAAAAAATGAATCTGTTCAATCAATGTACGTTAAAATTATTTGTTACATCCAGATATCATAATTGTTTTGTTGTTGTTTGAAGTAAAGTTTATTTTTGAGTTAATAATGGATTCAGGACCAGAGTATACACATAAAGGCTAGTTGGAGCCCGATCTCATGAAAGTTCGTATCTATAGCACGAATGTCATTTCTCGTGGCATTTATATGTCAAAAACAGTTTTTGCGTGTATATGGTACGCGTTTTTCGCCTGCATATGATACGCACTTTTTGGCGTATAATACGCACGAAATCCCCATTTCGTATAAATGCCACGAGAAATGCATTCGTGGTATAGATACGCATCTTCATGAAACTGTGTCACCCTGCACAGACAAACACATTTGTTGGGTTTTGTCTGATCAGTGTGTTAAACTTGTTGGCGTCTGTTGGGGTTTGTTTTCACCCGACCGAACATGTTCAATCAGCATTTGTTTGTGAACATGGCAGTTATTTTACATAAAATTCTACACCCAACTATCAATTTGTTTGTTGCCGTTTGTCTGTGCGGTGCGAAACGGCCTTAAGGGGATGTGGAAAATAAAAGTTATTGAAAAGTGACGGTATTTCATTGATTGGACCTGATTTGTAAGTGTTGATGGCACATGCATGGCCATTGCTTCACATTTTAAAGATAATCTATGTAACTTTTGGCCCTCTAGCTGTTAAAAAAAACAAAACTCGCATGCATTTTGCAGAGGAACATTGTTTTGGATTAATTGGATTAATGTGAACTCTGTTAGAGAGCTACAAACGGCAGTTTATCTGTTCAATAAAATACCTTGCTCACCTGTTGATTAATAAAAACGCCATCTCCGCGTCACTTTTACAACATTTCAAATGCCTTAGTTCTCGCCATCTCCAACAAAACCCAATGTTGATTCTGGTTTTATTATGAGCTTTTTTGAGTTCATTTTTTGCCAGCAGACTCTACTCTGTTCGGCGTTTTTTTTTTTTTTTTTTTTTTTTAGGAGTGTTTCTCTGGAGTTTGGAGATTTAGCTGCTCCCTGTTAACTGCTCAGTGACAACTAACCTACGTCACTCCCACACCATTCATGCATCAAAAAACCCGGAGGAACTGTTATCCATTTACGGATAGACAAGCACAGGCAAGTGGCATATGTACGCAATTTCATTGGTACACAAACCATCTTGACCGGTCTAAAACAATAGGGTTACCACAGTGAATTGGGGTAAGAAGAAAAAAAAAAGTTTTGAGAGGAGGATTGATATTATTTTAAACAAAAAATAATTACATAGCTTTCTCATGACAATAGCAGGAGCAGATCTTTAAAACCCAGGCTCAAATGGAGTTCTACTGTAAACCTTTCAAATAAAAATATAAAATAATGATATATAATGTTAAACAGGTTAGCATGGTACATGGTGACATGTTGCCAAGAACAAAAAAAAAATTAAAATGATCGTCCGATGTGGTGGGAATGGATCATAAAACATTCATTAATGCAAGGTTTTGAAAGCATGTTGTCTAAAAGGTCAACTGTTGGTCCCCAAAATAATTTGAGAATGAGATGTGCGCTGGGTGTTTGTGAGTGTGAATAAGTGCCAAGAATTTATATTGTTTGCAGTCACTGAGACTATTTGGTTTCTTAGCAATGGCTCACTTATTCAACAACGGCAAAGCTGCTAATAGCAAACTAGATCAGTCATTTTTTGATATGGAAAACTAACATAAGCAGGCTCAGACGAGGATGTAGAAAACCTCAATAAACACCTCAATGCTTCAAATGCCTAAACTACTGTATTATCCCCAATAGGAGGTATAATTGAGAAGCTTTTTAAAACATGGCGTTGCTCTTTTTATGGCTTACATTCCTTATTAATCACAGCTAACACACTGAATTAACTTGTTAACATCACGAAATATGAATTAATAAATATTGTGGACTCTGTTCAAAACCAGTGTGACTTATTTTTTTCAAAATTATTTTTTTCAACAAACTATTTGACAAACGATTAGTAGTCATCGGTGGTTTTCAACCCCCATAATAATAATAATAATAATAATAATAATAATGATATCTAGAGAGTACAGCTGATGTATACAATGTATAATTCAGTGAATGGAAGCAAATGATATATGCACAAAATTGCTGAATTAAACACGTGAGATTTACTGGATTCACACAAATATTAAAAAAGAAAAGAAAAGAAAATCCATTGATAAGGATAATCTTGGTAGACTTTCTCATGCATGGCTGGTCATCTTTTTTACACAGTTATCTTTAAATGTTAATACATGTAAAAATGATCAAATATTTTAGAATGTATCAGGATGGAAGATATTTGATATGCCACTAAAAAATACAGTATGTTGAAATTTTAAACTCATTTTAAACTCAAGTATAGGTGCTTACTAAAATTATTGACTTTACACCATGAATCGAGGTAAATCAGCAAGTGCAATATAATTAAGATGCAAAAAAATCTAACCTCAAAATTATGGGAAATTAATCATCATGGGTTATGTAGGCTATAACATGATTATACAAGAAAAAAAAATAGACACATGCTTCAGAAAAATTCAACAAATCAATACTTGACTATGGATCACTCACAGAAGTCAGTGATATTGAAGCTGATTTCATTTAAGCAGGGTTGTTATCCGCACTGTGGCTCTGAAGTCTCCTCTGTCTTTTCTTCTCTATGTTGAGGGCCTGTGAAGTCCAGTCTGTTGCAGGAGTTTGGCACACACTTAGTGTGTGGAGGGTTCAGTTCTGGTTGGTGGCCAGGGAAGCTTCTTGACTCTCTCTTTGGTGCTGATAAAGTGGAAATACCAGGGTCTTAACATACGGATTATTATTTGGTTGAATTTAAAAAAATGATCAAAATTTACATAAATAATAAAGTATATTTAAGAAAACCTACTTGAGTAAATCGGCCGAACATCAGGTTTATTGTAGCTGGAATAATATGTGGTTTCAAAATAGTGAGAGAACTGTGAGGGGGAACAAATTCAGTGTTATTTCACCGTTGAGCACAAAATAGAAGATTTGGACTAAATCGCTTAATTCATACGGATTAGTTTTTTATAACCTCTTTATGAACTTTTTGAAGCGTCAAAGTAGTTGCTTAGCTTTCAGCAGAGGAATTGAAAACTCTCAGATTTCATCAAAAAGATCTTCATTTGTGTTTCGAAGAAGAACGAAAGCCTCATGGGTTTGGAGCAACATAAGGATGAGTAATTCATGACAAAAAAAAATCATTTTTGGGTGACCTATCCCTATATGTAACAGTTAAAAATGCATATTACAATAGCAAACCAAGTAAGCTATCATTCAAGATAGCTTTCACATCCAAAATTTTACATTTTTAAGTTTTAAAATGATTAAACAATCTATGTTCAATGTTAAAAATGAAGGGGAAAATGATGTGCCCTTTTTAGTGGAACATCTTATGATTAACCACACCTAGTAACAAGTCATTATTGTTTTATATTTAGCCTATCTGAAGCAATGAAATCCAAACATTTTAAACGTGACTTAGGTGAATATGTGTTGGTTTCACGGACAGGGCTTGTATTAAGCGCAGGAATAGGCCAATAGGGCACTGAGGTAAATTTTATAGGCCATATATATGTGCCTTAGAAAAGAAAACCTATGTGCAACTTGATGCAAACCAATGACACTGACGTATTTATGATATGTCAGTGCCAGTTTCTTTCAGTTAAATCAGCTCAAATATTCATTTTAGTCTGGAACTAGGCACCTTGTCTGTACGTCTATGGTTCTACCATGTTTTTTCCGTAACAAAACCAACCTGGTGCGGAAGGGGGCGTCGTAACGCCACAGTCCGGCGAGTGTCAAACCTCTCTTCCGACCAGTTACCGATGAGGGTTGCATTTGAATAAGAGTCTTCTTTCGTTGAGGATCGCCATCCGTACTGGTTGAATTTCGCCTCATCAGTAAAATCATACCAGACTTCAGATTGTCCAGAAGCCCGAAGCATCTGATGAAAAGCAGAGCTGTTTCTTATCCATGGAAACTCCATGTAGATATAGCCTATCGCCTGAATAGAGAATTCATTTTGAGAAATAAAAAAGATAAACGTTGTTTTTAACAAACTGCAACCACAGCAATATACAAAATGCCCATTAATAGTCAACTGTTTTGCTGACATTGAACAAAACTACATTTTTTTTCTGCCAAGTGATTTTATAGGCTAACTTTAACGTTACGTAGCATTCTTTTATAGTAGCCTAAGCAACATTTTCAACTGATTTTGAAATCAAATAATTATCACTAGCAGCTAATAGCCTAATGTTCTTGTTATAGACTACTTTTTATAATAAGTAACGGCCTAATAAATTTCTAATAGGCTACAACTACCCAGATAGCAACAAAGTCTGGGCCGAGTCTGGCTTATATTCGGCACTTCTGGCTTAATTCTGGCACTGTTTTTTTCACACTCTTGTGTCAAACAGTACTAGGCTAAGCTCTGGCTGGAGTCTGGCTAACCAAAAGAAACAAATCAAATTGTATCTGTTTGGCTAAGCTTTGGCTTGAGTTCGGTCTGCCAGAATAAGGAAATTTTTAAGCTGAAGGAATGTTCTTATATCAGTAAATTAGCCTAGAACACCTACATTTTGTGGAAGTCGCTCATTAACGTAGCCTACCAGTACGGCACATTACATTTTATTTACCAAGTTTGAAGTGAAATCAATACTTATTTGTAAAGATGCACTCACCTTGCTAAGAACGCCAAGCAGTCATGGTCTCCGTGGAAACGCACATGACGCAAACAGTATGGCAAGCCGTTTTGCTTAATTGTACCCCATACACTAGACCTCACCTTGGGGTTCTAAGCATGCGTCAAAACCGCCGCCATCTTGGAACAGGTGTCTTGTCATAGGAAATAGCTAGGTAATGCTGCTATCTCTGCCTTTACTTCGAATTCATTGATGGTGGCGGACTTTTGTGCAGCGTATGATGTTCACGGACGAAATCTGAACTAGGAAGAATGTTTTCTTTCTGGAATCAATGATAAATACATGTCTGACCGTTGGAAGTTCACAAACCAAAAAAACAAGAAAAATCGCATTCATGATGATTTATGGTGATTTTATTTCCGTTAGACCTGTGTCTACTACATTGACGCTGATGCATTAAAGTGGAGGGGCTCCCCTGTTTTAAGATGGCGGCTCTATTGACGCATTCGTTCCAATGAACTGCCGTAGCCAAGGTGAGGTCTAGTGTATATGTCTATGAATTGTACCCAGATTCGTAATTTAATTTTTACTAGTAAGAATTCAATTAGAGAGTTTTACAATTCAATTAGTACTTGTAGCAATTACAATAGGCCATATGCACGCATAAGTTCCGCATTTGACGCAAGGCTGGTCTTCAGTTTCCGGTTGGGGAGATTTAAAGCGGAGGAAAAGCGAGGAAAGCGGGATTATGGCAGAGTCTTCAAAATGTACTGTCCTCCCGTCTTTGAAACAAAATTTTAATAAGTTTAGATGTAATTTTATATATTGTTATGTTTATTTAATATAATAAACAAAGAAGCATAAACAAAAAGTGTCTGTTTTTCCGTTTCATTAGAATAGCAATATAGTATAAAAACGAGTATAATTCTCGGCATAGCATTGAACTCTACAATCGGCGGAACTAATCCAGCATTAGACCTTCACCAGAAATACCGCTATGCATAGAGCCCATTAGAGAGCTCTCTAATTCAATAGGAAGGATTACGATAAGAGAACTCTAATTATTCGATTCTTATGGTGCGTTCACGTGCTTTGGAAAATAGGATATTTTCCACTTGTGAACTGGTATTCTGTGTTGTTCGTTCAAGTGCTTTTGTTGTTGTAATGTGGTAAAAAGATGGAGATCCAGACCTGTTATTTAGCTAAAACTATTTTAGATTGCTTAAGTCATCTGCAACAGCAAGAAAATGATTTATCAAAACTCAAAAGGTAAATAATATGCTGTATATTTTCTAGATTATGAATAGTATATATTTTTACCATTCATGACTCCCGCAGTGATCTCCGCCATTTTGAAATGGTCAAAGGTTATCTCATCTTGGCAAAATATTCTACAAGTTGCCCAGTGGAAAATACCACATGAGGGGGTGTTCATACATTTTCCACGTCAGCTTTTGGTATTTACCATAATTACATGAAAGCACCATTACTAGAATGTATTTGCAGAGCGCTTTAATTTAATGAGCTCTGCAAAGAATTGAAGAGCTCTCTAATTGTAATTCTTACTAGTAATTGAATTGTAGAGCTCTCTAATTGAATCCTTACTAGTAAAAATACAATTACAACGAGTAAGGCTGGATACAATTTAAGCTAATACGGCTTGCCATACAACCAGCGGTTACCTTACGACACTCTCATAGACTTCCATGGGGAAGTAACGCGTGTCGTGGCGCTAACAAAGTTCCAAACAAAGCATTAAATTAATTCCATTCATTTAATTTATTGTTTTTCAAGTGCACTGGTTGGTAAATAGTTTGTTGACATTTTAACGTATTAGTTGACCTCCCAGGAATAGAGTCATTATTTGTATCTTTATCGTTTGATAATAGATTACACTATCGCAGCTAGCTAACGTTAGCAACACTTGTAGGCTACTGTAGGCTACCATAGATGCTCTAGATTTCATGATTTTAAGTTTTATTGAGCCTTTCTGCAAATTGATTAGTAGCTATTCACTTATTGTGTATGATTATGCGAGTATCATAAAAGAACATTTGGGTATGATTAATTTAAAAGTTGAAATTTAACATGTTTTACGACAGCTCTGGATTACAATGCTAGAAACCAAATACTGTAGGCTACCTGCTGCTAAAGACTATCAAGATCATTGAAGCCAGATGCAATCATTTCCTGGTTGAGTAGTAATTGATTTTCTCTTTATTTCCCATTCAGAACTTTCCTTACTAAAGCATCAGGCAATACTAAGAAACACTGATCACATGCAAGAGAAGCAGCCATGTAGTTTTATTCAAACTATTGCATCAATAAGCGTTTACAGTCTACAGTCACTGTTCTGTGTGTTTTCCTTATCTGAATAGTTGAGTAGCGTAGAGATAACAAATGTAGTGAGACACCATAAAGTGCAGAGTGGAATCAAGAATCATGTTTATATTCGAAGCAGCATACAATCCTAATAGCAGTAGAAATCCCATTTCTGAAAAGCAAAAAAAAAAAGAATATAAATTATGTATTAAAACTCATGAATTAAAATTCATGTAATTGTTGGTTTTGTTGATCATAACATAAATAAAAGATTCATATACACACATCAGTCTTAACCTCGACCTCAGCAGGCATTAAAGCGTGCGTCTCTTCAACAACACTGCTGGGGAAGAATCCCAGACGAGCCTCCTGCTCTCCATAATACGACCCTTGGACCTTCACAAACAGTTATCTTCTGTTACACTTTGTGTCTTCATTTTCAGAGGGGAAAGCATTTGTTTTTGCACACAAGACAATCGTGGATTTGAATGCTGTGATTAAAATACTGCAATAGAGATGTTCAAATCGGCCTTGTTTGGCTATAGTGTACTTACACTGCCAGCCCAGAAGAGGTTCCCACGGTCTTTCAGCATGGCATACACATATACAGACTGGCCTTGCTGGATGGGAATGAAGCGACAGTCTTGCGGGTAATAATCCTGCAGAGCTCTAGCGATGAGAATGGGATCTGTGAAAACACAACCAGATGTTTAGTTGACACAATCTCCTACAGTCAGTGTGACATGCTCCTTTAAATCTATTCACTGTAAAAAATAAATAAATAAATAATAATATGATGAAGTCATGGCAACTGGTGGTTTTCTGCTACTGGTTTTCTTGTGATAAATTGTTTTCTATTACGTAAACTCATCAAAATAATTTAAGCAATTTCATATTTTTTCTATAAGTTAAACAAGATTTAAATAATTTTTCAGGTCAGTTTAATATAGTTTAAGTTGAAAAGTTAATTATACTAAAACATTAAGGCAGCAACTGAACTTAAATTTTTAAGTTGAAATAGTTAAAAAATAGTTTAGTTTTGGTTTATAATTTTATTGTTATATTGTTGTTTTATTGTTTCATGTACCTCATATTAACTGTGATTTGAAATACTAGAAGTATTTAAGTAAACACAAAAAACTATAAAAACTAAAAATGATGAATCATTTGATCAGTATCTTAACATGTACACTTTCCCTTACAACTTCATTTAAAATATAACAAAATGCAAAGGAAATAAATATGTCCATATTATTTGTCAACTATAAAATTAGAGACTAAACCAAATAGCTTTTTTTTCTTGTGCAACTGCCCCACATAAAAATTGAACAGAATGTACAGTATTTAAAGATATGGTAACAATTTATTGATTATTTTTAGGCGATATAATATTTATCATCATATTTTTCATAACAGTATTAATCTTTTTAAAATTAGTTTATAAAATATACAACTCTTGATTGTATTAATGTTTTGGTAAATGTTAACTATAGGATTAGTAAAGTATTATTCATTGTCAGTTCATGTTAACTAACAAGTGCAACCCTAATGTAAAGTGTTCCCAAAGTTACTTTGCAAAATAAAAAAATAAAAATAAAGTTAGCATTACTCACGGCTACACTCGGAATCGGCGCATAGCTTCTTGTCCGAGAGTTTTGGCATCTGCCTGCCGGCCTGAGAAGCCAGTGGCAGGAGGCCACACAGCACCAGGAGAAGAGTCCAGTTAGCACAGTGTTTCTCCATCTCTGTGTGTCTGATTCTTAGTTTATCTGAATTGGACTAAAGTTCAAGTGGGAGGGGCCCAGTTGAGGCAAAGCCCCTCCCCTTTTTAGAGTAACACTCTACTCAGATTAAATGTATTTATTTACATAGTACACAAGTGATTTAACTTATTTTTTACTGAATAATTTAAAAACAAAATGACTCATTGCAAAACAGACTTATCTAGTTAACAAGGTTTTCTTAGTCAAGATTCGGTGCAGGGCCCAATGCTGTAACTAGCTTCATTCAGGCTCTGCAAGACAAACATATAAAGTATAGAAAACAGGAAGCATTGCTGCAAGTTTAACAGGCTCTCACTTGTGTAGATATTACCAATCCTATCTGACTCTACACTCAGTTCATTGTTACCTAGTGAGGGACACAGCCAGGCCACAGGTCACATAGCGCCAAGTTTCAGAGACTGAGGCCTTTGCCAGGGTTTGAACAACCCGTCCTTTCAGTGGCAAAAATCAACACTCACTTTGATTCAAAACATTCCTTATAGTCTCTCTGAGCCATTTCCATATTCAGATCGCCTTAGAATATCATAATCAATCAAACAAAGCTCAATTTAAATTAGATTTATGTGAAATCTTAATCATCTCCATTCATGGCGATGGTTTGCCTGCAACAGAAGTGTGACGAAGTGGGTGATTTTAACCACAAAGTGGCAGCACTGAGCAGATTACATAACAGCCCCTGAATGGCTTCTTTAATGCTGAGAATTTCTACATCCGACACTGGAAATTACGCATACTTAACTTTCATAATACAACGTTCTAGATAGAGGACAGTTTCGTAATATTATTATACAATTATCTTTGAAGACTTAAGCATTTTGTATTTCAAATTATTATTAGCCTATTTTTTTTTTTTTAGTTTAGAGATGCAACTCATAAAAGTTTTAAAACCGAATTCTTATTTGATAATTTTTTAATCGTTTATATAAAGAGATATATAAAAATTTTAAAACAAGAATAAAACCATTGTAAATCTATTTAGATCAAAAATAAGACAAGTGACGTTCATACAGTGCTGGCCTGGCAGGGACAGGACCCGTTACGTTTGCAGACATTCCTTTACCCTAAAAGTCAACACAACACAATGCAATGCTTAATTTGAAATACAGATAAAATACCTGTGTAAAAATCAATATGGAATTTTTTTTTTCATTTACAAACGCGTGTGTACTACAGGGGGTATAATAAACAGGAAAAAAATAATAGATAAAATTAGATCATAGAAATAAACCTAAAGAAGATAAAAGTATATAAAACATGACGTTTTATTTTATTTTTTTTGCTGTGTCGTTTTCTGTACCACCAATAAACTAACAAATTATAAACTGAAGTTCTACAGCCTTGCTTACAGAACCGGATAGGAGGACAAAATGGCGAAATTAATCATATCGTATTAGATTACTGTGTGAGTAGAGATATAGTAGTAGATGTTTAACTGGAATTAGGCAGTGGGCCAGATTTGTCTGACGTTACATCCCTTACGAAAAAGAACTATAGTAATCATATGGCTATTAGTATTCTATAGTAGTGTATAATACGTCTGTGATGTTCTTTAATACATCTATATACTTCTAGGCTATGTCCCAAAATACTATAGCTATTCCTATAGGATTAACGTTACTATAATATTTTGTCCTAAAATACTACAAGATTCATTTAGTTGTTTTTCATAAGGGATGTCTCAGTCACATTAGCGTTATCAGCTGAAGGTTATCAGACTGCAGTCTGTGAGAATTCGGATAACTGTCAGCAAAGTCCCTCTGCAACTTCGTAGCTATACTAACTGATCACCGTTTTACAAAAGGATTAATAGTTTGGAGTGAAGCATACGTACAGTTGGTAAGTGACATGGTTTTATGGACTTATAGTAACTTATACGCAAGTTGATTGAGTAATAGGCTTGTGTTACCTAGGATTCAACCAGATAACAATAGTCTGGAAACGACACCTCCGGCCATTTGGTTGGGTCATTGACCCAGTTTTTAATTAAATAAGGGCAATCATAACCTATTACAGTTAATTTTGCAATGTACCGTTGCCGGTCGGCAGGCATAAATGACTCGCAATATGACATTTTTGTCATTCAATACATAGGATGGTCGCGCCGCTTTCCCCCACGCCGACCACGCCCCCCAACTATGACGCGTTGCCGACTGTATGTATGCTGTATTTTTTTTAGGTATATGTCAAATATAGTTTATTTTCTCCATATTTACTTTCATGTATAAAGTGTAGTATGTGTGTGTGTTTTATTTTTAGCACCAAACTATCTCACCTGTACGTCTGACGTCTGTGACACCTTCCCTGTTTGTTGCTACTAGGCTCCTCCTATTTAACTGATGACGCAATGAGAAGGTGTGGCTAAACGTTACAGCAGCGCTTCCAAGGCGACCAGTAGTACCTCCCTGTCACCTTTCCAGCTAAGTTTGAAGCAGGAACTTCTCAGGTAGGAAAACAAAGCATTACTTGTTCTAAATAGTCAATAGGGACATTTATACTATAAGCAGACGCTTTCTTACGTTAAAAGAAAACAATTTTTAATATAATACGTTCTTTCATTTTCTGAAGTCTTTCAATTAACGTTAAGCCTTTACTTGCAGTGAATTTGATACGTAGCCTAACGTTACTCTTTCTGGGTTGTTTTAATTACACGACACGACTGTAGACTAATGTTGTAGTTGATTCAATAATTACAATGTCATAAAATTGGCTTTACAATAAGACATTATGTTAATAATAACTTTAATAAAACTTTAACTTGAGGTTCTGGTTTATGACATTCATGCTTCCTCCATTAGAGAAGAAGCCTGCTTTTCCTCTCCTTCCCCCCACACACTTTTCACCTATGCTACATATAATGTAATGGTGGTGAAATATCGGCATTTTAGATTTAAGGAGGTCAGCGTCACCTATGTCTCAGACACCTGTGTGCCTGTTTAGCCTAAAACCTGTTTAGCCAATTGTAAGGGGTGTAGTCACTGGGACACTGAGGAGTCTTGAATGACTACTGGAATGTGAGAGAAACACTAACACTTTGTTATGTTGGTCATGTCTACAAAAGAAGCTCCTTGACAATAGAAATGCTCCAAGGTAGTTCTGTATAATGTGTTGTTTATAAGGAAGGACTCGCATGTGTAGGGAAGAAATCCAAGCTCTTTACAGTCCAGGAGGATTAGATTTTATAAATGAATACACCTATCAGTATCTACATTGTGTCATACATTTCAAGGTGAGTTCCAACACAATTGTCACCTGTTCCAACATGTTTTTGTCCATAGGGAGAATTATTATACGGAAGATTGTAGATAAAGCAAACAATAAATTAACTAATGATTCCATTCTTTCAGCCTCAGTACACCCTACATGTGACACACACTAGGGTTGATCCATTTTTAAAGGTTAACGTACACAGTTCACATGACAGAACATAACAGGTGTCAGGTTCACACATTGTTTTTTACTTTTTGTTACTTTAAATCCAGGCATTTAGACTGGGAGAGATGAAGATAAACAACGTTTGACTATCAGGACGGTCACTTGGAGTCCTGCTCAGCATTGAACTCAAGGGACGAACCAATGTTTACATCCAAGAGAGATAGCCTGCCCTCTCCCATCCTGGAGGATTCTTTCTTCCCCTTCTCTTCTTCACTCTCTTCCTCCAGTCACCGGGTCATGGCTCCTACAGTAGGACCAGATGATCTTCTCGCCTCACCTCAGGATGACAGCAGCCCTTCTCTGATGGAAAAAGACCTGATTTTGGCGGCTGAGATGGGCCAAGCTTTGCTGGAGAAAAACGTGGAGCTGGCTGCTCACATAGAGCAGATGGAGAGAGAGATGGAGGTATGAATGAGGATGACTTTGGTCAAAAAAGATGGAGACTATGAAAGTCCCTAAAACAATAACTATAAGTTTTAATAATCATTCTAATTCTCTGAATAAGTCCACATCACACTAAAAAAATCACGACAGAGTATAGATTATTGTTGGAATCACTTTCAAAATGATTTTTTCCAGCCGATAAAAAACAAAAACAAAACATTGACAAGCCAATCAGAATCCACCGACTTTAAAAAGTTCAATTAAAGCTGGAGACAACACAGAAACTGGACGCTCACTTATAAAAACAGAACATTATCTTCCTCTGGTGTGGACACTAATATAAATATAGATATTGATATATTTATCTTTAGTTATCGTTATTGGTGTGAACAGGCCTAAAGCCTATACAGTTACCTTGTTTATGTTTATTTAAATGTGTTATATAACAGTCGTGTACACCACTTAAGTCTGATTTTTAGGGATGCACCGATACCAGGACAAGGGTGTTGGTCCGATACGATACTGTGCTCATGTAGCCTACTCATACTCGTAAAACTACCCCGGTACAACCGCCTTCCGATACCACTTAAAGGGGCCGTTGCATCTAAAAACGCGTGGAAAGCGTGGCTGGACCGTTACCGTAAATAGTTTCTCCTCCTTTCCACAAGCGCTTGGCATCTGTTGTTGCTATGCAACCAATAACATAGGCGCACCTGGAAAAACGAGCACGTTTCCACACGCCTACATTTGAAATAACTACACAAAAAAACAGATAATGTGAACGGCCCCTTATGGCAATGTGACATTAGCCAGAAAGTGAAAAACATCTGATGAAAATAAAACATTGTTAGAAGAACTTTAATGGTATTAAGTACTCATGTCGGTACTTGGTATCGGCAAGTATCCAAATGTAAGTACTTGTAGGCTACTTGTGCATTGCATTGTAAAACATTACAAAAAATTTAAACCTAAATCATTAAAACCCATCATGTCTAAAATGATAACCAGTTTCCTGGTTTTATATCCCCAAATTTGTCAAGTTTACTTTTACGCCTAATTATTTATTATAGTATTGTATTGGAATTTTTATAGATTAGATCTACACTACCCTTCAAATATTGTGGTGTCAGTACTTTAAAAAAAATACTTTGTCAGCAAGGACCCAAACATTTGAACAGGTACATAAAGAATGGAAATTCTGGCGATAGGAAAATACTAAAACACTATGGATTTTGAGTGTTTATATTTCATGCATATCAAAATTATGACATATGAAGCGACAAGAGTTGTAGTTTATGGTGGCTCTTCATTCAGGGGTTTGTGTGGGGTCCTAAATAGTGTTTTGGCTTGTTACAAAAGCAAAACACTTTTTTGGTACTTAAAGGAGAACTCCGGCGAACAATGAACCTTTGGTCTAATAAAACATCGGTACCTAGTCAATCGTTCTCTGAGATTTGTTTTCATGATAATCGAATGTAAAGAGTTTTATCTCTAAAAACTGTTTAGCGTATAATGCTAGTAATGGGGGCATTGACTAAGTAAAAAGAAATCGCTAGTTTATACCACTAACAAGGCTCAAAATAGCCCCACACTAACGCAATAACATAATGAGGGTCCATACATGCAAAACGAAGCATTGAGAACTTTGTAAGAGTACAGACCGTTTAATAAGAAGATACTTTATGAAGACAGTTCACTTCGTGTATACAGACAGGAGCCATCTTAAAAAATAGTCTCGATAAGTCGATCCCCGAACGCCGCTCATACAGTTCAGAAGTTCGCTGAACTTCATACAGTTCAGATCACTCAGCACGACGTTCGTGGTTTGACTTATCGAGGCTATTTTTTAAGATGGCTCCTGCCTGTATACACGAAGTGAACTGTCTTCATAAAGTATCTTCTTATTAAATGGTCTGTACACTTACAAAGTTCTCAATGCTTCGTTTTGCATGTATGGAGCCTCATTATGTTATTGCGTTAGTGTGGGGCTATTTTGAGCCTTGTTAGTGGTATAAACTAGCGATTTCTTTTTACTTAGTCAATGCCCCTATTGCTAGCATTATACGCTAAACAGTTTTTAGAGATAAAACGAATCTTTACATTCGATTATCATGAAAATAAGTCTCAGAGAACGATTGACTATGTACCGATGTTTTATTAGACCAAAGGTTCATTGTTCGCCGGAGTTCTCCTTTAAAGTCTCCCTGTAGTCAATCATTTATCACTTAAAACTCATCTTTGATCACCAATATGACATTAAAACTAATGTATTGAAAAGTTTCATCATGCCTTAAAACATATTAAATGCAACTCTACACCCTTGCCTTATTTATAGTTGTTCTATGAATATTATAAATAGCCCCGCCTCCACTCACTCACACCAGCTCAGAGATCCACTCGTTGACGATCTGTATTAGGATATCTTTTAAAAACAAAACAACACCAAACTGTTCATTTAAACAAGTTTAATTATACATTTATAAATAATAATATCATTAGTAGCCTACCGTAATTATCGCATATTCACAACAGATAGGCTATATTTCCATATCCATTCAACATAGCTTAGAACAAGATAATAAAAACTAATATATATATATATATATATATATATATCTTATTTAGATATTCTGTTGACAGTGAGAGAGACAAAGGTCAACCGTGGGAAATGTAACAAAAGAATACATTGAAAATTAGGTAAATATGTTATATTTTTGTTTGTTAAATGTTAAAACATTTCAGGATTGTTATTATTTTTTTTCAAGAAAGTTATTGCAGATATAAAATTCAAAACGGTCAAAATGACCGTCATGGTCGTTCAAGGGTTAAGGAGAAAATACTCAGGAATGGTGTTGACTTATGAATTTTCACATGGTTTGTCTTAATGCATATTAAAAACACCACATAGACATATAAACAACATTAAAAACTTGATTTTCACCACAGGGGGACTTTAATAAAACCTATTATATAGTAGCATTATACACACACTATACCACCTAGTGCAGGTGGAAAAAAAAATACCTTCAAGAACCTCAAAATAAACATTTCAGCATCAAGGTCCATTTAGGTAGATTTGATTCTACATCGATCGCCTTAACATTGTTAAAGAACTCTTTTAAAGTGTGTGAATTACTATGTTTGATGTCCAACAGGCTACGCAGCAGGAGAAACACATACTGCAGCGACATCTGGAGGTGCGGGACCTCGAGGCAAGTCAGCGGGAGGCAGAACTACAGGCTGACATCACATCCTTGCGTGCGCAGCTGGAACAAAAACACGTTCAGAGTCGTGACCGGCGACGTGAGGAGAGCGAGCAGCTCACTCAGCTGTCCAACCACAACCAAAAACTCGTGGAACAGCTGGCAGAGGTGACCAATCAGAAGCTTTAATTCCCTAGTTTACTGGTTTAAACATCATCTTGCAAATCTTTTCATAGGCATTCAGCTAAATGTCTCTAGTGACGTAGAAACACTGATACAGTTAAATGCAGGGCTGGAATGTAGATCAGTAGGTTTAGCTACCTGTCTCTTGTCATGTTTGATTACATGTAAACCTTTTGCATCCTCCTTCTTTCTTCCAGGCGGTGGCATTAGAGCATACTTTACGCACAGAGCTTCGTGCTTTGAGAGAAGAAATGGAGGATTCAAGTTTCAACAAATCTATAAGCTCTGCTAGACTGGACAGTCTGCAAGCAGAGGTAAAGACATTTATAGACACAAAAGTTTAATTATTATCAACTTTGATCTATGGCAAAATGGTCAAAGAAAGTATGTTGATTCATGGTTTCTGACTATTATTTTTCACTGATCTTGTACCATAGAACAGGGTCCTGAAAGAGCGCTGCATTCGTATTGATGAACGATTGAATTCAACCCAAGAAGACAATGACCGGCTGAGGTCTGAGAGGGATGGATTGAGAGAGAGGGTGATTGAGCTTCAGACCAGCCTGAAAGATCAAGAAACTGAGGTGAGGAGGATGTGCCTGATGATGATGGGAGAGTAAAGAGCAGAAGGAGAGAGAGGGAATCTCTGTGTAATTGTCATATAAATGCCACATATAATCATAATTTACACCCTACATTTAACATAAGAAAAAAATTATAGCATTTTGTGAAGCTGCACCAGGTCCTCTTCTACAGACACCCACTACCAGTACTTTTGGGAAGTACATTTAACAAGTCTTCCAAAAAGAATGAAGCACAAGTAAAATATCTAGTTTAATATGATGAAATATCAGCCATGTACAGTATATTCACTACAGTTCAAAAATTTGGGATCAGTATAATTGAAAAAAAAAAAAAGAAATTTGGGTAACACTTTACAATAACGTATCATTTGTTAAAGGGATACTCCACTTTTTTTGGGAAATAGGCTCATTTTACCACTCCCCTAGAGTTAAACAGTTGGGTTTTACCGTTTTCGAATGTATTCAGCCGATTTTTTTGATATTTAGAAGAATATCAGTAACCAGACAGTTTCTGGTCTCATTGACTTCCATAGTATATTTTTTTTTTCTACTATGGAAGTCAATGAGACCAGAAACTGTCTGGTTACTGATATTCTTCTAAATATCAGAAAATCGGCTGAATGGATTTGAAAACGGTAAAACTCAACTGTTTAACTCTGGGGGAGTGGTAAAGTGAGCCTATTTCCAAAAAAAGTGGAGTATCCCTTTAAATAATGGATAATATACAGTCCTTGATCAGTGTCTTGCATCACTCTGAAGGGTTATTTTGTAATAAGTTGCCACATAAATAAATAATTAGACAAGAAATATTGACTCAAGTTGAAATATTTGATTAGGTCTTAAAATGCAAAGCTTCTGCGGAGAAAGCAGCAAGTTCAAACTAGAATGACATTTAAAGGAGAACTCCGGCGCAAAATGAACCTTTGGTCTAATAAAATATCGGTACCTAGTCAACCGTTCTCTGAGATTTGTTTTCATGATAATCGAATGTAAAGAGTATTATCTCTAAAAACTGTTTACCGTATAATGCTAGTACTGGGGGCATTTACGAAGTAAAAAGAAATCGCTAGTTTATACCACTAACAAGGCTCAAAACAGCCCCACACTAACACAGTAACATAATGAGGGTCCCTACATGCAAAACGAAGCATTGAGAACTTTGTAAGAGTACAGACCGTTTAATAAGAAGATACTTTATAAAGACAGTTCACTTCGTGTATACAGGCAGGAGCCATCTTAGAAAACAGTCACGACAAGTCAAACCACGAACGTCGTGCTGAGTGAGCTGAACTGTATGAACGGCGTTCGGGGATCGACTTATCGAGACTATTTTCTAAGATGGCTCCTGCCTGTATACACGAAGTGGACTGTCTTTATAAAGTATCTTCTTATTAAATGGTCTGTACACAAAGTTCTCAATGCTTCATTTTGCATGTAGGGACCCTCATTATGTTACTGTGTTAGTGTGGGGCTATTTTGAGCCTTGTTAGTGGTATAAACTAGCGATTTCTTTTTACTTAGTAAATGCCCCCATTACTAGCATTATACGCTAAACAGTTTTAGAGATAATACTCTTTACATTCGATTATCATGAAAACAAATCTCAGACAACGATTAACTAGGTACCGATGTTTTATTAGACCAACGGTTCATTTTGCGCCGGAGTTCTCCTTTAAGGGATACTGTAGTCATACCACTTATCACATGACATTTTGCCACATAAATAATTATGGGGATTTGAGATAAAACTGTTTTAAAATCGCACCTGGGAAAAAACAACTTTAGATGAAATAAATTAGAATGAAACTAAATTAGATCTGTGACTTTTGGCAACTTCATTCGTTGCACAAATAAAATGGCTTAATAAAAAATGGGATTCAAATTTTAAATGTTTCGTTTTTTATTTTCATTTCATTTTGTATTTTAAACCAAAACTTAAAGTGTGTCCTATATTGCACAAATATGGGTACTATGAATGTAATCTAAACATATTACATCCATAATAATGGACCTACCAGTCTCAGTTGCGTCACTTCACTGCTATACATTAATCCTCTCCCTTCCCTAATACGATCAGAAGTGTACATCAAATGCGCACTTCCGAATTTTGGAGGAAGTAGCAGATCATCTCGGTACTTTTCACCTACTGTTTTTTTATTACTATGTATTCGGACATACTACATAATGTGTTTTGCAGACTATACTAGAGAAGTAGCCGATTTTGGATGTGGCGTTAGAAAACCCACCGATAATAGTATGTCAGGGTAGCCATAAAGTATACTAAATCAAGAGTCACACTTAATATAGTCCTGCATTCTATTTGTCCTAATTTAATAGATTGGGAATTGGGAATCCTAGGTTTCAGGCACAGCTTTGACTGCTGGTCAGGTTGTGCTGATCAGAGTCCATCCACCCTTAGAGAGTTTCAGCCTGGCTGTCTCTGGCTCTTTCACAGCTGGAACAGGAGCACAGCACAGTGTTTCAGCTGCGAACGGTCAACCGTACCCTACTGCAAAGGGTTCAATCCTTGGGAGAAGAGGCCAGTCTGGGGGAGGCTACCTGCTTCCCTTTGTCACTTCAGAGTGAGATCCAACAGTGCCAGGTAGCTCTCAAACCCTGCTTAGTGAAAAGATAGGTGTGCATGCTTCAACTTAGCTTGTAGCAAATGTTTAGAGCACAGTTGTGTGAATTGACTCGGTTTTAATCATGTAAGTGCTTGTTTCTCTACAGACCCAAGTCTCCTTTTAGATTGGGCAGACCACTTTCTATTTCTGCGGACTGATTGTTTTTATTTTGATCTCCAACAGGCTAAAGAATCCATTTTAGCCCATTCAGCCATTCTGCAAGAAAAAGAAGAAGAGATTCATAGGTTACAGAAAGAGGTTAGCTACATAATACAATGCTATTTACTTTTATGCATTTGGCAGACACTTTTATCCAAAGAGGACAACAATGCATGCTTATAGACTGTTTTCATCTAAGGTGATATGTGAATTTTTTTTGTTTTTTTGTTCTTTCATCAGCTACTGTCCAGAGAAACTGAATTAGAAGAGCTGAGGGAGGAGGTAAAACCATTTCGAAACAGTACTGGTAAACCTACTTATAGGTGAGAACTGGATCAAAGATCTTTTTAATCTATATCAACATGGTTTTGTTCTATGTACGTGATTCCAGAGATAAAGTGATAAGCTAATGATCTGTTATGATTATGAATGGAGGACAGTTTGCATAATAGCCTGTCGTCAGCTAGAAACAGACTCAATGTTTTTCTTCCCTCTCACCTACAAGTGCCTTGGAAGAGGAGATCATTTCGGCTCGGCAAGAACGTGATGCACTCAACCAGCAGCTTCTGAACACCATCAGACACAAGGTGGCACTGTCACAGGAAGTTGAGTCTTGGCAGGTTGGTAACTTCCATTTTATTTCTTATTCAGTTTTTTTTATATCTACTGGATTTTGTTTGTAAAGTGTTACACTCTAGAAACCAACCTGAACATTTAGAAAATGCCATCCTTGAAATTTTTCTCGAATGCAGAAACATTCTTCTGTGTACTCTGCATTTGTTTGGAGTTCCTCAGGGGTTAGTATTAGGACCCTTTTAGTTCCCGAATTAAAAAACTGTAAAGGACTCGGAAACACTGTATTATTGTTAATAAGTTTTCAATTCTGGTCCTGGGAATCCACCGCTCTGCGCATTTTGTATGTTCCTTCCTTATTTAAAACACCTGATTTAGATCATGAGCTCATAAGGAAAAAAAAAGGCAGGTAAGAGAAAAATATAAAAGTGCAGAGCGGTGGGTCCCCAGGACCAGGATTGAAAACTACTGTTGTAAAGTTAACCTTTGCTTTGCATTGTATGCGTTTATTAATTAAACTGTACTGAATGTAGAAAATGTATTTTTGCTCTGTTACAGGAGGACATGCGTTTGGTGATCTGTCATCAGGTTAAACTTCAACAACAAGAGAAGGAAAAGGAAAACAAAATGGAACAGACAGGCTTTCAAAGAGGCACGCGCACCACCAAGTCACTGCGTGTACGTGGGGAAGATGGAAGGAAAGGGTTTTTCTCTACTCTATTTGGGGGAGACTGACTGGAGGACAAAAAAATTGGAAAGAAAGATGGAAACATTGAGATATGGAGATATTTCAAACTTTTATCTACAAATGGCAATTGGTTAATAATCTTTAAAAAATCACCCAAATGTGTAAATAGAGAGAATCAAATCAATTATATTTACTCTGAAGTAGCACTATTGCATATTTATGTTTTTTTCAATATTTATTGCAACTTCAAAATGATAAACAAAAATAAATGATAGCATTTATCAGTGTTTTTCTTGACTCTTTTATAAGAGGGGTTATTTATTCTTCAACCATAAAAGAAACGGCCTCTTTAGCACCGTTAAAGGCAGACTTCAGTAAGGCGGTATGCAGCATTAAAGTCAGTAGTATTTCATGTAAACAAAACTTTCACACTCTCAAATTTTTCATTTACAAACAAGATGAGCTGTGTCCCATTATAAATTATGGCCAATGATCATTATGACCTTTACATAAACACATTCACATAGTGTACCAGAAGCGGATATCAATTTTCAATTTACAAACATTACTTTTACAAATACTGTTGTGTAAACAATTCAGTGAACAAAGAATCTTACATCACAAGATAATAGCCCAAACACAAATCTGATCTCAGTATTATCAGGTCGAGACATAAGAAACTGAGAATTCACTAAGTGCTTGTGAATAACACAATTAAAAGTTTCAGAAACACTTTACTATAAGGTCTCATTAACTAACATTAACTAAAAACAAGGAGCAATACTTCGTAAACGATAGTTTATAAAAATACAACTGTTCATTGTTAGTTTATTTTAGCTCAGGTCCATTAAATAATGTTAACAGAACTTTTGATTTTACAAATCTATTAAGTAAATATTTTAATTAATATTAACTAAGATTAATAATTGCTTTAGAAGTGTTTTTCATAGTTAGTTCATGTAAGCGAATGTAGTTAACTATGAAACCTTTTTGTAAAGTGTTACCAAAGTTTCCCAGTTAACTTGTTATTTAAATCAAATCAATATTTGGTCTCAAGATGGAAAATGATGTTTTACTTAGCATCAGTAATGTATAAAAAACTTACTTAAATGTCCTAATCTTGGCTTAATCTAAGCAATGTCTGTAAAAAAAAACAGGCCATAGTGTTTCAAAAGTCAAAGACCACATTCAAATACAATATTGGTCCATTTAAAAGCTGGAACAAATTTTTTTTCACCATAGTGGTCTCAGACTTTTAAAAGCCACTTTGTGTAAATGTGTATGCACGCACACTCAATAATTTTCAATTATGGTATGCGTTTTGTATGATTTTCAACACAGAATAAATAATAGATTCGATTGTCCATATATAGAGTCCGTCAACGTGTCCAAACGGCAATTCGTTTACAAAATGGTTAGTCACGTGACGAGTTGCAGAATGTGCAGCTCCATCTTATTTCTAAAGTCGGCATGCTTTCTTGTGTCCAAAATCTGTTCAACATCATTGCAGTAGTGCCACAGAAGAATCGTTTTGGTAATGTAGTACCTCAACTCAAAGCTGGGCAATGAGCGACAAAGTGGGCATTAACCAACAAGGGCCAAATGTCACATATATAAGTGTCTAAACAGGTCTTCATATGCATAGCATGATAAATGTTAGTTCCAAGAGTTCCTGATGCAGACGATAGTTCTGAACTCTGAACTGCCTTTGAGAGAAAAGGGAATGTTAACGCATAGTTCTCTCCTTCAGGTATAATAGACCCCATTTCATTTCTATGCCAGTGTCTGCTCAACTGAATATGCCATCATCAAGTTTTGCATATCTACTTGGGTTGCTCAGTGTGGCATGTTTTTTGCTTGAATTTGGTGGCTGACTTCACCTTAGAAGCCTTGGTTCATACTCGTAGCCATTCTCTGATGAGTAATAAGCCAACAAATCATCTTCCTCCTCCTCCTCTTCAGCAGGCACTTCGCTTTCACAGCCATTCCCAGAAGAACAGGGAGTTTCCTCTGCACAATATCTATCCATCTCGGAGTTCACAAACGTGTTCACAGTAGTTGCTTGTAGAAATTTGGATGATTCTGAAGTACATAAAGACACTGGGGTGACTGGATGCATATCATCATGATCATCATCCTCCTCCTCCTCCTCCTCGGATATTACACTTTCTTCACTAAGTTCCAGATAAGTAGCTGATGTGTACTTATAACACTGATTTGATGTCTCAGCCTCAGCTTGCTCTAGGTTTTCCCTCTGATGGTAGAACTGAGAGCCATACTCGATATCCTCCTCTGAGACAGAAACACCGTCCTCATTGTCCGCTAGTTGTTTTTGCCAGGTCTGTATAATTTTTTGGAATTCCTCAGGGATTAGTTTTAGGACACAGTTATTTCCTGGAAAAATGATCTGTAAAGGATATATAAACTCTATTATTGTAAATGATAATTATCCTCTACCATGCCTTGCATTTATATATTAAACACATTGTTTGTTCATGTAAGTTTAACATTTGGAACCTTAATAGTTTTACAGTTTGTTCATCATATATATATAGACATAGTGTCCCCAAAAAGTGTTTTGAATCTTAAAGGGATACTCCACTTTTTTTTTTGGAAATAGGCTCATTTTACAACTCCCCCAGAGTTAAACTGTTGAGTTTTACCTTTTTCGAATCCATTCAGCCGATCTCCGGTTCTGGCAGTACCACTTTTAGCATAGCTTAGCATACATCATTGAAGTGCACAAGACCATTAGTATTTCTCCCAAAAAAATAACCAAAGTGTTTCGATATTTTTCCCATTTAAAACTTGACTCTTCTATAGTTACATCGTGCACTAAGACAGACAGAAAATGTAAAGTTGAGATTTTCTAGGCTGATATGGCTAGGAACTATACTCTCATTCCTGCGTAATAATCAGGAAACTTCACTGTCGTACCATGAGTGCAGCAGGCGTAATGTTATGACGCAGCGCCTGAAAATAGTGCCCAGCTTCCAACGTGACCGGGACTAAGTTTGTGTAGTCATTACGCCTGCTGCACTCATGGTACGACAGTGAAGTATCCTGATTATTACGCAGGAATGAGAGTATAGTTCCTAGTCATATCAGCCAAGAAAATCGAAACTTTACATTTTCCGTCTGTCTTAGTGCACAATGTAAATATAGATGAGTCAACTGTAGATGAGTTGTAAAATGAGCGTATTTCCAAAAAAAGTGGAGTATCCCTTTAAGGTCTGGTCACAACATTTTGGAGAAATTTCATGGGCAAAAAAAAGTCCATTTCCATGTCTATTGTCAATACTTTAGTAATGTATGAAGCATATCTCACAAAGAAGTGTTTTTGAAACCATCTTTGGTTCACTTCTAGCCCGACTTCGTCATACTCATATTCTGGTCAGAATGTGAGTCTGAGACCGCTCCGTAGGGCTTTGATTATGAGGCGTGTCTTAACCGAACCAGGGAAAAAAAACCTCTGCACTCAACTGGATAGTCGGACAGACCTACAACCAATCAGAGCAACGCAGTAAGTCAAATACTTTGCATAGCATAGTTGTCAACAACAGATCTTACTTATTTTAGAAGTAAAATAACGAGTGTTGCTTCTTTCAGTTGGTCCTTTCGACCAAAGGAGAAACCACAGCGACCAAAGGAGAAACCACAACGACCAGTTGCTTTTCATTACGTCCCATCATCTTAACTTAGCGACCATCAGAGCCAGCTGATAAGTTACACTTTTTCTGAATATCTGTCCGATCGACATATGCCTTGATTGCAGTTTTCTGTTTGTCTATTAAAATTAATGCGCTGTCGATTAATTTTAAAAACAGACGCGAAAGCGGAATCTATACATCTCAATTCTCCAGCTGCAGTCATCTCTGAGGGAAACCAGTTAGCGCTCTTTGATAACGTGATGATTACGTCCCTGCAGATCATCTGTCCATCATCGTATAAAGCCCGCCCTGGCAATCTGATTGGCCCGATCATTTTTTGCCTGATCATAATTACTCCTCAATGGATCGAGTACAGACCGAACTTCCCGACTTCGGGCTGGCATCCAGGCTAGTTCACTGCATTTTTAAGGAGAAAATACTCAGCAATAGTGTTGATTTACGAATTTGCTCATGGTTTGTCTTAAACCATATTAAAAAGACCACATAGACACATAAACAACAGTTAAAAACTTGATTTTCACCACAGGGGGACTTTGATGATTTAAAAGCAACAGAGTTCCTCACTTTTTTTAAGTTAAAGCTGCAGTCCGCAGATCTGCAATTGCAGTTAGTCGCGGAATTATCAAATTTACGTGAGTTGCACCTCGGCACAGTGCGGATGAATCCAATGTTTTGAGGAGAATGTGAGGCTGTCAATCACCGTGCCGATGTGGATACTGGCATTCAGAATCACAGATTCTACTTTTTGGAAGTATGAACAACATAAGAATTTTCACCTTAAAATGTCATCTGAACAAGTAAGTAATATCCACTTTTGTTTTTCTAGGAGAAAAATCTGACGATCAAAAGCTCAAAACGATCAAAATATTTAAAAGTTGATTAAATCTAATGATCAATCATATCACGTCAAACCATGCAAGTTTACTTTGTTCTCAAATTGTTAATTGTTCCGATATTTATCCTTGTTCTCGCATGGGCCGGTTGCAGTCTCTTTTCCTAAACTCTCAGTCTAAGTCTTTTGCATTTTACAGCGTGTGAATCTATTGTCACTGGTGATTGTCGTTTGAACCTTTCTGGATCCGCAATCAAATTGATAAGTTTATTTATATCAAGAACTGTGAGAAAAGGACGTCCTCACACACAACATAGCCTACAAGCCGAGACTACTTCTTTATGTGTACAGATGTGACGTAATGATGCAAAGACATGCTCGAATCTCCTGCAAAAATCCACCAGTACCACTGGAATTAAAAACATTCATACAAGATTACCGCTTTGAAACAAGCTAAGGCAAGCAGAGAGTTATGAACACTGGCTGATTATGTTAGCCTGGATGCCAGCCCAAACTCCGCCCACAACATAGTTTGGTCTGGACTTGATCCATTGAGGAGTAATTATGATCAGACAAAAAATGTTTGTGCCAATCAAATTGCCAGGGCGGGCTTTATACGATGATGGACAGGTGATCTGCAAGGACGTAATCATCACATTATCAAAGAGCGCTAACTGGTTTCCCTCAGAGATGACTGTAGCTGGAGAATTGGGATGTATAGATTCCGCGCTCGCGCCTGTTGTGAAATAAATCGACAGCACATTAATTTTAATAGACAAACAGAAAACTGCTATCAAGGCATTTGTCGAACGGACAGATATTTTTGCCCTCCTTCCTACATGATTCGGCAAAAGTGTAACTTATCAGCTGGCTCCGATGGTCGCTAAGAAGATGGAGGAGTCATGGAAGATGGAGGAGTTTCACGCACTCATGGAGGAGTAAGTAAACGAAGCAACACTCATTATTTAACTTCTAAAATAAGTAGGCTAAGTTCTGTAGTTGTCAACTGTATGCAAAGTAGTTGCCTTACTGCATTGCTCTGATTGGTTGTAGATTTACCAACTATTCAATTGAGTGCAGAGGGTTTTTTTTTTTTCCTGGTTCGGTTAAGACACGCCTCATAATCAAAGCCCTAAGGAGCAGTTTCAGACTCATATTCCGACAAGAATATGAGTATGATGAAGTCAGGCTGTGATTATGTACTTGGTCAAACTTATTTTGGATAATGTTTAACCCAAAAAAGTTACGGACTGCAGCTTTAAGTTAACTGATCACTTTTTATAGTGTGTGAAATCTGCGTGGGGAATCTTTCATCCTATAAAGTACACTGTAAAAAAATGATTTTTTGGTTAAGTAAATACTAGTGAAAAAACCCAATGTAATTTACTTGAAAAAGTTAGTTCAGGCAAGAATTTAAAAAACTAAGTAAATTCCATATCAGTACTTATTTCAAGTGAGTATAAATGAAAGTGTAATATCAACTCAATAAAACTTTTCTGATACTGGGGTTCCCATCATGCACTGGACCTTGAATAATTAATGAGGTTCATTTTTCACTGGTTTCCAGCTGTATTTACACTGTTTTATCATTGATTTTTGTTTTCAGTATTAGTAAATTGCCATTTTGTGACATTTCAAGTAAATTTTTTGCTTAAAACGACACATTCAAACACAAAAACGATCCATCAAATGTTACCACCATTGTGTATTGTCTACCAAGTATTGAGGTGTTTGCATTCACATAAGGCTTAAAGTCTGACATGATGTATATATAAATTACTTAGATGATCTAAGTAAAGAACATACAATAAATGACTAATAAAATTCAAGATAATTGTTTTAGTGAAGTGTAATACAAAGGCAAAGGAAATCGGTATTAATCAACCTTTTACAAGCCGAGTTAAAATTACTTATTTTTTGTAAAGTTTACTTAATTCCACATTTCAAGTAAATTTAACTTAAAGATTTCTAATTAAAGCTACTGATAAATATGTTTAGGTTTTTACTTGGCAAATCTTTGTAAATTTACTAGCATTTTCTGAGTGAGATCGTTTAGCAAGGTTTTTTCAAGTAAATCCTACTCCACATTTTTTACAGTGTAAAATTTCATCCGTGAAAATTTGCCCAACAATGGTAAAAGTTACCAAAATTAAATAAACACACTTTATACATCTGTGTCAATTTGTAAATGAATTAATAATAATAAATCCACAAAAAAACAAGACCAGTTGGTTAAAAATAAGTGAAAAAGTGAAGTTAGATCTGATCTAATTTGTTTGCAGAATACTCTTGGTTTGATATTTTGTAAATAATGCGTGTGTGTTTAAATTCTTTTGGGGCCTATATATTCTTAATAAATGTTTGAAGGTGCATGTTCAAAAAACTCAATCAAATAATGTTAAGTGAATTATTTTGATATAACTAACAATAAATGCAAATTAAATTCTCAAGTCAAATACATATACAAAGCTTGATGAACTTCAAAATTACTCTAATACATACCAAGGCATCTGGAATGCGGAGTTTCCTGATTTTAAGCCTTGTGTCGTAAACGCAACCAAAAATTACAACAATCCCAGTTGAAAAAGTAAGCAGCAGAATGGCCGCAATGCACATCATTATCACAGAGCTTCTAGTAGGATCTTTAAGAACATAAAAGATACATTAGCATATATACAGCAGAAATATATAAATATATACATACATAAACTATTGTTCAAAAGTCAATAATTATGCTCACCAGGGTTGCATTTATTTGATCAAAAAAAGTATTGTGAAATTTAATAACAAATTAAAATAACTCTTATTCTATTTGAACATATTTTAAAATGTCATTTATTTATGTTATAGCAAAGATGAATTTTCAGCAGCCATTTATTTGGTCTTCAGTGTCAGACGCAAGTGCTCAAGAAACATTTCTTATATTTAAAAACTGTTTTTGTAGCTTAAAATTTTTACGAAGAGCATGATGATTTTTTTTCAGGATTCTTTGATGAATAGAAAGTTGAAAAGATTTGAAAAAGAAATCGTTTGTAACATTACAAATACCTTGACTGTCACCTTTGATCAATTTAATGCAGCCTTGCTGAATAAAAATATTAATTTTGATCTAAAACAAATTTTACACTGTAAACATTTAAACGATCACTAAGTGATGACAACATATGGATTTTCAATGATTTTTAACTCATCATAATTAGTTAAGCGATTAACTTTTTTATACGTTATACGTTTTATACGTATTTTTTAAGTTAGTTCACTGAAATGACTTAAACCTCAGAGTTGATTGTACGTAAAAATTTAAGGCAGTAAATTTTTTTTTACAGACGCCAATAAATAAAAATAATCTTATGCTGTATTTGTAAAAAGAAATATATATATATATATATATATATATATATATATATATATATATAAAACATACACTACCTAAGATACATTTAGTGGTGTTGAAGTTGTTGTTCTTTGAGGCGGATTGATGACTGGCAGAAACACTAACACAGTAGTTCCCACCAGATGGCACATCAGGGAAAGTGTAGGAAGAACTTGAGGTTGATATCGGACCTACACACTTAATAAAAAAAATAAAATAATAATAATAATATGGACATATAGACTATTTCAATTAAGTAATGCATTTTAAATTGCGGACATTCTGAAATTTCATTATAATAAGCAGTGATGGTACATTGGAACAGATATTCTTGCTGATTACCTTTGATTCCCCCGTGAGACTTTTCCAACAAAGGTATAGCAGGAATTTCAGTGGTCCGATCCCTGGTTTTGATTGCAGCCAATGACTAAAAGCAATACTAATGGCCTTTTGGTCAGTTGAAATAGTTAAATTCGGAGAACTCAGATGAGCTACAGAAAGATCCAACAGAGAGTCAAGCACAACCATTTCAGAAGAGCATTATTTGAACTTTTTTGACAAAAACGATTTATGACATTCAATTTAAAAGCAACTTATATTGGAACTTACTGTCTCCATATAGCTGGAAAGTCTTCGATGTTGTACTCCAATCGGAGCTCTTCCCTCTAAATGTGGTCTTGACCCTCACAAAATAATTCCAAAAGAGCTCATCAGGTTGCAGGTCAAAGGTCAGCTCGCATTTCGGTATGGCTATATTAGTGCAGTGTGGAGACCGGATCCACTCTCCTCCTGTAGACCTGCATGAAAAACACATATCATTATCATTGCTTTATTTTACAGTCCTGTTGCCCATGTACATACAATGTACTTATTACTGTAATTACAATAACTAGGCCATAACTAGGTACTAAACCTGAACCTACTCCTAAACTTAACCCCAGTACTTATATTACCCTTATATTACCCAGTATTTTCTTAGATAAGTGCACTAAGTACATATACTATAAAAAAGGGTTACACTTTATTTTAAGGTGTCATTGTTGCAGTGTAATTGTATATAATAATAATTTGTTACATTTTATATAGTGCTTTTTCTGGGACCTGAGTACTGAGTATTTAAGTATTTAGTATTTAAGTACTGAGTAATACCAACTACATGTACTTACTAATGGGTTAGGATTAGGTTTTGGTTGACAGTTATTTGCATGTAAGTAATTATCCATTATTTATAATTATTACTATGGTAAGTACGTGTAACATATAACAAGGACACTGTAAAATAAAGTCTTACAAAACAAGCTACACAAAATAGGTTGAAAAGCATTTATCTGAAAATATATTAAAAGAGTAAAAGTTAGTTATGAAAGGTATTTACATGTTTTGTACAGTTATAAACTCCAAGGTGTATTTGGTGCCAGGAGGGTTTCCTTGTCCAGGAAGCCATTCAACGGTAGCCTTAAAATCCAATAATCCTACAGTAAGGTTCTCTGGACGAAAAAGCATTGCTGTAAATAAGAGGGGACAAAAGTCATAGCATTACAAAACATACAAATGCCTAAATAATATACAAGGCAACATGTATTGACAGTTCCAGGGAGCGTGCAACAAAATATATGTATATTGTGAGGTTAAGAAGGGAGGTTATCATTTCTGACTTTCAAGTCACAATTCAGAAGCATAAAAAATTTAGCTACCTTTAGATGGCACCAGACATATCTGGAGCAATGTGAACATGCAGGTTAGAAAGCAGGTCATTGTGCCATTAAATCATGTTTAAAAAGGGCTGAAGTTTATCCTCAATCCTCCCTGCAAAAACATTATACAGCACAAGACATACAATTACAACCAATCACTGATATTTAATCATGTATTAACAAACATGAACAATGAGCATTTTTTACAGTATTTATTCATCTTTGTTATTGCTAGTTAAAAAGACATTCATTGTTTTTTGATGTTAGTTCACAATGCATTGAATAATGATTAAGATACAGCCACTAAGACTAACAAATCTTGTAGAAGTATTGTTCACTCTTAGTTCATGTTCACTAAAGTAGTTATATAAACACTAATAAAAAGTTTTGTAAAGTTATTGTTATTGTTTTACCATTAAAATGAGGTTATACAACATAATATAAATAGAAAAATGCAAATTGGCATGATTAGTCTAGTGCTTTCCATATTTGACTTAAAGGGCCAGAACAACTTTAAAAAACAATATTAGATATTACAATGACAACAGGAGGAATATAATACTAAAAACAATAAGTGTTAAGTAAAGGCACGAGTTACTAATTAAAGACAATAAGAGTCATACTCACCATATTTGATTAATCTCTGTTTCTATAAATAAAACACCACCCCGAAGACAGCAGATCCATCATAAGCTCCAGCAGACATTGGGTTTAAACAAATGATTAAAACCAAATGCAACTGCTACGAAAGTGTTACTTTCACCACAGGAAATCTCTGTACGTCACGTTTAAGATACAGTATGCCTCCAAGAAATTGAAAAAAAAAAAAAGATGCATAAAAAACATACAATTCTCTGACAAACATTATACAGTACTCAAAATGGTAGAACTATCTTCAGGTTTAAAATACACAGACAACACAGGAAACAAGTCCAGACCTCTACAGATCTAAAGGTATATGGGCTTAAGCCCCTCCCCTGTTACCTGACGCATGAAAACAAGTTGGTCCAGTCTCCAGTGTGGAATCTCACCTGTCTTCTTCATCAATGTCTACCCAGCATGCATCTGTTACAACCACAGTAACAATAATATGTGAACCAATTGCAATGTAAATAAAATAGTCAATAATAAAAGTAAAAACAAAAAAAGGAATTTAGGATGAGTATTTTGGGTCTTATGCATATGGATAACATGATTAGTAAAAAAGTACACTAACATTAAATTACAGATTCATAAAACTCTTCATAAAAAGGAACAGCGGCCACTATGAAAATATCCTTAGGCTATAACAATTATTAAAAATATACTTATTTGTCATAGCCAGGATATTGACTAGTAATGTCTATGTTTATTGTACATACGTACATGCAAATACTTTATAATGTCATAAAATGGAGTAATTCCACACAAGTAAATCAGGACAACAAGATACATCCACATTTTACAGCGAGTTCTCTGGTAGTAAAAAAAAAGTAGTAATGTGAGTGATTATGCAATAATGTGCGATTATGTACTGAATGTGAATGTTCTCGAATGTGCTCTTGAAGTTAATACAAAGTACCTAACATTTCTGGAAAAATTCGCCAGTTATTTTGTATATTTTTGTCAGTGAACAGAATTTTCTCCAAAAGAAGCAAGTTTTAGGTGTTCATATTTTTAAATAAATCAGGCTACTTTTTTATTGGAATGTAGGGTTCCATGAAGAAGCTTTAACATCCATGGAACCTTTTCATTCCACAAAAGGTTCTTTAGATTATTAAAATAATCTTCACACTAAGAAAAAATATTCTTTTAAGAAGGGTTCACTGTTAGGTTCTTTTGGCGCTTTTCCACTGCTGGTACGGCTCAGTACAGTTCGGCTCGGCATGGCACGGTTCGTCTCGCTTCGATTTTCTGCTGCGTGGTACGACCCGGCTCGGCGCGGCTCGGTTGCAAATACAATGACGCTGGTAGTGACGATTCTGTCTGACAAATCAGTGATCTGCAGTGGTTCACGTCACTTTTTAGTACCGGTAAGGTACGCTTGGAACCTCAACAGACAAGGTACCATTTAAAGCGAGCCGAAGCAAGCCGTACCATACCGTACCATGCAGTGGAAAAGCGCCACAAGTGAGCCGTACCGAGCAGAGCCGTACTGTACCATGCAGTGGAAAAGCGCCAAAGCGTGCCGTATCAAACCGTACCGTACCATGCAGTGGAAAAGCGCCATTTGTGGAACCTAAAATGGTTGTTCAATGTATCACTGTGAAACAAACTCTTTTGGAACCTTTATTTTTACAATTTTGCAGGTTTTCCCACTTACAAAGCATGTAGAAGTCTGTAATTTTGATGTGAGTGAAGGAATCTAAAACAAAAATCTAGAAAATCACATTGTATGATTTTATTTTAAGTAATTCATTTGCATTTTATTGCATGACATAAGTATTTGATACATCAGAAAAGAAGATCTTAATATTTGGTACAGAAACCTTTGTTTGCAATTACAGAGTTCATACGTTTCCTGTAGTTCTTTACCAGGTTTGCACACAGTGTAGCAGGGATTTTGGCCCACTCCTCCATACAGACCTTCTCCAGATCCTTCAGAGGTTTCGGGGCTGTCGCTGGGCAATACAGACTTTCAGCTCCCTTTCTCCCATTTTCTATTGGGTTCAGGTCAGGAGACTGGCTAGGCCACTCCAGGACCTTGAGATGCTTCTTCATAGAGCATCCACTCCATAGTTACCCTGGCTGTGTTTCATGTCGTTGTCATACTGGAAGACCCAGCCACGACCCATCTTCAATGCTCTTACTGAGGGAAGGAGGTTGTTGGCCAGGTTGATCTCACAACACATGGCCCAATCCATTCTCCCCTCAATACGGTGTGGTCGTCCTGTCCCCTTTGTAGAAAAGCATCCCCAAAGAAGGATGTTTCCACCTCCAAGCTTCATGGTTGGGATGGTGTTCTTGGGGTTGTATTCATTCCTCTTCTTCCTCCAAACAAGGCGAGTGGAGTTTAGACCAAAAAGCTCTATTTTTGTCTCGTCAGACCACATGACCTTCTTCCATTCCTTCTCTGGATCATCCAGATCATCACTGGCAAACTTCAAACCTGGACATGCGCTGGCTTGAGCAGGGGGATTTTGAGTGTGCTGCAGGATTTTAATCCATGACTGCATAGTGTGTTACTCATGGTTTTCTTTGAGACTGTGGTCCCAGCTCACTTCACGTCATGGACCAGGTCCTGCCATGTAGTTCTGGGCTGATTCCTCACCTTTCACAGTTGAACAGTACCTATGATAACAATAACAGACTTCTACATGCTTTGTAAGTGGAAAAACAAAGCTTTGCTGATAGGCTGTCCCAATCAGTGGTGCCTGCACAATCCAATCACGTTTGAGAGGGAAACAACATATTGAGGGTTTCTGAGATTTTTTTTTTAGAAGTAGTAACGGGTACTCATGGTTATGGACAGAAATGCAGTGGAGTAAAAAGTACAATATTTCCCTTTCAAATGAACTTGAGTTAAGTCATGAGTACTCCCCAAAAATGATACTTGAGTAAAGTGCAGATCCCTCAAAATTGTACTTAAGTACTGTACTCAAGTAAATGTACTCCGTTACTGTCTGGCTCTGATCTTCTTATTCATTTCTATGAACTTTGGAAGTGTGTCGAATTTTGTCTTCAGTACATGATTTTGACATATTTTTGCCAATTTTGTCTTCATATTGATGTCTTTGTGGAGTCAAGGTGTTTTTTCCCCCAACAGCTTATTGGTGGAGAATGCGGGCACGTTTGTTAGGCATCACCTGGAGAGATGAATTGTTCAGACTAACAGCAACTAATTGAAACACAGATCCTAACAACTTCCTTTCAGTGGGATACATTTTTATCATTAATAAAGCATGTTTTTTCAGGTATTTTTAGACGTCAACAATCCTGCTCCATGGGGAATCACTGTCGAGCAGAGTTTAATTCCAACCCCAATCAAACAAAACCTGAAGCAGCTAATCAAGCTCTTCAGGGTTGCTTGTAAATGCAAAGGCAGGTGTGCTGAAGCAGGTTGGAAATAAACTTTGCAGGACAGTGGGTCCTCAGCAGCAGTGTTGAAGACCTCTGTTTTAGGGACTGTTTAAGGCTGGTTCACACGGCAGGATTATTAGCCCGATTTTAGCCCCGATTCACCCCTTCCGACAATCTTAAGGATTCTCCTATTATCGTAAAATAATCTGCTCAGATATTCCTGCCGTGTGTGGTGTGTTAAGACTGCTCTCGTCTGCTCGGAAGGATGCCGGGACCGCTCCTATCTCAAATCGGGGATATCCAACATGTTGGATTGTTTTGGCCCGATTTCTCCTCGTGTGTGGTGTCCCCCGGGGACGAACGAGCACGCAGCCTGTGAACTGTGGCATGTAGCCAATCAGAAAGCGAGGTGACAAGGCGTAGAGGAAGCACCGGCGGGAAACAAAATCAAAACAGCCGGCACCCAGCGGTATAGTGCACCAGAATGTCCGGTGGACTTTTTTTTCCGTTAAAAACAAACCACACACTATCGCCACTGCATCCTCTTGGTCCATCATGATTGTTTACTCTGAAGTCGCGTTTGATCTCGAGGGATTTTGCGAGATTTTCCGTCTGACCTAGGAATGCTCGGGAGTCAAATCGGTTCGTGTGTAATGTGTTGATTTTGCCGTGTGGCTGCGCACGACACACCGTACGACCAAAACTGTTAGACCCATGATTTTTTTATCGCTGTGTGTGGGGTCTCTCAGGTTTGGAAAATTGGCCGACAATTTTAAAATCGTCCCGTGTGAACCAGCCTTTACACAACACTGTTGTATGTGTTTTGGAGGTTCATTTACATGACAATAAAGTTTTTGACAACATTGTTGTCTGTACGTGAAAAAAGCCAAGGATTTCCCCCCATTTTTAGTACATCGTTGTGTAAATGTACTCTTAGATCATGACTAACTTCACAGTTTAATCACATTCTGTGAATGCAATGTAAAACACTTAATTCATTAAAATGATCCTGTATATGTGACTCATAAAACTGACCTGTGCTTTGACAGACTTTCTCATGACCACTCAGTTTACATAATTACTAACCAAAATAAAAATCTAATTATAGAGTTTCTATATAATATTATTTAGCTCTGAGACAGGCACTTGAGAATACTGACAGAATACATTATCTCAGTTCTTTATTTCCAGCAGTTTGTTTACTATGATATTAAGATTTGACATCTGAAGCCAAGATCTCTATAATACTTCTCACAATAGGCTACAGAAATTACATTTATATTACATTTACAAAAATAAATGACAGGTACATGGTAAAAGTCTCCAAGATTGTTTGAATATGTCCTTCATATATCAAAAATTAAACAGTTGAAATCTCTTAATTTTAATCAAATTCAGCCCCTACCAAAAGTAGACAAAGCACCCCAAACAGTCTACATTCATCACATTGCACGTAAATCTGGTTGTCACTTCACCTTTTAGTGCTTAATCATGTTCTGTACACACACACACACACACACACAGTTATTTATGGGAGTGACAACAAACGTGTTCTACAACCGAATGAACTCCTGAAAATTCAAGTAGTGACAGCATCATTTAAATATTTGAATGCAGTGTGTGCACAGAACTGAATAACTATTTCTTTATGATGTATATATAACCTGTATATCAGAGATGTGTCTTTTTTCTCTGTGTGCACTGGAAAGAGGCAAGAGCCTTGACTTATTCACACATTTTTTGACAAAGGTCTTTCCACACCAGCCTTGCGGTCAAGGGGCTAAGTTGCCAGATATTTCTATGAAAAAAAGCAAATTAACACATAATCAATTACTGTAAGTCCAAATGCTGTAAATACGACCAAAGTATCGGAACCGGCAACTGCGTTTATTAACTATGTTTACATTATTAATGCCATAAAGTGTCTCATTTTATGAGGCAAGCCCAAATAACAAGCCCAAAGACGCTTATAAGTCGAGATGACAAGGCTGCAAGAAAACACAGCAAAGCAGCCTCCTGACCATAAACAAAACAGTGCCATATTGTCTAAGGGGATTTATTTAAAATTGCCAGATATAATGGTGCATTCAAGTCATTTCGGAAAGATTGTGGTATTCACAAGTTGAACGCACAAGAACACCATCATGAACGCAAGTTATAAATACTGGGAAGCTTGGGATTTTCTTTTAACCCCGCTCTTTATGAGTCAAACATGTCGGAATACAAAGATATTAAGAGGTATTTAGCAGTTATATTGTCAAGCTTTTGTACTTACAACAAAATAAGCGAATTTCCTGCACAAAATATGATAGCATTGTAATATGACCATATAATGTGTAATGATAAAGTTTACAGTGGCTTCATCAATTATTAAAAAAAGAAAAAAAACGTTAAAAAGCGAAACAACCTGAAAGTATTTGCTATTTTCTAGAAGTAGTGTTTCACCTGACATCGTAAACCCGACTTATCAACTCGTAAATACGAACTTCCCAGGAGGACTTGAACACACCATAACAAGCCTTTGGTAGTTTATATCACTATGGTTAAAGGTGCTGTATGTAGGCTTATTTTTTGACTGTACTAAAGCATAAACATACCATAATATGTTTGCAGATATTTAGGAAACATGCTAAGTTCATGCCGAATGCTAAAATCAGTGTCTGCTTTTGTTTTGGTCTCTGTGATTCCACCCACTGCCAATTTACCAAATACTAATTTGACTCCAGTTGGCAAAAAACACAACGCATTGCAGCCAGCAAATGATGCCAGCAAATGAACTGGGTCAGAGATTGCAGATTCTACCTGACAAAAAATGTCTCAGCATCCAACAAAAAATTTCTATGAACCGAGGCATATTAAAATCCAGACAAATCAACTCATCAACTTACAGTAATAAGTCCCCTCGCCTTCCACTGTCAATTGCCCTTGCTCCTGTTGCGTGTCCTCAATCTGGCAACCTGAACGAGCATTGAGTCTGAGGAGGAGGGGGCCGGGCAAACAACTCTCTCCAATATCAAAATATTATTAAATATCTTAAATTTAGACTACAGTACCCGTTTCAACCACTAGGTATCAATATTACATAGAGCACCTTTAAAAAAAGCGAATAACAAATGGCTGCAAGATGCAAAAACATTGCTATGGTTAAAGGTGCAGTGAGCGATTACTGAGAAACTCTGTTGACATTTGAAATCACCACAACAAACCCACCCCTACCTAAAAAGGATCAAACCCGTATCTTGATAGCTTCACCCCCAAATTTACGAACACGCTATGCAACACAGGCACCTCCCCCTAATGAGTGTAAACTGATTGGCTACAAGTGTGTTTTGGAGCTCGGTCCGATCAACTTTCAACAGCGTTTCTCAGAAATTGCTTACTGCACCTTCAAAACTGTCAATCATCACAATTTTGGAAGTAAATGCCTTTTCACACCAGGTATGATAACTAATTATAGCTAAATAATTGTATACACTCAGACTATAATATTCTGTTTATTACAAGCACAAGCTGCAGTTGTCATCTGTCTCTTTAAATGATCAAGCTCTTTAAAGTTAAACAATTTTTTAACATGTTTCACAAATGTTTTTTTTATGGTTGATCAGCAGGAAAAATCCTTCTGAAAGTGATTCCAATGATATCACCGCACTTTGTCATTTTTGTTATAGCAGTGGTGTGGAATATCTCTATTCTCATAGAATTAGAAGAAATATTAAAACTTTATGGTTAGTTATCGTCCTCCATGTGAATGGGTCTTAAGTCACATTAATTTAAGGGATATACTCTCGCATTAACATGCGGTTGACACTCTTGGCACAACGTGTATATGGTCAATATGAAGCAGGCTGTATTCACACCTGCATACCTGTAAGCCAATGGCTGTTATGCTTCATAAGTCAATGCAATACCACTCCACAGCTCTGACTCCAGTCTGATTTTTATCATATCAGAATGCATCCTTATACAGCTCACGCTGTCACTGTCCTTCCATTGTCATACTAGCCTTTATCCCAGAGTCTGTCCCCTAAGAAAAGACGTAAAAGTTAGTTTAAGAAGGAGAGCAAATGGTGTTTTATTTCAATGGAATTTAGCTGAGGGGATAACACATTAAACATTTTTGGACCTCTTTGCTACTAATCTTCAGTATGTTTGGCTTGATTTATTGATATTAGAGTTTAAACTATAACTGGAGTTTACTAAAAAATGTATCTTTAATAGAGAAGTCACAGGAAATTATGCGACACTCATTTACATAACTGCATTTGCATGGTCTCTGCTAACAGATGCTTCCACCTTGTTCTTAAATAAGAAAAAATCTGTGAACATACCTCAGTTATTTAACTCAGTTACTTATGGACCAAAACAGCTAAACCTTTGAAACAGGATGGAACAAACAAAGAAGGATTTGTGTTCCTGGCCTTTTTTAGCCCTCATTCTTGCTGGCCATGAATGGCATGATTGTCCAGTATGGCAAACAGGGCTTTGGTTGGATTTCCTGTTCTGTCCGTAGTCTGTGGTGGACCTGTGTCTTTGGGCAGACGTGAAGGTGGTTTTCTGGGGTCCCCAAAGTCTTAAGCGGTGCCTATAGTAAGTAAGGATCTGTATCTAACCAACACTGACCCCAAGACCGACCTGCAACTTGTCCGCTCTGTGGTTGACAAAGGCACCCATGATCAAGGTGGCAGGCAGAGGGTAGAGCCGCTTTTCCAGAACCCCACCAATGATACAGCGGCTGTCCAACATTCCTAAAAACCCCAAAAAACAATTATTTACAAAATTAAGAGCTACATGTGAATCATTTAAAGGATTACTGGTTTAACAATGGCGGCAAGTGCTATATTCTGTAATATATACATAGACTACCATTCAAAAGTTTGAGGTCAGTTTTTTTCCCCAAAAGAAATTAACACTTTTATCCAGAAAAGGATTAATTAAATTGATCAAAAGTGATATTAAATACTTTTATTATGTTACAAAAGACTTTTTTTATCTCAAATAAATAGTCTTCTTAAAAGGGACAATCCACCCATTTGCATTAAGATTTCCATTGTTAGAAACCCAGTCATACTATTGAATGGTTGTGCAACACACTCTCATTTTCCCCTGAGATGAGAGAAATCTGCTTGTTACCCTTTTTACTTCCTCCTACAATCACGCAAAAATCATTATTTTAGGGTTGGGTACCGAAACGCGGTGCCAATAGGGAACCGGTTCCGACGTAAACACTAATAACCAGACCGAATAAGAAGACCGGGCCGAATGCCTGAGTCTCTGTGTCATGAGGCGCACACACACAAAGTCTCTTGCTCTCTCCCTCTAGCACAGTCTGATCTGTCTCGTATGCACGCTCTTGCTCACTCGCTCTAGATTCCGGGAGATTTTAACTAATTTGCGGGCATCAGGGAGCCATTAGAATTAGCCATTCGATCTACAAACGCCGATCCAAGTGCGCTGAACTGTGCAGAATATCATATGGTCCGTTGTTTTCGGAAGAAACAAACACAAACCATTTTCTTCTCTTCAATTGGATCGGCGTTCGTAGATCGATTGGTAGAGACTATTTTTCAAAGATGGCTTCTTCCTGTATTCGCGAAGTTGACTGTTTGTGTATAAAATATCTTCTTATTAAACTGTATGGACACTGACAAAGCTCTCAATGCTTCGGTTTGAATGTAGGGACCCTTATTATGCTGTCGTGTTAGTGTGGGGCTATTTTGAGCCTTGTTAGTGGTAATAACAAGCGATTTTTATTTGTCATTACTCTATGCCCTATTTACTAGCGTTATACTAGCGTTATAGGCTAAACTGTTTTTAGAGATAAAACTATTTACATTCGGCAATCATGAAAACAAATCTCAGATAACGGTTGACTAGGTAGCAATGTGTAATTAGACCAAAGGTTCATTTAGCGCCGGAGTTGTCCTTTAAACTAATGTTTATTGTTATTGCTATGCCAAGATGATGTCTGCAAATTTTATCACATGTGTTCTATGGGAGATGTATAGAGCTTTGTTAATGACAGGGGTTCCAACTCAAGTATTTTGAATAGGATTTTTACTTCCTGATCACTACTGTTGCCGTCTAGAATGAGGAGTATGAAAAGCAAAACACTAATTTGAGTAATATATGAGTATATGAGTCAATGTTTAAAAACAGGTTTAAAAAGAGAAAGGGTTCACATTATGTCAGTATTCAGACTGGGCTGAACTTGGGTCTTTTATGATCAGTTTTGTGGCAAAAGATTGCTTGGCTCAACTATGAGACAATAGTGACAATAAAAAAAAAAAATTAAAAATATTCCAGTTATGGCACTCTTTGATATTTATATATTGCACAGTCAGTGTATCTGCCATTCCTACCTCTGAAGACCATTTTAGCTTCAGGAAGTTCCATCTGGTAACCAAAAGAGAAGGTTGTCTCTTGGGTCCTAGTACTCGCCTCAAACTCCACTCCCACCTGAATCTGCAGAAATCAATTAACACTCTGCAGCCTTACGAAACTATTGCGGTGTCTTGTCATTGAAACAATAACACATCCATCAACACCACCATACCTGTTTGTTGGCCCTGTGGTAGTAGCTAGCATGTGCACCTCCTTTACCAGCATTCAGAGTTGCAACCCAATTTGGCCCTAAGGCAGAAAATGATATGACATTTGAGCTTTATGTACCTTTGAGAAACAGAACATTGAACATACAAATAGGATGAGTAACACTAAGTAACTGCTTAGGACTACTTACACTGGTGTATAACAAATGGATGACCATTGCACTAAAGCAGAAGACCCATCTAACCTGAGTACTGGCCTGCCAGGGTAAGTATGCCCCCTTCTTCTGATCGACCTCGATGGTACACCAGCTCTCCCCCCAGTACCAGCTGCGGGGATACGCTTTGAAGAAAGTGTGCAACCATGATAACTGGCACAAAAAAGGCACAAACAGATAACAAACATTAACTAGAGTTTAATTTGTTAATAAATGTGAGCAGGGCTGCCAACTAATGCAATTGCCGCTATGCAGAAGGTCGGTTATCTTTGCAATATCCTAGCAGCACCAAAGTAGAATTAATATTAGGAAATTATTTCACAACTTTTATTACATACACCTCGGAAATATGCTGAGTTCTGGCCCTTGGGGATCTCAATGGAGGGTATGGCCCTGGGTGTGACAGGGCCTCGGTTTAAGCCATGTAAACCGATCATCTCTTCCTTTTTACAACTAGTTATAGCACGAAATAAACATGAATGGACACCCAAAAATTGAACTGAGATTGGAATCGAGTCATGTGAACGTATGAAGACCCAAAGATTGAATCGAGATTGGAATTAAATCGTGTGAACACGCGAAGATTGAATCCAGTTTGGAATTGAAGACCCGTAGGTTGAATCGAGACTGGAATCAAGGCATGTGAACATACGAAGATCTGAAGATTAAATCGATAATAGAATCAAATCGAGTGAACACACAAATACCTGAAGATTGAATCGAGGTTCTAAGCTTGCTAAGGTTGCTGAGGTGTACTGAGTGGTTTTACTTTGTTGCTATGTGCTTGCTAGGGTGTCTGAGGAGTAGTCAGAGTGTTGCTACTTAGCTGTTATGGTGTTTTGAGTGCTTTAGCGTGGTGTTAAGGCCCCGATATACTTCAAAAGAAGTCGAAGAACGAACTGATGTGACATTTTGAACAAAATCAGGTCGAATAAAAGTTCATTTGGAGTTCGTTTTGGGAGTTTGAAACTTTATGGAAAGGTAAACAACTTTGTACGGTCCGTGGTGTTATGTAATAGGTAGCTGTCCACCTTCTTCCAGCATATACTGTATTTACAATTTACATATTCAACTAAAAGCTGCTCTCAGTAGTGTGGGCGGTGTTGGATGTTTGCTAACAGCATATCGCTGCTCATGTATGATTCAAGAACTATATCAGGGACTTTATGCGTTGCCGAACCAGTTTGGCCTAAAATATTCAATTAAAGTACACCCTGAATGTTTATGGTTATATTTTAATATTTCAACACATTCGCATGTTCACAGTTATGTCGGTTAATGGTCACATGACATGCAGGTAAACAGACAAACTAATCATCTTTAGTAAGTGTTATTATTTCAACAGGTTGTATTTTAAAATGATTTATTCATTATAATTAATTATTAGTTTTTCACCAACTCACAAAATTTCTTCTCTCAGGAAACCCCAGATTGGTAAACCATGTCTTAAACTATCAAAGACAGACCCACTTATGACAAGAAATAACTGATTCAAACATATCTTTTTTTACAGAAGCAGGGTGACTCTTAAGGAGTTTAAAATGAATGCATTGCTACTCAAAAAGTAAAAATAAATAAATAAAAACATTTCATCAAATTGACGTGCAAGAGCAACAGAAGAAATACCTGTTCTGCAAGTTCTGTATTGTGTTTTTTTTAACCAAAGCACATTCCTGTGACATCTATAAATCTTTCATCTGTCATAATGAGGAACTCACGCGATCATACCTGATTCCCTGAGAATGTCAGGGTTGGCCAAAGTAATCGCTGCTGTGAAGTCACTGCCTCTATACTCCGTCTCAAACTGCCATGTGACAAACTGTGCCTGTTGAGTCTATATAAAAGAATATGAAGTCAGTCCACACCACATTGTTAAAAAGTGTTTAAACTAGAACAATATTGCATAATGCTACTAACCTGAAATACTGCTTTAGCTCTTATTTTCTCACTCAGATGAAACAAAGAGTGTGCATTTAAGCTGCCAGAGGAGTCCATTTCCCCAATAAGCATAGGTGAGTCCTTTATACACAAGATAATTGGATTGTAAATTCATCATAACTTATCCAATGCATATACCTAACACACTTCAGGCAATTAATCCATTATTATTTAAACCTGCCCATTAGGATGCACTCCTTTTGAAATGTGTTCAAACAAACCTAATAACGTGTACTGCAGGTTTTTAATTTATTCAAACATTGCATAATATACAGAATGAGTCATAAGCTAAAAATAACTAATGTTTAATGATAAATAAGTTACCTAACCGAAAGCCTACTTTAGAATTTGGTAAGAAAAGGCATTCGAGTTATCCAACTATGTCAAAAGTCAGTATCAGTCCATTTTCATGTCTTTATGAAGTAGCAAATGTTCCCAGAACAAAACATTGCTATTAAATAATATTTGGCAGAATACTGACATACTTTTAAAAGGTATGCATTTCTAGTTTTTAACTGCAAAAATGCACTGTGTGAATGGGGCATTAATTAATGAGGATAAGAAACTTACCAACCCCAAAAGTTTGAATGGTATATAACGTCTAGTGTGTGTAAGCACCTTTAGAAGTGCTACAGTATATAAAATATTGTCTTTATTACTGTACTCATAATTCAACAAAAATCACAAGTCCAATTTTCCTGCCATTTTGCCCTGATTCCAAACTACATCTATATCAAAAGTGGTGAATTTCTCAGTGTTTAATATGTGACAGCATAGTTGCTGAACTAATATACACAACATTGTAATGTCATTTGTAGGATAACCCAATCAAATTGTAATGCAGAAGATTAATACGAGAAAAAAGAACTGAACATGATCCAGATCTGTCAGACTCTTACCGTTTCTTTACTGTCAGTGTCTGATTGTAGGTGCTCAGCGTGAAAGCGATAACTGGACGGAGCAACAGCACTGAGGTGAAACGTGTGACTGACCTGAGGAGAGAAGAAACACAAATATTTAGTGTTAAATTGTGCTGAAAATGTTCAATAAAATTAGTGAAACTGTCCTGGATAGTGTCATAATTGAACCACATTTATGAACAAACCTTGAAAAAACTGCTGAGGGTCTTATTTATCACCAGTTTTACACCTTCAATCTGCTGTGGAAATACATCTAGAAGCACAAGCAATTAAAATGACTTCTAATAGACCACTTTTTACTTTTTTAATTTATACTAAAATGTATTTTAATACAATCAACAGAGATAGAAAAAAGTATCAGACCTTTACAGTTGCGGTGTAGACCATCAAAGCTTCCCGGGTTAGGCAGCCGTCCATCTCTCCTATCCCACCGTGACAAGGGTCTATCTTGTGGAAAGGGTGAGTTTTGGCGCCCTGGCCGGTTTGACAAGGCCAGCACACTGCCCATGGGAACCCAGAGCCAAATGAGGACCACACACTATCAACCTGATCTTCTGAACCGTGAGAGACAAAATTATTAATTTAATCATAAATACAAAACATTGGATCAAGCATTCTTCATTCACTAAGATATTACTTTAAGAATTACTAAGATATTAATTTAAGAATTTACTGAGATAATACTTTGCTAAATTGGCCACATTTCACAAAAATATATAAGAAAAGATAATGGTGGGAGTAAATAATTTTCAACTCTGCAAGAACTGGAATCAACATGATAATAACGAATGACCTGCTGCACAATTGAGATCGTCAATAATCATGCATTTTCTGACATTACTTACGCTGAATAAATGTGGGTTGTGCCGTTACAGTATGCAAAAATGATATCCTGAAATCATACAGAAATATAGCTTTTTATATGCAGTGACCGCTGGAAGAGAGTAAGGTGAAAGGATGCTGAGGGATGTACAGACAACTCAACTACAGACTCTAGCGGCGGAACCAGCTGATCAGTGCAGTCATTTAAAGAAGAGCAGCTATGAAACACCTCCGTGCAGAAACATGCTACTGTTCATTCGGCACACCGCTGAAAACAAGACATTTGAACAATGAATGAAGCGTATTTGCAACGTTGTGTTGTTAGCATAATATATTGTTGTGATATAATACAAGGTAGGCTCTTTTAATAATAAAAGTCACTTTAAATAACATATTCTGACGTCTAGGGACACGTACATTGGGGTGACTCATGACCCATTTCTGCGACTCGGTTCGTTTCAATGAACCGGTTCAGCCCTCCTTTAACGTCATCACATGGTCCCTGTAGGCGATAGGGCCATGTCCAATAAAGCCATCTGTATGCACGCTCATGTAGTTCTTGAGTAGTTGTTTAGTAGTGAGATACACTAAAAAGATTCGACTCAAAAGAACGACTCTTTTACGAACCGGACACCGCAACTGTCAACATGGCAGATGAAGCCACTAGAAAGGCAGTTTCTGATATACCGCTTTTAAAAACAAATTCAGGACCAAGAGACAAAGAACTATGGGTTCAGAGACTTCGAGAAGAATATTTAGCTCTCATAAAGGTGAGTTAATGTATTGTAGCAAAAGCATATTAGGGAGCTACGATGCTAGCTGTATGAACGAATAACCATACGTGTCATTAGGTTGAAAGTTTTCAGTCTTATTGACTTAGCTCATTGTCATTTATGATTAACAGTTTGCGTACAAATATAAACTTAATGTTACAAAATGTATGCGCTTCTTATATAATTGCGTTGCCTTGCAGTATGTTGAAAATAACAAAGCAGCAGACAATGATTGGTTCCGTTTGGAGTCCAACAAAGAGGGTACAAGGTCAGTATTATTACCAGTCTTCGTTTTAGGAGCTCTTATATTTTCATTAACATCTTGCTACCTTTTCTGTGTAGGTGGTTTGGAAAGTGCTGGTATATTCACGAGCTTCTAAAATATGAATTTGACATGGAGTTTGATGTAAGACATTTTCAATTCACGTACATTACTTTCAACTTAATTTTATGAAAGTCTGGATAATGTATTTAACTTCACCCTGATTTCCAGATTCCAGTTACATATCCTGCCACAGCACCTGAAGTGGCCATTCCTGAGTTAGATGGGAAGACAGCGAAGATGTACAGGTTCGCTTCATGTGTTTATAGCTTTTCACTTTCATCACAATTATGTAATATTGTGTTAAAATGTACTTTTATTGTGAAATGATCTTTCAAAACCATCTTTTGTCATAGAGGTGGAAAAATCTGCCTGACAGACCACTTCAAGCCACTGTGGGCAAGAAATGTCCCAAAGTTTGGTCTGGCTCATCTAATGGCTTTGGGAGTAAGTAAAGTTACATGTCTAAAATGATATATAATGTTATGTCATTCATTTCCTAAACTAATTTGTTTCTTTAAAGGAATTGCATCTCATATTAATAAATAATCTCTGTTCTTTCCAAAGCTTGGACCATGGCTTGCAGTTGAGATTCCAGACCTCATTGCGAAAGGCATAATTGAACATAAAGAACAGCAAAACAGCTGAAAGTAGCCATAGCATCCTTTGCATTTCACTATGTCTTAATGATGCAAACACAAATGAGGTTTTAACATGTTTTGTCAAAATCATGGCTACCTACTCTGTGGTTTCAACTGTATATGTCACATTCGTACGTCACTTTTTTTTTTTTTTTACCGTTCAGGTTAATAATGCCTGTTCAATGGAATGTGTATGTATTCATCAGTAAAGCCTGGTATGTAAATAAATGCGGGACCATTTTAAATTGTGGTCTTGGGGAAACCTCACTAGCATTTAAAATGTTGAAGTTTTATAGCTTGCAAAAAAAAAAAAAAAATCATAGTATGATTTTGCCAAATTATTCACTTTCTCATCTGGAAGTTTTTCTGCTTCCAGCTTTTTAAATAAGAAAAAAATGTGGTGTTGTAGGTTACTGCTCATCCTAATTTACTAGATATTTATTAATCCGATGTGTCTTTTAAATGACAAGGTTCAGTGACAGGAGGTTCCCATTTCCTTCTGGGTGTAATGGTTAATAAAGCAAGATGTAATGATTCCTATAATTAACTCTTACTCCATAATGAAATACTATGTTGCAAATAAATCAAATAAAAGAACAGATATCATTGAGACCCATGAAATATGGCTATAACAAACATTCCTACAGGTTTTGCAATTGAAATCCTCATAACTATTGCATGTGTAATAAGAACAGGAATAGCTCTGATCATCTATTTTCAACCATAATGCACAAAATGGATGCATTTTTTTTAATATTTTTTTTTTAAATAAATTTAAATATAGTATAGACCATTAAATCATAGGCAATCAATATACTTTCAGTTTTGTTTATAAACTCAAATATGGTGCTGAAAAAAAGTGATTGTCAGAGGATGAATGCCAAAGATGATTGTGAGTCCCTGAGAACTATGAGGAAAGTCAAATCTTATATACACAGATAAAACTGGTTTCAGTTCAACTGTAAACATTAATTACATGTCAACAATCCAGCCTAAAACAAGCCTCTGGATGAAGCATCCGTCATGATCAGTTCTGATTAATAGACATCACACTTGTGTTTGATCATAAGGGTGCAGATAGTCTCTCCACATCCCCAACACACCTGTACAGTATGAGCAGGGCCTACTTTTAACTTGCACACTGCACAAGTACCTGAGGTGTTCAAATTTGTTGGAGCCTTTTGGCTTTGAGAAATGAGCTGTTTGAGCTCAGTTAAGATGGTCATGTTGGGAGCAAGAGCAATATCTGTGACCTCGATACGTGCTGGGTCAAAGACACAGTCCTCTTCGAGACCGCTAGGCACAGCTTTCATGCCACAGTTAGGAGGTACCCAGGCCGTGTCATAGCCATGGCTATTCCAGGTCGTCTGCATGGGATGGTTGTCCTTATCAATTTTTTTGATTTTTCCACAGTCGACGCTTAATTTAAGCACTATTCTGTCAGTAGGTTGTGATCTCAGAGGATAGCGCTCTGCTTTCTTCTGGTCACGGCTCACATAAACACCAGGTCCTAGCATTCCATCTGCTGATGGCCTGAACCCATTTGTTATGATCTGACGAGCTTGCTGCACAGAGGTGCCGTGATACATTGTATAGCGTCTGCCTGATTTGGCTTCCTGGTTTGCCCGAAGATGACGATCTTCATCATAGAAAGCCTCCCAGCCAAAGAATTGGATGGATGACATTTTTTTTTTATTTCTCCTGTGGATTAAATGGAATAATAATAATATTAATAAATTCCTTGTCAGTTTGACAGTACCAGCAAAATATCTGGACACATCTTTATTACTATTTTCTATAATTTAGAATACTAATAAAGTCAACCTAAAACTATAAAATAACAAATAAAAGTAAGGTAATGTATGTTAGTTAGAAATACAAATCAATGTTTCAATATAAATCAGTATTATAGCAGTATTATAAGTGACCACCTTGTGCCTAATTTACAAATCATTTGCTTGTATAATAATTGGAATTTCACTTTTTTAAATAAATTAATTGTACGTATCTAAAGCTGTAATGCCAAACATCACAGACATATTCAGAATGAAACATAAATTAAGTTTGGCCAAATCCAAATATTTCACTTCTAATGTAGCCTATTGTCAGTTCTTTGTGTTACTTTGTTGTCAGTCTAAAATTATGTGTAAATATTTCCAATAAACCAATGTCAGCAGTTCCGCAATATAGTTCGTGTAGCCATCAATCGGGTCATCATGGGGTCTATATACGACCCCAATCGACTTTTACTTAATAAAAAAAAGGGCTCCCTTCATCTCAGTGGAATTAGATTTTGTGACTGTTCATACATTATCTATCTATACACACACACACACACACACAAACTGGGCTTGATTCGGTGGTTCTAAAGGTAGCCTATGTAAAAATAAATGTTTATGGGGTCAATATGACGCCACATTGAAATGAATGGGAAATGTGAAAAAAAACTAAATATATTTTCTTCATGTGTCAAAAATAATAATAAAAAAAAAAAAAATAATTCCGGCATAAATCTGAAAATGTTTACACAGAAATGAAGGCCTAGGCTACTAGAGCATAAATGCAATGTATCATAAAAAATATATATATATATTTCATGTGCAAGCTAATGGTGTAGTTGAGGAATTGTGTGGTATATGGATACAAAAGTACTTTATATCTCCAAAAACAGCATTAATGAATAGATGAGAGGTAAACAAAAAAATTGATATATTATTTGTATGATTAAAAATTGATATTTTTGTACAATAACTCAATCAATTGTTGGGGTCGTATAGACCCCGAAGCCCAGAAACAGGAAACGAAGCATTTGAAGGTAAAAACATTGAACTTTACACATTTTATTTTCTCGAAATATTAATCGATCAAGATAGCCCTTTATTATTCTAAAAGGAAAAGACCTACCTTAAAATACTTCACGCAAGTGAACAAAAAATTACATGAAACTCCGAGTCTGAACTTTCTAATTTGGTTATACTCCGGACGGGAAGCTTTCACTTTCAATTATTGTTGAACACCTCTTCCTGTTTTTGCTTGGGGACAGGGTGGAGTGAAAAAAAATTGTCTTTCACTTGCTTACCAAGGGAAGTCAAATGTGGTTCACCATGCATTAGTTTAATACTTGAAAGTGCGGACACTTGTGATGCGTCAATCAAATAGTGTAGACCCGCCTTCTTTTTTATTTATTTATAAAAAAGTATTTCATATTGAACAGAGTGATAAACTTGGTGACCAGCGATGTTGCCATATCCGCTTATTATGAGCGACCTTTTCCCCACAGTTGGTCAATAATTTGATCCAACTACATAATGTCATTAATCACCATATTTTTTTTTCTTTTTTTACGTGTTTCTGCGTTTCAAAACTCCCTCTTCTAACGTACTCTCTACCTAAAAAATACGTATTCACGATTTAAATGACCAATATCTATAGGCTATACCTGAATATATTACAAAATGGGTTGATAAATGGGGAAAAGTGTAGCCTGAATTGTTCGAAGACGTGGCCTCTACAAAATAACTCTATTATTTAAATTCAACTCAATACAATGATCGTGTCCACGTATTTGGCAAGAGGCGATTAAATAAGATTTTACATGTGATGGTTCAATTTAATCACCTATTTTGGTGCGGACCCGCTCATTTTTCTAGTAAGATCTGGCAACACAGCACATGTGCTGTGCTAACGGGAAACTGGAACGTGGCCGGTGCATGAATATTTTGGTTATAAAATTAGAATTTGAACATGTACTCAAGGCTGGCGGTATAGAAATCATTTCGTCATAATATATATATTTTTATTATCTATTGTTGTTGTTTATTCGTGTTTTTTTTTATTGGTTTTTTTTTTTTTTTTTTACCTGGATTGCTCCCAGGACACATAAAATAGTTATTTTTACTACATACTACACGCGCTCGCAGCGTATCTCATAGTAACCGGTGTTCTTGTTTACGGTGGCAGAAGCACCGGTTGTTTTGTTTTCCACTATGCGACATTCCACGGGGAACGAAACTTCACTGCTACTGCTGCTGCTCGCTAGCTAATGACATTGAACCTCTATCTTTCTCAATTACACCGTCTTACGTAAACGGGACTAAAACCTGCTGCTAAAACCACCTCTGGTCTTCAGGTGTTGCGTTAGCTCCCAACCAACGTCATTAAGCTTTGGTATTTTAATTAGATTTCAAGCTGTATCGCGAGAGATGCCAGAGCGTCATGGTGACATGCAGTCTAATGTTAATGCCGCATTGTGTCCTGCCAGCCTCCATGCGCTCAGTTCAAGCTCGATAGTCAACGGGACGCAGTAACGCCTCCTCAAAATGTATCGAAAAGTTTGGTTCTCCTACTAATGTGACAGCTTGCTGAATTGTCTGCTTGGCATTTTCTGGAAATGTCCAAGACACGCGAAGTGCTACTTGTTGGGGAAGGCAACTTCTCTTTCTCAGCAGCTTTGAGCGAGACCGCAGGCGATGAGGTCGGCTTGACCGCCACTTGCTTTCAAAGCGAGAATCAAACATTTAAACACGAGGGAGCCTTGCGAAACGTACAGCGACTCCGTGAGAGAGGTCGGTGATGTGGTTCTTCATCCTGATAATGTTGTCAAGATTGTCTTGTGCACATGCTCTTACGTCGGTGCTTTCTTGCGTCTTTGTTGTCCAGTCTGCATGATTTCTGAAAGATATTTGTTCTATTTGAGTAAACCCAGAGTTTATAATCCGCTAATGTAGACATTTTTAAGTTTACCTATTCTTCCTACATAAGTAACGTTATCATAGCCATGAATTTGCATGCCTGCAGCCAAGTCCATAAATTTATCCAGCCGGTTGCTATGAAACGACTGAGGAGGGTTTAACAAGCCTCCTTGAATTCTGTATGATAATTCCACAGAGGAGAGGCCTTTAATTCATTATAATATTTTCCAACAATTCCCATTGCAGGAAATGCTGTTCTGTTTGAAGTGGACTGCACTTGTCTAAAGGAGCACGAAGCCATCCAGCATCATCTTTTTGACTGTGTTATTTTTAATTTCCCTCACTGTGGGCGTAAAAGTGGCGTAAAGAAGAACCGCATCCTGTTGGTGAAATTTTTTCAAAGGTAAGTGACACACTTGTGGCTAAGGTCTTTATAAGGGTGTTACATAAGATTGACTTCTAGCATTATATAATGTTAATACTGAGGGGATCAAGAGCTTCACATTTCATGTAAAATGGATGGATGTTTTGTGTTTTTTTTATTTTCTAGTGCTGTTGCAGTCCTAAAGGACAATGGGGAAGTGCACGTCACCTTGTGCAATGGGCAAGGCGGCACTCCGTGTGACAGTCCAATGAGAGAATGGCACAATAGTTGGCAGGTGGTTGCCATGGCAGCAGAAGCAGGGCTAATTCTCAGTGAAATCCGTCCCTTTGACTGTGAAACGTATCAAGGTTATAGATGTACTGGTTACAGGTAAACAGCTTTTCACTTGGACAAGTGGACATAGTCCACTAAAATGTGATTTGACATGTAGTCAAGTCAGCTTTATTGATATAGTGCTTTATACAATACTGATTGTTTCAAAGCAGTTTGACAGTGATAACAGGAAAATTATGCACTTTTTTGGTTCCGTTGAAAAGATCGTTAATTATCAAATTAGTTAATGTCACCTATAAAGCAGTTCTGTAAAAAAAATGATATCATCATCCAGCTCAGTTTAGTTCTAGAATAAAGAACTTTTAATATTCCTGTTACAATTATGTAATGGCGTTCAGTTTTAAATTTAATAAATACAATTATTTTGCTAAGGAGTCAAGACAAAGGTTTTCATGTAGAGGGAGGTCTGACCCACATCTTCACTCGGAGTCTCCCGCACACCATGCCTGAGAAACTGAAAATGGAAAAACCCATTGGAAGGAGACTGTTTGTTTTGAGCTTCCGGCAGAGTTGAGTAACTATATGAACAGGTGAGTGGTAACTTGTTGCTTATTGAATAGTATCGAAACTAAGTGTGCGGTTAAACTGAAAAGTTTTCCTATGCATTTTTTTTGTGTGCAGACGATAATGTTGTCAAAACGATCCAACACTAAAAACACTGTTTTATGCATGCCAGGCCAGTAGTTGGCGCTGTCACAAAGAAACACTACACGCCTATACACTGAACAAATAATATGCATGTGCATGACGTCACCATATTCACAAATTCGCGGTTTTCGTTCGTTTGTATGTACGTTCGTTCGTTTATTTATTTATAGTTGTTTATATAGTTATTTTGTAGTTAACACGGAGACGATAATGGTATCGCATTCAACAACTTGAACTTTGAAACCTGTTTTCAAAAGTTTGCATTTTCAGGTCCCAAAACACCATTGTCCTATAAATGAATGCCCAAAACGCAAACAGTCACATTCTTTGTAATAATCTGTAACATTCAGTTATTTATTTTCAGAAGTGACTTATATAATGTTATTAATGTCAAACATGCAGAAATCTGCATGAAAAACAAATCAGTTCAAGCATAGGTGGCAATAGTGGCGCAGATAAGACATACTTCACCATTAACTCATTACCCAACTCATTGAAACATTTTTCCATCATTTATGACGCAGCGCTTTCCCTCCATTGAAACAATTTTCCGTCAATCTGTGTTTTCACTTATATGGTAGGGGGCGCTATTCCACATCTTCTGAAAGAGTACAGAATCTCTGGAACAAAGCACTGGCGAAGAAGCAGAAACAAGTTATAGAGCATTTACATTTAGTCATTAGTCAGACGCTTTTATCCAAAGCGACTTACATCATAGAAGCATTGCGTATGCACATGTAAAATAACGTGATCATCAAACATTGTGAACATCATATACAGTTGTTAACATTTTAAGTGGATCAAAACCTTTCATCAAAGATGAATTTTGAACAATACCTTTGTCTTAGGACAACTTTGAAGAACTTTTTTGATTCACTTCAACTTTGGGGGTGTTGATGGACTGTCTTGTTGTCTGTTCTTTCAATTTGACATTATTACATGTTTAGATATTCAAACAAAATATTAATTTAAAAAATGTTGACGATGGCTGGCAACTTTTTTAACTCGTTAAAATATTTAACTTTTTTTTTTTCTGTCATCCTTTGTATATGATCTCGCTTTCATTTATTCAACTGCTATTAAAGAAAGCGTGATGAGAAATATAAGAAATTAAAAATAAGAAATTAAATTAAATCTGTACTGGCATGCAGTCTGTGGATATTCCTGTCTGTGTGACAGACAAAGAGGACTCATGCTCACAGAAATCTGTTTCAGACATAAAAGTATGCCAAAATGTCTGCTTTGTCAAATATTCTCGTAAGCACAGTCTTAAACTAGTTAAATGAAGTCTTAAATTTAAAAGTGTTAAAGTGACTGTCAGCCTAATAAACGCGCTGCTGTGATGTAATTAAAGGAATAATTCAGTTTGAAATTAATTTTTGATATGTTTTAGCTTACCTCAAGGGCATCCAAGATGTAGGTGTCTTTGTTTCCACAGTAGTTTCAATTTTGATATTTTTCGGTCAAACCGTTGTTGTCTGTCAGTCATATAATGGAGGTTTATGGGGTCCTCCTCAAAGAGCATGCACAGAGTAGTTCAAATTAAACATGATTTACTGACTCGTAAATGTAAGTACACACTGATGGCCTAAGACACGAAACGAGCGGTTTGTGTGAGAAAACGAACAGTATTTATATTGTTTTTACCTCCTGTAACCACAGCCATGTAACCTGGAGGTGATCTCTTGCGCGTGTACGTCACTCATTGTTTACATAGAGATTTCGGAAGTTTTACCTTTTGCTGTGACGATCTAAACATATTTAGATATACAGGAAATCGCAATGGAAGGCGATTTCGATATATCTAAATATGTTTAGTGAAAGATAAAACTTCCGAAATCACTTCCGGCGCTTGCGCAGACCGAAGCGCTCATGCCGTCAGATCAGTTGGACATGGCTGTGGTTACAAGAGGTAAAAACGATGCTCACACAAAATGCTCGTTTCGTGTCTTAGGCCATCAGTGTGTACTTTTATTTACGAGTCATTAAATCATGTTTAATTTGGACTTCTCTGTGCATGCTTTTTGAGGTGGACCCCATAAACCTCCATTATATGACTGACAGACAAAAACGGTTTGACTAAAAAATATCAAAATTGAAAATACTGTGGAAACAAAGACACTACATCTTGAATGCCCTTGAGGTAAGCTAAAACATATCAAAAAGTGAATTATCCCTTTAATGCTAATCAAAGGACAAAAGAAAAAGAGAAAATCACTCACTGCTCTTGAATTTTGTAGCTTTAATAAGGATTAATCTGTTTATGCAGTGGCCTCAAAAGACTATGAACCACTTTTATGTTGCTTTTTGCGAGGGATGTACAAAATAGCTCTATCATGTTGTATTATATTAGATTTTTAATTTATTTATTTATCGGCATTCTTTATTTAGAATATTTCATTTCGCATGTTCATTTATCCTATTTTCACATTTTGATTGCCTTTCCCATCGTTTACAGGCAGTAGGTGTAACTTATTACTAAGTAATAATTACTGTAATTTAATGACTTTTTCATAGAAAAAGTAAAGTAAGGGATTACTTTTTATTTTTCTGTAATTTAATTAGTTCTGATTTAATTGCATTAAATTTAATATAGATTATGGAACAATTCTATACACAATAGAGGAATTAACATCAAAATTTTACATCTAATGTTAAAATGTATGTTTTTAATGTAACCTTCTCCTTTTAAATACTTTATTCAGTTCAAGAATAATTTATGCAACTATACATTTATTTGTAAGAATTAAAAGAGCAGTGTCAGGTCTATCCTTGCATTGTTCAACTGGTCGAGGTTGATATGGGATTAGCAATAAGTATTGTAATACTTTTTAGAGAGATTAATCTAATTACACTGTTGAAGATGTGATTAGTAGCTAGTAATTAATTACTTTTTTAGAGTATCTTACCCAACAATGCAGGTTACAGGTCATAGTTAATCTTTAAAATGGATAACTTATATTAATACAATTTTAACTAATAATTTATAAATGTAATCTTTAGCAAACATTAAAACATTTTTCAAACTGTACATTACAATTTTGTGATTCTTTAAGTTACTAATTTCAATTTGTTATGGAATATTGCAGTATATATTTTCAATGATTTATGTGCACATCATTTTTTTTAATCTTGTGTCTTAATCTTTAATCAAAATGTTATTTTCTTGAAAACCTTTGATGGACTGTGGCGCCCCTTTTTGATTATTTACTGGCTAACTCCCAAGACACTTAAGCTGAGCATTTATTTTATTTTATTCTGTAATACTTTAAGATAGCATTTTTTGTGTGTGTGTCTTTGTCCTGTTGTTATTGTATCGTGTCTTTTTTTTCTTTTTCTTTTTTTTTTAATTGGAAGCTGTATGTTGTTTATTTGAGGGAGGGTATTATTGGGGTTTCAACGGTGGGGAATGATAATTTCATAAATTCAATGTTATTATCTGTTAACTTGATGTTCCAAGCAGAAAAACTAATAAAGAGATTTAAAATAAAAATGTTATTTTCGATTAAAATATAATGTTATTCAATAACAATAGCAAACAACAACAATCCAATCAATTGGGCAAAATCATTTCTTCCGTTTCATGGCTACTTTAATCTATAAAACAATTGTTTTTACATTTTAGGGTTTTATTTTGTGTAGACAAAACAAGATAGGATTAATATTTGTATTTTTGTTTTTGCCATTTATTGGTTTTCAATAACATGAAAATGTTAGTGGCCTGGATGGTTCTTTACAGAAGTCATACAGGTTTGGGACAGCATGAGTGTGAGTAAATAATGACAGAATTTCCTGTTTTGCATGAACTATTCCTTTAAAGGGGCATTTGGCAACTTTTTCAATTTAATAAAACCATTTAGAAATCATTTGAATGGTTCAGTAACCTGTTCTGGAGTGAATGGTGGCTTTCCCCACTCCCCCCAGCGTCCCCAGCGAGAACGAGTGAGAAACACAAACTGCTTTACGACATAATTCTATGATTCTATGTTACTCATTTGGTAGACACAGCTCCACACGATAGAGTTGGCCGGCTCAGATAATAACAGAAGTACATGGAAAGCTGGAGGAAGGCGCTGCAAGTGAGTTTCTTTATGACAGTGTTGTGAAATCTAGCTACGCCGCTCAACTGTAGGGGGAGCTGATGAGAACACATGCCACAACAAAAGTGGAAATCAGCGAAGATAAAACTAGAGTTGGGTAATGAACATTCAAAAACTAGAGGTGACAGCGTAATCATGGCATTTATCATTTATATGCAAACTCATCTGTAAATGGTGACGTTGTCAAGCTAAAATCACAAATTAAAATCTGTTATCAGTCTTGCACTATATTATCCACAAGTTTCCAGGGGGCGCTCCTGTAAAAAATAAAGTGGGTGAAACTTCCGGTAGCGAAGAGGCTAGCTGTTTTTCTGAGAATTATTCTACTATTTAAAGACTCAAATCTTTACGAGAGATGTCGTTATGAAGCTCAGCGACAACATGTGCTGTTCGCGGTTGTATGTATAACCGGACTAAACTAATTCAGTGGCTTAAACGTGATTGTTTTGAATATAAGCTGAAAACGAAATCAGAGTGATCCTGCCAACGACTGTAGTTTCCATCACCTCCCAAAAGACGACGAATCTTCCTGTGTACATTTGTTTAAATTCTTAATATTCTATAAACTCTATCAGCATGTGATTGGCTGTTCTCTACTGATGTTACACCTAAACTCAGGATCAAAGCCTGTGTTGACAGAATACCAAATGTGCCAGTTAATGTATTCAAGCAGCACATTCATTTATAATTTTGAATAAACTACAAAGCACAATGACTCAGACTAAGTGTGTATTTTTTATTTTAATTGTTTGTCAGCTCGCACAACTGCCTGTCACCATGCCTTGATGAGTATTGATTATTAATAATGTTATTATAATAGTCCCAATCAACTACTGCGGAGGGTAAAGGTACTGTTATTTCACTCTTTTTAATTTCGTTGAGGTTGTGTTCCCACATCGTTAGCTAGTTTGGATCGCTATAACTTGAATGACCGTCAACTGTTGAATGAACGAGTGTCAAGCATGTCAAGTCGCGCTTTGTTTACTTTAAACCGGAAGTCGCGCCCACTTTTGACGCAAGGCCTCATGGGGCGTAGGAAACTTGTGGATACAAAAAAAAGATGGGCTGTTCACTTTAAAAACAACAACTGCGATATTTTTGTCAGTATGCTTATGGCTTATGAATTTAAGTGTTTTCATTCATTTACTTGATTCTTGTGTCTCCTGTCAGGAACTTCCTTGGTCAGCAGTCCCATCATCCAGTGAAAACTGTCCAGGAACAGTTACTTCGAGAGCTAAAGTCAGTCTGGCCTGTTTGCAGCATAAATGAGGATTTCCCAGAACTGGTAAGCTGCCTACCAGAAACACCTGAGGCTTGTGACTCCACCCTGACCCAGTCGGAGGTCTACTGGATTAAACCTACCGACACCTATGTATTTGACCAAAGCGAAAATGAGCAAAAGGACTGTGAGTCTATGGATGACCAACAAAGCTTTACTGGCCGCTATGCACTTCGACCGTCTCTGTTGCTGCATGTCCGAGAGATCACCCAGAACGAGGACTTCAGCCCTGGTACGCTTCATGCGGTCAGTGGCCTGGTCTTTCAGAGAGTGCCCATCTCCTTGAGCCGTTCTCCTGCATTCCACCAGCTTCTATTGGTGGGAATGTTCCCTACAGAATCCCGTCCTCTCCAGTGCTTCCAAGATTGTTTGGAGTCGCTTCTCACTTCTTACAGCGTCTCCTTTGAAAAGGCGCGAATAGGCCGAGAGCAGCAAGTGTGGATGAATTCAAAGATGCTTCCCAAGTTTGGCCGGATCGCATCCCTACCCTCTTTGTCTTCAGCCCTCGATGACGGTTTACAGTTAATCGCTGTCTCAATAAACTTGGATCATTTAGCCACTGTGATTTTCGGCATTTCTGACTGGCGCTTGCTTTGGAGTGCCGATCCTCGCTTTCTTAAGCAGTTCGAGGCCAATCGACTTGGACCTTTCACTCCTTTCTCCCTTTACCCACCTAGCTACTCACATGATGTCAGTTTCTGGATGGACCCAGAAATATATGAGGAACTGGACTTCCATGCAGTTGTGCGAGAGGCTTCTTGCGGTTCTGTTAAAAACGTGGCGTTAGTAGATCGCTTCAGACACCCGCACATGGGTCACGCTAGCCTCTGCTACAGGCTGACGTATCAGTCGTCAGATCGCGCCCTCTCACACGGCCAGGTCTTGGGACTACAGAATCAGCTACGGAGACTGTTACCCCTGCGCCTGCAGGTCACGCTGAGGTGAAGAGGTTTAAATGGATGTATAATCTCAGATTTTAATTTTTTTCTTTATTTTAATTTAGTCTTTATTTTGACAGATTTTACTCACCAGTATTTTGACTAACAATTTACTCACCCCCATGTCATCCAAGATATCCATGTCTTTTTCAGGAAAACATTCCAGGATTGGGAACCAATCGGTTTAAGGTCCAAAAGACAGTTTCAGTGCAAACTGTTCAAAGGGCTTTAAACGATTTCAGATGATGAATAAGGGTCTTATCAAGCGAAACGATCTCTCATTTAAAAAAAAAAAAAACAACAAAGTAAGTTTTATAAGCTCAAATGGTCGCCTTGCTCTGTTCTGTGATGTGCGTTCGTGACTCTCCTGTTCGAACTCGTTTATCAAAAATCTTTTTTCGTGTCATTTGGTTCATTCAATGAACGTAATGAACGAGTTGACTCGGGAAAAGATTTGTTCATTTTAATGAACGAATTTGTATAGGAGAGTCACGAACGCGCATCACAGAACAGAGCAAGGCGACCATTTGAGCTTATAAAACTTACTTTGTTATTTTTTTTTTAAAATGAACGATCGTTTCACTTGATAAGGCCCTTATTCATCGTCTGGAATCGTTTAAAGCCCTTTGAACTATTTGCAGTTTGCACTGAAACTGTCTTTTGGACCTTGAACCGTTTAATTCCAAGTAAAGTGCATTATGTGGAGAAAAATCCTGGAATGTTTTCATCAAAAACCTTACTTTCTTTTCGACTGAAGAAAGAATGACATGGATATCTTGGATGACATGGGGGTGAGTAAATTATCAGCAAATGTTTTTTTTTTTTTTAAAGTGAACTACTTATTTCAATTTTTTATGGAAAAATTAAAATATTGCTTACATATTGACATCCAAGAAATGTTTACAAATTTAAGTGGTACTGTTAATTTTCCTTGTTGTTTAATATGAATTAATTTAACATGTTTAGGGATCTCATTTAATTAGGAAACTTGGAGACATAATTATTAATGCACAACTGCAAATCATGTAATCGGATGCATTTTTAAAAAAAAAATGTTCTTTAATATTTTTACAGGTTCTTTGTTGTGTATGTTTACAATATATCTGAAGCTGCATTTGATACTGTGATATTTCTGGAATGTCTATGTGTATGATCATTTGTGACTAAATTGTATTGTTGCTTAAGTGTGTCATTTCTATTCTTCTGGCAGTAGAGTCAACTAAACAGGATCAGAAAAATAATGGCTTGTTGTCAGATTACTTAAAACTACAGTAACCCGCTTGGTCAAACAGTGTTAGCATTAAATACTGTACTATATCGAACAATTATATATAAGGCAATAGGCAATAGTGGATTCAACATAAAAAAATTAACATCTAATGTAAAAATGTATGTTTTAATGTATTCTTCACCTTCAAATACTTTGGTCAGTTCAAGAATCATTTACAAATAATTTAGTAATCTAATTACACTGTTTAAAATGTAATTAGTAGTAATTAATAACTTATGGTTTATTGCCATCTGATATCATTATTGTACCATAATACAATGGTACTAAGTATTAGGCTAATACTGATATTAATCTAATTAATTGTTCAGCTGGCTTAGATAATAGCCAAATGTATTGAATGAGAAAAGGTTTATATTAACTGTGTAATGAAATGTTTGTATATATCGAAAAACTTAGTTGTAGTAAAAACAAGTAAGCTACTTTGTCAATGAAGTCAACGAAAGCATGCTCAATTGGTGTTTGCTTCAAAGTTATGAATTAACATAAACTTTAAAATTAAAATGGAAAAAAAAACTGGTAAAAAACTAATTCAAAATAACAAAACCACTAATAAACATAATAGTTTTTCTATTATACTAATAATGTAATATTGGTAATGCTCGCCATCCGCGTGCTCTCCGTCGACCTGCGCTGCGCGTTCGGCGTAATGATGACGTCACGCGCGGCCAGTAGAAACATGGCGACGAAGAGTCTCCGTCAACGCAACAGACGGGGAAGCAAACAAGATGCCAACAACGTGAACAACTCACCTACCACTGACAGCCGAGCGACAAAAGACGACAAATGTGTTGAGGACAATAACTCTAGTGACCCCCGAAATGAGTAAGTAACCATAAGCCAGTCCAGCTGACGCGCGGTGTAACATTGTGTAGTGTTGACAGGTCGCTAGCTCGCTAACGTCAGGCTGTCTGGATTTGCGATTAATAGGCTACTAAGACAGATGCCAAAGCAAACACATGAAATATTGACTGACTGTCTAAATAACATGACGAGATAGAAATACTAAAATGTATCCAGGCGAATGTGTCCGATGTAACATGACGGTTTTCATTCATTCATTCAATCATTCATTCAAAGGCAGCTCTTCTACCGGTATGTAAACGCTGATCAGCGCTCCACAGAACAAACAAACGCTGAAAAAGAAGTTGTGTATACAATGGTCGTTCTTTTATAATGAATGCTTGTTATTAATGAGCTGGAATACTTAAGTGCCACCTTTTCAGATTTGCCTATTAGTATGTTGTTTGATGCTGTGTAACGTAAATCTCAGGTGCACATCCGCGCATGTCCAATTTCATAATCTTCTTACATAGTCATTAGCAGAACAGGAGGAATAAAATGACACTCCATTGACAGTTTTGTCTATTTGTATATGCGAAAACCTGAAATTTCTCATGCTTACTATATTAATTATGCTTGTGAATGAGTTTACTGTTTTAAATACTAAATAAATGAATGACAACCTTGTGCTCTGTTCCCATATTGCTTATTAGTTTGCTCCCAGATAAGCACATTAGCTCCTATCCCCCGACTCTCCATTACAGGTCATCCAGTAAGGGAGGACAGGTGTGGGCTCCTGAGGGCTCCACAGCCTTCAAGTGCCTGGTTTCAGCCCGCTTCTGTGCTGCGCTGCTCAGTAACATCTCTGACTGTGATGAAACCTACAATTACTGGGAGCCAGTGAGTTACATATTTTCCTAGTTCACATTTTTTTTTTGTTAAGCTCTCAGGATACAGTAAAAAAACCATCAACTCCCTGGGGCTAGTTGATGGTCCTGTTGGCCTGGCACTACGTTCTCATTAAGTCTTCCTATGTGCTTTGTGCTTTGCACACTTTGCTTGCATATATTTAAGAAATATTTTCATGTATATACTGTATATAGACTTATATATAATTTATATTATATAAATATTAATATTTTATATATAAATAATATTTTTTTCTTAAATATACATGCATTTCTACAGCTTATAATCATCTTTGAATTCAGCACAATAATGGTGCAATTTGTTTTATTTTATTTTTAAACCATTTAACATGTATATATATTATAACATGTTTAACATTATGTATTATATTGTGTGTGTGAAAATTATGACACAATGGTGCAAAATGTTATTTGTTTATAATTTTTAACCTATTAAATACTATAACATATTTACATTTAAATGTATTGAATTGTATTTTTTTTTTATGATGTAATGAGAAAATATTTACAGGACAAGTAAAAAGCTAAATACTGGTCTAACTGGGACAGCAGAAAGCGAATCCTTATTGTTGAGCCCTGATCTGTGTCACTGTTGTGTCCCGTGATGCCCTGGAGTATAATTCAACCCATTAGCGACTGTCTGGGTGTAGTTCAGATTCAAGAACCTTTTATTTGTCTTCTCTAGAACGTTGTCATGTCTTTTCCTGATCTAAAAACCTTATGAATGTGCCATTTTACTGAATTTCAACCTCCTTCTGAGAGCTACTCATTTAAGTATATACAAGAAAAGTACCAAACATTCTTAAAACATTCTTTTTTATCTTTCTCTGTTTGCTGGTCAGACTCACTACCTGCTATATGGAACAGGGATGCAGACATGGGAATATTCCCCGGCCTACGCAATTCGTTCCTATGCGTATCTGTGGCTCCATGCCCTTCCTGCCTGCTTTCATGCCAAAATATTACAAACCAACAAGGTAAACTAGTCACCAGTGCCAAACTAGGTACAAGATTGGTTACCAGTTTTGATTCTGTACTTGTAAGCATTTGTAAAGGTGAAGGATATTTCTTTGACCAGTGAGATGGCTAGAATGTAAAAATCAGATCTCAAATCTGAGGAAAATAACCCTGGGAAACCTGTGGTTCTACTTATACAACTCAGTGTAATAATTATTTATTTCTAACGATGAAAAAGTATATTTCTTTTTTTTTTTTTTTTTGTAATTCAACTTTTTTATTGTTCAACAGTCAAAACATCAGAGTACATCACATTATTCAGTAATCACCTTTGCAATTACACACTCCACCACTAGTCCCCATCAGTGGAATACAACCAAAACAAAAGCACATGAAAAATAAACAATTATTTTCTTATTACTGTTTATTTGGAGTGCAATTTTACAGTTGAGTTAATCAACTCTTAAGTCTTTTCAAATTTATTTTTTAAATAGCTTTCAGCTGTAATCTAGAGTTTAACATTAAATTATATTTACAGTAAGCATTTTGCAGACACATTTATTCATAGTAAATAGTATATATTGTTCAGTTGTGGTCAATTTTCTGTACACTTTGCAGAATCTGCTAAATGTTGATTATTTAAAAAAAAAAAAAAAGAGGGATTATAAAAAATGCATGTTATTTTTTTATTTAGTACTGTCCTGAATAAGAATAATTGTTTTAAATACATATAGTCCACAAGATGAAATAATAGATTTACAAAAAAATGTAATGACCACGTTTAAAAGGTAACATACTCTTAATTATTAATACTGTATGTCGGTGTTGCTACCTAGATATCCACAAGTGTTTTTTTTGGTGATGGTTGTCCTGAACAGTTAGACTGAGGGATGCAGACTTTTAATTTGAACATCAGCGTAAATTGTACTTATTTTGTCTTCTAAGAAGCATGTAAGTATCTTCTGTACCTTCTGAAGGGCAGTACTAAATGAACAAATATATTTAAACAAAATAAGATCAGTTTATACATCATCTTCATACAAAAAAACAGTTATGGACCAGCCAGGTAACGTCTCTGTATCAAGAATCAAGCTTATGTAAACTTTTGAATGGGGTCATTTCTTTTTATTAATTCAGCTATTATTATGTCTAGTGTTTTTTTTGTGTTTTTTTTTTTTTTTTTTTTTTTAACAAAATTGTCCAGTCATTATATGCTTTCGTAGACATGTGAAGATGTAGAACTAATCATGTAAACTAATTTGCTGATGTTCCTATTCAGGTCCTTGTGTTTTATTTCCTGCGCTGCATGTTAGCATTTACCTGTTGTGTGTGTGAGCTCTACTTCTACAAGTAAGTGCAGCATACTACTTATGGCACCTCAGTATTGGGCTAAAATAAATGAACTTTACAGTGTGTGACGAAATAAAAGTGGTTTAAAGATCTGATGTCATGGGTCTTACACAGGGCCGTGTGTAAGAAGTTTGGCCTGCATGTGGGACGGCTTCTGCTGGCGTTCCTTGTCCTGAGTGCAGGGATGTTCTGTTCCTCTGCAGGTGAGTCATATTTGTGGCTTATCTGCTTGATCACATGGAATTTAGATATTAGTTGTAACTTAATTTTTTTGACATATTGTGTATATTATATTATATTGAGTTAATGTGTGTGTTTGTGTATGTGTTATATGCAGCTTTCCTCCCCAGTACGTTTTGTATGTACAGTACTGTGGTAGCAATGACTGGCTGGTTCCAGGGACACCCGAGTCTGGCTGTCCTGGGTATTGCAGCGGGGGCCATAGTGGGCTGGCCTTTCTGTGCCCTTCTCGGGTAAGAAATGGCCAACAATTTATATTTTGTATTTCGATAAGCAGGGTCAAAAACCTGCCATGAAACTGTATTTTGCATTACGAATATATAAAAATTAATATTTTGTCCTAATGAGAAGAATTATTTGGCTGATTTAATTTTCTCCACATTTTAGTTTTTGGGGGCTTAAAGTGTTCCTATTATGCTTTTTCAAATAGTAACCTTCATGCAGTGTTTAATATAGCGGTTTGTAAATGTAAAAGGTCTGCAAATGAGAGGAGGGGTTTAGATCTTTCTCTTTGAGAAAGGATGTGATGCTGCAATGTATTTTATGAAAAAATTAAAGTGTTTTTGTCCTTTGATGCATGTAAACTTATTTATGAGGCTCAAACACAATAAGGAACCTTTAAAATAATAAGATGGGAGCATAATAGGATCTTAATCCCATATTATTTCCAGCACATGTATTTTATGTAGGGCTGTGCAAAAATTAATTGCGATTAATCACATCCAAAATAAAACTCTGTGTTTACATAATATATTTGTGTGTGCTGTATATATAAATACCTATGCATGCATCTATACATTTAAGAATTGTTTGCACTTAAATTCTGTACGTATATATAAATATATAATCTATATTATATAAATATAAATATTTTATATATGAATAACACATTTTCTTAAATATATACATGCATGTGTGTGTATTTATATATATAAAATAATTATATACAGCACACACAAATATATTATGTAAACACAGACTTTTATTTTGGATGCGATTAATCGCAATTAATTTTTGCACAGCCCTAATTTAATGTAATCACAACTGAAACCAATTTTCTAACAGATATTATTTTTAACCATAATATTGTCTATATAAACTAATGTTTAAACCTTTGGGCCAGTAAGTTTTTTAAAAAAAAGAAAGAAATTAATACTTAACATTGAATTTATGGAACGTGACAGTAATGTTACAAAATTACTATTTTTAAACGTTTTTCTTTAAAAACGTACTCAGTTACCTAACGTAACCTTGGTTCTCTCTAGAGAGGGAACGAGTATTGCGTACGTTTAGCTTACGCTACAGGTAAAGTGATCTTTTCTTGATATATTAAAGCCAAAAATTATCCTTAATTTTGTATTCTTTGTCAACACTGCAGCAGCCAGCAGACCTAGAGCAGGCTGACTAGTGCGCTCATTGGCTGCTCTGCGGCAACTGCTGCAGTCTACCACTGAGCCTGGCGTGACGTCACGCCCAATGGTGGCGCTTCATGCCCACTACGCATCACAGCCCTCTCAAATGGGTGTGGCTTAGCGTATAAAAGCACGGCTCGGAGGCTGCTTCCCTGGTTTCATCATCTGAAGCGAAAATCGCTTGTGGCCAATTACGCAATACTCGTTCCCTCTCTAGAGAGAACCGAGGTTACGTAACGTCGTTCTTTTGTAAGAGGTTCTCCCGTATTGCGTAAGTTTAGCTTAAGCTACGGGAACCCCTTGTCAACGCCGTACACGCCAAGCATCCACTCTATGAGTCCCAGGGAGTCCGGGGAACACTGAAAAGTGGGAATTCACCGGCCACCCAGTTGGGTCGACACGTATATACATAAGCACCCATGGGAAATGCAAAGCGGCGCCGCCGGGCTGCATGTTGCGTATCAGCCCATATAAATGAAGCTCAGCCAGGAGAGCAGCAGATGTCGTGAATGGAAGTTCCACTGGACCATGCCCACAATGAGGCCATACCTGGAATGAGCCCTGATGCCCAGAGGGCATTGCAGACCTTTTGACTCCGCAGCAACAGCGTCCTCGATCCATCTGGATAGGGACTGTTTCGAGGTGGCGAGGCCCTTGTTTCGCCCACCAAATGAAACGAAAAACTGTTCAGAGCGTCTGAAAGGGGCGGAGAGCATAATGTAAGCTCTCAGTCAGTGCCCTAACGGGACAGAGGAGGCTGTTGCTGCTCTTGCTGTCGGATGCTGGCAGAGCCAACAGAGAAACAATGAACAATGCAAAACATAGTAATAAAGTAATCGTCAAACTGTAGTTTAATCTATTAATTATCCTGCAGTTCTCTAATGAATGAAAATAGTTAGTAATGGTTTCATTTACTCTCAAAAGTCAATATTTACTCACTTTTGGTGAAAAGCCATAAAAATATTCCTGATCCTCCAACTAAGTGAATTTAGGATCTGTTTACTGATTGATTTTGCAGCATACCCATTGCCTTTGACTTGCTGTTGCTGAAGAAGAAGTGGAAAAGTTTTATCACGTGGACTCTGGTGGCGTTGCTGATCTTTCTGGTTGGGAAACTCCTAGATCTTTCTGTCTTTCTGAATTGTTTTTGTGCCCTTTTGATCTGACTTGACATCAGACACTGAGATTTTATCAATAGCAAAATGGCATTTTAAAATAAAAAATATCCAGAATCATTTGATTATACTGACATGTTAACTCTTATCATTGTTATATTTTTGTGTAGGTCCCTGTTGTTGGAATAGACAGCTACTATTATGGCAAGCTAGTGATTGCTCCTCTGAACATAATACTATACAATGTTTTCACTCCTCATGGGCCAGATCTCTATGGTAAGCTTCAAATTATTTGTATCTAGAAATTATTGACTCATCCTTAAAGGTGCTGTATGTAATGGTTATTTTTGGCTGTACTAAAGCATGAAAATACCATAATATGTTTGCCGAGATTTAGGAAACATGCTACGTTCAAATGCTGAATGCTACAGCCAGTTATTCAACTTTGAAATGTTTTTTCAATGTCAGAATGTCTGTTTTTGCATTGTGTGAACCCTGACCACTGCAAATTTACCCAATAGTATTTCGACACCCCGGGTTGCCAGTTGGGAGACAACAGCATATTTCAGCCTTTGAAGCTAGCAAAAAAGTGGGTCAGAGATTCCAGACTTTACCTGACCTGACCTACAAAACCTGAACAATAATAGCATTGCAAAAGTACTGTCTACATTAGCTGATCAACGTACAGTGCAAAGGCCATTGCACACTGAGTACGAAATTTTCGTATGCGTTTTTTCGTGTTCGTCAGCCTAAAAATTCGTCACGCACAGAAACCTTGCACACTGAGTCCGATGCGTATTTATTAAACCTTTGCGGGAAAAAACGCAAAAATACAAAAAATTGATTCGTCAAGCAGTGAGGATGATTTTGTTGTCCTCTCTCTAATTGAAAAGAGAAGAGAAAATATTACGTCCATCCAATCCTGAAATTGCGCAGATGAAGCACTTCCTTATCAATGAGTTGCGAATTTATCCCGAGCGATTCAAAAATTTACCTCAGAGTGTCAGTGGAACAGTTTGATGCTTTGCTTGCAATTCTGGAGCCACATATTAAAAACAAGACCACCAATTTCCGTGAACCAATCGATCCTGAACAGAGACTGGCAGTGTGTCTAAGGTATGGACAGGACACACACATGCACGGCCCGGTGGAAGTGCTGGGCAGACAGAACAGCTGTATAGGCTGTTATACTGTATATTGTGCCCAAATAATACATTATCAAATTTGCTGCTCAATCACACCTTATTCGATCCAAAATTTCAATCTGATCGAAAGGGGAGGTTTATTCCTTTCATAATCCAATCGAGAGAAGAGAACATACTTGATCGAATTGAAAACCGAAACTGAAAGCACTGTGCATATGCGCAATGATGTGCGGAACGAGCTCCATAGAAAGTGAACGAGTTCCCCCCCCCGGCCCTGAATTGTCAAAAAAACTCTCAAATTGCTGGCTGTGGATGCGAAAAACGCAGAAAATCAAACCTGATCCGAATTTTTTTATGATGGACGAAAGTTTCGGAGGCGGTGTGCAAGCGTGAGTGACATACGTAACGTGAGGTCTTTTTTTTTTTTTTTTTTTTTTTTTTTTTAACGTGCGGAAATTTCGTATGCGAATTTCGGACTCAGTGTGCAATGGCCTTAAGGCTCGTCGCTTAAAACTCTTCAATATTTTACATTTTTACTGCAGTACTCATTTCGACCACTAGCTATCAATATTACATACTGCACCTTTAAAAAAACAAGAATAGTTTACAGTAACATGATAATTCTTCTTAGTGCCGTCAGATGGCATCAGTCATCAACAGTTAAACCTTATTGCTGTGGTTTTTTTTCTCTTACAGGCACAGAGCCCTGGCATTACTACTTTGTAAATGGTTTTCTTAATTTCAACATTGTGTTTTTGTTGGCCCTGTTTTCTCTTCCTCTCACGGCGCTTATGGAGGCACTGCTTCAAAGATTCAATGGTAAGAAAGAATAATGTGTCTTTGACTTGTTTTTTGTTGTTTTCTTCATTTAAGTCCTTAAGTTGCCAACTAAAGCTCCAACAAAATAATTGTGACATGTTGGTGGCGTACTGGGCATTCTGTTAATCTCATGTTTCTTATTGTATAATTTGCAGTTCAGAACCTCGGCCGGCCGTACTGGTTAACACTGTCTCCAATGTACCTATGGATGCTGGTGTTCTTTACTCGTCCACATAAAGAGGAGCGCTTTCTGTTTCCCATCTACCCTCTCATCTGTCTGTGTGGGGCGGTGGCACTGTCCTCGCTGCAGGTTAGAATTGCTTCTGCATGAAACAGAAGTCTTCCCTGTTGTGACGTATATCCCAGTGAAACAGCTTCTCGAACAAAAAAATGTAGGGCGGGGCTTGATTTTGTCATTGGAATGTGATTGGATCATTGGTTGCTTGCTATTGCTGTTATCTTGTACCTTGTATCTTGGATCTTGTACCTTTATCTTGTATCTTGTAAACACATCATCAGAGATGTTGTTGCAAGAGTTATTTTGATAAATCATTCATAATAGATTAAAATAAGGATTATCAATTTTTATTTCATAGTGACTAATTATATGGTACTGAATGGTTTGTATGATTTGTATACTGAACAAAAATAGTCTTTTAGTGAAATATTATTACATTTTAAAATTATTCTTTACTATTTTAATATATTTCAAAATGTAATCTATTCCTGTGATGCAAAGCTGTATTTTCAGAATCATTACTTCATTCTTCAATGTCACATGATCCTTCAGAAATCAGTCTAATATGCTGATTTGGTGCTCAAGAATTATTTTTTTTTAAATGTATTTATTTATTTGACAGGGACAGTGTAAATTAATTAGCATTACTGCAAATGTACTAGAATTAGCCAAAAGGCTATTTTTCATCCATTGTCCCTGGACAGATGTTAATATTGTCTACCTTAAAAAAAAAACAGCAGTTAAAACTTTACAAGGAAATTACAACATATAAAAACAATAAAACAATATAAATCGCTAAATCCTTTAGGTAAATACAGTGTACAAATTCATTATATTATCAACATTTTGGCAAAATATAAATGTTGAAAACAGTTACTCAACAAGGACACAGATGGCAGCACGATCAGGTCAGGAGAAATTATATGCTTATTAGTGCTGACATGACTGGTGTAATATGAGCCAATATAATCATCAGTTGTGCTGCTTAATATCTTTGCGAAAACCGTGATAGTTTTTTTTTTTTGGTAACATTTATAAACTTTTCTTTACTGTAACTTTTGATCAATTTAATCCATCCTTGTTGAATGGCAAATATTAATTTGTACATTAAATATTAAAACTGCTTTCAAACTTTTGAACAGTAGTGTGCATGAAACTTGAAGATTCTTTTAAAGAATATCTTTGTATTTGCATTAGCACATGTCCAAAAACTACAGAGAACTGCACATCTTTATTAGCATATTTCCCCGGCGTTATGTAAATTAGTTTGCTGGTAAACCTGCATGGAATTTGAATGCAATACTTACTTACAGTTATTCTCCCTTTTAAACAGTTTTCTGTCTATTTTATTCATATAGAAGTGCTATCACTTCATATTCCAGCGCTATCGTCTGGAGCACTACACCATCTCCTCCAACTGGCTGGCTCTCGGCTCTGTGATGCTGTTTGGAGTGCTCTCACTGTCCCGATCTGTGGCCCTTTTCAGAGGTAAGGACAAGTCATATACATGTTGAGAGAGATTTGGGCCAATTCTAATCGAAATATGCCCCTAAAGGTAGGGTAATAAATCTAGCTGATGAGGTTAATAAACAAAATGATAAAAAAATTTACCTATTTACCTTGTGCAGAACAATACTCCATTTGTGATGTCTCTCTCACTTGGGGTTGTTGTGTGTGTTAAGGTTATCATGCTCCGCTGGATTTGTATCCAGAGTTTCATCGCATTGCTAAAGACCCTGCAATCCACACTGTCCCAGAGGGAAGACTAGTCAATGTTTGTGTGGGGAAAGAGTGGTATCGCTTCCCCAGCAGTTTTCTCCTGCCCAACAAGTGAGTTTGAGTTCTGATGAAACTCTTAAAAACTGTACATAAATATATACTACTGTTTAAAAGTTTGGAGTCATTAAGATTTAAATGAATACTTTTATACAGCAAGATATATAATGTTATATAATAATGTTACAAAATATTTCTATTTCAAATAAATGCTTTTCTCTTCAACTTCAACATTGTTAATAAATAAGCATATTTGAACTAACTCTAAAGGATCATGTGACACAGAAGACTGGAGTAATGATGCTGAAAATTCAGCTTTGCCAGTACGGGAATAAATGACATTTTAAAGGGGTCATGAACTGGCTTTTTTAAAGTCCCTGTAAAGTCAATTCTACAAAAAAGTTCTTAACACATTATAAATGTTACATATGTATTGCTAAAACATATTACAGAGTCTGTGAACTGTGAAGTACTGAAATGTGGAGTTAGACCGTTAAACAGTTTTTCACCATTGCAATTTTACGGATTAATTGGGCGGGGCTAAAACAGGGCTCCGTGACGCACTGGAACCCATGAGCTGCTGGACACCCCCCTATTTGATGACGCACTGAGTCTGATCTCCCTCTCTCCACACACACTCCCCGAGCACATTCGCATTCACCGTTCAATCGCGAGTGACTGTCAGTACTATTAGTTACTACAGCTGAGCCTACAGTTTTCTAGCTAGCTATGCCTTCGTCACGGACTTGCATGGGCTACTACCTGGATGCGATCATGTAAAAAACAGATCGGTATCTTCATTTAAATTCCCTTAAAAACGATCGCATCAAGAAGAGGTTTTTAGAGAGCCTAACGTTACCTTGATGAAGAGCTGATCACCGCCAACACCCGCCTCTGTAGTGATCATTTTACACTGGATCTTTTTATAAACTTTCCTCAGAGACAACTTGGATTCACTGATAATCCGCTGTTACTGGTGAACGGGGCCGAAAAGACGATCTCCCGCCTCAGCTTTCATCCTCCCGTCTCCAAAAGCTAATCAGCTAATATCACCGTCGACAGCTTTCCCGTGAGTGGGCGTGGTTTCAGCGCAGCCAGCGAACACGCCCCCAGCGTTAGAGAGCAGAGAATCTGCTCATTTTTTCATAGCTTATTTTATGTATTTCCCGACTTTTTTTATCATTCAAATTTGGCTGGGTGGCTAATTACACATTTTTCTGTGGAGTGACAAACTCAGAACACATACTTAATTTTGACTTTACAGGGACTTTAAATTGTATTATATTGTTGTCTGAGGTCAACTTATGACGTCCGCTTGGTTTTTGCATTCAAAAACATCAAAATGAATAAGTAATAGGCTATTTTCTACCCTAGTTTTGAGCCTAACTGAATAACGCTGGGTTTTTATGGGCGTCTCGCACTGAAGACTTGGAAGTAAACGCCCACTGCTGTGAGTGGATAACAGTTTTGCATATTATAATGAGTTTCAACTCACCCGTCGATGCACGTGGGGGAAATTGTTTTGAAAACGTCCAATGTTGGCAACCGGAATGATTCGCCCATATATGTTCGACCCAGAGTCTGTGTGTTGCACAATTTCCGTCAGATCCAATATAGACGGCACAGCACCTTTCTTTACTCTTAATCGGTCTGCAAATCCAGTCTTGTTTACAAAACAATCCTCAATGAAATGAAGCGAACAGACGGACAATGTTTTACCTCATCAGCTGGAACATCATTAAAAATTTTACATGCTAATTGCCTATTAGAATCCAGAGGAAGCTTATTCAGCGACCGTCTTCTTCCACAAACAGGCACTGCACAATATTTTGCATTGCTCGCTCGGTAGCTTGATCCGGTTTGTCATCATGAAGTAGGCCTATGTTATTTAGCTATGCAGGTACTGCACGAATCGGTGGGCGGGGCTAAACCGGCCGTGTTGAAGTAGGTGTTGATCTTCTTCTGCAGGGGTGGTGTTTTATCCTCGTTGACGTCATAGTTCCCCACTTTTAAAAATGAGTCGTTTGGTGGGGCTGGTGTCAATAAAAGCTTTTATTGGACTAACAAGGACATTTCAGTTCTGAAACTTACAGGATATTCTTGTAATATGATGACCTCTTAGATGTCAAAAGCTCAAGGAAAATTTGATTTCTCAGTTCATCACCACTTTAAAGTATATTGTGATATATGTAACAGGTATCTTAAATTCTAATTATATTTCACAATATTAGTTTTTACCTATATTTTTAAATAAATGCAGCCTTGGTGAGCACAAGAAACTTCTTTCAAAAACATTCAAAAATCTTATGAACCCCAAACTTTTGAATGGTAGTACATTTCTGTGATATATACTAACTATATCTTATTCATTTCCAGTTGGCACTTACAGTTCATCCAGTCAGAGTTCAGGGGTCAGCTACCTAAGCCATATGCCATGGGTCCTGATGCCACCTGGATACTTCCATCAGACATGAATGATCAGAATCTTGAGGAGACGTCTCGATATGTGAGTGACCTAACATACACTTGGGACTTCAATTTTGTTTTTTTTTATTCAATCTCTTTTCTGTCTAATATGTTAAAATGAAAAATGTTTCTTGTCATCTTAAATTCTGTTAAATTATAACATTTTCAATTTAAAATAGTTAAAAAACCTGTAAAGTAAACATTTGTTAAAAAAAGTAGTTTGCATTATTGGATATTGTTTTCAGTCATTTAACATTTCTATAATGAAACGGTTGTCAAATATTTAGCTACTTGCATCTTATCATGCACTCGCCACGTTGGAATTGGCTCTGATCTTCTGTGATCAGTGTGGACTGCTTTCTTTGATTTGATTGGTCATTGCAATCATTTTGAAATTGAGGAGCGTTGTTAGACCACTGAGGCAAACAAGCCTAAAAATGAAACTTAAAACACTTTTTGTCCCCCTCAGTGTCTATGGTGGTTACACAGCCCTGCTCTATACTGAGTTTGAATGCCATTTTACTTCGGAAAATCAATTATTCAGCTCTATACACCCCTTTTTATATAGTGTTTATAAATGCATGCACAAATTAAAGTCAGTGTCACTTATTTACAACCTTGTCTCTGCATATATCAGTGTTGTAGCTGAATGTGAAGTACATATGTCATTTTCCATGTTCTCTGGCTCTCAGGTAGAACTGAAGCAGTGTCATTACCTGGTGGATCTGGCAACAGAAACAGAGGCCCCTCTTGAACCACGATACGCCACTAACAAAGACGAGTGGAGCATTGTTGCCGACAAGCCTTTTCTAGACACTACCAGGCAAGTCTTTAGTGGAGGAGTATATGGGTATTTTTCAAAACGAGTGGAAATTTGTTAACATACAAGAGACACTTGTGGGTAATTCATTCAGAGTAAATTAATTCTGCTCTAAAGAGTCATTGAAAATTGTAGGCTGTGTGCTTATCCACTAGAGGGCCTGCTTGTCCTTGTAAAGATACTTATGACATCATTCTCAAACACTCATAATGAATCGTTGTGACACAGGGTGTCTTATCATTCCTGAAAGAGATTATCCTTGACCCAATTTATCAGTAATGAGCTCTGTGTGTCTTTATTGCCCAGTTCATGATGGCGAAATAAATGTAGAAATGGTCAAGAGAGTGGCACTATTTTGTGTATATTTCATCCTTCTCGTGATCCCCTTTTCGTGTGTCTCCCACACAGGTCCAACAGACTCCTCAGGGCCTTTTTTATCCCGTTTCTGTCTGAGCAATACACGACCTACAGCAGATATGTCATCCTCAAACCAAAACGACTCAAAAACGCCCGGAAAAGAACGCAAGCCTGACCTGCCTTTCCTGCTATTTTTTTCATAATCTCACCCCTCCATAAGTCCTGTCTCTTGCTGTGCTTTATCAGTTGGTCCCAAGATGCTCCTCCACAACTCTTTCTGGCACACGTGGGATTGTTCTTGTGCGTTTGTGCGAATGAATGAATGGAATGAATGTATGTCAAGAGTTTGTTTGAGCAACTTCATCGAGTCATGCAGTGTCAGCCTGTATGTAGACATCAGCGCCGCTGCCCATCCTGTGGACTGTTTCAGCACAGAGCATGAATGCCTTACCCATCTTCCCCGATCATCTCCGCTCCATTCCATGCCTTCTGTTCATTCATTCCTGCGTGTGCTTCTCTGCATCTCTTTTTAGATGACCCTTTAAGGACTACAGTCCGTCATCCGTTATCCTTGATCTGGGACAATGAACTGTACTCCATGAATGCAGACCCAAACCAGATCTCATGTGTCCAGAGATATGAACTGCTGTTCATTTGTCCTGTTTGAGGCCAGCCTCAGAACCTCAGGATGAAAGTTGCACCAAGAACTGAAGTTTTTCTTCAGTTCCATCGTCTGGAAAAGTGGACATTGACTGTGAGGTCAGACTGCAGACCAGAACGATTGAGTGTTTACATTCCAAATAATGTTTGTCATCTGAATCATATCAGTGTTAACTGTGATTGAGTCAAATAAAACAAGGCTATCTTAATGTGTGACCGTTTCAGAGAGGTAATTTCTGGAATGGATGCATTAATATCGGTTGTCTTTGTGAACTTCAGGGTTTTCCTGGTTATTAAAAACCTGGAATTGTTATTTCCTAGCCTGAAAAAGTCATTCAATTATGTAAAATCGTAAAAAAAAATAAAGTTCTTCTCTGTTCCAAACAAGTAAATACATTAAAAAATAGAGATTTTCTTCTAAATTTCATGTTCAATTAAAAAAATTTAAGTTGCTTTTTTCATGGTTCTGCTCTTCTCCAAAAATATACAATAATTATTATTTATTAATTTATTAATATACAATAAGTATTATTTATAAAATATTTTTCAAAACAATTTATTACATATTTAAAATCATTTTTTTCTAATTAAAATAAAAAATATATATTATTTTATGTATAAAAATGTATATATTATCACATTTTCTATCTAATTTTAAATATATTTTGAAAAATGTCCTAGTTGTGCTTCGCTGTAAAAATACAAAATATTTTACTTATACAAATATATTTTTTCTTAAAATAACCAAATAGTTCAATAATATTAAATATTATGTAAAAATAAGTTGTTTATATTTAAACTTTTTTAGTAAAAATATAAAATATATGAAATATAAAAGTTTAAGCAAACTAAATTAATTAAAAGTCCCCTAATGGACAATTAAAAATTCACTCCACGCAGTCTTAATAAAAAACTTCAAAAGTGTCAAATTCAAGGTCAGATTTTGAAAAAAAAAATATATATATATATATATATATATATATATTTATTTATTATTTAAAAAAAATGAAAATTGTCATTTTACTCACCCTCAAGTTGTTTCAAAGCCATATGAATTTCTTCTACTGAACACAAAAGAAGATATTTTGAAGAATATGGGTAACCAAACAGTTGATGGACCCCACTGACTTCCAGTATTTTTTTCCAAACTATATATGGAAGTCATTAGGGCTCATTAACTCTGGTTGTCCATATTCTTCAAAACATCTTATTTTGTGTTCAGCAGAAGAAAGAAATTCATATGGGTTTGGAACAACTTGAGGGTGAGTAAAATTACATAATTTTCATTTTTGGGTGAACGTTAAGTAAGAGAGTTTGCTCGCATTTGTAAGATGTTTTTGAGTTAAGTGCTGCAGTTCCATAGAGACTCATTTCCAGTATGTGCCATTGTTGGTTCTGTAGAGAGAACATATGTACGCTGTGGTGAATCGATTGTGGTGGTGGGTGTGTGTGTAAACATGCTGAGGGCAATGAATGTGTGGCTCTTGGGATTATTAAACTGTCTACACTGACGACATGTTAAGCCCCACAACACTACAGGGAACTCTGATCCTTTTTAAATCCTTGCGTTGACGCTACACCATGACGCAGAACCCCCTTTGAATCATAGCTGAGACATAGTTTTCCAGGCACTGTTCTATGCTTCATAGTTCAAATGTAATTTACAGTTAAGTGGGGCAATGATCCAGAATTTTAAGTGTATGCTCTTTAAGGAGGTTGTATAGTTTTCTATTTATTTTAATGCCATTATACTGATGTGATGCCTGAAGTAAAACGGTTTGGGGTGTAAAGAAATCTAGTATAACAATATTCAAGGCTTCCTACAGTCTTAAAAAAATCTGTCAAAAAAGAAATTTTGTTGTCCACGCCTGGAAAAGTCTGAATAATACTTATAATAAGGGTCTTATTATGCTTTTTCACTTTTTCAGCTTTAGTTAGTGTGTAATGTTGCTGTTTGAGATTAAAAAAAAGATGCTGCTAATTTTGATTAAAAATTTTTGTAATTTTTAAAAAGTTCACGAAACTAAAAAAAAACATACCTTCCCCGACTTCCTAGGTTGTCTACTGATTTTTAGGTGAAGGGTTTGGGACGGTTTTGGCGGGAAAATCCAAAGGATGTGATGGTTACATGTGGACCTGAACGTCTGTTAAGATATGAAATGAATGCTTACAATATTTACATTCAGGATAATGCCGAAAGAGCTGTTCTTTTCCTTTCACACAGCTCGTTGATCCCGGGAAATTGCCAGAACGCCTTCTGTGTGAACGCAAACACGACCCAGTATTGATGCTGGGTTGGGGACCTAGTAACATTGCCATGTTCAGTCCCGGAACGCGCGCTGTGTGAACAAAAGGCCCTAAATCAATGCCGTGTCGTAATGACGACGCTGAAGCCAGGATCGAAAGGATCGCCAGCGTTTATGATCAAATCGGAGAAAAACACTGCACTTAGCGTGGTTTCGCAGACTTAAGACACTGCTGAGACATTACGTCACATCAATGTTACGTGTCAAACCGGGATTTTTATGGGTTGTGTACTCTCTGATTCCCAGGGGTGGTAAAGTACTCAAAAGTTATACTTGAGTAAAAGTATAAATACCTAAATAAATAATTACTCCAGTAAAAGTAGAAAGTCCTCCATTCAAACACTTGAATGAACACTTGACTCCATTCACTTGAGTAAAAGTACAAAAGTATCCGATCCGAAAAGTACTTAAGTACCGAAAGTAAAAAGTAAATATTCAAATAAACTGTAAATATCAATAATTAAGCAGTTGTCAATTGTTTTGGGAGTGATATGCAATGTTTTATTTGAGCAAATGATAAGATTAGATACTGCAATTAAGAATATCTTAGCTAGCTGTTTATAAGGCATTTTGTTAGCTAGCTGTTTCAATATGAAATCACTTGGCTAACAGTAACATTAAAGCAACACTAAAGAACTTTTCCTCTGTGGTCGCCCTACAGGTTGGAAGCGGCATAGTCCGTTACCGCTGTTGTAAATAATTTAGCCTACCGCAGCCTACTGTCGCGCACTGTTTATCCACTGTGTATCCAGAACCGGCTTTAGAGTGAACGTTGTCCAATTGTAACGCTTGCTGTAAAGTCAGATTTGTAGTTTTCTCATGTCTCATTAGAACTACAGAAACACGACCCGATCTGGCAAACTTATATAATGTCATTCTAGCAGATATAGGACCAAAGTGCCTTTCACCCTGTTACGACTTGATGAACCACTGAAACGATTTTGGAAACATTATTTTAAGGTAAAAAAAATCTTCTTTAGTGCTCCTTTAACGTTAACTCACCTCAATGTGTTTTCTCAGATTTGAGGGTGAAGTTTTGAATGCTGAAATTTCATTCACCCGTGGCAGGCAAAGACAACATTTCAGCCGATATAAATCTCCCTTGACTTCAGGGAGAATTCGAACATATTATTATTGATTATGGCCATGGGTGATCCCTGTCGGAAATCTTGGAACACACCAAGCCGACGCCGACGAACTAGCGCTGATGAAAGCCGACTGTGTTGTTGCCTCTCGTTCGCTCTCGTCGGGGTAAAAAGCTGCACTTGAACACACTGATGACTACAGGCAAGAGGACTGAGAGGACATCAGCTAATGTCCGTTCTGCGCCTGCGTGCAATGACCCAACTGTCTATTTCTGCAGATATATTAGTCTATATTCGTCATTCAAAAAGGATAACCGACGCTGCCGGCGGCAGATAGACACACTGTAGTGTAAACAAAGCAGCGCGTGCTTACCGTTTTGAATATCAATCCTGCTAAACGCTTTCTTTATTCCACTCCGCTCATGTTAATATTGAAATATTCGCCAACGAACACTCAGGTAAGAAGACGTAACATATGAACAGCCTTCTATCTTTACCGTTTTGACCTCTTTGGTTGCTGTTTTGCTTTTATTCTCGTGCACTGACTCTTTCACTAAGCTGAACAGCCAATCAGATTTCTCTCTTTCCCCGTCTGCCCGAATCGGGCGAAACAAAGCTGACGATGACTATTTTCAGCCGACGGCACAGAACCGTGCAAAACACACCGAGGAAACTTAGTCGGCCGACCGTCGGCTTGGTGTGTTCCGGGCTTAACAGATTCATCTAAACATCGCTCTCAGAAGCAGCGTTGAGATGTTCGCTGCAAAAGTATTTTCCACTTTTTATTTCTAACATGAAGAATGTAAAAGAACTTTGCCATGACTATATTGGGGCCTTGAATCTCGTTCAGTCTCTTGTACGTTTGCATGAGCGATACGTTTCTGGCTGCAGTTCTCTAAATAGCCACCGGTGTCGCTATAACAAGAGTTTCTGTAATTCTACAACATTCATTTTTACATTACATATAGATTTATAATATTATGAAAGTCAGATTTAATTTCATTCATTTAATATTTTTGGTAATTAATGGTAATTAGTGAATGTTTGTTTAAAATACCATCAAATGTATGGCTTATTTGATCTATATTAGTTTGGGCACTGGCATAAACACATCTGTCCCACTCATTATGTGTCAAGTCCACATTTAGGTCAGTTATCCACTGTCTGCAAGGCCTCAGATATGATGAAAGCAGGTAAGTGTATTGGCCTGACCATTTGCTTCTCCATCCCGGCAGGATCAGCCACCTGTCGCTGCTGTCTTTCGGCAGACTAGGCGGCAAAACCAGGAATTACTCAGCCTTTTAAAACCGTAAGCTGGTTTATGCTCTGTGGCTCTGCCCTTGCTCATAAAAATGCTATTTTGAGAAGCATAAGATTGTTGCTTGAAAATGCTTCATGCGTCCAGGGCTCCAAATTGATGTCATGTCATGGTGATGGTGATCTGAGTTCCCTTTCCAAACCCGCACAACAACAAAAGAAACTATAAGCTTGATCTCAAGTCACCTTAATAGGGTGAGCTGGATCAATGCTTATGAAGATGAACAGGTTCCTTTTCTAAACACAAACTAACAAAAGCAGGCCCAGTATGAATAATGGATGCCAGTGTGTTTTAATTGAACACAAATTAGCAACTGAATGCGGAGCAGATGTTACAGACACAGGCCCATTTAATCAAACAAGACATTTTTCTGCGCATATTAAATAACCATTTTCTCAGTTCTCATGACCCTATTGCTTCTGCAATGGGTTTGATTGTCTTATTGTTTATTTGGCGATCGAGTTTTTAAATGATGCTCGCAAATTTGCTATCTATAATTGATGTGATATGATGTTTTGTTGTTTGTGGTGTAACTAACAGGTTGGTAATACAACTATATGTTGGAGCAATAAACATTCTAAACGGCTCTCACCATATTGCTCTTGGAAATGTGATTAATTTTCATCCAAGTTTATGCACAACTGTATAAATTAGTCTGATTATGAGAAACATTGTTATTTTATTGGCATACTGTTATAGTTTTTGTTAATATTTGGATTTAGATTTTATTTTCTGTTTTCATTTCAAGTTAGTGAAATTAAGTTTTAGTAATTTTGCTGTTTGTTTGTTTAATATGTCTAAATTAAGTTTGAGTTAAGTTAAGCACTTCCACTTTGAAAATGAGAAATGTTTCATTGGCAACTATAAAATAAAATAAGTATTTTTACATTTTGTTTTATTAGTTAATGTTGTTTTAATGGTTTTATTTTTATATAAAAATAAAACAAGAAAGGTCTAGAAAAGAAAGGTTAAGTTTTGTGAAGTGCATTGTGGGATACTGTATTCCTACAGTGGCACTGTTATGTGACAAAATAAGTATGTCCAAATTCACAGTACTCATAAAAGAGTAACACTAACTTCCTGTGAGATTCAGAAGTGTGCAAACGATGGACATTTTACAGTCCGGCGAGGCCATGTGAGAAGATTTGTGAATGGCAGTGAAGTGATGCAACTGATGCTGGTAGGTCATGTGATAATGCTAACATGGTGAACGTAGTATACGGATTACTTTCACACTTTTTTAGTGGTCACACAGTAACTTATTAAAAATACCTACTCAAGAGAGTATGTGATTTTGGAAGCAGCCTGAATGCTTTGGCAAAATGTAAAGTATCATCTAGGTATTCTATGCGCATACAATGTGGATAATGACTGCAAACACTGCATTGGGGGAGAATAGTAAAAGCATAGTAGCCTATGCTATTTCATTATATGAAACAAACAAAAAGGATGATTAATGCTTCTTCAATATGATTTTCAACAATATTTGTGTAAATAAAATGGCCAAAACACAAGTCATGTAAATATAAAGGAAGTTTAAAGGTATATTCCTGGGACAGAAATTTAGTCATTTGTCCCCAAATGTATATGCTTTTGATATACTATAGCCAGAAATGTGTAGCTTAAGTTAACATAAAAAAATAATAGCCATTTCAGCAGATGGCCCATCAATCATTCTGAATTACTTGTGGAATATTTAATAAGAATTTTTGTATTATTCATCTTTCAGCAAATCATCTTGGCAATAGTAAAAGCATATTTACCAACCGCGATTTAAAATCTGAAGAATAACAAGAACACTGGAGTGCGCGCATTTCAAGCTCGATCCCGAGTTCGTGGGAAACCCCTTTGGAGAAACCCCGTAGCAGGCCAGGAACCATAGACAGGAACTAGCTAAACAACGTTTAGCATCCAAGATGGCGGGAGCAGACAGCGACGACTCTCTTTACCCTATTGCTGTGTTAATTGACGAATTAAGAAATGAAGATGTTCAGGTAAACAAAATACGTAGATTTACAACAATTTCTAATTTTAAAAATATTCTAGAACGCGTAACGTTACGTCTGACTTGACACGAATAGCGAAGCAACCGGTAAGATGGGCCTGTCCTAGTTTAGCTTACTGGCTAGTAACGAGAAGATAATTCAGGAATTAAGACACTACAATATTATATATCAAATTGACTGACACCTAAAGCCACCCGTATGTCATTTAGCACAACCAAATGTATTATTTAATCTGTGTAAAATGACCCAGTTTCGTTTGTAAATAAAGAGTGACGCAGAAAAGTTTGTGTGATTGCTAATATGGCTAGCTGTTCTGTGATTTACCTGTTATGTCACGGACTAACGTTAGCTTACTAGAGAAGAATCCCATCATTTTAGTACAGGACATTTCAAAGCACGGTATTTTAGAGGGTAGAGAATAGTAACGTAATTAACTTAAGTCTGACGCGACTGTTGAATTGGTTGGCATTTAAACACATTCACAGTTTGTTATTTTCTAGAGACGATAACTAATTCAGTAAGTAAAACACTACATGATGATATATCAAACGTTGTAGTATTAATTAAATGTGGAATATATATTATACATTTTGTGCATAATGTTAAAATACTTTAAAGTAACGTTACTGATTTTCAGTTAACGTCACCAATAGGTTAGCTAATTTCCTTGTATTGTAAAGATACAGTACCGTAATCAAGTAAGAAATTAACAAGTTTATTGTTTTTGGTCTCAGTGTCATTTAGTCTGTCATCTATCAAGCCATCATTTTAGAGAAGCATTGACCAGTAGTTTGTTTGGTCCCTAAGCAGGTCAGCTGTTTCACCATCAAATATATTTAGACTATCATCTTACTGGTTTCTGGTCTTTTTTTTCTACTTCTAGTTACGATTAAACAGTATTAAGAAACTGTCAACCATCGCCTTAGCTTTGGGGGTCGAAAGGACACGCACTGAACTTCTACCTTTCCTCACAGGTAAGGTTTTTTTAATGACTGCTGTTTTATTTCCTTGTCAAACATTACTATAACGTTTTTATTTCAGGTATTGTAAACTATGTCACTCATGGATGCCTCTTGTACATAACTTTCAATTTCTTGTTTTCTGATTAATCAGATACCATCTATGATGAGGATGAAGTTCTGCTTGCCCTTGCTGAACAACTGGGGAACTTCACCCTGCTGGTTGGAGGCCCTGAATATGTGCACTGTCTCCTTGTAAGCTTTGACTTAGGAAATTGACTCGATAAAATAATTTAACTGTGATGAACTAGATTTAAATTTGTTTGCCTGTGACTTTTCTTACTTGTGTCTTGTTTTTTTTTTTCAGCCCCCTTTGGAGAGTCTGGCTACAGTTGAAGAGACCGTGGTGCGAGACAAGGCAGTGGAGTCCCTGCGGAAGATCTCCCATGAGCACTCTCCAGTGGACCTGGAAGTGCACTTTGAGCCTCTGGTAAAGCGTTTGGCCAGTGGTGACTGGTTCACGTCCCGTACCTCTGCCTGTGGTCTCTTCAGTGTCTGCTACCCACGAGTTTCCAGTACAGTCAAAGCTGAGATCCGCCAGTAAGTTCAACATATTTGTGAGGAGTGTTTTAATCCTACTTTTTTTCAATTTGGACACATTGATCTCGTTAATTCAGGATTGTTCACACAAAGAGCATACTGAACAAAAAAACACTCAAAACAATTTGACAATACAGATTATGCTTATGCTGGGTCCACACTGCACGGTTTTCGGTCGGATTTTCACTTGCCAATAGTTTTGTGGAAATTGCTGACAAATGTTCGAAATCTGAGACGATTTAGTGTTTGTTCACGCGAGTGGCAGTCACGTTGTGGGGCTTAAGGCCAATTTATACTTCTGCGTCGAGGGTACGCCGTAGTGTACGGCGTTGGCTACGCACGTAGGCGACGCCGTTGTGAGCATTTATACTTCTGCGTTCAGGTCTTGGTTGCTCTGCAGTACTGCTCCGAAACGCTAGTTGGCGGCGGAGAGTTTTAATGTTCCACTGTGTTTAGATTCCTCGCGGCTAGGTTACTACGAGTGAAAGAGAGCTGATCATGTTGGAATTGGAGCTTATTAAGGTGGAAAAACAGTTCACTTTAGTGAAATTACTAAAACTGAAAGGCAGAAATGAGAGAAGACTTCGGAGGAGATGAAACTTGTGGAAATCATAGACAGTGGTGGAAATGCGTGAGAAGGTACGTGCGGAAATGCGTAGGAGGAAATGCGATGCTACCAAGCCGACCAATCACCGATCTTGCGGTCCGCGTCGTCGCGACGTGTAGTTACATTTTTGAGGAGGTGCGCGTCAGGCGACGGCGAAGGGTACGCGGTATGGGACGCGTCTGTGCGTGTGCTACGCCGTACCTACTGCGCGCACCCTACGCAGAAGTATAAATTGGCCTTTAGGGTTATCAAAGAAATTATCAAGCATGGCTTCTGCAAGCCACCATTCTCTCCTTCATATTCTTCTTTATTTCTTTTTTGCTGCAAATCAGTTGCACTGATAAGTTGTATTGCAAGCTTCTTTCGGGTGACCACTTTTAACAGGAACAAATCTAGTCTCAAGCGAAATCTTATGCTTTTTCCTCTATTAGGTCTGAGCAATTTATTGAATTTCGTTTTTTGGCTCCCAACGATCACCAAAATAGTACAAAAATTGTTTACAGTAGGGGTGTAACGTGTATTCATATTGAACCGTTCGGTACGAAGCTTTTGGTTCGGTACACATTACAAACCGATCAATTCGTTGAACCATTTTTTCCTGCTGACAAAAAACCACCACAACGTTGCGCAACATCAAATGGCGTAATGAAAGCGGAATGAAACTCCTTAATGTAGTAACACTAAATGTAACCATGGAAGTTTTGGGTGAAATAGTAAAATGCTTTCAATTAGTGCTGGGCGGTTTGACCAAAAATGTATATCACGTTTTTTTTGTTTGTTTTCAAAATTAAGCCGTTTTTCTGGTTTATGACGGGGTTTTTTTTCATGCATAATCAGGTGTTGAAAGCATTTTCTACTGGTTGAGAGAGGAATTACTGCAATAAATTGACTGGTCTATTTTACATTAGTGAATATTGTTGAATAGAATAGAGCCCAGTATAACCTAAAATTGTTATTTCTTAACATTATAATAACATTCTTATAACCAGGAAATAACGTTAAAATACAACATTTATATAACGGGAGAAGTGAACGTTCTTATAAAGTTTTGAATAATGTTCATATAACCAAGAAATAACATTAATACAACTAAAAAACTTGATGTTTTGAATCATCCTAGAACATTCAGAAATAACGTTTTTAATTTTATAACTTAATGGAAACATTATGAAAACATTCTTATAACCTAAGATTGTTATCTGGGCAAGAGGAAAGATTCGCGATTGCATTGAACATGTTTTATGTGCACGATTCTCTTTTCCACAATCTCAAAGCAACGCAGCTTAACCCAAAATACAAGCTCAGGCATGCACTTCTGTCCATACAAACTCCGATACCTAGACTCAGGGTATCGGCCGATACCGAGTACTGATCCGATACCTGGGTGTGTATTACAGCTGCAATTCATATGAGCCCTTTATGAATTGATAGAATTATTATGATGTACTTCAGACTTATCCCTCAATTAAACAATTAAACAAATACATACAGTGAACTAGAGTATCTTTATTATATGAATTACATTTCATAGCAATATATTATTTATCTTAAGTGAAAAAGAACTTAATGCAGCCGCACATCTAATACTGTAAACTGAAAAAGGTATTTTAGATTTACAAAGTAACTATATAAAAAAAGTGCAACAAATAAATATCTGTTTAGATATCTCTAAAGAGTTATCTAAAAAGATTATATATGAATAATATAAGAAAATAATCTCTTTATAAGTGAAGATCAATAAACAATTTTGTTAAATAAATGACATTTCAGTTTTGACAGCGGCTGGTCTTCGAGAATAATAAACTCGATAAATTACATGTTGTTGGTTATATTTATCGCTCGTTGGCTGTTTTTTTAGAACATTTCTCTTCGTTTGAATGAAGCTTTCAGGGATTGTTGATTCTGTCGCGGCTCATCCTCCGTCTGCCATCGTGTTTCTGCAGGGTGACGCGTCTTCAAATGCATATGTTACTCGTGTTGAAGTTGCTAATACTTGTTCTACCCCTCGAAATTGCAGTATGGCTTATGAGACATGTCGGCCGTTTTACTGGCTGGTTGGTCCAGTCTTAAATACTGCCAAACTGCGGACATTATGACAGGGCGCGCACGGGCGTTTTCTTCTTCACTGATCTAAACATTGGTTGCTTGTGGCAACAGCATGACTTCCTGTGTTGCCACTAGCAACCACTGTTTAGAGCAGCGAAGAAGAATTGATCTCCGTTTTGCAGCGATAAGCAAAGCAAGCGTGTATAACTAGATATTGTTTAAGAAAATGGTATCGGATCAGCGCGCGGCTAGAAGTACTCTCCAATACCGATACTCTCCGATAGACCATAATTTTTTTCGATATCGCCGGCATTTCCGATACTAGTATCGGGTTCGGAACAACTCTACCTATAACACATTTTGTCATCAGACAAATTTTTGTCCCTGGTCTGACTGGGTATTTTGATGATTATTCACTCTGGGAATGAATAGCCTTTTAGACTAAGTATAATTATAGTTATAGTAGTGTTAATGTTAAAATAACCAAAGTGGAAAGGAAAATGACTATCTCATAGTTTTCATTTTCCATTTAAATGGACACGTTACCACATGTTCCGTCTCTCCTCAGGCACTTCCGCACCCTGTGTTCTGATGACACTCCCATGGTGCGCCGTGCAGCTGCCTCCAAACTGGGTGAATTTGCCAAAGTGTTGGAGCTGGAGTATGTTAAGAGTGACATCATTTCCCTCTTCACTGCATTGGCATCTGATGAGCAGGTCTGGTTTCAGTAATACTAACTAAAATGTACACACACTAATTCTGTCATTAAACAACTGCTAAAACCACAAAGCACAGCTAAAGGTTTTGAGCACACGTTGCATGACAAGACCGATACAGTCTTGAAAGGTTTTCATTGTGTTTATGTAACTTGGTTCTGCAGCAGAATTGCATGGTAAAAATCAAAGTGTTTTCTTCTGACATCTGAATGCAAACATTTACATCACTGTAGGATTCTGTTCGTCTCCTGGCTGTGGAGGCTGGCGTCAGCATTGCCACTCTGTTGCCTCAAGAGGATCTGGAAGCTCTGGTGATGCCTACCCTGCGCCAGGCAGCAGAGGACAAGTCCTGGAGGGTTCGCTACATGGTTGCAGACAAATTCTCAGATGTAAGCATAATTATGTGTGCTAATCATGTAGTTAATTATGTGCATTTACGTTTTATTGGAAAATCCGAGTGTTCGCCACAAAGAGCTGTTTGCATGCAGTGGGACTGCTCCCACCTCAAATTTTTCATAATTCTCCGCATGATCATAACTACACTACCGTTCAAATGTTTGAGGTCAGTAAGATGTTTTTGAAAGAAGTTTCTTATGCTCGCCAATGATGCATATTATTTTGAAATATTATTGCAATTTAATATAATTGTTTTCTATTTTAACATATTTTAATGTCATTTATTCCTTTAATGGCAAAGCTGATTTTTCAGCATCCATGACTTCAGTCTTCAGTGTCACTAATATGCTGATTTGAAGGGGTTGGAATATTTTGGAATCACACGATTTGTTTCAAATTGATTTTTGGGGTCACGATTCTCGATTTTTGAATCGAATTTCGTGCAAATTCGTTATTTCAAATGCAGGCGGGTGGCAAGCATGCTCAAAATGGAAGCACATTTTTCCTGGCCTGAAACCAACGATCTGCTTCTGCCTTTCCGTAACAACATCGCAAGCTCAGCCAGAACAGCTGATCATAGCTGTACAGGGCGGGTTTTTATTTCTCATCTCCAAAAATATATCTACAAGTAAAGCTAATACAAGGGCTAGAAATCAATTAAACCTTTGCTGATACTTATTCATCATCATGGAGAGCTCTCAGCGCAGTTGTTTAGCATAGCAATGACAGACGTAAGCGCTTGTGGAAAGGAGATAGCAGTGCGGCTGAGCTTTCCAGGCGTTTTAGACGGGAAATGTGAATGACCTCTTACACAGTACCTGCATTTGTGACGCATCTCTATTGAAGCCTTAATAGCACCTACTGTGGAGGTGGGTATAAAGATAGTAAGGTCCCATTTGATTGTTCGAATTTGGATAAACAACCCATGCATGCAACACACAAATGCTTGGCACATAAAATAAATTTATTTCTTCACACCAGCCCTTGTTAATTTCAACATTTAATAATACATTAAAATCAAATGATGTAAATGATGCACTGTGAAGTAACATGAACAAACAATGAACAGCTGGGTTTTTATTTACTCGCGTTAACAAAGATGAACAAAAAACAGTAACAAATGTATTTGCTCATGGTTAGTTCATGTTAATTAATAGATTAATGTTAACAAATAAACCCTTATTGCAAAGTGTTACTGCTATTGTTTTATTTTATCAATCAATTTATAATGTCATATTTTAACCATTTTATTCATAATAAATTCCTGTCTTAACTGTGTAAGGTGTGGGTAATACTAGTTATGTTGTTTATATTTGTTCCCCAGGAACTTTTTTGTCATGTCCGCTTATATTATGTTTTTAGAGGGCTTTTTTTTGCTTGCTGGTGTGATATCTGAATTAAAATATGATCGGTTTATGTGAGCGTCAAGTTGAGAAGACATCTACTCAAGGAAGGGATTATCAGCTAGTTTCAGTCAGTGACTGATCGTTTGGAAAATATAAAAAACACAATACAAGCTGTTGCATTCTCAGTATTTAGTGACTTCAGATACACGAAGTGTTTGTTGACTTTTACAAGCATATATTGTACATTACCACAAACGCGTGTGTAAAAAGTACCTATACACTGAGACGGCAAGATCACAAGAAAAGCTTGACCTGTGCTGTTAATGGTTAAGAGTTTTCTAGATAAGATATCAAGATATTGATATCTAAGCTTCATTCAAATGTTTCACTGTAAACTGTCTGGGGGCTGGACTGCTCTTGCAGTCGACTGCCACTGCCTTTTGTTCCGACAACATATCGTTATTAATAGAATCTCAATCTCAATTCATATGTGAATTGTCGTCTCCCCCCCCATCCTACCGATTTGGCACTCAAAAAAACATTTATCATCACAGATGAAAATGTTTCTGCTGCTCAGTATTTTTGTGGAAATTTTTCCAGTTCAAAAGAACTGCATTTATTTGAAATGGCAGGCTTTTGTAGCTGCCACGTGTGATCAATTTAATACATCCTTGCTGAATAAATGAAAAAATCTTGCTGACCCCAAACTTTTCATTTGTATAGTTTTAATTTGTCTGATGTTCCTTGCTGCTCTCTTATTCGATGGGAGCAGTTTCAAAACAAATCTGCATTCTGTTGAAGCGACTGTGGCTAATCTGTGTGTGCGCCTTGCAACACTCTAAAAATTGCTGGGTTGTTTTAACCCAACTTTGGGTCAAATATGGACAAACCCAGCTATTGGGTTAATTTTTTTAATTAAATTTTTAACCCAGCGTTTGGGTTTGTCCATATTTGACCCAAAGTTGGGTTAAAACAACCCAGCATTTTTAGAGTGAAGTGCAATGTGCACAACCTGCGATCAGCAAATTCTTGATGCAGACTGATGCATCAAAAGCTACAATCTTTAATCTTTTATTGTGAGCTTGACTTAAGTGAATCTGATGTAAATGGAGCAACCACTTTTCAGAACATTAAATCTTGTGAGGTTCATAAATTAACGTTGATTCAGCAGTGGCAGAGCTCTACCATTGAATAGTGATGTAGTAATCATTATTATATGATCTGTATTTGTGCACCTTTATAACTTTGTTTTATAATGTTATATAAGCTTCCTGGAAACCTCTTCCCTAGTATGTGCTAAGGTTCAACAGCTGGTTCCAGTTTCAGAATGATACCTCGTAACAGTTCACTGGTCGCTATAATCCTGCTTGATACTCATTGTTGTGTATTGTTGTTGTGCAACTTGACCTAAATGCAGTTCCATATTATTTTGTCATGTCATTGGATGATTTTGGATTATCCTGAGCCACTTAAAATGTCAGATTTTACTGGAAAAGAAATGTTGAATGCGGTCATATAAATTCCCAGAAATATCCTTGCTATAAAAAGCAATGAACAGACATTTTGACCTGCTTTAGAACGTTATGTACCTCATCTCAAACACAATGCTAGAATAGATTTGATTGTATCCTAGCGTGCCACGGAAGTGCCTTTGTCCTTCAGTTTGCAGGAAACACTTAGGTGCTGCAGTAAAATGGAAATATGAAATGACATTCATGTCTCTGTGAATTTACAGTTGCAGAAAGCTGTGGGTCCAGAAATCACAAAGAATGACCTAGTGCCAGCCTTCCAGAACCTTCTGAAAGACTGTGAGGCTGAGGTTCGTGCCGCTGCTGCAAACAAAGTCAAAGGTGAGAGAACGGCATCAGAGCAGCCATGTAATGTGTGATCCTGAAGTTGAGTACCTCTGCTTTTAATTTGGGTAATAGATTTACATGGAAAATAAGTTATAAGCATCTGTCTGTCGCTATTAGGACTGGACGATTAATTGCAACGATTATTTTTTGCGTAGCTTGTCAGTGCAGTGCGCAAACAATAGTACAATAACACACATCATTCCAGGAAATCCCTATTCTTCATCATCGCTGTAGCTGAATAAACAGAAGATTGAAACGCTTTGATTGTCGATCGACTGCCTTATTCTGTGTAAAAAGCCTCATCATCTCACAGAAGGATGCTCAACTGTCGTTATGAAGTGGATTTGGAGTAAAATCATGTTATTAAATGTAGTCTTTTGTTGGACAGGAGGTTCATAAATGCATTAGGGATGCACCGAATATTCGGCCACCGAAAAGTTTCGGCCGAAAATGGCCCAAAAGTGCATTTTCGGTTTTCGGCCGAAAGACTTTTATCACCGAAATAATACGGCCGAAATGTTGTCATGACGCAAACAGAAACCGCGACCTGCACGTGCTTGTCTGAAGCACCATGTCTGCGGTGCGGACGTATTTTAGTGTATCTGAAACCGCGAGGAGACGGAAGCCTTAATCCACTGCTCTAAACAATGCGCGCCGCCATGACAACGACTCCGGTTGCGAGCGGGTCAAGTATAAATGCCTCAACCGTTTGGAGCGGTGCGCGTGCTGTCTGTGGAGACACGCGCTGCGGAGGCAGGCGAAAGTAAACAAGGCAGCGCGAGTCTCCACAGACAGCGCGCGCACCGCTCCAAACTGCGTTTTTGAAAGGTTCGCCGTTGTACTATTCCTTAAAACAACAGGGGACGACTCAAGTAACTCATCTAACCAGGAATCGGTGAGAAGAAGAAAGATAAACACATGACAATGTTTATTTTTTTAGTATTCCACCACCAATACAAAAATAATCATGTTAAACCCAGTAAACCCTGAGATTATTACTTGTGACATTACAAATAGGCTAATATATATGAGGACATGTATGTAACGTTATAGAACTAACGTTAAATTAATGCTCTCTTAAATATGTTCTACATTCCTTAAACATGTTTAGTGTTTCACTAAACAGGCTTTTTATGGTTTTGTATGCCAAATTTTTTAAATGTAAGCAATTAATTTAGACTTGAAATTAGGTGCTGGTGTGATGAGAAGTTCATGCTCGACTTTGTTTTTATGAGAGAACATTTAATTTTAAAACCTTTCTGCAGGCCATATTATTATTTAATGTACACATGAGTGGGGTGATTTTTATTTTATACGGTGAATTGTGCTAAATAAATATTTGTAATTGATTTATTCTTTGAAAATGTTATATTAATTTATGCAATTGTAATGCCTTGATTTTAGTAAAGTTTGTACACAGTCATAATAGCCATAAATGCAATGATACTAATAATTGGCATAATTTCTTTCGGTGTTTCGGTTTTCGGCCTTGGTTTCCTCGTTTTCGGTTCCGGCCAAGAATTTTCATTTCGGTGCATCCTTAAAATGCATAATATGTTGCTTTTTCAAATGCACACTATAAGTAGCTCAAACTTACAATGCTTTCAGATTGAGCATTGTTTAATAGCCGTACATCAATGACAAGCTGCGCATAAAAGACAATCGCAGCCTTTGCGATTTCAAAATTGTGATGAGCCAAATCGGTTTTAAGTGCGATTACATGGAAATTGTGAATAATCGTGCAGTCCTAGTCTATATACAAATAACCTTGGCCTTGCGTTAATCATGAATCCTAATGAGGTTAATTGCATTATATGAATCAGCAGATTTCATAAAAAAAATTTCCAGAATGTTTTTTTTTTCTTCGTTAAATATCTAATTTTTAATTTGGTGAAATTTGCCTCTATTATTTTTAGCTTTAATGTGTTTAGTTCTTCTCATAAAAATAAAATCAGGGATGTGATTTTTTCGGATTAATCCGGAATTCCGGATTTTCCGACCTGAAAATGTGACCTGCGTGAATCATGCAGATCTGTAAAAAAAAAAAAAAAAAAAAGAGGGGGACGGGTGTCGGCAGCCGGAGTGAAAAGGAGAGAATATGAGGACATAACCCATAACTGGCTGACGTGCGTACAGAAAGTTCCTTTCAAAGTATCCAGAAACACTTATCTAGTATCAACAAGGACGTATTTGCGTTCAGCCAGAGAATGTAATTGGTTCAGCTTGTTCACCTGCTCAATTTCGTATCTCTAGTCGCTCTCGCGCTGGTATCGTTGTCAGTTGACAAGAACATCACAGTTAGGTCACCAGGGCTGGGCGATATATCGATATTTTTCAAATTTGCGCTATGATCCTTGCTCCAAGCAAGCTGCTGACTGCTTTTGTAGAAATATGTAGCAGCTATATCGTGCATTCTGTCAGTTGCCGTCCTGACACCTCCGTCTCAACAGCATTAGTGTACAACGTGACAAATACTCGCAATATTAACGCAGAGGAACGGCTATCTGTTCAGCGAGTTCACAAAAGTTAATTTGCATGTGCTTTAAAGCCTTGCCGGTTAAACATGTCATTGCGGGGAAGTTGGAACACCCGACTAAAAGCTTGTCTAACAGCGCCTGGTTGCTGGACTACGTTATCTTTCGAGTATGTTTTCGCTAATACTCTCAAATACACACAAGGTTTACATAGAAAGATTTGGTTATGTCTAAATTCAAAGCAAACCGAGAAAATTGAGAGAAATCTGCTTGTCAAATGCTCCGTGTATATTAGACGTGTCGCGTACAGGTCTTAAAGTGACAGTAGCCCTAATAATAAAAATGCAGCCGCTTGTTCTTAAAGGGATAGTTGACCCCAAAATAAAAATTCTGTCATTATTTATTCACTGTAATGTTGTTCCAAACCTGTATTAATTTATTTCTTGTGCTGAACAAAAAAGAAGATATTTTGAATAATGTGGGTAACCAGACAGTTGCTGGTCCCCATTGACTTCCATAGCGAAAAATTTACTATGGAAATCACTGGGGTACCTCAACGGTACATTTTCCTGATTTTTTTGTCCTTAGCCAATCACATGCCTGTAAAATGTTTTACTATTTTTGTAATATAATTAGCATTGCGATATGAGTGTTTTGTTTGTAGCTGGCATTGTAGCAAACAAATTTGTTGATTGTGATGACTAATTGTTTATTTTACTTATCCTCAGAATTCTGTGAAAATTTGCCAGAGGACAGCAGAGAGACTATCATCATGTCACACATTCTTCCCTGTGTTAAGGTAAAATGCTCCGTCAGCCAAGGCTTCAGTCACCTTTTTCTAGTAATTTTTTTTTTTTTTTATCCAACAGACTTATTACATGATATAAAAAGTAGAAAAGGTCTTGATAAATATGAATTTCATACAATATTAAAGACAAATTAACAGTCTGTAATAAAATAAGAACAAATAATCAAGCTAAAAGCAATAGCACAAATAAACAATAGAACACATATACAAGTGAAATAAAGAGTGCTTTCCTGTTTCTTAAGGTAGATTTAAAACTTGTTAGATACAGATTAGGTAGATACAGATTAGGTACATACATTTTAATAAACGTATCAAATGTAAAAAAAAACCCTGAATATTCTTCACTGTATAAAAGGCATAGTTGCGTAATTTAGTCAAGAGCAGTGAGGGATTTTTTTGCAGTGTGCCTTATGTTGTTCGATTAACTTTAACAGCACAGTCACTTTAAGACATAATGCACATATCCAATATACTGATTAGGGATGTCCCGATCCGATACTCAGGATCGGTATCGGCTCCGATCCAGCCATTTTTGCGGGATCGGGTATCGATCAAACGAGGCCGATCCAAATCCGATATTGTGCGTATACTATTATGTTATTGTTAAGCCCCACAGAAGGCACAAAAACATTCTAAAGTACCATGACTTTTTCGTGCACTCTATTATAAGTGTTCTGAAGCCATTATGTCAGAGAGAAATTAATATAAGTCATTAAATTCAGGATCACGTAAACGTTTTCCTCTCGCGGCTGTCAGTCATTCTCCATTCAGCACTCAAACAGCGCGTCGCGTTCGGTTACAGTAAATGATGAAACTATCTTCAAGATGATTCACTGTTTATACTATTATACTTTATCTGTAGATTAGGGTCTATATTTTCGCATAAAACAACATTATCTTGCTGGATTTTATTGCTGTAACTAGTGATGCACCGATGTGAAAATTTGTGGCCGATACCGATAACCGATATTAACATTGCTGTTATGGCCGATACCGATATTTACCGATGTCGATATCCCTGTATAGAAAACACATAGCGAGGATTAGGGCTGCACGATATTGGTAAAAAATGACATTGTGATATTTTATTTTTCTGCGATATATATTGTGATATAAAAACAATTTCACCAGATTACTTAAATTGCTCTATTTGGAAAGAATGAATCATTCTAGAATGACTGGGGTAGTTTTGTCATGGAGTATATCCACAGAAACTAATATTAATAGAATGTTAACAAAATTTGTTAACATTCTATTAATCTATTAACCTTACACTTTACAAGAAGGTTCCATTTATTAAAGTGTTCATTTAATGTACACTTTAATAAATGGAACCTTATTGTAAAGTGTTTCCGATTTATGTATCTTGAGCTCAGTGTTGGACAGATCAGTTGTTTTAACCATTCATTAAAGTGAATCGGTTCAAAGGAGTCATTAGTTCGCGAATCGGACGTGTCATTAACGGAACCACGGCACACGTTGTGTGATTATCCAGGCAGTTTAGAACATCGCACGAGATTTGTCTCGACTTATTTTTACAGTCTATGGTCTCGACAGTCGACACAGAAAACATTTCATCAACACGATAGATTTTTTTTTTTTTTGGTTTATTGAAAGTGTGGTTTCACAATTCACAACCAGTAGTTCAGAAGAAAAAAACTTCGGTCTTCCGACCTTTTACCATCGTGTATTCTCAAAGATATTCAGTCAACTCAATTCATAAACATGCGTGAGGGGGAGAGAGAGCAAGACATTTTGAAGACGGCGCGCGTGACCGGTGCTTTCACTCTTGTTCCCTCCGTTAAACAAGAAAGACATTTTGAAGACGGCGCGCGTGACCGGTGCTTTCACTCTCTCTTGTTCCCTCCGTTAAACAAGCGAAAGACATTTTGAAGACGGCGCGCGTGACCGGTGCTTTCACTCTCTCTTGTTCCCGGAGTTAAACAAGCGAAAGACATTTTGAAGGCGGCGCGCGTGACCGGTGCTTTAATTGACTCTCGTTCCCTCAGTTAAACAAGCGCACCAGTCACTCATCTACATCACTTACCGGTCAAATATGGCTTTGGCGGGACAAAAATACGCATTAGGAAGGCTGGCAGAAAACAGCTCACCAGTTCCAGTCTTCGTGCGCTTGATGTTTAAACGCACTTGCGCTTTTAATACGCGTGCAAAAACAAACATCCCCGCCCCCACGCAAGTCAAATACACAGGGAATGATCATCGGCCTGTTCATATCGGCCCTATTTTGACATCGGAACGATACCGATGTGTAAAAAATTGACCAAATCGGCCGATATTATATCGGCGGCCGATATATCGTGCATCACTAGCTGTAACTTAATCGTGTTACTTTCTACCATTGTGTCGGACGCTGTCGGTTATCACAACACTAGAGTCAGAGCACTATTGTTCTTCACGCGCACAGTAACTGAAATTTAAAACTGTTTAAAGAAAAGGCTCAATAAACTATTTAATAGATACATACTGTTTAATACACTGTCCATCAATATATATTTCCGTTGTGCTTTGAACTTTTCAAAGCGGACTCGACGCGCAGCGTGCATACTATAGTGTGCATACTCGGCTGCGTGCTGTTACTCCACGTGGTTTCAAGCGCATCATTCTGCGCTCGGAATGCGCATACGCGCTTTGTGCCGTACTGTGTTGGAGTCATTCATATCATAATGCAGTGACGCAATTAAAGCTTATTAACATTAATAATTATTAATGTTGCTGCCTCATTAAATAGCTGTGCTGTACACTTAAAACATGTCTCAATTTTTTAGTAGTCTTTGGCTATATCTAAAATAATTATCTTTTTCATTTTTGTTACATTGTTTTTCATTAATGTATTTTACAAACATACAAAGAGCAATATTTATTATTCACTAATCTAGTTTATAATAGCATTTTGTGTCATTGATTATGATCATATATTTTGGGGATTTGTTGTTTATCTTTATTATGAAGCTGTCTGTAGATTGTGTTTAACACACACCAGAGTGATAATGAGTTTAACACACAATTATAGAAATTCTACTTGCTTTAAAAAAAACTGTACTGGTATTTACAATGTAGAATGCTGCTGTTTAAATTGTTTTAACTTTAAACCTGTTGGTAGCTATAGCTCGCTTTAAGTACTGAAGTACCTGCATTTTCTTTTATATATATATATATATATATATATATATATATATATATATATACAGTATATATATATAATATATATACAGTATATATATATAAATATATATATATATACAGTATATATATATATATATATATATATATATATATATATATATACACACACTGGAGGTATATTTTAAGGGGCTAATTGAGAAAATTGCTATATTTTTTATTAGTTTAAAAATAAAATAAAAATATCGGATTAATATCGGTATCGGCAAAAGCCAAAGCTGCGGCATCGGTATCGGTATCGGAAGTGAAAAAGTGGTATCGGGACATCCCTAATACTGATACTGTACATGTTTTCTTTCTCAACCGTTTACCGAATACGTTTACTAGGATACTCGCCAAGACAGGAATTTTTGCATCATTTTGATTGAATTTGTCTGTTCCAGCGCAAGACGTGAAAGAGACTAGGAAATAAGGCTTGCATAGACTAGTCGAGTAGTCGAGAGATCAATTACTTCAACCACTAGGCACTGTTGGAAACAATCGACTACTTGAGTGCCATAAATGAACCATAAATTAATTCAAAATGGCGAACGTCACCAACAGACACCACACATCAGATGTGTGGAAGTATTTCATCAAGGATGACAAAAATATCCTAATTTGCCAACTCTGTAAGAGGCCGTTCACATATCGCGCCTAAAAACACTCTCGTTCTTTCCACAAGCGCTCGTACTCCCATGGCGTCTGTCATTGCTATGCAGCCTTGAACTGCGCTCTTTCCATGATGACGAGGAAGTGTCAGCAAATATGATCAGCTTTTCAGCCGAGCTTTTGATGTTATGGAAATGCATGCTTATGTTTTCATCTCGCCGAGGCATAGGTGCGCTTGACCGCGTCGCTTCCATTATGAGCACGCTTGCTGTGCGCCTACATTTAAAATAACAAACTTGAGCGCGCAAAGACGCGATATGTGAACAGCTGCTAAAAGCAGGCCTTGCGTCTGTAATGAAAGGCAAGAACAGCTATTTATTTGGCTTTACTCTGTTACATGAAAAATTAAATAAGTAAACTAATTATGTCATTGCATATGTGATTGTTGCATTAGGCTATGAATTAATAAACATTTATTGATGAGAACTATTTAATGTCTTTTCATTTACTGTAGCATGAACCATGAGTAGTCGAGTAACGAGTTTTGTTTTGATAAGAAATCGACTAGCAGAAATCAGTAGTCTTGCAACCCCTACTAGGAAACGAAACGTCGTTTTGCATCGTCTTGCGTCGTCTTGCATCGTCTTGCGTCGTCTTGCGCTTTGTTTAAATTGGCAAGTCTTAAGAACACATGCAAATCATAATCTTCCATGATGAGGCAGGACTGGCCAATCAGTGATGGTTCCGTCAACTCTTGGCCATCGGTGATTCCTTATTGTCGAGGCCTGCATGTAGATCTAGTGCATCTACTCACTTTACGCAGTGTGTGTAAGCCTCTCTGTTTCTCATGTTGAGTGCATGAATGTGAGAGAAGGCGACAGGGGGTGCTCTCAGCCAAGTGACCGTGCGTAAAGCTCAGAAGGCAATGAAATTATATCTGCACTAAATTTTTTTTGCCTCCAATTCAATCACAAGTGAGGGAAATCGTACAATTTATTTAAAGGGTCATGAAACCCCAAACCAAATTTTCTGAGATTATAACAGAGGTATGTGTGTTGAACACCATTGAAGACAATGTTAGCATCTGTTAGATTTAATAATAAGTTTAAAATGGTTAAGTTTGAGTTTTTTTCCGCTTTTTTCGTCTTCCGGGTTTAAAATCTTCATTGTAGCGGGTGACATGGCAGTGCACTGCACAGTGCATTGATTAGTCATCGGTGTTATCCTATGAGAAGACACGCCCTCTTAATTATTCATGACACCACGTGGATCTTTCCAATGACGGACATGACAAACTGTGATATCGCGTAGTAACGTTAGATGAGAGAGGCAATCATGGGACGCAAACTATTTGTTTTCATGGTGCAAAGTCCAAGTGCGTTGAATATGTTCCCCGCGATGCTGCCAGGGCTAGACTCTGGCTCTGGACGGTTGGTTTGCCATCAAACATGGACACGTCTAAACCTGATCCAAACTATAGTGTGTGGTGTGTGCCGCGAACATTTTCGCGAGAGAGCTGCGACAAGTGGAGAATGATGGACTTCGCCTTGTTGACAACTAATCCAAGTTGCGTCTTGCGAGTGATGCGGTATCCCGAGGACTTTCTATCCCTTCAGAGGTGTGTGTGTAAAATGAGAAGTCATTTATTATGAGGGTTCAGAGGGCGCGTAGACTATGCACTTTCTTTTACTGTCTATGACTATGCACGGAACGATTTTTTTTAAGCGGAAAATTAATAATTTTTTTCTGAAATGTATTTATAGTGTCTATATAAACCACTATATATTTTATAATGACATTATACACTCACCGGCCACTTTATTAGGTACACCTGTCCAACTGCTCGTTAACACTTAATTTCTAAGCAGCCAAATCACATGGCGGCAACTCAGTGCATTTAGGCATGTAGACATGGTCAAGACAATCTCCTGCAGTTCAAACCGAGCATCAGTATGGGGAAGAAAGGTGATTTGAGTGACTTTGAACGTGGCATGATTGTTGGTGCCAGAAGGGCTGGTCTGAGTATTTCAGAAACTGCTAATCTACTGGGATTTTCACGCACAACCATCTCTAGGGTTTACAGAGAATGGTCCGAAAAAGAAAAAACATCCAGTGAGCGGCAGTTCTGTGGGCGGAAATGCCTTGTTGATGCCAGAGGTCAGAGGAGAATGGCCAGACTGGTTCGAGCTGATAGAAGGGCAACAGTGACTCAAATAACCACCCGTTACAACCAAGGTGGGCAGAAGAGCATCTCTGAACGCACAGTACGTCGAACTTTGAGGCAAATGGGCTACAGCAGCAGAAGACCACACCGGGTGCCACTCCTTTCAGCTAAGAACAGGAAACTGAGGCTACAATTTGCACAAGCTCATCGAAATTGGACAATAGAAGATTGGAAAAACGTTGCCTGGTCTGATGAGTCTCGATTTCTGCTGCAACATTCGGATGGTAGGGTCAGAATTTGGCGTCTACAACATGAAAGCATGGATCCATCCTGCCTTGTATCAACGGTTCAGGCTGGTGGTGGTGGTGTCATGGTGTGGGGAATATTTTCTTGGCACTCTTTGGGCCCCTTGGTACCAATTGAGCATCGTTGCAACGCCACAGCCTACCTGAGTATTGTTGCTGACCATGTCCATCCCTTTATCACCACAATGTACCCAACTTCTGATGGCTACTTTCAGCAGGATAATGCGCCATGTCATAAAGCTGGAATCATCTCAGACTGGTTTCTTGAACATGACAATGAGTTCGCTGTATTTAAATGGCCTCCACAGTCACCAGATCTAAATCCAATAGAGCATCTTTGGGATGTGGTGGAACGGGAGATTCGCATCATGGATGTGCAGCCGACAAATCTGCGGCAACTGTGTGATGCCATCATGTCAGTATGGACCAAACTCCCTGAGGAATGCTTCCAGCACCTTGTTGAATCTATGCCACGAAGAATTGAGGCAGTTCTGAAGGCAAAAGGGGGTCCAACCCGATACTAGCATGGGGTACCTAATAAATTGGCCGGTGAGTGTAAATATACATGTAGCCTACATTAATATGTTTTAATTAGAATTACGATTACTGTAGGCTAATATTTGTAGTAGGGCATTCAGTTACTTTTGAAAGGACGATAATAAAGTGTCGGTGTACTTCCTAAGACTTTAACTTTGCCAGCTATATAAAAATCTAGCATTTCCTCACGTTTTACCATTGCTTTTTAGTGACCGTCGAAATGCATGGGACAGTGACAGTGATGGTCATACAACACACACTCCCTCCCTTCTTCTCACAGCTAGCCACGCCCATTTCAGTTGCATTTTTCAAAAAGATTTTGAGCTAGACTTGAGCTGAAAGAGGGGGGTTTCATGACCCTTTAAGACATGTTTTAGTTGCCTAGCGGGAAATTTAGTTGCATATGCTGGTGATTTGCTCACATTGTTGAGGGTTGGTCAGCACTTGTCAACAACATCTCTACAATCTGTCACTTTTCAGGCTGATCGCTTGTTCCTTGTTGTTCCAGTGCTCATCACATTTAATTGGTGTGTAGTTCCAATCCTGGATCAGTTACTGGCAGATAACTCTTGAGTCAGCATGTGTTCTTTAAGCGTCTAAGACTTAAACAAGATCAGATTAACGGTGTGTCATTGTGTCTTTAGTCTGACCTACTGGCTGTAGTAACACTAGAACACTTTTCTGCGCTGGCTGGCGCACTTAATGTGTTATATTCTCCTGGAATGTACCATTATCACTGGTGATAATGTCTTGCGTAGATTCAAACCGCTGTTAGACGGGTGTTTTGGTAGATAATATAAGTATTTTTGAGAACGCCATTTGTTTTGTATATGCCCACAACATAGATCCAAAAAATGACAAGATTCATGACGGCACAGCACATTTTATTCCACAACTTTAGTGTAGTTGAGGAGGTACATTAGAATCTCATGGTGAGAGCTGTGACATCCTTCATTGTAGTAGAAACATTCAACATGTTTGTAATTTTGCAGTATTTATTTTCATAGTATTTTTGAAAATATATTTTTGAAAAATATTGTTTTATATTTCTTTTAATTGCATTGCATTAAACAATATCTTCCATTTTAATTTAATACATTTTATTTGAACCCGTTTTTTATGTGCGTGCATTCAAATATATTTATTTCAATAAATAAAGAAGTGTTTGTGACATGTATGCAATATAGTTGTTTTTGATGGGTATTTTGGTGATGTTATGCTGGATTTAAAGGGCATCTATTATGCCCCTTTTAACAATATATAATATTGGTCTCTGGTGTCCCTAGAATGTATTTGTGAAGTTTCAGCTCAAAATACCCCACAATTAATTTATTATAACCATTTGAAAATGTCATTTTGGGGCCTGCTTAAAAATGAGCTGTTTCGGAGGTATACGGCTTTAAATGCAAATGAGCTGCATATGCCCGCCCTGCCTTTGGATGAGGGCGTAACTTGATACCAATGGCAGTCGGTACTGAGAGAGTGTGAGAAACCGCTGTTTTCGATGTCATTCAGCCGTACGTTTGAATCGGAATATATAAATAGTACGAAGAGACTCCGGCAGAATAAACATAAATGAGAATGGACCAGTACGTCTCGGTATGGTTATTTGATACATTTGTGTACTTATAGAGTTGTTGTAATCGCGTCTTTTTGCAAGTATGGATGTGCAACACACAGACACACACAAACACTAATGCTGGCGCATTTTTTGAAACTACATATTCTGTGATAAAGTTTGCTACTACAAGCGAAATTACATTTATGCGAGGGACCTGTGGCATCATGTTTACTTGTCATACGGGTGCTTCTGTGGCAAATGTGAGGAGATGGCTAACTTACAGAACAACATATATCCAGTTTTTAATACAATATCTTCAAATATATATAAACGTGTGGTTACACACTATACAAACAAGGTTTAAATTATATAGCCTACACAGACATCCTACGACGACAACAACTTTAGACGCATTTGTTGTTGAATTGGCTGACATTGACTGAAAAGACTTTGCTCAAAAATCTGAAAATACACTTACTGTTACTGGATGTAATGGTGGATCGCAAACAGTAGATGACGATCCACAGTTGAGGATTAACTTTTAAGCTACAACAACAGGATTAACCCACGAGTCCACGACAGAACATTTATGTTTCCAAGAGACATTACCGGCTGTCGTCGTTGAAACAATGGAGGAGGATGTACAGATCACCGAGGGCGGGGTTTATGCCACAACCACACTGTCAATCAAACCCCTTTCTCACTTTCTACGTCACAAAGAGCTGGATCTCAGAACAGCTCGTTCTGAGGCAGTGCATATGATTTATTGAGATTGTAAAAAAAAAAACACTGGGTGGATTTTTATCATTCTAGGGTGGTTTTGCTCACACACTGCCAACACACATTTATGTTCAAAGTGAATTTTCCATAATAGGTGCCCTTTAAAGTGAGATTTCATTTTATGTATCCTTCAGGTATCACAAGTGATTGAGAGTTGTATCAAAACATTTCAATTGATGGCATTGTGTTGCACCTTTGTCAACAGGAACTTGTCTCAGACACTAATCAGCATGTGAAGTCTGCACTGGCGTCAGTCATTATGGGCCTCTCCACCATCTTAGGCAAAGACAACACCATTGAGCACCTGCTTCCCCTTTTCCTGGCCCAGCTCAAAGATGAGGTAAGCCTGCTGTGTGTCTGTGTGTGTGTGTGTGTGTGTGTGTGTGTGTGAGAGAGAGCCAGCACAGGTCTGGCTAAGGTAATTTGCGTCATGTTTCAGTCACAGATGATACTTCTGTGCAACTGCTCACTTTGATCCTGTCGAGGTGAGGCATTGCTAATGCTAGCCTTTTAGTGGAAAGCAGAAAGCATTGAAGTGAGAGATGAATGGATGAGTGCGGCACACTATCTCACGTCTCGTCTCTTTATTTTACTGGGGCTTTTTGTTGCTTGCTGCTGTCTGTATTGCGATCGCTCTTCTTTAAGTTGCATGGGAGTAGTCTTTGAACATCTGTCAGTCACACTGACTGCATGAAATAAATAGAACAAAGCCTCCTCCTGGACTGCAGCTCGCATTGATCCATGTTTTAAGACAGGAAACAGTTTCCTATTCGGTGTTAGTTCTGCACTGTTGTTCAGGAGTAGTGCTGTGTAAAAACAAAAACAAATCCTGGCACGTAGTTGTCAAACCTGTGTTGTTATATATTGATGCTTGTGAAATTATACACTGACATTTAATGGGTAACATCCTTGCTGAGTGCATGCAGAGATTAACATATAGGCCTGTCATGATAGCAAATTTTGCTGGACGATAAATTGTCCAAGAAATTATTGCTATGAACGATAATATTGTCGATCTGAGACCTTTTACATCTAAAATAATGATAATGGCATAATAATGCAATAATACACCTTTTCAAAGATCAATAAACCTTTATTTTTTAAAGACTATTTAAAGGAGAACTCCGGCGAACAATGAACCTTTGGTCTAATAAAACATCGGTACACAGTCAACCGTTCTCTGAGATTTGTTTTCATGATAATCGAATGTAAAGAGTTTTATCTCTAAAAACTGTTTAGCGTATAATGCTAGCAATGGGGGCATTGACTAAGTAAAAAGAAATCGCTAGTTTATACCACTAACAAGGCTCAAAATAGCCCCACACTAACGCAATAACATAATGAGGCTCCATACATGCAAAACTAAGCATTGAGAACTTTGTAAGTGTACAGACTGTTTAATAAGAAGATATTTTATAAAGACAGTTCACTTCGTGTATACAGGCAGGAGCCATCTTAAAAAATAGTCTCGATAAGTCAAACCACGAACGTCGTGCTGAGTGATCTGAACTGTATGAAGTTCAGCGAACTTCTGACGGCGTTCGGGGATCGACTTATCGAGACTATTTTTTAAGATGCCTCCTGTCTGTATACGCGAAGTGAACTGTCTTCATAAAATTGTCTTTCGTTGCGTTCAGATCTTCTATTCTAGTTTTGGTAATTAACCAAAGCATGTTTTTAGCATGTTTTCTGGAATGTTACAAATTTTGTCATATCCTTTCTGTAGTGTCCAGAGGTTCGCCTCAACATCATCTCCAACTTGGACTGTGTGAACGAGGTGATTGGAATCCGCCAACTCTCACAGTCTCTGCTTCCGGCTATTGTTGAGCTGGCTGAAGACGCCAAATGGCGAGTGCGGCTGGCAATTATCGAATACATGCCCCTTCTGGCTGGACAGTTGGTGAGCCCAGACCGTCAATGTCCTTGAATACTTTATCCTGAAATAGTAATCAGACTGGCCTGTTGGTCAGCTCTTATTTTCAGTCTTGCTTAAAGCATTTTAACGAATCATCCTATTAACTAACCTATTGACGGCAAGTCGCTTTGGGTCCTGTAATCTGTTCTAACTGTTGAGACGTATTTTTTTTCTTTCTCGTGCTTCCAGGGTGTAGAGTTCTTTGATGAGAAACTCAATTCTCTGTGCATGGCTTGGCTTGTCGATCATGGTAGGTTACTTTTTTTGTTTCTACATAATTTCCTTTTCATTTAAAGTGTTAAAGAGTGTTGAACTCTGGCACATAATATGTCCCACACAGTGTTAAATGTGAGACTTAGAAAATTGAGTTATTTTTGCAATTCTGTTTGTTTGACTGCAGTTATAATGTGTTGGAGTCTGTCAGTAAACTAACACCTCTCTGTAAACTTTAGTGTATGCCATCAGAGAGGCAGCCACCTGTAACCTGATGAAGCTGGTGGAGAAGTTTGGAGCCGAGTGGGCACAGAACACCATTGTGCCCAAAGTGCTGGGAATGGCTAATGACCCCAACTACCTGCACAGGATGACTACCCTCTTCTGCATTAATGTGAGTCAGACCTGATCTTTAACAAACAGCTGCTAGTTGTACTAGCTGGAAAAGCGCATGTCGCATGTTTTGACATCGAAATGTATTACAATCTGTCTTAGTTTATTTATTCTTTTTGTAGAATGGTGATGCATCCATGAAATATTTGGCTGTTATCTAAACTTTTCTTTGGCATCAGTCAGGGTTGTTGCACTCAGATTTTAAATAGACTATTATTGTGGCCAAAATAATTAGGGCTGTGCAGGTAAACTTGACAACCGCACCACCGCGGTGGTCTGCCAAAACACATTTTTTCTGTAGGTGAATGCAGTTTTATATGAATATTATGACACGAGTGAAGCACAAAGCCTTGTTTACAAATGAAATAACAGGTTGGCAAATAAATGTTACATCGCAGCCATGGAAACATTTGGATTCATGACGAAATGAGAGTCGTGCATGAGCCCATAAATTTAAGCTTTGGCGGCTTTTAATTCTGGTTTGCGATCGGGTCCCCCGATTATCAGTTAATTTAACAATGTTCCATATAGAAAGCTTGAATTCTCTACTTCAAAACAATTCAAAACGAAAAGTAACCTACTAGCCTAGCTACTCTTTGCAATCCGTATGAAATGTGCATTTCTCTCTATAGGCACGTTCACTGCGAAGATGACGAGTCAGCATTGTCAACTTGATCTTTGCAGCCGACACTGACACAAAAAACACTTAAAACGTCTCCTTGTTATATTTCACACATACACAATCATTACTTTTGGCAGTTCTTTGTGACAGATGTTATGTGCTTTATTGGCAGCGTCACCCTTTGGTTACATGAACGCGAATCGAATATTCAAAAATTGTGACTCATCCCTGCATGAAATCTCTTTGTTTCTTTTCCCAAGTTCACTCACGTATCACCTATTTTCGAAGGGGATTATAAACGGGGGATTATATATATTCCTTGGTTTGATTTTAAATAGGCCTGTCTGATATATTTGTATTACTGTGGTAAAGTAGAAAAAAGCTGTACGACAGAGAGCCCACATTTTTCCTTGCACATCAAATTCTTTTTAACACGCGTTGTGCTTGTTATTAGATATGGTAAGGACAAGTTTATTTGTAAAGCATGTTTCATTTGATTTTAGTTTCGATTTCTCTAGCAGCGCAAAATCAAACAGCCTAAATGCCTTGCTCTTGTGGAAGATAAAATTCACTGTTCATACTTTATACAAGTAGAAAATATCAGAAAATAGTTTAAAGGTCTCTTTTCCTGCTCATGTCCCACATGCCACACACCCTGATCCCTCTCAAAGCACAGAGTGGTAGGCTTTATGAAGTGTCTTTGTGTGGAAATATAAAACGAACGTTTAAAAAAAATAGATTTAACTTTATTATATTAAAGTTACCATTATTTACTGATATTTATTTCAATACTTTACAGGCTTTAGTGTGTTTATTTGACGGAATTTCTCAAACACTTTAGAAATTTAGATTTAGTTGACAATATTTTATGGTTAACGTCAATACCGGCATATTGGGACACCTAGCATCAGTGCTGCAAAGCTGTTTTGGCACCTTCAAAGGCAACATACAAGCTGAATTTAAAACTTGTAATTGCAGTTTCTCAAATGGTGATCTTCAAACAAAATGCATGGGAAACTTTTATCTGTTCGTGTTGAGTTGACAAATACATCTTTAATGGATCTTTTGGATCAAGCTTTCACTTCAAGAATTTAGGAACATGCTAATGATCCCTGATGTATGAAATTGTCTGTTTTAGGCTCTGTCTGAGGTGTGTGGACAAGATATTACCACCAAACATATGCTCCCTGTAGTTTTAAAGATGTCCAACGACCAGGTAGCCAATGTTCGCTTCAATGTGGCCAAGTCACTTCAGAAGATTGGACCTGTGCTGGACAGCAGGTATGTGTGATCATCCACATTTGGCCAGAAAAAAATCTCATCTCTTAATGTGACTGACTCACTTTAGCATCATGTTCCCCTGATGTTTTGATTACAGCAGTCTGCAGACTGAAGTGAAACCAGTGCTGGAGAAACTGGCAACAGATCAAGATATGGATGTCAAATATTTCGCTCAAGAGGCCATCAGTGGTGAGTTCCACAACTGCTGCTCTTGAGTGTTGTGCAAACCTAAAAGCTACTATCATCCTTAAATTCAACCTGAATCAGTGCAAAACGACAGCTTTATGCAACACTTGAGTTAAAATCAAAATTACTGTTTAATTTAATAGTAAGATTATAAAATGGATAGTTCTAAAGTTCTTTTTCGTTCTTCGCTTAGGAGTAAAAAAGTTCAGAATACCTGACCAGCTGTATACAGTTAGCCAACATCACGATGCTGCTGGGAGTGATGTTTAGATAAATATGTTAATGTACTGCATGCTTTCCTCTCAATAACAAAATAAACGCACAGCAAAAAATATCAGCGGTGAGATATCGGTAGTTAAGAAAGCATCTGATTATTAGGGCTGCAACTAACGATTATTTTGATAATCGATTAATCGGACGATTATTTTTTCGATTAATCGATTAATCGGATAAATTATATTTCTTTTTTGTTTATTATAACAAAATAAAACCCTAAAAACCACACTCTTTTGTGTGTTAAACAATCTACTTAATACAGATAACTTCATTATAAAGAAAAACAACAAATAAAAAAAATATATATGACCATAACCTATGACAAAAATGCTATTGTAAACTAGATTAGTGGATAACTTAGCCTAGAAATATCACAAGTGCACAATAATTTTATAAAATCTAAACATTTAGTGAAAAAAACATTCCTTAGTGGGGAACAAATAAGAGACAATAAGTGTAGCACTAACTCTGGTAAAACGTTACACATTGCTCTTTGTATTATTGTTATACATTCATGAAAAACATCGTAAAAATCAGATGCACAGCTGTTTTAAATGTAAAGCACAGCTGTTTAGTGAGGAAGCAAAATATAATAGATAGGACAGAACAAGAAAGGCTATTAATAAGATTTCAAAACCATCATAGACCTTTATCTACGGATCAATTATAATAATAACATTGAATCATCTTGGAAAGAGATCATCATGTTAACTGTTGTAACGCGACGCGCTGTTTGAACACCGAATAGAGAATGACTGACAGCCGCAGTGGAGGGAAAAGCTTAGGTTAACTTGAATTTAATGACTTAAATATACATTTCTATCTCACATTATACTATAGTATGGCTTCATAAAGTATACACGATTAACGTAGGTCACCTATTTTGGTTTCAAAACGGCGAATTTACCGAAAGGTGAATGATTTTCGTGTATGCTGCATATTGATAGCGGTTTCCTGATGCCCGCAAATTAGTTCAAACTCACGGAATCAAGAGTGCGCATGCGAGACAGAAGATAATGTGCTCCAAACCGTCCGTGTTGCGCGCGCGAGACAGGGTAGAGCGGCGAGGGAGAGAGACTGCATGTGCGCCTCCGCCTCATGAAGCGCATGTAAGAAGCGCATGTTCCATGTAAACAATCCCCGTGACGTAATCAAACCAACTAATCGATAATGACATTCGTTGACAACGATTTTCATAATCGATTATAATCGATTTTATCGATTAGTTGTTGCAGCCCTAATGATTATAGTGATGTAGATATTAGGGCTGGGTATTGAGACAAATTTCACAATTCGAGTCGATTTCGATTCACAAGCTTGCAATTCGATTACGATTCGATTCAATATCGATTATTTTGGATATCAGTTACAATAAATGGGCGTTTTTCTCAAGGGAATCAAATCTCTTAACTAATGCTGTAAACTATGGGAGTCTAGTTGTAGCCTACTAGGCTTCATTAACCTAATATGAAGAAAATAATGAAGCTATACTTTTTGTAGCTATACAAACACTTAAATTACACTTATTTATTTTTATAGTAAGATTATATGAAATATAAACATTTAAATGGTGGCTGTCATAAAAACTTGCCAGATTTATTCAAATATGCATTAAATCTTGAAGAACATTAAGATTATAATGCATATGTAATATGGTGTATATATTTAGCAAAATGCTCCTCTCTAGAGCTGACTAACGAGTTAATGTGGGTTTTCTGAGGTAAATATGACGATACATGACATTGATTACAAGCTGTTTAACTGACGTCTTCCCACGGGTGAAACGCTGATTGAGCGAATCAATGTGACATGATACGGATTTCGATAAGTTGTACTCTATCTTTTAACACACTTTCAGATGCTCATTCATGTTTATTTCGCGCTGTGACTGGTATTATTAACCCGGAAGAGAGATCAGTGCTGCTGCTTCTCTTGAGCTGAGCCAGAGCGATCTCACGCCACAGCGCCAAAACTTTATTTATGTTTTTGAATTTCTAAAGAAAATGGACGTAATGTGAAAATTGAGACTTTGTTTCATATCAATAGTAACAAAGGACAGATTATTGCGGGGTTTTTTTTGTTTTGTTTTTTTGTGGGATGCGCGCAGCCGCGATACAATGTTCCATTCATTGAAATGAAACAGGATGACTAATCAATTCTTGAGAATTAAGAATCGATATCGGTTCGAAAAAATGAGAATCGATTAATATCGAGAAATCGATATTTATTACCCAGCCCTAGTAGATATGTTTTCAAATCACGTTTATATATGTAGCACTTCATACAATAGATTGCTTTAAAGCAAGCAGCTTTACGGTGTTAAACATAAAAGAACAGTGTCGCTTTCAATTAGAATTATATAAAGCAGCCCTCCAGTGTATCTGAAAGCGTTTGGACACGCAAACCATGACGTCAAAGTTTCTGGCAATTGAGCTTTGAACTGATTATAAACTCCAAACAAACTTCCTTTGGCCTGGTTTTGTTCAAAATGACATCAAACCAACTTTGTTCTTCGATTTCGAATAAATTATATCAGATCCTTGATTTATTTTTTTCTCTTTCTACAGTTCTTTCTCTGGCCTAAAGTACCTTCTTGCTGAACGTAAGACCCATCTTAAGCTGACCTCCATTGTATTTATTGACATCCAAGACCATCCACTGGACTGTTTATGGAGAAACAATGTGTACTGTTCCCTATCAGTGAGAAGTGTTTTAGGAAAACTTGGCTTCTCTAAGTGTTTATTTTTCTCTCCAACTATTCACCTCATACCATCTTGCTCATCGTTCCTACCCTGCAATAGGCCCGCTGAGCCCCCCTGCTAACCCTTGCAAACCCCCAGCCTGGGGTCACACATTTAGATGGCGTTTTACTATCCACCTAACAATCTAATGAAGCATCATAGGTTAAGAGAAAAAAAAAAAATAGATGTATTGAGGCATAAGGTGTCTATATTTAACTTCCGTCATCTCTTCTGATGGGCTGAACCATGTTTGCTCTTAGTGCTGATTTTAAGCTCGAGCCACGGCATGACAAAGGGCCGAATCACTACTGCAACTTTCAACTATCATTTGAATACTGTTCCTGGCCCCGTCGTATACAGATTGTTGTTAAACCAAGACCCCATTAAGCACTAGCCGATGTCTGTTCTTTCAGGGGCGTGCTCTCGTATTGCTCTCAAAGTGCTTATCTTCTTAAAGGGACCACAACAAATTTCCATCAACTGTTATAACATAACAGAGGATGGGCATTCCTAAACGGCCCTTTTTATCCTCAGAAGGCAAGCTTCTCCATTCTGTGCCATATTGCACATTTTTTGTTTTGTTTTAAAAAAGATGTTTAACTTTTTTTTTTGTCCTTTTATATGAGTGCATCTGCATGGCTCTTGCACACAGATTCCCTAGGCCGTCTGTATGTTAAGAAGCTCATTAATCACAGGGCATCTTAAACTCTCCCTCAACACAATGCTTTTTGCCTGTGATGTTGACTGTCCGATTCTTCAGCTTCAGAGTGCAGTCAGTATAGTAGTATATTCTATGTAATGAGTGTCTTTAGAATGTGCTTTGGGTTTTATATGAATATGGCCTCATTGCCCTTGATGGAAGGGAACTCAATAAAGAACGTTATATAACCCCATTTCACCGTGTGTGGACCTTCTGTTATCTGTCAAGCCATATACAGTAAAATGCAATATAGCGTGAGGATGCCTAAGCTGGGAGTGGATTGCTGCAGAGCTGTTTATTGAAGGAGGCATATCATGAGAAATCAAATTTTCCTTTATCTTTGAAAACAAGGTGAACTTTCAGAACTCAACTTCTCTCAAAACCCATCCAGAGAATGGGGAAAAAAAAGCTTACAATTTTCTTTAGAAACTTGCTTGCCCAGTCACAGTGAGGTCATAGTAGGAGAGATAAAATAATCCAAAAAATATGAATAAAACAGAACATTTAAATAATATTATTATGTGATTGTATGTACTCTATGTACACTAAACTTAAGTTCAGAAAGGATGCATTACATTCATCAAAAGTGACTAAACATTTATAAATCTTACTAAATATTTAATTTTTTAATTTTAAATAAATACTGTTTTTTTTTTTTTACTTTCATAAAATAATTCTAAAAATGAGTAACGGTTGCCACAACATATTGATTATCAACACCAAATCAGCATATTAAAATTAGTTTTGATAGTTACGATTTTAAGTTATTTCAAGGTTTAATATTTAACAATATTTCTGTTTTACGGCATTTTTTAGCAAATAAATGAAAAATTAAGGAAATTAAAAAAAAATGTAAACCAAGAAAAAATCTTTTGAACGGTATAAATATTCAAGGAAAAGGGTTATTGGGCTGTTAAATTAATATTGTTGAAATGTATACTTATATTGTGAAATATAACTCAAAATTGATAAATTTCCTCTTTGCAGACAATGAATAGAAGTAAAAAAAACTAAATGAAAAGTAGTTTGGCCCCAGCAGCTCTGCATATCCTAAAGGATCCTGTTTATCCGGTTTATTTTTAACCTGTCAAACTCAAATAATTGGTACGCTCAGTTTGGTAAATAAACCAAAGAGCGTCAGTCCTGAGTGCTAAAATAGTTCGTTTTTTTTTTTTTTTTTTATGTGTTTAAAATCTAAATCAAGATCTCATCACTAAAGTCCTGGCAGTTTTTTAATACTCATTCATATTTTCACCGGCACACAATTGGCAAGCAAGGTCTAATATGCTGTGAGAGCTGTCACGGCTTTGAGTGTGTGTTCTGACAAGGCTGTTATCTGTCTGAATTATGAATGCTGTTGTCGTGCCTGCTGATGAACAGTTTACAGCTGGAACATCACGACGCACATCTGCGTGTTAGTGCCATTCTGCACAGATTAATCATCAGGGGAAATGATCCAGCTTTATGCAACACTCCTGTTCATTCAATAGCTATCTATAAAGTTATATTTCACACATGATGGCTGTTCTTAGGTTAACATATTTATGTTTCTCCAATTTGCATTAGGATCTAGACCAGTGACAAATTGCCTGCATCATATGGCTAATTTAAGAAAAACTTAAGTTTCGCTGAAACCTACAATTAGACTTTTGTTTACTGTGCTGACAAAACACAGTTATTCTCCACACATTTTTTTCTGAAGGAATTTACAGACAGCGACTGACACTGACAGAGTGGTGTTTCGATTCCTCAAATTTGCATGTTCGAGAAAATTATTAAATTACCCATTCTTGCTTCGTTGCTGAATGAATCAGTCCTTTTGAGCAAATCGAATAATTTAACGACTCATTCGCCAAGGGGCTGTTTACATGACACCGTTTTCAACTAAAAACGTAAAACTTTTTATGCTTTTTGGCCGTTTTTTTTACACAACAACGGTGTTGGATGCCTGAAAACACAACGTTTTGAAAATGGGTTTCAAACGCTCGCGAGTGAAAACGTAAAAATATTTTATCGGTGGTGCCTTTCGTTTACACGGTGTCGACGTTTTGGGGGCTTAAAAACGCAAAATAGTGAAACCATCCACCAGAGTGGGAATCTCAAAAACGCTCCACCGCCATGTTCCCGTGTAAAGGGTAAAACCGGTAAAAACGCAAAAGTCTGCTTGACATCGAAGGTTGTACGCAGGCGCGCGGCCCTAGTGTTGTTGTGTGGCAGTGCTCCACATTGCCATCTAGGCGCCTGGAGTGCATACTACATTGAATTTCACACACTTTTGCGTCACCATATGCACGCTGATTTCCCACCCAAAATGCTCGTCTAAACGCAGAATATAAAGTGATAACGCAACGCCTCTTTCGCTTTTTCTCTTCAGATCGTTTCCGTGTAAACATAGCCAAAGTGCATGTTTTTGAAAACGGTCTCCGTGTAAACAACAAAAACGCGAATCTCTGAAGACGATGACGTCATACACATTACCTCGCACCAGTGTTAATTTTGATTTAGTTTTAGTCATAATCTTTTGACTAAAATGCCATTTAGTTTTAGTCATATTTTAGTCCTCTGAATTGTTTTAGTCTAGTTTTAGTCGACGAAATTCATGAAGATTTGAGTCGACTAAATCTAAAGTAGATTTACTCGACTAAAATATAATGGGTTTAGTTAAATTGTAATGCATTCATTTAGAATTTCTCTAAAATGTCCAAACCCATATACCCCTGGAGAAAACATCTATTAACCTATTAATATGAATGATTTTTAAGTTTGAACATTCAATGCAGATACGTTTTAACTACTGTGAATTACAATTAAATAAAACCACTTTTCCTAAACTAAATCACAGTCTTCTTTTCAATGAATGATAAATGTATTCTTTAAGACTACATGCATACATCATTCTTTATTCTTTCAAACAGATATTTATTTGTATAAATTAAATACAATGAATCCTTATTTAAGCTATTAACAGTGAATGCTTTTCTCTTTTTCTTTTGTTGCTTGAATATTAAGGACACAGACCGCATTAGGTTTATTACCCACTGTCACTTTAAGACATCAGATCATGTTCAATGACATGCGGATCCAATGTGTGCATCTACCACAAACGCAGGACATCAGTTCTGCTCCCCAGATCGTCACTATCTAACATTTTCGTCTAGTTTTTATTCGTTGACGAAAATGTCAATAGATTTTCGTCATGGTTTTTGTCATTCAAAACTAGGTTTTATTTAGTTATCGTCTCGTTTTCGTCTGTGAAATAATGTTGTTGACGAATAATTTTCGTCATTATTTTCGTCAACGAAATTAACACTGCCTCGCACTTATTACGTGTTCAATCTATAGTGTTTCATCTCCGTCTAATTTTTAGTTTCTAATTTCTAATTTTTTTTCAGATCCGTGTTAATGGGGATCGTTTTGGCGTTGGCGTTGTCGTCTGTACGCGTAAAACTCAAAGGAAAAAGTCTCTATTTTAAGCACATCGTTGTCGTGTAAACATACATTTTTCCATAATTTTGTAATTCTATATTAAACAAAAAATGATCTCATAACATTATGCAATTTTAATTGCAATGTAAATCTATTCATAATGATGAGCCAAAACATTATGACCAGTCACAGGTGAAGCGAATATTTATCATAGCCACAGGTTATGGCCTGGGTAGATTAGATGGTAATAATCAAACGATCAGTTCTCATTATCTTCGTGTTGGATGCTGGAGAAATGAGCAGGAATAAAGGTCTGAGCGACTTCGACAAGGGCCAAATTGCTATGGCAAGGTGACTAGGTCAGTCTCTCTGTAAATGCAAGGCTTGTGGACTGTTCCCAGTCAGCAGTGGTGAGAATTTATTGAGGAGGGACAAACCACAAACAAGTGACAGGGTGGTGGGCGCCCAAGGCACATCAATGCACGAGGGCAACAAAGGGTTATCTCGTTTAATCGCGAATGAAATGGAGTCTTTAAACCACTGCAAGTCCATCATTCTCTACATGGTCAGAACTGAGGTAATGTGATGTGAGACATGTGATATGAACAAAAACATCACTCGCACAAATGATTTCAGTCAAGGAGAGTGCGACCTTTATTTCCCCTTGTGCAAGAAACTCAGCATTTTCAACTGAATATAACACAATTCCTATTGTGATTACTTATTAGGAAACATCTTATCACTGAAAACCGACTATAACAAAACAGTTCACTCTTCAATGTCAGTAATAATATCAACACTAGTCAAAGACTGACTACAAATTTTAAATAGTCACGATAAGATCTTTTTCCTCCAAAGGCATAAAATGACAACACTCACTACCAACACCCATATTTTGAACATCAGAATTATTTCTCTAGATATTGCTATACTTTTGAATATATTGTAGGACCATGACAACTATCTCATGTAGCTGGTTCCAAAAAACAAATCCACATAGTGGACTTTAAAAAAGAACCTAAATGGAGACTTTGGTTCAATGTATCTTTTAAAAGAGAGTACTTCGTACTGCATTTCCAAACAGGAAGTTTTACTTGAAGAATTAAATCTAATAACAAGACATTCTTCGAAAGGAACAATAAGAATTGAAAGGCACAACACTTAAGTAAAAAAACAAACAGTTTGAGTAGTAGTGCACGCTGTGTGAGATCATTGTATGTTGATTCTGATTGGTTAAATCCATGTATCTCAACTTTAACCTTGTTCTTTTCTACTTTTCCAGTCCACTTCGAAGAGTCCAAAGTAGGTAGTGTAATTGTAAAGTCAACATGAAATCAAAATGAACCTTATTTATTTAACATGTTGTTTGGTTTTACTGTGCGCAACCATCGGTGCATATTATTCCACAGATGATTTAATATTATATCATTGCTCAGCACTTTTGTCTGCTGACATCACCTAGGTCATGCATGCTTATTGGTTAATGTTAACCAGCCGTCAAACAGTTGTTTAGGCAATGTAATACTTACAATAAGTTTGAATATCTTACCATTATTTACTGCTTTGGGTATCATGAAATAAGCGAAAAACAATTTTTGCAGCATTTATTAATCTTGGTTAAAGGTAATTTGTATTGTTAATTCATGTTTGTGAATATAAATAATACACTTTCAACTGCTTTATGTCTAAATTAACATTAACCTAGATTAATAAATGCTGAAAATTATAGTTTGTTCATTTATATGTAATTATCAAATGTTTACAAATTGGATCTTAAATCAAATTGTAAAGTGTTCAAGGCCATTTAAACAGAAAGCGTTTTTGCGTTCCACTACTCAACTTCTCCAATGTTTTACTTTGTAAACATGCGTTAGACGCAGGGCTGGAACTATGGTGGGACTGAGTCCAGGCAGTGAATTTTAGGAAGAGATTGAGGGATTCCATGTAGAAGATTTCCACGTAATAGCCGCCAAATCCTATACAACAATTTTATTGTTTTTTCTGCATCTATGGTTTAAAAATATACAATATCTCCCCAACTAGGAGATATAAACTTGCAATTCCGAGAGAAAAGTCAGTATTTTTTCCTCTGAAGTCCAAATTTTGTGAATCAGAGAAAAACTTTATAACTCATTATTATAACTGGGAAAAGAAGTCAAAATTGATTGTGAGTTTATGGTTATATCTAATTATGCTGTTATTTCTCACAAGAAAAGATGTAAACTTGCAATTGTGAAATAAAAAGTCACAATTATCTTTAAAAAAAATTCTTTATATATATATATATTTGGGTGGAAACAAGCCTCCTTCCATAGAATAGCATCTTAGTAGTACTTAGGTCTTGCTCTATATTTTGTTCTCCATTAATACCTGTTTTACTACCCAGACAACAACATGTGGCCGTGTGGATTCTACGTGTACCAATGTGGGCCGACACTATGTTGCTGTCTGGGTAAAAAGTTCATCATTTTACTAAGAAATTGTTTCCTGCTGACTTTATTTCTAATAGTTCTTTTTTTATCGTCCTTATATTTACACATTTCCTTGTTAATGATCTATTATTTAAAAATCACACACTACTAATAATGAAAACTGAGTAGCTACTAATCATTTAAGTATTAAACAAACTACTTATAAAAACACTGAAACTCATAGAACTCTATTATATAGGAAAAGGAATATTGCTTTAATACTGATTTTTTAAACTCTATGGTACCTGCACTACATTTCATATGTGCTTACCGAAAGAAAAAGAAAAAAACGTATCGGGACACTAGCGGATCTCGCAAACATCTTTGAAAATGAAGGTCTGTAAGGGTCTGCCAAAGCATCAAGTACACATCTGTAAGATGTGACCCAAACCATGGCGTTTTGTTCGTCCCTGGGGAGCTTTTTTCACCACACTTGTGTCTGAGAGCCAGCCTCAGAGTGCTTTATTTCACATTTAGTTTTACGAGTACACACCCCTGTGGGGCCTCTACGGTCTCCACCATCTCGCAGTCCAGGAAAGAAGCTCCAGGTGTGTGTTGTGCCGGGGGCTCTCTGCTTTGCCCGTGGGGAGAGGCGGCTGGCCAGGAATCCATGCGTACAGGGGCTCTGAAGGGAGGACAGAGTGTAGTTTGTTTGATTGTTTGGTGGCGGAGGCCAGTCTGGAAAGCGGGTGACTTGGGGCCGTACGCCAGGGACGTTGGGTCCATGTGAAGGGAGGGCTGGACAGGGGACT
>NW_024121987.1:13453340-13862367 GCF_016745375.1 Pimephales promelas
AAATATAGCTGCAAGCAGCCATTACCGGGGCCAAGCGCAAGAAGCGGCAACATATGCCAAAATGGCAAGGAGTGGCAGACCAACTGCAGCAAGGAGCAATTAAGGGCATTTTGAGAGAACTTTGGGCAAATGGCTAAGAAAATCACATAAACATTAACTTATAAGATGATTTAATGGGTTATCACTTTCGAACAATAGGTGGCGCAGTTACGAAATAGATGTGATGTGGTCAGAGTGAGGTGACAATGACACATGCAAAGTTTGGTGTCAAAATGTGAAGGCATTGCAGAGATAAAGCCTAAATAGTAATTTTGGCAGCATGCCTACATTTTGATGCTGTGGTATACAAAAACGGTTTTGTCTATCATCGTGCAATTCATAACTTTTAGTCGGCACGGTCTGGAGATGATACGATTCAATTTTCGTGAAAATCGGACAAACGGTCTAGGAGGAGTTCGAAAAAGAAGGTTTTTAAAAAAATAAAGATGGCGGACAGGAAGTTTGGCTGATTATGCAAAACCTGATATCTATGTTTTCGGCATAACCCAAGGAATCTATTAAGATCAGTTTCATTGCAATAGGCAAATTTATTCAAAAGTTATTAGCGTTTTCAGAAATTAATTATACTTGACTTTATTCGAAAAGTGGCGCTGTCTCAAAATCTTTTGAGTACCTTCAGGGCATGCTGCTTATGGCACACACTGAGTTTTGTAATATTACACCAATGCATTTGTTTAGTATAGCATTTTATTTCACAAAACTCTATTGAAGTCAATGGGAATTTCACGTTTTGTTCTATTATAGCGCCACCAAGAGGCTCAGTCCCACAATTTTTTTATGTGTCCTCAGAGTGACCCCATACATATGTGTGTCAATTTGGTGAAAATATCTCAATTCGCTTCCGAGTTATAAACATTTATATGAAAAAACACGTAAAAAATGACTGACACATGACTTTGTTTGAATTTTTACTACCCCTTACTATCAATATTTTCGCATTTGGGCATTAGCGTATAGTTAACAAGCTATGATTCCGTGTTTCTGACGGTGGTTTCGTCTCGATCGGAACAGCGGTTTTGAAGATATCGCCAAGTGTTTTTTTCGCGCTAAATCGCTACGCTACACCAACCGTAAGACGAAACCAGCATGTTTAGTATCGTTGGACTCGGCAACGATTCAGGACCTCAAAAAGATGACTCCCGTGAAAATAAGTGTACCACACCCAAAGTTATAAGCGTTTGAAAAAAAAAATTCACCACTAGGTGGCGCTGTTTCGAAACTTCTCAGGCTCCTTCAGGGCATCGTACTGATGACCCATACCGAGTTTCGTAACAATTCGTTCATGCGTTCAAAAAATACAGCATTTTAGCACATAATTCAAAATGGCCGACAGCCAAAATGGCCGATCTGGGAAAATTGGATATCGGTCGACTCGGCATGACGCCCTGAATCTAACGAGACCAAATTTATGATTTTTGGACAAACCGTTCAGAAGTTACGAGCAAAAATAGCCATTTTTCATATCTCCGGACCACTAGGTGGCGCTGCGCCGAAACGCAGCACGTAGCCTCAGGTCATGCTTGTGATAACAGTACCAAGTTTGGTCTGAAAACGAGTAAGCGTTGCGGAGATACAACCTCACGTCTGTTTTCGCAAGCGCTACGTAAATTTTGTTTACGCGTTTATCGAAAACGGTTATTCGAATCATCTTGAATTCCATAACTTTTTGTCAGCACTGCCTGGAGATGATCCGGTGCGATTTTGGTGAAAATCGGACAAACCGTCTAGGACGAGTTCGCAAAAGTAGGTTTTTTGGAAAATTCAAAATGGCGGCCGTTTTTTATGACGGAAAATGACGTCATAGGGTGCGATCGAATCGGCATGAGCTCAGGAACAAGAGGAAAAAAGAATTTTGTTGATAGGCCTTACGGTTCAAAAGTTATTAGCATAATAAAAGTGAAACTTTGGACAGTTGGTGGCGCTAGAGGGAATGAGTTAGAGACACCAAAATTGGTGTATTTAAAGTTGGGACTGTCCTCTATCAGAATGTCAAACCAAAACAACTTTCCCGCAAACCGGTCTATGGGCTGCCATAGACGCCCAGTCGGAAGAAGAATAATAATAATAAATATAGCTGCAAGCAGCCATTACCGGGCCAAGCGCAAGAAGCGGCAACATATGCCAAAATGGCAAGGAGTGGCAGACCAACTGCAGCAAGGAGCAATTAAGGGCATTTTGAGAGAACTTTGGGCAAATGGCTAAAAAAATCACATAAACATTAACTTATAAGATGATTTAATGGGTTATCACTTTCGAACAATAGGTGGCGCAGTTACGAAATAGATGTGATGTGGTCAGAGTGAGGTGACAATGACACATGCAAAGTTTGGTGTCAAAATGTGAAGGCATTGCAGAGATAAAGCCTAAATAGTAATTTTGGCAGCATGCCTAAACTTTGATGCTGTGGTATACGAAAACGGTTTTGTCTATCATCGTGCAATTCATAACTTTTAGTCGGCACGGTCTGGAGATGATACGATTCAATTTTCGTGAAAATCGGACAAACGGTCTAGGAGGAGTTCGAAAAAGAAGGTTTTTCAAAGAAATAAAGATGGCGGACAGGAAGTTTGGCTGATTATGCAAAACCTGATATCTATGTTTTCGGCATAACCCAAGGAATCTATTAAGATCAGTTTCATTGCAATAGGCAAATTTATTCAAAAGTTATTAGCGTTCTCAGAAATTAATTATAACTTTTGACCAACAGGTGGCGCTGTCTCAAAATCTTTTGAGTACCTTCAGGGCATGCTGCTTATGGCACACACTGAGTTTCGTAATGTTACACCAAAGCATTTTTTAGTATAGCATTGTATTTCACAAAACTGTATTGAAGTCAATGGGAATTTCACGTTTTGTTCTATTATAGCGCCACCAAGAGGCTCAGTCCCACAATTTTTTTTATGTGTCCTCAGAGTGACCCCATACATATGTGTGTCAATTTTGGTGCAAATATCTCAATTCACTTCCGAGTTATAAACATTTATATGAAAAAACACGTAAAAAATGACTGACACATGACTTTGTTTGAATTTTACTACCCCTTACTATCAATATTTTCGCATTTGGGCATTAGCGTATAGTTAACAAGCTATGATTCCGTGTTTCTGGCGGTGGTTTCGTCTCGATCGGAACAGCGGTTTTGAAGATATCGCCAAGTGTTTTTTTCGCGCTAAATCGCTACGCTACACCAACCGTAAGACGAAACCCAGCATGTTTAGTATCGTTGGACTCGGCAACGATTCAGGAACCTCAAAAAATGACTCCCGTGAAAATAAGTGTACCACACCCAAAGTTATAAGCGTTTGAAAAAAAATTCACCACTAGGTGGCGCTGTTTCGAAACTTCTCAGGCTCCTTCAGGGCATCGTACTGATGACCCATACCGAGTTTCGTAACAATTCGTTCATGCGTTCAAAAAATACAGCATTTTAGCACATAATTCAAAATGGCCGACAGCCAAAATGGCCGATCTGGGAAAATTGGATATCGGTCGACTCGGCATGACGCCCTGAATCTAACGAGACCAAGTTTTTGATTTTTGGACAAACCGTTCAGAAGTTACGAGCAAAAATAGCCATTTTTCATATCTCCGGACCACTAGGTGGCGCTGCGCCGAAACGCTGCATGTAGCCTCAGGTCATGCTTGTGATAACACGTACCAAGTTTGGTCTGAATAGAGAAAGCGTTGCGGAGATACAGCCTCACGTCTGTTTTCGCAAGCGCTACGTAAAATTAGTTTGCGCGTTTATCGAAAACGGTTATTCGAATCATCTTGAATTCCATAACTTTTTGTCAGCACTGCCTGGAGATGATCCGGTGCGATTTTGGTGAAAATCGGACAAACCGTCTAGGACGAGTTCGCAAAAGTAGTTTTTTTGGAAAATTCAAAATGGCGGCCGTTTTTTTATGACGGAAAATGACGTCATAGGGTGCGATCGAATCGGCATGAGCTCAGGAACAAGAGGAAAAAAGAATTTTGTTGATAGGCCTTACGGTTCAAAAGTTATTAGCATAATAAAAGTGAAACTTTGGACAGTTGGTGGCGCTAGAGGGAATGAGTTAGAGACACCAAAATTGGTGTATTTAAAGTTGGGACTGTCCTCTATCAGAATGTCAAACCAAAACAACTTTCCCGCAAACCGGTCTATGGGCTGCCATAGACGCCCAGTCGGAAGAAGAATAATAATAATAAATATAGCTGCAAGCAGCCATTACCGGGCCAAGCGCAAGAAGCGGCAACATATGCCAAAATGGCAAGGAGTGGCAGACCAACTGCAGCAAGGAGCAATTAAGGGCATTTTGAGAGAACTTTGGGCAAATGGCTAAGAAAATCACATAAACATTAACTTATAAGATGATTTAATGGGTTATCACTTTCGAACAATAGGTGGCGCAGTTACGAAATAGATGTGATGTGGTCAGAGTGAGGTGACAATGACACATGCAAAGTTTGGTGTCAAAATGTGAAGGCATTGCAGAGATAAAGCCTAAATAGTAATTTTGGCAGCATGCCTAAAATTTGATGCTGTGGTATACGAAAACGGTTTTGTCTATCATCGTGCAATTCATAACTTTTAGTCGGCACCGTCTGGAGATGATACGATTAAATTTTCGTGAAAATCGGACAAACGGTCTAGGAGGAGTTCGAAAAAGAAGGTTTTTCAAAGAAATAAAGATGGCGAACAGGAAGTTTGTCTGATTATGGAAAACCTGATATCTATGTTTTCAGCATAACCGAAGGAATCTATTAAGATCAGTTTCATTGCAATAGGCAAATTTATTCAAAAGTTATTAGCGTTCTCAGAAATTAATTATAACTTTTGACCAACAGGTGGCGCTGTCTCAAAATCTTTTGAGTACCTTCAGGGCATGCTGCTTATGGCACACACTGAGTTTTGTAATATTACACCAATGCATTTGTTTAGTATAGCATTTTATTTCACAAAACTCTATTGAAGTCAATGGGAATTTCACGTTTTGTTCTATTATAGCGCCACCAAGAGGCTCAGTCCCACAATTTTTTTTATGTGTCCTCAGAGTGACCCCATACATATGTGTGTCAATTTTGGTGCAAATATCTCAATTCACTTCCGAGTTATAAACATTTATATGAAAAAACACGTAAAAAATGACTGACACATGACTTTGTTTGAATTTTACTACCCCTTACTATCAATATTTTCGCATTTGGGCATTAGCGTATAGTTAACAAGCTATGATTCCGTGTTTCTGACGGTGGTTTCGTCTCGATCGGAACAGCGGTTTTGAAGATATCGCCAAGTGTTTTTTTCGCGCTAAATCGCTACGCTACACCAACCGTAAGACGAAACCCAGCATGTTTAATATCATTGGACTCGGCAACGATTCAGGACCTCAAAAATATGACTCCCGTGAAAATAAGTGTACCACACCCAAAGTTATAAGTGTTTGAAGAAAAAAATTCACCACTAGGTGGCGCTGTTTCGAAACTTCTCAGGCTCCTTCAGGGCATCGTACTGATGACCCATACCGAGTTTCGTAACAATTCGTTCATGCGTTCAAAAAATACAGCATTTTAGCACATAATTCAAAATGGCCGACAGCCAAAATGGCCGATCTGGGAAAATTGGATATCAGTCGACTCGGCATGATGCCTTGAATCTAACGAGATGAAGTTTATGATTTTTGGACAAACCGTTCAGAAGTTACGAGCAAAAATAGCCATTTTTCATATCTCCTGACCACTAGGTGGCGCTGCGCCGAAACGCTGCATGTAGCCTCAGGTCATGCTTGTGATGACATGTACCAAGTTTGGTCTGAATAGGATGAAGCGTTGCGGAGATACAGCCTCACGTCTGTTTTTGCAAGCGCTACGTAAAATTAGTTTGCACGTTTATCGAAAACGGTTCTTCGAATCATCTTGAATTCCATAACTTTTTGTCAGCACTGCCTGGAGATGATCCGGTGCGATTTTGGTGAAAATCGGACAAACCGTCTAGGACGAGTTCGCAAAAGTAGGTTTTTTGGAAAATTCAAAATGGCGGCCATTTTTTTATGACGGAAAATGACGTCATAGGGTGCGATCGAATCGGCATGAGCTCAGGAACAAGAGAAAAAGAATTTTGTTGATAGGCCTTACGGTTCAAAAGTTATTAGCATAATAAAAGTGAAACTTTGGACAGTTGGTGGCGCTAGAGGGAATGAGTTAGAGACACCAAAATTGGTGTATTTAAAGTTGGGACTGTCCTCTATCAGAATGTCAAACCAAAACAACTTTCCCGCAAACCGGTCTATGGGCTGTCATAGACGCCCAGTCGGAAGAAGAATAATAATAATAATAATAATAATAAGAACCGGCACAGATACAATAGGTGCCTCCGCACCTTCGGTGCTTGGCCCCTAAATATAGCTGCAAGCAGCCATTACCGGGGCCAAGCGCAAGAAGCGGCAACATATGCCAAAATGGCAAGGAGTGGCAGACCAACTGCAGCAAGGAGCAATTAAGGGCATTTTGAGAGAACTTTGGGCAAATGACTAAAAAAATCACATAAACATTAACTTATAAGATGATTTAATGGGTTATCACTTTCTAACAATAGGTGGCGCAGTTACGAAATAGATGTGATGTGGTCAGAGTGAGGTGACAATGACACATGCAAAGTTTGGTGTCAAAATGTGAAGGCATTGCAGAGATAAAGCCTAAATAGTAATTTTGGCAGCATGCCTACATTTTGATGCTGTGGTATACGAAAACAGTTTTGTCTATCATCGTGCAATTCATAACTTTTAGTCGGCACGGTCTGGAGATGATACGATTCAATTTTTGTGAAAATCGGACAAACGGTCTAGGAGGAGTTCGAAAAAGAAGGTTTTTCAAAGAAATAAAGATGGCAAACAGGAAGTTTGTCTGATTATGGAAAACCTGATATCTATGTTTTCAGCATAACAGAAGGAATCTATTAAGATCAGTTTCATTGCAATAGGCAAATTTAATCAAAAGTTATTAGCGTTCTCAGAAATTAATTATAACTTTTGACCAACAGGTGGCGCTGTCTCAAAATCTTTTGAGTACCTTCAGGGCATGCTGCTTATGGCACACACTGAGTTTTGTAATATTACACCAATGCATTTGTTTAGTATAGCATTGTATTTCACAAAACTGTATTGAAGTCAAAGGGAATTTCACGTTTTGTTCTATTATAGCGCCACCAAGAGGCTCAGTCCCACAATTTTTTGTATGTTTCCTCAGAGTGACCCCATACATATGTGTGTCAATTTTGGTGCAAATATCTCAATTTACTTCCGAGTTATAAACATTTATATGAAAAAACACGTAAAAAATGACTGACACATGACTTTGTTTGAATTTTACTACCCCTTACTATCAATATTTTCGCATTTGGGCATTAGCGTATAGTTAACAAGCTATGATTCCGTGTTTCTGACGGTGGTTTCGTCTCGATCGGAACAGCGGTTTTGAAGATATCGCCAAGTGTTTTTTTCGCGCTAAATCGCTACGCTACACCAACCGTAAGACGAAACCCAGCATGTTTAATATCATTGGACTCGGCAACGATTCAGGACCTCAAAAATATGACTCCCGTGAAAATAAGTGTACCACACCCAAAGTTATAAGTGTTTGAAGAAAAAAATTCACCACTAGGTGGCGCTGTTTCGAAACTTCTCAGGCTCCTTCAGGGCATCGTACTGATGACCCATACCGAGTTTCGTAACAATTCGTTCATGCGTTCAAAAAATACAGCATTTTAGCACATAATTCAAAATGGCCGACAGCCAAAATGGCCGATCTGGGAAAATTGGATATCAGTCGACTCGGCATGATGCCTTGAATCTAACGAGATGAAGTTTATGATTTTTGGACAAACCGTTCAGAAGTTACGAGCAAAAATAGCAATTTTTCATATCTCCGGACCACTAGGTGGCGCTGCGCCGAAACGCTGCATGTAGCCTCAGGTCATGCTTGTGATTACATGTACCAAGTTTGGTCTGAATAGGATAAAGCGTTGCGGAGATACAGCCTTACGTCTGTTTTCGCAAGCGTTGCGTAAAATTTGTTTGTGCGTTTATCAAAAACCGTTAAGCAAATCATCTTGAATTCCATAACTTTTTGTCAGCACTGCCTGAAGATGATCCGGTGCGATTTTGGTGAAAATCGGACAAACGGTCTAGGACGAGTTCGCAAAAGTACGTTTTTAAGAAAATTCAAAATGGCGGCCATGTTTTTATGACGGAAAATGACGTCATAGGGTGCGATCGAATCGGCATGAGCTCAGGAATAAGAGGAAAAAAGAATTTTGTTGATAGGTCTTACGGTTCAAAAGTTATTAGCATAATAAAAGTGAAACTTTGGACAGTTGGTGGCGCTAGAGGGAATGAGTTAGAGACACCAAAATTGGTGTATTTAAAGTTGGGACTGTCCTCTATCAGAATGTCAAACCAAAACAACTTTCCCGCAAACCGGTCTATGGGCTGCCATAGACGCCCAGTCGGAAGAAGAATAATAATAATAATAATAATAATAAGAACCGGAACAGATACAATAGGTGCCTCCGCACCTTCGGTGCTTGGCCCCTAATAATAATAATAAGAACCGGCACAGATACAATAGGTGCCTCCGCACCTTCGGTGCTTGGCCCCTAATAATAATAATAATAAGAACCGGCACAGATACAATAGGTGCCTCCGCACCTTCGGTGCTTGGCCCCTAAAAATACCTACTCAAGAGAGTATGTGATTTTGGAAGCAGCCTGAATGCTTTGGCAAAATGTAAATATCTAGGTATTCTATGCGCATAGAATGTGGATAATGACCGCAAACATTGCATTGCAGCAGAATAGTAAAAGCATAGTAGCCTATGCTATTTCATTATATGAAACAAACAAAAAGGATGAGTAATGCTTCTTCAATATGATTTTCAACAATATTTGTGTAAATAAAATGGCCACAACACAAGTCATGTAAATATAAAGGAAGTTTAAAGGTCCTTATATTCCTGGGACAGAAATTTACTCATTTGTCCCCAAATGTATATGCTTTTGATATACTATAGCCAGAAATGTGTAGCTTAACATAAAAAAAAGCCATTTCAGCAGATGGCCCATCAATCATTCTGAATCACTTATGGAATATTTAATTAGAACTTTTGTATTATTCATCTTTCAGCAAATCATCTTGGCAATAGTAAAAGCATATTTACCAACCGCGATTAAAAATCTGAAGAATAACAAGAACACTGGAGTGCGCGCATTTCAAGCTCGATCCCGAGTTCGTGGGAAACCCCTTTGGAGAAACCCCGTAGCAGGCCAGGAACCATAGACAGGAACTAGCTAAACAACGTTTAGCATCCAAGATGGCGGGAGCAGACAGCGACGACTCTCTTTACCCTATTGCTGTGTTAATTGACGAATTAAGAAATGAAGATGTTCAGGTAAACAAAATACGTAGATTTACAACAATTTCTAATTTTAAAAATATTCTAGAACGCGTAACGTTACGTCTGACTTGACACGAATAGCGAAGCAACCGGTAAGATGGGCCTGTCCTAGTTTAGCTTACTGGCTAGTAACGAGAAGATAATTCAGGAATTAAGACACTACAATATTATATATCAAATTGACTGACACCTAAAGCCACCCGTATGTCATTTAGCACAACCAAATGTATTATTTAATCTGTGTAAAATGACCCAGTTTCGTTTGTAAATAAAGAGTGACGCAGAAAAGTTTGTGTGATTGCTAACATGGCTAGTGCTAGCTGTTCTGTGATTTACCTGTTATGTCACGGACTAACGTTAGCTACTAGAGAATCCCATCATTTTAGTACAGGACATTTCAAAGCACGGTATTTTAGAGGGTTTAGAGAATAGTAACGTAATTGACTTAAGTCTGACGCGACTGTTGAATTGTTTGGCATTTAAACACATTCACAGTTTGTTATTTTCTAGAGACGATAACTAATTCAGTAAGTAAAACACTACATGATGATATATCAAACGTTGTAGTATTAATTAAATGTGGAATATATATTGTACATTTTGTGCATAATGTTAAAATACTTTAAAGTAACGTTACTGATTTTCAGTTAACGTCACCAATAGGTTAGCTAATTTCCTCGTATTGTAAAGATACAGTACCGTAATCAAGTAAGAAATTAACACGTTTAGTGTTTTTGGTCTCAGTGTCATTATTCCTTAGTCTGTCATCTATCAAGCCATCATTTTAGAGAAGCATTGACCAGTAGTTTGTTTGGTCCCTCTCAAAAGGTCAGCTGTTTCACCATCAAATATATTTAGACTATCATCTTACAGGTTTCTGGTCTTTTTTTTTCTACTTCTAGTTACGATTGAACAGTATTAAAAAACTGTCAACCATCGCCTTAGCTTTGGGGGTCGAAAGGACACGCACTGAACTTCTACCTTTCCTCACAGGTAAGGTTTTTTTAATGACTGCTGTTTTATTTCCTTGTCAAACATTACTATAACGTTTTTATTTCAGGTGTTGTAAACTATGTCACTCATGGATGCCTCTTGTACATAACTTTCAATTTCTCGTTTTCTGATTAATCAGATACCATCTATGATGAGGATGAAGTTCTGCTTGCCCTTGCTGAACAACTGGGGAACTTCACCCTGCTGGTTGGAGGCCCTGAATATGTGCACTGTCTCCTTGTAAGCTTTGACTTAGGAAATTGACTCGATAAAATAATTTAACTGTGATGAACTAGATTTAAATTTGTTTGCCTGTGACTTTTCTTACTTGTGTCTTGTTTTTTTTTCAGCCCCCTTTGGAGAGTCTGGCTACAGTTGAAGAGACCGTGGTGCGAGACAAGGCAGTGGAGTCCCTGCGGAAGATCTCCCATGAGCACTCTCCAGTGGACCTGGAAGTGCACTTTGAGCCTCTGGTAAAGCGTTTGGCCAGTGGTGACTGGTTCACGTCCCGTACCTCTGCCTGTGGTCTCTTCAGTGTCTGCTACCCACGAGTTTCCAGTACAGTCAAAGCTGAGATCCGCCAGTAAGTTCAACATATTTGTAAGGAGTGTTTTAATCCTACTTTTTTTCAAGTTGGACACATTGATCTCGTTAATTCAGGATTGTTCACACAAAGAACATACTGAACAAAAAAAAACTCAAAACAATTTGACAATACAGATTATGCTTATGCTGGGTCCACACTGCATGGTTTTCGGTCGGATTTTCACTTGCCAATAGTTTTGTGGAAATTGCTGACAAATGTTCGAAATCTGAGACGATTAGTGTTTGTTCACGCGAGTGGCAGTCACGTTGTGGGGCTTAGGGTTATCAAAGAAATTATCAAGCATGGCTTCTGCAAGCCACCATTCTCTCCTTCATATTCTTCTTTATTTCTTTTTTGCTGCAAATCAGTTGCACTGATAAGTTGTATTGCAAGCTTCTTTCGGGTGACCACTTTTAACAGGAACAAATCTAGTCTCAAGCGAAATCTTATGCTTTTTCCTGTATTAGGTCTGAGCAATTTATTGAATTTCGTTTTTTGGCTCCCAACGATCACCAAAATAGTACAACAATTGTTTAAAGTAGGGGTGTAACGTGTATTCATATTGAACCGTTCGGTACGAGGCTTTTGGTTCGGTACACATTACAAACCGATCAATTCGTTGAACCATTTTTTCCTGCTGATAAAAAACCACCACAACGTTGCGCAACATCAAATGGCGTAATGAAAGCGGAATGAAACTCCTTAATGTAGTAACACTAAATGTAACCATGGAAGTTTTGGGTGAAATAGTAAAATGCTTTCAATTAGTGCTGGGCGGTTTGACCAAAAATGTATATCACGTTTTTTTTGTTTGTTTTCAAAATTAAGCCGTTTTTCTGGTTTATGACGGGGTTTTTTTTCATGCATAATCAGGTGTTGAAAGCATTTTCTACTGGTTGAGAGAGGAATTACTGCAATGAATTGACTGGTCTATTTTACATTAGTGAATATTGTTGAATAGAATAGAGCCCAGTATAACCTAAAATTGTTATTTCTTAACATTATAATAACATTCTTATAACCAGGAAATAACGTTTAAATACAACATTTATATAACGGGAGAATTGAACGTTCTTATGATGTTGGAATAATGTTCTTCTTATAGCCAAGCAAGAATGTTAATACAACGTTTATATAACGGGAGAAGTGAACGTTCTTGTAACGTTTTGAATAATGTTCATATAACCAAGAAATAACATTAATACAACTAAAAAACTTGATGTTTTGAATCATCCTAGAACATTCAGAAATAACGTTTTTAATTTTATAACTTAATGGAAACATTATGAAAACATTCTTATAACCTAAGATTGTTATCTGGGCAAGAGGAAAGATTCGCGATTGCATTGAACATGTTTTATGTGCACGATTCTCTTTTCCACAATCTCAAAGCAACGCAGCTTAACCCAAAATACAAGCTCAGGCATGCACTTCTGTCCATACAAACTCCGATACCTAGACTCAGGGTATCGGCCGATACCGAGTACTGATCCGATACCTGGGTGTGTATTACAGCTGCAATTCATATGAGCCCTTTATGAATTGATAGAATTATTATGATGTACTTTTGACTTATCCCTCAATTAAACAATTAAACAAATACATACAGTGAACTAGAGTATCTTTATTATATGAATTACATTTCATAGCAATATATTATTTATCTTAAGTGAAAAAGAACTTAATGCAGCCGCACATCTAATACTGTAAACTGAAAAAGGTATTTTAGATTTACAAAGTAACTATATAAAAAAAGTGCAACAAATAAATATCTGTTTAGATATCTCTAAAGAGTTATCTAAAAAGATTATATATGAATAATATAAGAAAATAATCTCTTTATAAGTGAAGATCAATAAACAATTTTGTTAAATAAATGACATTTCAGTTTTGACAGCGGCTGGTCTTCGAGAATAATAAACTCGATAAATTACATGTTGTTGGTTATATTTATCGCTCGTTGGCTGTTTTTTTTTAAAAACATTTCTCTTCGTTTGAATGAAGCTTTCAGGGATTGTTGATTCTGTCGCGGCTCATCCTCCGTCTGCCATCGTGTTTCTGCGGGGTGACGCGTCTTCAAATGCATATGTTACTCGTGTTGAAGTTGCTAATACTTGTTCTACCCCTCGAAATTGCAGTATGGCTTATGAGACATGTCGGCCGTTTTACTGGCTGGTTGGTCCAGTCTTAAATACTGCCAAACTGCGGACATTATGACAGGGCGCGCACGGGCGTTTTCTTCTTCACTGATCTAAACATTGGTTGCTTGTGGCAACAGCATGACTTCCTGTGTTGCCACCAGCAACCACTGTTTAGAGCAGCGAAGAAGAATTGATCTCCGTTTTGCAGCGATAAGCAAAGCAAGCGTGTATAACTAGATATTGTTTAAGAAAATGGTATCGGATCAGCGCGCGGCTAGAAGTACTCTCCGATACCGATAATACCGATACTCTCCGATAGACCATACTTTTTTTCGATATCGGCGGCATTTCCGTTACTAGTATCGGGTTCGGAACAACTCTACCTATAACACATTTTGTCATCAGACAAATTTTTGTCCCTGGTCTGACTGGGTATTTTGATGATTATTCACTCTAAGAATGAATAGCCTTTTAGACTAAGTATAATTATAGTTATAGTAGTGTTAATGTTAAAATAACCAAAGTGGAAAGGAAAATGACTATCTCATAGTTTTCATTTTCCATTTAAATGGACACGTTACCACATGTTCCGTCTCTCCTCAGGCACTTCCGCACCCTGTGTTCTGATGACACTCCCATGGTGCGCCGTGCAGCTGCCTCCAAACTGGGTGAATTTGCCAAAGTGTTGGAGCTGGAGTATGTTAAGAGTGACATCATTTCCCTCTTCACTGCATTGGCATCTGATGAGCAGGTCTGGTTTCAGTAATACTAACTAAAATGTACACACACTAATTTTGTCATTAAACAACTGCTAAAACCACAAAGCACAGCTAAAGGTTTTGAGCACACGTTGCATGACAAGACCGATACAGTCTTGAAAGGTTTTCGTTGTGTTTATGTAACTTGGTTCTGCAGCAGAATTGCATGGTAAATATCAAAGTGTTTTCTTCTGACATCTGAATGCAAACATTTACATCACTGTAGGATTCTGTTCGTCTCCTGGCTGTGGAGGCTGGCGTCAGCATTGCCACTCTGTTGCCTCAAGAGGATCTGGAAGCTCTGGTGATGCCTACCCTGCGCCAGGCAGCAGAGGACAAGTCCTGGAGGGTTCGCTACATGGTTGCAGACAAATTCTCAGATGTAAGCATAATTATGTGTGCTAATCATGTAGTTAATTATGTGCATTTACGTTTTATTGGAAAATCCGAGTGTTCGCCACAAAGAGCTGTTTGCATGCAGTGGGACTGCTCCCACCTCAAATTTTTCATAATTCTCCGCATGATCATAACTACACTACCGTTCAAATGTTTGAGGTCAGTAAGATGTTTTTGAAAGAAGTTTCTTATGCTCGCCAATGATGCATATTATTTTGAAATATTATTGCAATTTAATATAATTGTTTTATATTTTAATGTCATTTATTCCTTTAATGGCAAAGCTGATTTTTCAGCATCCATGACTTCAGTCTTCAGTGTCACTAATATGCTGATTTGAAGGGGTTGGAATCTTTTGGAATCACACGATTTGTTTCAAATTGATTTTTGCGGTCACGATTCTCGATTTTTGAATCAAATTTCGTGCAAATTCGTTATTTCAAATGCAGGCGGGTGGCAAGCACGCTCAAAATGGAAGCACATTTTTCCTGGCCTGAAACCAACGATCAGCTTCTGCCTTTCCGTAACAACATCGAAAGCTCAGCCAGAACAGCTGATCATAGCTGTACAGGGTGGGATTTTATTTCTCATCTCCAAAAATATATCTACAAGTAAAGCTAATACAAGGGCTAGAAATCAATTAAACCTTTGCTGATACTTATTCATCATCATGGAGAGCCCTCAGTGCAGTTGTATAGCATAGCAATGACAGACGTAAGCGCTTGTGGAAAGGAGATAGCAGTGCGGCTGAGCTTTCCAGGCGTTTTAGACGGGAAATGTGAATGACCTCTTACACAGTACCTGCATTTGTGACGCATCTCTATTGAAGCCTTAATAGCACCTACTGTGGAGGTGGGTATAAAGATGGTAAGGTCCCATTTGATTGTTCGAATTTGGATAAACAACCCATGCATTCAACACACAAATGCTTGGCACATAAAAAAATGTAATTCTTCACACCTCTCTGCGATACGGATATCACATATACTATTATCCCGATAACGCTAATTTTTCGATATGTTGTGCAGCCCTTGTTAATTTCAACATTTAATAATACATTAAAATCAAATGATGTAAATAATGCACTGTGAAGTAACATGAACAAACAATGAACAGCTGGGTTTTTATTTACTCGCGTTAACAAAGATGAACAAAAAACAGTAACAAATTTATTTGCTCATGGTTAGTTCATGTTAGTTAATAGATTAATGTTAACAAATAAACCCTTATTGCAAAGTGTTACTGCTATTGTTTTATTTTATCAATCAATTTATAATATCATATTTTAACCATTTTATTCATAATAAATTCCTGTCTTAATTGTGTAAGGTGTGGGTAATACTAGTTATGTTGTTTATATTTGTTCCCCAGGAACTTTTTTGTCATGTCCGCTTATATTATGTTTTTAGAGGGCTTTTTTTGCTTGCTGGTGTGATATCTGAATTAAAATATGATCGGTTTATGTGAGCGTCAAGTTGAGAAGACATCTACTCAAGGAAGGGATTATCAGCTAGTTTCAGTCAGTGACTGATCGTTTGGAAAATATAAAAAACACAATACAAGCTGTTGCATTCTCAGTATTTAGTGACTTCAGATACATGAAGTGTTTGTTGACTTTTACAAGCATATATTGTACATTACCACAAACGCGTGTGTAAAAAGTACCTATACACTGAGACGGCAAGATCACAAGAAAAGCTTGACCTGTGCTGTTAATGGTTAAGAGTTTTCTAGATAAGATATCAAGATATTGATATCCAAGCTTCATTCAAATGCTTCACTGTAAACTGTCTGGGGGCTGGACTGCTCTTGCAGTCGACTGCCACTGCCTTTTGTTCCGACAACATATCGTTATTAATAGAATCTCAATTCATATGTGAATTGTCGTCTCCCCCCCCCATCCTACTGATTTGGCACTCAAAAAAACATTTATCATCAGAGATGAAAATGTTTCTGCTGCTCAGTATTTTTGTGGAAATTTTTCCAGTTCGAAAGAACTGCATTTATTTGAAATGGCAGGCTTTTGTAGCTGCCACGTGTGATCAATTTAATACATCCTTGCTGAATAAATGAAAAAATCTTGCTGACCCCAAACTTTTCATTTGTATAGTTTTAATTTGTCTGATGTTCCTTGCTGCTCTCTTATTCAATGGGAGCAGTTTCAAAACAAATCTGCATTCTGTTGAAGCGACTGTGGCTAATCTGTGTGTGCGCCTTGCAACACTCTAAAAATTGCTGGGTTGTTTTAACCCAACTTTGGGTCAAATATGGACAAACCCAGCTATTGGGTTAAATTTTTTAATTAAATTTTTAACCCAGCGTTTGGGTTTGTCCATATTTGACCCAAAGTTGGGTTAAAACAACCCAGCATTTTTAGAGTGAAGTGCAATGTGCACAACCTGCGATCAGCAAATTCTTGATGCAGACTGATACATCAAAAGCTACAATCTTTAATCTTTTATTGTGAGCTTGACTTAAGTGAATCTGATGTAAATGGAGCAACCACTTTTCAGAACATTAAATCTTGTGAGGTTCATAAATTAACGTTGATTCAGCAGTGGCAGAGCTCTACCATTGAATAGTGATGTAGTAATCATTATTATATGATCTGTATTTGTGCACCTTTATAACTTTGTTTTATAATGTTATATAAGCTTCCTGGAAACCTCTTCCCTAGTATGTGCTAAGGTTCAACAGCTGGTTCCAGTTTCAGAATGATACCTCGTAACAGTTCACTGGTCGCTATAATCCTGCTTGATACTCATTGTTGTGTATTGTTGTTGTGCAACTTGACCTAAATGCAGTTCCATATTATTTTGTCATGTCATTGGATGATTTTGGATTATCCTGAGCCACTTAAAATGTCAGATTTTACTGGAAAAGAAATGTTGAATGCAGTCATATAAATTCCCAGAAATATCCTTGCTATAAAAAGCAATGAACAGACATTTTGACCTGCTTTAGAACGTTATGTACCTCATCTCAAACACAATGCTAGAATAGATTTGATTGTATCCTAGCGTGCCACGGAAGTGCCTTTGTCCTTCAGTTTGCAGGAAACACTGAGGTGCTGCAGTAAAATGGAAATATGAAATGACATTCTTGTCTCTGTGAATTTACAGTTGCAGAAAGCTGTGGGTCCAGAAATCACAAAGAATGACCTAGTGCCAGCCTTCCAGAACCTTCTGAAAGACTGTGAGGCTGAGGTTCGTGCCGCTGCTGCAAACAAAGTCAAAGGTGAGAGAACGGCATCAGAGCAGCCATGTAATGTGTGATCCTGAAGTTGAGTACCTCTGCTTTTAATTTGGATAAAAGATTTACATGGAAAATAAGTTATAAGCATCTGTCTGTCGCTATTAGGACTGGACGATTAATTGCAACGATTATTTTTGTTTGCGTAGCTTGTCAGTGCAGTGCGCAAACAATAGTACAATAACACACATCATTCCAGGAAATCCCTGTGCTTAATTATCGCTGTAGCTGAATAAACAGAAGATTGAAACGCTTTAATTGTCGATTAAACACGAAAATACACGACTGCCTTATTCTGTGTAAATAGCCACATCATCTCACAGAAGGATGCTCAACTGTCGTTATGAAGTGAATTTGGAGTAAAATCATGTTATTAAATGTTGTCTTTTGTTGGACAGGAGGTTCATAAATGCATAATATGTTGCTTTTTCAAATGCACACTATCAGTGGCTCAAACTCCCAATGCTTTCAGATTGAGCATTGTTTAATAGCCGTACATCAATGACAAGCTGCGCATAAAAGACAATCGCAGCCTTTGCGATTTCAAAATTGTGATGAGCCAAATCGGTTTTAAGTGCGATTACATGGAAATTGTGAATAATCGTGCAGTCCTAGTCGATATACAAATAACCTTGGCCTTGCGTTAATCATGAATCCTAATGAGGTTAATTGCATTATATAAATCAGCAGATTTCATAAAAAAAATTTCCAGAATGTTTTTTTTTTCTTCGTTAAATATCTAATTTTTAATTTGATGAAATTTGCCTCTATTATTTTTAGCTTTAATGTGTTTAGTTCTTCTCATAAAAATTATATATTTTACTATTTTTGTAATATAATCAGCATTGCGATATGAGTGTTTTGTTTGTAGCTGGCATTGTTGCAAACAAATTTGTTGTTTGTGATGACTCTGATTGTTTATTTTACTTATCCTCAGAATTCTGTGAAAATTTGCCAGAGGACAGCAGAGAGACTATCATCATGTCACACATTCTTCCCTGTGTTAAGGTAAAATGCTCAGTCAGCCAAGGCTTCAGTCACCTTTTTCTAGTAAATTTTTTTTTTATTCACCAGACTTATTACATGATATAAAAAGTAGAAAAGGTCTAGATAAATATGAATTTCATACAATATTAAAGACAAATTAACAGTCTGTAATAAAATAAGAACAAATAATCAAGCTAAAAGCAATAGCACAAATAAACAATAGAACACATATACAAGTGAAATAAAGAGTGCTTTCCTGTTTCTTAAGGTAGATTTAAAACTTGTTAGATACAGATTAGGTAGACACAGATTAGGTACATACATTTTAATAAACGTATCAAATGTAAAAAAAACCCCCTGAATATTCTTCACTGTATAAAAGGCATAGTTGTGTAATTTAGTCAAGAGCAGTGAGGGATTTTTTTGCAGTGTGCCTTATGTTGTTCGATTAACTTTAACAGCACAGACACTTTAAGACATAATGCACATATCCAATATACTGATACTGTACATGTTTGCTTTCTCAACCGTTTGCCGAATACGTTTACTAGGATACTCGCCAAGACAGGAATTTTTGCATCATTTTGATTGATTTTGTCTGTTCCAGCGCAAGACGTGAAAGAGACTAGGAAATAAGGCTTGCATAGACTAGTCGAGTAGTCAAGAGATCAATTACTTCAACCACTAGGCACTGTTGGAAACAATCGACTACTTGAGTGCCATAAATGAACCATAAATTAATTCAAAATGGCAAACGTCACCAACAGACACCACACATCAGATGTGGTGGCCAATCAGTGATGGTTCCGTCAACTCTTGGCCATCGGTGATTCCTTATTGTCGAGGCCTGCATGTAGATCTAGTGCGTCTACTCACTTTACGCAGTGTGTGTAAGCCTCTCTGTTTCTCATGTTGAGTGCATGAATGTAAGAGAAGGCGACAGGGGGTGCTCTCAGCCAAGTGACCGTGCGTAAAGCTCAGAAGGCAATGTAATACAATTAGGGAAATAGGGAAATCGTACAATTTATTTAAAGGGTCATGAAACCCCAAACCAAATTTTCTGAGATTATAACAGAGGTATGTGTGTTGAACACCATTGAAGACAATGTTAGCATCTGTTAGATTTAATAATAAGTTTAAAATGGTTAAGTTTGAGTTTTTTTCCGCTTTTTTCGTCTTCCGGGTTTAAAATCTTCATTGTAGCGGGTGACATGGCAGTGCACTGCACAGTGCGTTGATTACTCATCGGTGTTATCCTATGAGAAGACACGCCCTCTTAATTATTCATGACACCACGTGGATCTTTCCAATGACAGACATGACAAACTGTGATATCGCGTAGTAACGTTAGATGAGAGAGGCAATCATGGGACGCAAACTATTTGTTTTCATGGTGCAAAGTCCAAGTGCGTTGAATATGTTCCCCGCGATGCTGCCAGGGCTAGACTCTGGCTCTGGACGGTTGGTTTGCCATCAAACATGGACACGTCTAAACCTGATCCAAACTATAGTGTGTGGTGTGTGCTGCAAACATTTTCGCGAGAGAGCTGCGACAAGTGGAGAATGATGGACTTCGCCTTGTTGACATCTAATCCAAGTTGCGTCTTGCGAGTGATGCGGTATCCCGAGGACTTTCTATCCCTTCAGAGGTGTGTGTGTAAAATGAGAAGTCATTTATTATGAGGGTTCAGATGGCGCGTAGACTATGCACTTTCTTTTACTGTCTATGACTATGCACGGAACGATTTTTTTTAAGCGGAAAATTAGTAATTTTTTTCTGAAATGTATTATTTATAGTGTCTATATAAACCACTATATATTTTATAATGACATTATAAATATACATGTAGCCTACATTAATGTTTTAATTAGAATTACGATTACTGTAGGCTAATATTTGTAGTAGGGCATTCAGTTACTTTTGAAAGGACGATAATAAAGTGTCAGTGTACTTCATAAGACTTTAACTTTGCCAGCTATATAAAAATCTAGCATTTCCTCACGTTTTACCATTGCTTTTTAGTGACAGTCGAAATGCATGGGACAGTGACAGTGATGGTCATACAACACACACTCCCTCCCTTCTTCTCACAGCTAGCCACGCCCATTTCAGTTGCATTTTTCAAAAAGATTTTGAGCTAGACCCAGGTTGTGGAACGCTTTGCCTCCTTCCATACGCGGCTTGGATTGTGTGGAAAAATTTAAAAATCATCTGAAAACTCTGCTTTTTAAAGAGGCTTTTAACTAGATTGTAGGGTGGTTAGGCTGGTCTAATGTGTACGTATTGTTTATTTTATTTATTTTATGTATTTTATTTTGTTTTGTGATGCAATGTATTTATGAGAGTTGTAAATGCTTTCTTTTGTTGTGAAGCACTTTGTGATCTTCATCTGAGAAAAGTGCTATACAAATAAATTTTACTTACTTACTTACTAGACTTGAGCTGAAAGAGGGGGGTTTCATGACCCTTTAAGACATGTTTTAGTTGCCTAGCGGGAAATTTGGTCGCATATGCTGGTGATTTGCTCACATTGTTGAGGGTTGGTCAGCACTTGTCAACAACATCTCTACAATCTGTCACTTTTCAGGCTGATCGCTTGTTCCTTGTTGTTCCAGTGCTCATCACATTTAATTGGTGTGTAGTTCCAATCCTGGGTCAGTTACGGGCAGATGAGTCTTGAGTCAGCATCTGTTCTTTAAGCGTCTAAGACTTAAACAAGATCAGATTAACGGTGTGTCATTGTGTCTTTAGTCTGACCTACTGGCTGTAGTAACACTAGAACACTTTTCTGCGCTGGCTGGCTCACTTAATGTGTTATATTCTCCTGGATTGTACCATTATATCTGGTGAAAATGTCTTGCGTAGATTCAAACCGCTGTTAGACGGGTGTTTTGGTAGCTAATATTGTATTTTTGAGAACGCCATTTGTTTTGTATATGCCCACAACATAGATCCAAAAAATGTCAAGATTCATGACAGCACAGCACATTTTATTCCACAACTTTAGTGTAGTTGAGGTACATTAAAATCTCATGGTGAGAGCTGTGACATCCTTCATTGTAGTAGAAACATTCAACATGTTTGTAATTTTGCAGTATTTATTTTTATAGTATTTTTGAAAATATATATTTTGAAAAATATTGTTTTATATTTCTTTTAATTGCATTGCATTAAACAATATCTTCCATTTTTATTTAATACATTTTATTGAACCCGTTTTTTATGTGCGTGTATTCAAATATATTTATTTCAATAAATATAGAAGTTTTTGTGTGACATGTATGCAATATAGTTGTTTTTGATGGGTATTTTGGTGATGTTAAAGTGAGATTTCATTTTATGTATCCTTCAGGTATCACAAGTGATTGAGAGTTGTATCAAAACATTTCAATTTATGGCATTGTGTTGCACCTTTGTCAACAGGAACTTGTCTCAGACACTAATCAGCATGTGAAGTCTGCACTGGCGTCAGTCATTATGGGCCTCTCCACCATCTTAGGCAAAGACAACACCATTGAGCACCTGCTTCCCCTTTTCCTGGCCCAGCTCAAAGATGAGGTAAGCCTGCTGTGTGTCTGTGTGTGTGTGTGAGAGAGAGAGAGAGCCAGCACAGGTCTGGCTAAGGTAATTTGCGTCATGTTTCAGTCACAGATGATACTTCTGTGCAACTGCTCACTTTGATCCTGTCGAGGTGAGGCATTGCTAATGCTAGCCTTTTAGTGGAAAGCAGAAAGCATTGAAGTGAGAGATGAATGGATGAGTGCGGCACACTATCTCACGTCTCGTCTCTTTATTTTACTGGGGCTTTTTGTTGCTTGCTGCTGTCTGTATTGCGATCGCTCTTCTTTAAGTTGCATGGGAGTAGTCTTTGAACATCTGTCAGTCACACTGACTGCATGAAATAAATAGAACAAAGCCTCCTCCTGGACTGCAGCTCGCATTGATCCATGTTTTAAGACAGGAAACAGTTTCCTATTCGCTGTTAGTTCTTGCACTGTTGTTCAGGAGTAGTGCTGTGTAAAAACAAAAACAAATCCTGGCACGTAGTTGTCAAACCTGTGTTATATATTGATGCTTGTGAAATTATACACTGACATTTAATGGGCAACATCCTTGCTGAGTGGATGCAGAGATTAACATATAGGCCTGTCATGATAGCAAATTTTGCTGGACGATAAATTGTCCAAGAAATTATTGCTATGAACGATAATATTGTCGATCTGAGACCTTTTACATCTAAAATAATGATAATGGCATAATAATGCAATAATACACCTTTTCAAAGATCAATAAACCTTTATTTTTTAAAGACTATTTAAAGGAGAACTCCGGCGAACAATGAACCTTTGGTCTAATAAAACATCGGTACACAGTCAACCGTTCTCTGAGATTTGTTTTCATGATAATCGAATGTAAAGAGTTTTATCTCTAAAAACTGTTTAGCGTATAATGCTAGTAATGGGGGCATTTACTAAGTAAAAAGAAATCGCTAGTTTATACCACTAACAAGGCTCAAAATAGCCCCACACTAACGCAATAACATAATGAGGCTCCATACATGCAAAACGAAGCATTGAGAACTTTGTAAGTGTACAGACTGTTTAATAAGAAGATATTTTATAAAGACAGTTCACTTCGTGTATACAGACAGGAGCCATCTTAAAAAATAGTCTCGATAAGTCAAACCACGAACGTCGTGCTGAGTGATCTGAACTGTATGAAGTTCAGCGAACTTCTGACGGCGTTCGGGGATCGACTTATCGAGACTATTTTTTAAGATGGCTCCTGTCTGTATACGCGAAGTGAACTGTCTTCATAAAATTGTCTTTCGTTGCGTTCAGATCTTCTATTCTAGTTTTGGTAATTAACCAAAGCATGTTTTTAGCATGTTTTCTGGAATGTTACAAATTTTGTCATATCCTTTCTTTAGTGTCCAGAGGTTCGCCTCAACATCATCTCCAACTTGGACTGTGTGAACGAGGTGATTGGAATCCGCCAACTCTCACAGTCTCTGCTTCCGGCTATTGTTGAGCTGGCTGAAGACGCCAAATGGCGAGTGCGGCTGGCAATTATCGAATACATGCCCCTTCTGGCTGGACAGTTGGTGAGCCCAGACCGTCAATGTCCTTGAATACTTTATCCTGAAATAGTAATCAGACTGGCCCGTTGGTCAGCTCTTATTTTCAGTCTTGCTTAAAGCATTTTAACGAATCATCCTATTAACTAACCTATTGACGGCAAGTCGCTTTGGGTCCTGTAATCTGATCTAACTGTTGAGACGTATTTTTTTCTTTCTCGTGCTTCCAGGGTGTAGAGTTCTTTGATGAGAAACTCAATTCTCTGTGCATGGCTTGGCTTGTCGATCATGGTAGGTTACTTTTTTTTTTTCATTTAAAGTGTTAAAGAGTGTTGAACTCTGGCACATAATATGTCCCACACAGTGTTAAATGTGAGACTTAGAAAATTGAGTTATTTTTGCAATTCTGTTTGTTTGACTGCAGTTATAATGTGTTGGAGTCTGTCAGTAAACTAACACCTCTCTGTAAACTTTAGTGTATGCCATCAGAGAGGCAGCCACCTGTAACCTGATGAAGCTGGTGGAGAAGTTTGGAGCCGAGTGGGCACAGAACACCATTGTGCCCAAAGTGCTGGGAATGGCTAATGACCCCAACTACCTGCACAGGATGACTACCCTCTTCTGCATTAATGTGAGTCAGACCTGATCTTTAACAAACAGCTGCTAGTTGTACTAGCTGGAAAAGCGCATGTCGCATGTTTTGACATCGAAATGTATTACAATCTGTCTTAGTTTATTTATTCTTTTTGTAGAATGGTGATGCATCCATGAAATATTTGGCTGTTATCTAAACTTTTCTTTGGCATCAGTCAGGGTTGTTGCACTCAGATTTTAAATAGACTATTATTGTGGCCAAAATAATTAGGGCTGTGCAGGTAAACTTGACAACCGCACCACCGCGGTGGTCTGCCAAAACACATTTTTTCTGTAGGTGAATGCAGTTTTATATGAATATTATGACACGAGTGAAGCACAAAGCCTTGTTTACAAATGAAATAACAGGTTGGCAAATAAATGTTACATCGCAGCCATGGAAACATTTGGATTCATGACGAAATGAGAGTCGTGCATGAGCCCATAAATTTAAGCTTTGGCGGCTTTTAATTCTGGTTTGCGATCTGGTCCCCCGATTATCAGTTAATTTAACAATGTTCCATATAGAAAGCTTGAATTCTCTATTTCAAAACAATTCAAAACGAAAAGTAACCTACTAGCCTAGCTACTCTTTGCAATCCGTATGAAATGTGCATTTCTCTCTATAGGCACGTTCACTGCGAAGATGACGAGTCAGCATTGTCAACTTGATCTTTGCAGCCGACACTGACACAAAAAACACTTAAAACGTCTCCTTGTTATATTTCACACATACACAATCATTACTTTTGGCAGTTCTTTGTGACAGATGTTATGTGCTTTATTGGCAGCGTCACCCTTTGGTTACATGAACGCGTCACCACCGCATCAGCATCGAAAACACAGATTTTATTTTAGAGAATAATCGCACAACCTATTCGATATTCAATAATTAAATCAACTAATCGAATATTCAAAAATTGTGACTCATCCCTGCATGAAATCTCTTTGTTTCTTTTCCCAAGTTCACTCACGTATCACCTATTTTCGAAGGGGATTATAAACGGGGGATTATATATATTCCTTGGTTTGATTTTAAATAGGCCTGTCTGATATATTTGTATTACTGTGGTAAAGTAGAAAAAAGCTGTACGACAGAGAGCCCACATTTTTCCTTGCACATCAAATTCTTTTTAACACACTTTGGCCTTGTTATTAGATATGGTAAGGACAAGTTTATTTGTAAAGCATGTTTCACACACGCGGGTGATTTTAGTTTCGATTTCTCTAGCAGCGCAAAATCAAACAGCCTAAATGCCTTGCTCTTGTGGAAGATAAAATGCACTGTTCATACTTTATACAAGTAGAAAATATCAGAAAATAGTTTAAAGGTCTCTTTTCCTGCTCATGTCCCACATGCCACACACCCTGATCCCTCTCAAAGCACAGAGTGGTAGGCTTTATGAAGTGTCTTTGTGTGGAAATATAAAACGAACGTTTAAAAAAATAGATTTAACTTTATTATATTAAAGTTACCATTATTTACTGATATTTATTTCAATACTTTACAGGCTTTAGTGTGTTTATTTGACGGAATTTCTCAAACACTTTAGAAATTTAGATTTAGTTTACAATATTTTATGGTTAACGTCAATACCGGCATATTGGGACACCTAGCATCAGTGCTGCAAAGCTGTTTTGGCACCTTCAAAGGCAACATACAAGCTGAATTTAAAACTTGTAATTGCAGTTTCTCAAATGGTGATCTTCAAACAAAATGCATGGGAAACTTTTATCTGTTCGTGTTGAGTTGACAAATACATCTTTAATGGATCTTTTGGATCAAGCTTTCACTTCAAGAATTTAGTAACATGCTAATGATCCCTGATGTATGAAATTGTCTGTTTTAGGCTCTGTCTGAGGTGTGTGGACAAGATATTACCACCAAACATATGCTCCCTGTAGTTTTAAAGATGTCCAACGACCAGGTAGCCAATGTTCGCTTCAATGTGGCCAAGTCACTTCAGAAGATTGGACCTGTGCTGGACAGCAGGTATGTGTGATCATCCACATTTGGCCAGAAAAAAATCTCATCTCTTAATGTGACTGACTCACTTTAGCATCATGTTCCCCTGATGTTTTGATTACAGCAGTCTGCAGACTGAAGTGAAACCAGTGCTGGAGAAACTGGCAACAGATCAAGATATGGATGTCAAATATTTCGCTCAAGAGGCCATCAGTGGTGAGTTCCACAACTGCTGCTCTTGAGTGTTGTGCAATCAAAAATGCAAACCTAAAAGCTACTATCATCCTTAAATTTAACCTGAATCAGTGCAAAACGACAGCTTTATGCAACACTTGAGTTAAAATCAAAATTACTGTTTAATTTAATAGTAAGATTATAAAATGGATAGTTCTAAAGTTCTTTTTCGTTCTTCGCTTAGGAGTAAAAAAGTTCAGAATACCTGACCAGCTGTATACAGTTAGCCAACATCACGATGCTGCTGGGAGTGATGTTTAGATAAATATGTTAATGTACTGCATGCTTTCCTCTCAATAACAAAATAAACACACAGGAAAAAATATCAGCGGTGAGAAATCGGTAGTTAAGAAAGCATCTGATTATAGTGATGTAGATATTAGGACTGGGTATTGAGACAAATTTCACAACTCCAGTCGATTTCGATTCACAAGCTTGCAATTCTATTACGATTCGTTTCAATATCGATTATTTCGGATATCAGTTACAATAAATGGCCGTTTTTCTCAAGGGAATCAAATCTCTTAACTAATGCTGTAAACTATGGGAGTCTAGTTGTAGCCTACTAGGCTTCATTAACCTAATATGAAGAAAATAATGAAGCTATACTTTGTAGCTATACAAACACTTAAATTACACTTATTTATTTTTATAGTAAGATTATATGAAATATAAACATTTAAATGGTGGCTGTCATAAAAACTTGCCAGATTTATTCAAATATGCATTAAATCTTGAAGAACATTAAGATTATAATGCATATGTAATATGGTGTATATATTTAGCAAAATGCTCCTCTCTAGAGTTATTTTTTCTAGCTGACTAACGAGTTTTTGTGGGTTTTCTGAGGTAAATATGACGATACATGACATTGATTACAAGCTGTTTAACTGACGTCTTCCCACGGGTGAAACGCTGATTGAGCGAATCAATGTGACATGATACGGATTTCGATAAGTTGTACTCTATCTTTTAACACACTTTCAGATGCTCATTCATGTTTATTTCACGCTGTGACTGGTATTATTAACCCGGAAGAGAGATCAGTGCTGCTGCTTCTCTTGAGCTGAGCCAGAGCGATCTCACGCCACAGCGCCAAAACGTTATTTATGTTTTTGAATTTCTAAAGAAAATGGACGTAATGTGAAAATTGAGACTTTGTTTCATATCAATAGTAACAAAGGACAGATTATTGTGTTTTTTTTTTGTTTTGTTTTTTGTGGGATGCGCGCAGCCGCGATACAATGATCCATTCATTGAAATGAAACAGGATGACTAATCGATTCTTGAGATTTAAGAATCGATATCGGTTCGTAAAAATGAGAATCGATTAATATCGAGAAATCGATATTTATTACCCAGCCCTAGTAGATATGTTTTCAAATCCTGTTTATGTATGTAGCACTTCATACAATAGATTGCTTTAAAGCAAGCAGCTTTACGGTGTTAAACATAAAAGAACAGTGTCGCTTTCAATTAGAATTATATAAAGCAGCCCTCCAGTGTATCTGAAAGCGTTTGGACACGCAAACCATGACGTCAAAGTTTCTGGCAATTGAGCTTTGAACTGATTATAAACTCCAAACAAACTTCCTTCGGCCTGGTTTTGTTCAAAATGACATCAAACCAACTTCGCTCTTCGATTTCGAATAAATATCAGATCCTTGATTTAATTTTTTTCTCTTTCTACAGTTCTTTCTCTGGCCTAAAGTACCTTCTTGCTGAACGTAAGACCCATCTCAAGCTGACCTCCATTGTATTTATTGACATCCAAGACCATCCACTGGACTGTTTATGGAGAAACAATGTGTACTGTTCCCTATCAGTGAAAAGTGTTTTAGGGAAACTTGGCTTCTCTAAGTGTTTATTTTTCTCTCCAACTATTCACCTCATACCATCTTGCTCATCGTTCCTACCCTGCAATAGGCCCGCTGAGCCCCCCTGCTAACCCTTGCAAACCCCCAGCCTGGGGTCACACATTTAGATGGCGTTTTACTATCCACCTAACAATCTAATGAAGCATCATAGGTTAAGAGAAAAAAAAAATAGATGTATTGAGGCATCAGGTGTCTATATTTAACTTCCGTCATCTCTTCTGATGGGCTGAACCATGTTTGCTCTTAGTGCTGATTTTAAGCTCGAGCCACGGCATGACAAAGGGCCGAATCACTACTGCAACTTTCAACTATCATTTGAATACTGTTCCTGGCCCCGTCGTACACAGATTGTTGTTAAACCAAGACCCCATTAAGCACTAGCCGATGTCTATTCTTTCAGTGGCGTGCTCTCGTATTGCTCTCAAAGTGCTTATCTTCTTAAAGGGACCACAACAAATTTCCATCAACTGTTAAAACATAACAGAGGATGGGCATTCCTAAACGGCCCTTTTTATCCTCAGAAGGCAAGCTTCTCCATTCTGTGCCATATTGCACATTTTTTGTTTTGTTTTAAAAAAGATGTTTAACTTTTTTTTTTTGTCCTTTTATATGAGTGCATCTGCATGGCTCTTGCACACAGATTCCCTAGGCCGTCTGTATGTTAAGAAGCTCATTAATCACAGGGCATCTTAAACTCTCCCTCAACACAATGCTTTTTGCCTGTGATGTTGACTGTCCGATTCTTCAGCTTCAGAGTGCAGTCAGTATAGTAGTATATTCTATGTAATGAGTGTCTTTAGAATGTGCTTTGGGTTTTATATGAATATGGCCTCATTGCCCTTGATGGAAGGGAACTCAATAAAGAACGTTATATAACCCCATTTCACTGTGTGTGGACCTTCTGTTATCTGTCAAGCCATATGCAGTAAAATGCAATATAGCGTGAGGATGCCTAAGCTGGGAGTGGATTGCAGCAGAGCTGTTTATTGAAGGAGGCATATCATGAGAAATCAAATTTTCCTTTATCTTTGAAAACAAGGTGAACTTTCAGAACTCAACTTCTCTCAAAACCCATCCAGAGAATGGGAAAAAAAAGCTTACAATTTTCTTTAGAAACTTGTTTGCCCAGTCACAGTGAGGTCATAGTGGGAGAGATAAAATAATCAAAAAAATATGAATAAAACAGAACATTTAAATAATATTATTATGTGATTGTATGTACTCTATGTACACTAAACTTAAGTTCAGAAAGGATGCATTACATTCATCAAAAGTGACTAAACATTTATAAATCTTACTAAATATTTAATTTTTTAATTTTAAATAAATACTGTTTTTTTTTTTACTTTCAGAAAATAATTCTAAAAATGAGTAACGGTTGCCACAACATATTGATTATCAACACCAAATCAGCATATTAAAATTAGTTTTGATGGTTACGATTTTAAGTTATTTCAAGGTTTAATATTTAACAATATTTCTGTTTTACGGCATTTTTTAGCAAATAAATGAAAAATTAAGGAAATAAAAAAAAAATGTAAACCAAGAAAAAATCTTTTGAACGGTATAAATATTCAAGAAAAAGGGTTATTGGGCTGTTAAATTAATATTGTTGAAATGTATACTTATATTGTGAAATATAACTCAAAATTGATAAATTTCCTCTTTGCAGACAATGAATAGAAGTAAAAAAAACTAAATGAAAAGTAGTTTGGCCCCAGCAGCTCTGCATATCCTAAAGGATCCTGTTTATCCAGTTTATTTTTAACCTGTCAAACTCAAATAATTGGTACGCTCAGTTTGGTAAATAAACCAAAGAGCGTCAGTCCTGAGTGCTAAAATAGTTCGTTTTTTTATTTTTTTATTTGTTTAAAATCTAAATCAAGATCTCATCACTAAAGTCCTGGCAGTTTTTTAATACTCATTCATATTTTCACCGGCACACAATTGGCAAGCAAGGTCTAATATGCTGTGAGAGCTGTCACGGCTTTGAGTGAGTGTTCTGACAAGGCTGTTATCTTTCTGAATTATGAATGCTGTTGTCGTGCCTGCTGATGAACAGTTTACAGCTGGAACATCACGACGCACATCTGCGTGTTAGTGCCATTCTGCACAGATTAATCATCAGGGGAAATGATCCAGCTTTATGCAACACTCCTGTTCATTCAATAGCTATCTATAAAGTTATATTTCACACATGATGGCTGTTCTTAGGTTAACATATTTATGTTTCTCCAATTTGCATTAGGATCTAGACCAGTGACAAATTGCCTGCATCATATGGCTAATTTAAGAAAAACTTAAGTTTCGCTGAAACCTACAATTAGACTTTTGTTTACTGTGCTGACAAAACACATTAGTTATTCTCCACACATTTTTTTCTGAAGGAATTTACAGACAGCGACTGACACCGACAGAGTGGTGTTTCGATTCCTCAAATTTGCTTGTTTGAGAAAATTATTAAATTACCCATTCTTGCTTCGTTGCTGAATGAATCAGTCCTTTTGAGCAAATCGAATAATTTAACGACTCATTCGTCAAGGGGCTGTTTACATGACACCGTTTTCAACTAAAAACGTAAAACTTTTTATGCTTTTTGGCCGTTTTTTTACACGACAACGGTGTTGGATGCCTGAAAACACAACGTTTTGAAAATGGGTTTTAAACGCTCGCGAGTGAAAACGTAAAAATATTTTATCGGTGGTGCCTTTCGTTTACACGGTGTCGACGTTTTGGGGGCTTAAAAACGCAAAATAGTGAAACCATCCACCAGAGTGGGAATCTCAAAAACGCTCCACCGCCATGTTCCCGTGTAAAGGGTAAAAACGGTAAAAACGCAAAAGTCTGCTTGACATCGAAGGTTGTACGCAGGCGCGCGGCCCTAGTGTTGTTGTGTGGCAGTGCTCCACATTGCCATCTAGGCGCCTGGAGTGCATACTACATTGAATTTCACACACTTTTGCGTCACCATATGCACGCTGATTTCCCACCCAAAATGCTCGTCTAAACGCAGAATATAAAGTGATAACGCAACGCCTCTTTTGCTTTTTCTCTTCAGATCGTTTCCGTGTAAACATAGCCAAAGTGCATGTTTTTGAAAACGGTCTCCGTGTAAACAACAAAAACGCGAATCTCTGAAGACGATGACGTCATACACATTACCTCGCACCAGTGTTAATTTTGATTTAGTTTTAGTCATAATCTTTTGACTAAAATGCCATTTAGTTTTAGTCATATTTTAGTCATCTGAATTGTTTTAGTCGACGAAATTCATGAAGATTTGAGTCGACTAAATCTAAAGTAGATTTACTCGACTAAAATATAATGGGTTTAGTTAAATTGTAATGCATTCATTTAGAATTTCTCTAAAATGTCCAAACCCATACCCCTGGATAAAACATCTATTAACCTATTAATATGAATGATTTTTAAGTTTGAACATTCAATGCAGATACGTTTTAACTACTGTGAATTAAAATTAAATAAAACCACTTTTCCTAAACTAAATCACAGTCTTCTTTTCAATGAATGATAAATGTATTCTTTAAGACTACATGCATACATCATTCTTTATTCTTTCAAACAGATATTTATTTGTATGAATTAAATACAATGAATCCTTATTTAAGCTATTAACAGTGAATGCTTTTCTCTTTTTCTTTTGTTGCTTGAATATTAAGGACACAGACCGCATTAGGTTTATTACCCACTGTCACTTTAAGACATCAGATCATGTTCAATGACATGCGGATCCAATGTGTGCATCTACCACAAACGCAGGACATCAGTTCTGACTGGTTCGCTCCCCAGATCGTCACTATCTAACATTTTCGTCTAGTTTTTATTCGTTGACGAAAATGTCAATAGATTTTCGTCATGGTTTTTGTCATTCAAAACTAGGTTTTATTTAGTTATCGTCTCGTTTTCGTCTGTGAAATAATGTTGTTGACGAATAATTTTCGTCATTATTTTCGTCAACGAAATTAACACTGCCTCGCACTTATTACGTGTTCAATCTATAGTGTTTCATCTCCGTCTAATTTTTAGTTTCTAATTTCTAATTTTTTTTCAGATCCGTGTTAATGGGGATCGTTTTGGCGTTGGCGTTGTCGTCTGTACGCGTAAAACTCAAAGGAAAAAGTCTCTATTTTAAGCACATCGTTGTCGTGTAAACATACATTTTTCCATAATTTTGTAATTCTATATTAAACAAAAAATGATCTCATAACATTATGCAATTTTAATTGCAATGTAAATCTATTCATAATGATGAGCCAAAACATTATGACCAGTCACAGGTGAAGCGAATATTTATCATAGCCACAGGTTATGGCCTGGGTAGATTAGATGGTAATAATCAAACGATCAGTTCTCATTATCTTCGTGTTGGATGCTGGAGAAATGAGCAGGAATAAAGGTCTGAGCGACTTCGACAAGGGCCAAATTGCTATGGCAAGGTGACTAGGTCAGTCTCTCTGTAAATGCAAGGCTTGTGGACTGTTCCCAGTCAGCAGTGGTGAGAATTTATTGAGGAGGGACAAACCACAAACAAGTGACAGGGTGGTGGGCGCCCAAGGCACATCAATGCACGAGGGCAACAAAGGGTTATCTCGTTTGATCGCGAATGAAATGGAGTCTTTAAACCACTGCAAGTCCATCATTCTCTACATGGTCAGAACTGAGGTAATGTGATGTGAGACATGTGATATGAACAAAAAACATCACTCGCACAAATGATTTCAGTCAAGGAGAGTGCGACCTTTATTTCCCCTTGTGCAAGAAACTCAGCATTTTCAACTGAATATAACACAATTCCTATTGTGATTACTTATTAGGAAACATCTTATCACTGAAAACCGACTATAACAAAACATTTCACTCTTCAATGTCAGTAATAATATCAACACTAGTCAAAGACTGACTACAAATTTTAAATAGTCACGATAAGATCTTTTTCCTCCAAAGGCATAAAATGACAACACTCACTACCAACACCCATATTTTGAACATCAGAATTATTTCTCTAGATATTGCTATACTTTTGAATATATTGTAGGACCATGACAACTATCTCATGTAGCTGGTTCCAAAAAACAAATCCACATAGTGGACTTTAAAAAAGAACCTAAATGGAGACTTTGGTTCAAGGTATCTTTTAAAAGAGAGTACTTCGTACTGCATTTCCAAACAGGAAGTTTTACTTGAAGAATTAAATCTAATAACAAGACATTCTTCGAAAGGAACAATAAGAATCGAAAGGCACAACACTTAAGTAAAAAAACAAACAGTTTTGAGTAGTAGTGCACGCTGTGTGAGATCATTGTATGTTGATTCTGATTGGTTAAATCCATGTATCTCAACTTTAACCTTGTTCTTTTCTACTTTTCCAGTCCACTTCGAAGAGTCCAAAGTAGGTAGTGTAATTGTAAAGTCAACATGAAACCAAAATTAACCTTATTTTCTTTAACATGTTGTTTGGTTTTACTGTGCGCAACCATCGGTGCATATTATTCCACAGATGATTTAATATTATATCATTGCTCAGCACTTTTGTCTGCTGACATCACCTAGGTCATGCATGCTTATTGGTTAATGTTAACCAGCCGTCAAACAGTTGTTTAGGCAATGTAATACTTACAATAAGTTTGAATATCTTACCATTATTTACTGCTTTGGGTATCATGAAATAAGCGAAAAACAATATTTTGCAGCATTTATTAATCTTGGTTAAAGGTAATTTGTATTGTTAATTCATGTTTGTGAATATAAATAATACACTTTCAACTGCTTTATGTCTAAATTAACATTAACCTAGATTAATAAATGCTGAAAATTATAGTTTGTTCATTTATATGTAATTATCAAATGTTTACAAATTGGATCTTAAATCAAATTGTAAAGTGTTCAAGGCCATTTAAACAGAAAGCGTTTTTGCGTTCCACTACTCAACTTCTCCAATGTTTTACTTTGTAAACATGCGTTAGACGCAGGGCTGGAACTATGGTGGGACTGAGTCCAGGCAGTGAATTTTAGGAAGAGATTGAGGGATTCCATGTAGAAGATTTCCACGTAATAGCCGCCAAATCCTATACAAATTTCAACCATTTTATTGTTTTTTTCTGCATCTATGGTTTAAAAATATACAATATCTCCCCAACTAGGAGATATAAACTTGCAATTCCGAGAGAAAAGTCAGTATTTTTTCCTCTGAAGTCCAAATTTTGTGAATCAGAGAAAAACTTTATAACTCATTATTATAACTGGGAAAAGAAGTCAAAATTGATTGTGAGCTTATGGTTATATCTAATTATGCTGTTATTTCTCACAAGAAAAGATGTAAACTTGCAATTGTGAAATAAAAAGTCACAATTATCTAAAAAAAAAATTCTTTATATATATATTTGGGTGGAAACAAGCCTCCTTCCATAGAATAGCATCTTAGTAGTACTTAGGTCTTGCTCTATATTTTGTTCTCCATTAATACCTGTTTTACTACCCAGACAACAACATGTGGCCGTGTGGATTCTACGTGTACCAGATGTGGGCCGACACTATGTTGCTGTCTGGGTAAAAAGTTCATCATTTTACTAAGAAATTGTTTCCTGCTGACTTTATTTCTAATAGTTCTTTTTTTATCGTCCTTATATTTACACATTTCCTTGTTAATGATCTATTATTTAAAAATCACACACTACTAATAATGAAAACTTGAGTAGCTACTAATCATTTAAGTATTAAACAAACTACTTATAAAAACACTGAAACTCATAGAACTCTATTATATAGGAAAAGGAATATTGCTTTAATACTGATTTTTTAAACTCTATGGTACCTGCACTACATTTCATATGTGCTTACCGAAAGAAAAAGAAAAAAACGTATCGGGACACTAGCGGATCTCGCAACCATCTTTGAAAATGAAGGTCTGTAAGGGTCTGCCAAAGCATCAAGTACACATCTGTAAGATGTGACCCAAACCATGGCGTTTTGTTCGTCCCTGAGGGAGCTTTTTTCACCACACTTGTGTCTGAGAGCCAGCCTCAGAGTGCTTTATTTCACATTTAGTTTACGAGTACACACCCCTGTGGGGCCTCTACGGTCTCCACCATCTCGCAGTCCAGGAAAGAAGCTCCAGGTGTGTGTTGTGCCGGGGGGCTCTCTGCTTTGCCCGTGGGGAGAGGCGGCTGGCCAGGAATCCATGCGTACAGGGGCTCTGAAGGGAGGGACGGAGTGTAGTTTGTTTGATTGTTTGGTGGCGGAGGCCAGTCTGGAAAGCGGGTTGACTTGGGGCCGTACGCCAGGGACGTTTGGGTCCATGTGAAGGGAGGGCTGGACAGGGGACTGTTCTGGGGGTCTCTGCAGTCCTGGGGAGGGGGGTAACCATCCTCTGCCAGCTGCATCTGGTGGAAGTAGGCCTGTACCTGAGACTGCTTCTGGAGATAGAGCCTCTTCTGCTGCAGTCTGCACATAGGATTACAATTGAAAAGGTGTCATACTTGGAAGTTATAGTGTCGCCCAAATCCGGCCCACATCTGGTACGTGTACCTGGGCCAACACTATGGGCTCTATCTTGCACCCGGCGCAAATGACTTTATACACAAACGCATGTGTCATTCCTATTTTGCACGTGCGCAAAGCTAGATTTTTCCCTCAAAAGACGCACGTCGGTAAACTAGGAAACGAACTTGCGCTCCCTGGGCGGATCGGCGCAAAAAGGAGGCGTGTTTCGGCACAAACATTCCCTGGTGCTTTTTTTACAGTTCCAGAAAACAATTGCGCGTTGTTCATAATGCTATTTTAAGCGCGCATGCTTGGCCATAATGTAGCGGGTGCATAACGCACGTACACTTTGATTCTCTCATCAACACAGATGCAGCAGTTTTTATTGTTGCTAATCATACATTATAACAAGTAAAAATATTAACACGTGAGGGAAATCATTGTGGTTTACATGAAGATGAAAAAACCTAATTACCCATTTTTTAAGGCTAATTGTAGTACTGAAGGATCAGACCTGTTTGCCCAATAGTGGCAAGAAACATTCGTATATAATGTTTAACCGACGCTAATGTGCGAGGGTTTCTCCCATCCCCATACAACGTCACTTCTCTGTCTTTTAACTGCCCTGACGAGATCGTCGGTCTCATCGGCTGTGAACGCTCCTGGCGCGCGCCTGGTAAACCCGCCGTTATAATAACAACCCGTCATGCAACATGCGCACCTGCTCTTAAAGGGTACGTTGGATGGCGCTCTGATTGGTTTATTTCACGTTACGCCCAAACCACACCTATGAATAATGAAGCTACTTCAGACCAACCCCTTTTAGATTCGCGCCAGGTGCAAGAGGCATTTATCCCGCCGGGAAAATAGCAACAGCGCCGGGACACGCCCACAAAGTTACTTGCGCTTTGCGCTTTGACATTTGCGTTTCAGATCGTTAAAATAGGGCCCTATATGTTACTGTCTGGACAATTTCTGGACATTATGGATGCAGTTGTTCCTCACCTGTGCTCTTGGAGTTGTTGCTCTAAAGTGCGTGGTGAAGCCTCTTTACAAAACATCTGCCCACTTCCAAGACCACTTGCCAACTGACTGGCCCTCTGAAATAACAAAGAACAAAACAAGCCATAATAAAAATCTTTTTAAATATCTTTTTCATTCATGAAACTCTAGATGGTACAGGCTGATGGGTTCTTTACATGCAATCACATGATTTACTACATGGCACAAGCGAATTGGCCTCTGCTGATTCTGCAGCCAGTGAGATTGCTTGCTCAACACTTAAAGGAGTCATGGACTGAGAAATCTAAATTTCTTTGAGCTTTAGGCATATAAGAGGTCATCATACTATACAAATATCCAGTAGGTTTCAGAGCTGAAAACGTCCTTGTTAGTCCAAAAAAAGCTTTTTTTGTAGCCAAACTGTGACGAGTTATTTCTGCTATGTAATGATTCATGTAGCTACAGTCAGATGTTCTTTGTCTATGTGTCAGTAAATCAAACCAGTGACTAAACGGTCAACTTCACATTGTTTCTCTTAGTAGGATGAAAATAATCAGTTATATATGGGGGAAATCTATTCTAGGGAGTCTTTTTTTTTTAAGTCGACAATTATTTTAGAACGTATTACTTCCTTGGCAACGTGCCATGCAGCCACACGTGACGCATGTATCGCGTTTCTTTTCTTTTTTTATTCAAAATATTCACAAACGTGTTCACTACGTTATGATATATTCCCATTATCAAATATGTGGAAGTGAATGTGTTGTCTCGTTTATAATGAACATGTTCGTGGATATAGACCATTTCACAAGATGTAAACAACACTGGTCCAGAAGCACTTCCTGTTTCCGTTTTTGGTCCCACTTTATATTAAGTGGCTTTAAGTACTATGTACTTACATTGAAATTAATACTTTGATACAATGGACTTATTGTGTACATACATGTTTTTACATTGTACTTATATTTTGAAAATACCTGCATGTAATTACAGCTGTAATTAATAAATGTAATTACATTTGTAATTACACAGTTGACCTATACAACCACACCTAACCCTAACCTTACCCGTATCACACCTCAATAGCAACAAAAGTGTTTTACAATACAATCTGAACAAAATAAGTACATTGTACTTATTTTTCGATGTAAGTACATAGTACTTAAAGCCACTTAATATAAAGTGGGACCCAGTTTTTTAACACTACAAAAAAGCTGGGATAAAATACAACCAACAGAACATTTAAAACTGAATCAAAAAGTTAAACAAACATCTTTAAGATGTTTTCTTTACATGTGAAATAAAGAAAACAGTTACAAACTGAAACAGGAAGTGCTTCTGGACCAGTCTTGTTTACATCTTGTGAAATGGTCTATAACGCGCAATGCGTTTGCATCGAATTACAGAGGATCTGTCGGCTTTACATTAGGTAAATTCATCCATTTTTCCCGAAATACACAAAAGTAAGTGGCCGGTGAACTGGGAGTAGAATAGAGTAAACTTTATTGTTTCTTATAAAATGGTTAGTTCGAATCATTGATTCTGATTGGTCAAGAGCTGTGCTTTATTCACGATAAAACATGGCTATGACCGCTTCACCCAACGGTTCTATTGATCGTTGCGCAACACTGCGGTTCTATGTTGTTTTTATTTGAGCTTTCATGCATTTTACACATTGGAACGTTGTTGCTGTTCACGCTCAGGGACTATTTTTTCTAGCGGAAGGAAGGCTTTTCGTGATTTTACTTCAAGAAAGTTGCACTAAAACATTGTTTTTTACTTTAATATTGTGTGGCAACCGTTTTATAAAAGCAATAAGGTACTCGAGGCAAGTGCTGTATCGTGAATAAGTAACGGCTGAAGGGGTCGCAGGTTGCCAACAACGCCCTTCAGCCGTTACTTATTCACGATACAGCGCAGCCTCTCGTACCTTATTGCTTACATACACAATGTGTATCTTGTATTAATATAGCACTTTGTCAAATTATAATTGAAATATTTATTATTGCAGCTTCCATAGACATCAGTTTATGAAACTTGAATTTAACAAACAATAAATGTTGTTTTGTTTTTTTTACTTCATTCAAATATCTAAATTCTAACATAAACGTTATGTGGTTGAAAACATTGAATAGCACAAGCCAAAGAGAAAAACACGGTTGAATTTAGCAGTGATGCACTGAACGTTCGAATCACACCGGTGGGATCATTGGCGTCAAAGGGTTAACGTAAATCCCATTTCAGGGGTGGAGGGGGGACAATTTGAAACTGTGGGGGCACAAATCAGATCCCCCTCGTGCAGAAATCGAGTTACAGTGACGAGATCTCTCAACATGTCTGATTGGCTGCAACCTTTTATGCCACAATCTAAATATAATGCTATAATCAACACGTCACAATTAGTTAACATTGACAGCAGTAATAGTAAAAATGTGGTAAAAGTGTTTAAGAGAGTTCCACATGTAATTAGCCTGGGAAAACCCAGACAACTTCCGGCAAATTTAGATTTGCTCTGAAAGTTAGTCTGGCAAAGAGCTCATTCAAGCCCATTTCCAATTCGTCGAAATCGCGGCACCAATCAGAAACGTTGGGGCGAGATTTACGCGATGACGACAGCGCTGGGATTTTGAAGCATATTTTCCCTGGCTACATTACAAAGATGGATGCCGCCGTCGAACATCACTTGTTCGAATCAGCCTCTGTTTTAAGCGATTTGAATGTTTCCTTTTTGTTTAAAAACTGAGCAAAAAACAAAACTTGGAGATGTTTCGCCGCTGGTCGCCGCTCTGCATACGTCATCTCCTTCATCGCTCTGATTGGTTTAGGTCTATCCGCGACGTCTGTTGGTGACGCCCCTCCGGAAATGATTTGTCTATGACGCTTTGCCAGACCATAACTCAGTCACAACTGACAATAGTCTGGTTTTAACCAGGCTAACATGTAATACTTATTTCATATTAGGGCCGGGCGATATGGCCAAAAAAAAAAAAAAAAAAAATCATGGTAAATCGATATCAGTCGATATCGATAATTATCACGATATCTGTCAAATCTTTATTTCTTTTAAGTTTAAAGACAGATTTTTGCTCCTTAGTGAAAGTTGTATAAACCAGAGTTTTTTTAATGTAATGACCACATTTTTATTTGGTAAAAAGTAATATTCTGACTGTTTGAGTTGTATTAAAATTAACCATTTGTCATCCAGTATCATGTATTTAGATCATGATAACCACAGATAAAACCAGGTATAACCTATAACTTAGCACCTCACTATCATGGCAACTTTATGGTTTCTGTGGTATTTGTATGAAAAACAGTAGCCGAACAGTTAAATACATTATTAAATACTGTACTTATATTCTATTAGTCATTTAATACATTGTCTACATTAATAATATTATACAATTCAATATGTATATCCCACATTTCATGGTGCAGTTAATATTACTAGGCTAACCTTACAGTAAATCCATGGTAGGCTAAATGGATTCAGTATCAATTCAGATTCTGACTGTATCGTGACTGCACGCAATGTTTCTCCATTTTGTCAGCTGTTTCATCTGCCTTTAAACTGGTTTAAACTTGACATTTGTGTTCTTCGCTGAACTCAAGCGTTTCTCACTGGATCTCTTGAGCGAGACGATCAGAGTGCGAGTCTGCGTGAGCTCGTGCTGCGCTGCCGTTTGGACTTTGAGCCGACCGGATAAATGCTCCTTGTGTCGCGCGCGGTTCAAATGAGTTTCGTTCCGCTTTTGCCGCATAAACATTATCGACCATTTATCGACCTCTTGATATCGTTTTATCGAAAAAAATTATATCGCGATAATTAACGTCATCATTTTAGCGCCCAGCCCTATTTCATATGCAAAGATGTTAGCCAATCAAAGCTGTTAGCCAGAAGGATAAAATCAGGGTAGGAAAAATGCCATACATTTCTAAACTATGACAATTTTAATTTGTAAAAGTCAAATTAACATTAAAGTGCACCCCAGGAAACATTATAAAACAATAAAGCAAAGCAGTTCATGACCCGGTTCAGTGTTTTCTGTAATTTGGTCCTCTGAAACCCTCCACCTCCCCCAGCTCCACCTGTCTGTCCTGCTATGGGATTTATCTATGTCTATTAATGCAGCAGCAGCATATTTTACATGCTCACAGCAGCATGTCTGTGTTTCAGTAAAATACGATTAATTGGTTGATAGAACGTTCCCGTACTATATACTACGTTGCATAACCGTAATAGATCAAAACCTCACATTTAATGTAATTTTACAGTAAAACACTTAAATTTACAGTTTTTGAAAGTGAAAAAGTGCAAGTCGTTGTATTATTTACAGTGAAAAACTGTAAATTGAAATTCCCAGAATTCCCTGTGTGACACTTCACATTTGATGCATCTTTGTTGAAATGATGATTTCTTCTTAGTTTTCTTCGTTTATTTCTAATTAATAATGTACATTAGGGTTTTATGTTGCATTTAATGCTGTTCAATTAATGTTTATTACATTTTTATTTTTATGTCATGCGTGTTACCATGATGGTGTTTAGTATTTGTGTGAATGACACTGTGCGCCTTCTATATATATATTAGTATTTACCTTCTCAGCTTGTGGAAAAGCTGCTTGTGGTGAGCTTTGATTCATCATGTGACTTTTTCATCACCACCTGTTGGGTGGTTGTCAGTATATTACAAAGGTACAAAACAGATATTAGTACTTCAGTAGGTTGGTAAATTAACATTATATCAGTTACTGAAATACCTTCTCCCCCCTGTAAATTTAAGTTAAACTTGCACAAAATAAAATCTTGCTACCGCATTTTTTACGGTAAATTTCTGGCAACCACAGTTGCCGTTTTTTTTTACCGTAAATTTTACTTTTTTTTTTTACAGTGTACCAAAAATCAAGTTTAGATAAATAACAAGTTTTAACAGTTTACATGCCAACCAACAATCCAGCAACATATTTCCACATTCCACTATGTTAGCAGAAATACTATTTTTGTACATTTACACAATGTGATATTTTTCTGTATCTATTAGTTTATTCAATAATACATAAAAAAAGTTATTCATGCATACGACTTGAATACACCTCTTCTTTAATGAGCATTTTAATTTCGGAATTAAAATTCATAATAAAAAAAACTGAATAAAATGAAAAAAACCTCAAAAGAATGAAATTCTTGAAAAGAAAACCAAGTAATCTTATCTTATATTATAATTTCTCCGAAAAAACTTATATTTGATGTTTGCATGCATGGCCAGTCATGTGGTCTAACCAACATGCAGAATCCAGGGATAAAACGAAGCAGATCATTTGAGATTTTTGTGATTTAGGCAAGGTTAGTTCAGGTATTACAGTTTTTCTCAATCGATTTGACACATTTATCCAAATTAGTGTGGTTGCTCTCAATCAATTAAAACAGCAAACTAACCACACTCTTATGTTGGCAAAACTCTTCAATATTCACTGCATAATGAAGCACTGCATTTTATTTAAGTAAAAATACATACTAACATCAAAACTACAAGTGTTGATTTGATAACAAATTCAGCTATATATACACAAGAACAGAAATGAAAATACATGTTTTTCATGTCCTTTCATTTTGTTCTTGATATTTCTATAATGAAGAGTTTAGTTGTATAGCAATGCGTTATAAAAATAAATAAACTCAACTCTTCTTGCTCCATCTCCTCTTCTTATACCATCTATTCCTTTCCCCTTCTCTTTCTACCTCTTTCAATGTTCCTCTGCTCTCTAAAACCTCTCACACTTACACCTCTTCCTTTTCCCATTCTTTTGTTCTTTTCCCCTTTTATAGTTTTTGCATTTGAGATAGCTGGGTAAACAATTAGGGAACTAGCATTTACTGTGTTGTGTGTATTTCTAACTCAGAAGATATTTATTTGGGGCTAATTGAGAACATTCCAAGTGCACCTGAGAATTTAACAAATAACAGAGTTGTGTTTGGAAAAATGGTGCACAAATGATTGTGGTTTTTGTAAAACCAGTAAAAAGAGCTGCAATTTCAGTTTTCCTGATATATTAATGTTTTGGTTGGCTGTATGAACTACTGTGAAAACATACGAGAATTTGATGCAGTTTTAAAAGAAATTTGTAATTTGCATGAAATGAAGGACAATTTACAACCTGCTGCAAAATTACAACAATTTACAATTAGCTGTTTTGAGAAAAATGACCTGAGTTTGGAGATATGTGTCAAATCGGTTGCGAAAAACTGGTGCAACTCCCCACAAACTTAATAAATAATTAAACATGCTCTTAAGTTTGAAAAAATATACTTATTTATATGATTTAGATATGAATGTTCACATAAATGCATTGTGTATGGAAAATATCCTATTATATTTTACTTGATGGTTACACCACATGACATTTTTAGAATAATTAAATATAAACTTTTCTTGAAAATGATTTGAAAGTTTTTCAAACCTTTAAGAAATCAACATCAACACAAAGATTAGATTTCTAAAAGCTTGGCTTGTGTGATTTGAACCAATTTTTTTTTCTTTTGTTTATTGTGGACACAATTGACCCACCTGTAGTCGCTGAGCGAGGTACTGCGTCTCCAAACTCTGTCTCCTGGATAGCAAATAAGGGTGCATTTTACCCGTGAATGTCAACGTATCTTTTCCACTTAGACATTGGCGTCCTTCTCCCTGAAATTATTAAAGAATAAGTTTTCATATCAGCATAAATACCATAAAGACTCTTTTCTATATTCTGCCACCTGTTTTATTTCAAGTTCAAAGGTACAATACTTTTGCTTAAAGGAGTAGTTCACTTTAAAAAATAAGCTTTTGCTGATAATTTACTCACCCCCATGTCATCCAAGATGTCCATGCCATTCTTTCTTCAGTTGAAAAGAAATTAAGCTTTTTGATGAAAACATTCCAGAATTTTTGAATGGGAACCAAACGGTTCAAGGTCCAAAAGACAGTTTCAGTGCAAACTGCAAACTGTTCAAAGGGCTTTAAATGATTTCAGATGAATAAGGGTCTTATCAAGCGAAACTATCGCTCATTTAAAAAAAAAAAAAAAGTTTAAGTTTTATAAGCTCAAATGGTTGCCTTGCTCTGTTCTGTGATGCACGTTCGTGACTCAAAATGAACAAATCTTTTTTCGTGTCATTTGGTTCAATCAATGAATGAAATGAACGAGTTTGAATAAGAGAGTCATGAACGCACATCACACCCTAACAGAGCAAGGCGACCATTTGAGCTTATAAAACTTAAACTTTGTTATTTTTTCTTTTAAATGAGCGAATCATCAAAAACCTTAATTTCTTTTCGACTAAAGAAAGAATGACATGGATATCTTGGATGACATGGGGGTGAGTATATTATCAGCAAAAGTTTTTTTTAAAAAGTGAACTACTCCTTTAAAAATGTAAAAGTAGAAAACAAACTGAGACCAGCACAAATTGCTATCTGACCTGGTGACTGAATGGATAGTCCTGTGGACTGACGGTGGGGAGTCCACCATCTCCTAACACTATCTGGGCTTTGTTCAGCTCCAGGAAGCCCTTGGTCCTGGCCAGGTTCTGAAGGTGCTGTCTGAATGCCACTAAACCTGTTGAACCAAAGTTCAATAAATACATCAGATTTCGAGTCAGATGAACTGGTAGAGATATTCCTGTGACTGCTGCAGGGGTGGTTTGACTCATTGACTACTATAATTAGTAAAGAAGTGAATCACTGTGATTATATTCTGCTTTTAAAAGTAGCCATTATTCATAGAAGGTCAGATATCAGTCAGAATGAGGGTTATTTTATCCACTTACAATAAATATTCCAAAACACTGATTATGACGTGCAAATACATGCCTGCAGACAGTAAAGCTGTGGGCTTGCTAGATTTTGTGTTTTAATCACACACATAGAAGAACGGATGCAGTAGCAGCAATCTATTAAGTTTGGTTCATTCTGACCTGAGCATTTCTATAGTGAAAAGACATTTAACCAATAAACGATCTACATATAACAGAATAACCTCTTGCCTTAACCTCTTGAACTCCAATCTATATACTCTTGATAGTTCACCCAAAAGTGAAAATTAGCCCAAGATTTACTCACTCTCACAAGTCATCCTTAGTTTTATATGACATTGTTCTCTCAGACGAATACAATCGTCTTGGCTGGTCCATAAGTTCATAAACGTGCATCTATCCATCATAAAAGTGCTCCATACATCTCTGGGGGGTTAATAAAGGCTTTCTGAAGCGAAGTGTTGCGTTTATGTAAGAAAAATATCCATATTTAAAAAGAATTATAAAGTAAAATAACTAGATATTATATTTAAATTAGTGCTGTATAAAAATATTTAAATCGCATCAATGTCATAGCTAACTCACGATTAATCGCAATTAAAGGATTAGTTCACTTTTGAAAAAACTTTTGCTGATAATTTACTCACCCCCATGTCATCCAAGATGTCCATGTCTTTCTTTCCTCAGTCGAAAAGAAATTTAGGTTTTTGATGAAAACACTCCAGGATTTTTCTCCATATAATGGACTTCAATGGGAACCGGATGGTTCAAGGTCCAAAAGACAGTTAATAACTGTTTCAGATGCAGCTTCAAATGTCTTTAAACGACACCAGGCGATGAATAAGGGTCTTATCATGCGAAACGATCGGTTATTTCAAAACTTATTCCAAAAATGTAACTTTTCTAAGGACAAATGCTAGCCTTGCTCTATTCTCTGAGGTGCGTTTGTAACGTCACGTAATACGTAATTACGTTCAAAAGGTCACGGGCGACGTAGCCGGAAGTACAGAATCAAAATCGTCCGACATCGTTGTTTTTCCTTTTAATTCCTTTTTTTGTAAACGGTGTTTGAGTTAGTTTGCACGTTCAACCTATGCGTTCAACTTGTAAACACTGACTCTGTACTTCCGGCTACGTCGCCCGTGACCTTTTGAACGTAATTACATAATACGTGACGTTGCAAGCGCGCCTCACAGAATAGAGCAAGGCTAGCATTTGTCCTTAGAAAAGTTACATTTTTGGAATAAGTTTTGAAATAACCGATCGTTTCGCATGATAAGACCCTTATTCATCGTGTGATATCGTTTAAAGACATTTGAAGCTGCATCTGAAACAGTTATTAACTGTCTTTTGGACCTTGAACCATCCGGTTCCCATTGAAGTCCATTATATGGAGAAAAATCCTGGAATGTTTTCATCAAAAACCTCAATTTCTTTTCGACTGAGGTAAAGAAAGACATGGACATCTTGGATGACATGGGGGTGAGTAAATTATCAGCAAAAGTTTTTCTAAAAGTGAACTAATCCTTTAATCAGACATTTTTATCTATTCTAAATGTCTCTTGATTTCTTTTTGTCCCATTATTTTTTCTCATTTGAATGCTCTTATCAACATGGAAAAGTGGATCGGTTTGCTTTGTGCAAATGTTTTTTATTGAAAACAACATTGGCATATACTATGTTCAAATTCACACTAAAATTCTCACTTGGGGCAAATAATCTCTCACACAATGTAACACTGTCCATCAATAAAAGGGTGAAAGAAATACTGACAAGGTCCTGATGTTGACGAGGGGCCGGAGAATTCGCATCAGCTGTGTGTGTGCGCTTGGCCATCATCAAGCAGTGTTTCAGACTGGACGTGCTGCGATGATGATAGCTCAGTTCAAAACGACAAAACACACAGATCACTTTGGTCTTGTCAATTGAACCATTTGGCAAATTTTTAAAAGTAAACTTTCCATTCAGAATCATCCACTCAAAACGTAAAGTTAACCAACTATTTGGCCAGCTCGCAAGCTCAAACGAGTGTTTGAGTGCCTGTTGTTTTGTTTACGGTCTAGCTAGATCTGCTTGCGCTTTGGTCGGCGAAGCAACAAAACGTCCTCGCGCGGTGCAAGCCATTGAAATGAATGGGTTTCATAGAGCAGTGCGCACATGCCGTGTCCTGTTGCAAAAGCATGTGAAAGAAAACTACAAAGTTTTAAAAAAATTGACGCCATTAAAATGGGTTTGCGTTAACGCCGTTAATTTCGCGTTTAACTGACAGCCCTAATTTAAATTTTTTAAATATGGATATTTTTCTTACACAAACACATCGCTTCACTTTAGAAGGCGTTTATTAACCCCCCGGAGATGTGTGGAGCACTTTTTGATGGATAGATGCACTTTTATGATGGATAAATGCACTTTTATGGACTTCAAACCAGAAACGGCCATTCACTGCAATTATAAAGCTTGGAATAGTCAAGACATTTTTAATATAACTCCAATTGTATTCGTCTGAAAGAAGAATTTCATATACACCTAGGATGACTTGAGGGTGAGAAAATCATGGGCTAATTTTAATTGTTGGGTGAACTATCCCTTTAAGTACACTAAGTTGGCCCTTTATTTAATTAATAAAGGGATAGTATACTGTTAAGTTCATATCCAGTTGCCCATATAATCCAAAGTAATGTCGCAAGCATACAGTAAATGTCGTGTGTCTATTTCTTGAGAGAAAGGTGATGGATGAAAAAGCGAAATGAAAAATGATGTGCACAAGAGAACACAAATCATCCCAACCTTGAGTGAGTGAGGTGTCTGAAGCCCTTCGCCCCTCTCTGAAACTGACTAGTGAGTGATTATGAGCGTCCCGCCCCTCTGTGTTGAGCGGCTGCAGGGGTTCAGGAGGCTTCATGCTGAGGAAGACTGGAACTGTAGAGCTGGCAGGTGTAGTGCTTTGAGCTGGATTCTCTTCAGGCAAGCTGAAGTCACTTTGTGTTGAACCCATGCTGTACTCTGAGTCCATGCTGCCGAGGGACGGGTTCAGACCTGTGGAGAGTAACTGAAGTTCACTCAAGGATATGGATGTATTCAGGGAGACAAGACTCAAATGCGAGTTAAAGCTGACTTTGGAGAGTATAAACCTTTCCACGTTACCATGCACTTTAAGAACTGCAACATAATGCATGGTTTACATTACAATGTAAAAACAATAATCCAAGCCTCACTGACCACACTGAAGTCCAGACATAAACATAAACACATCTGTTTACCTGTGAATTCTCTGAATATGCACTTCACCTTACTGACTAGACTGCATTTTTAGTTTAGCATACTTTATCCTTTTCGTTTTAAGATTTAAATTAAGCTTTCATTTCATTTTCTCTAACTTTAGATTATTTATCTTAAAGGAGTAGTTTGCTTTAAATAAAACTTTTGCTGATAATTTACTCACCCCCATGTCATCCAAGATGTCCATGTCTTTCTTTCTTCAGTCGAAAAGAAATTAAGGTTTTTGATGAAAACATTCCAGCATTTTTCTCCATATAATGGACTTTACTGGTAACCAAACGTTCAAGGTACAAAGGACAGTTTCAGTACAAACTGTTCAAAGGGCTTTAAACGAACTTATAAAAAACAACAAAAAAAAAACAAGGTTTAAGTTTTATAAGCTCAAATGGTCGCCTTGCTCTGTTCTGTGATGCGCGTTCATGACTCTCCTGTTCGAATCTTTTCCAGAGTCATTTCGTTCATTGAATGAACCAAACGACACGAAAAAAGATTCGTTCATTTTGATAAACGGTTTCGAACAGGAGAGTCACGAACACACATCACAGAACAGAGCAAGGCGATCACTTGAGCTTATAAAACTTAAACTTTGTTATCTTTTTTTTTAATGAGCGATCGTTTCGCTTATTCATTGTCTGTAATCATTTAAAGCCCTTTGAACAGTTTGCAGTTTGCACTGAAACTGTCTTTTGGACCTTGAACCGTTTGGTTCTCATTAAAGTGCATTATATGGAGAAAAATGCTGGAATGTTTTCATCAAAAACCTTAATTTCTTTTCGACTGAAGAAAGAATGACATGGACATTATATAAATTAATCAAAAGTGATAGTAAAGACTCATTGTTACAAAAAAATTGTATTTCAAAATAGAAAATTCTGTTCTTTTGAACTTTCTAATTGTCGTTGAATCATAAAAAGAGATCATAAGAGATGTTTCTTGAGCTCTAAATCAACATATTTAAATGATTTCTGAAGGATCATGAGACACTTACGACTGGAGTAATGATACTGAAAATTCAGCTCTGTGTTCTCATGTACAATTACATTTTAAAATATATTAAAGTAGTTATTTTAAATTTTCACGATATTACTGTTTTTACTGTATTTTTTGATCAAATAGTCTTGTTGAGCAGAATATAAAAACATAAAAAAAATTCTTACAGACCACAAACTTCACTATATTTCAATACACTATATTTCAATATGCGTCTAGACTATAATTGCCTTGACTCAACATACAGTATAAAATGCAGAACTAACCTGTGATAGGCGGCACAGCAGGTTGGTTGGTGACCTCAGACAGTGTGTGCCGGCGCTGACTGAAGCGAGCTGTATGAAAGGCGGCTAGGGGCACAGTGTGCTCCTCCTCTGCCTCAATGCCCTCATCAATGGACGTCTCCATGACGTTGCTAGGCAACGAGCCGCTGACTTTGCGGACAACGACTGGAGGGAGTGGGTCCAGTAAGCAGCCGTCCACCTGAGATATAAATACACAGACACTGTTGTTGGCAAAACTGTTTTGGGCTGAAACAGCTCAGCACTCTTTGGGCCGTTTTCACTTTTCTGTTCTCAGATCTGACAACTGAAATCAAAGCTGAAAAGCAATAGATGTGATGTGACTAGCTGTTCTCCAAGAGGCAAACAGGAACACTTTGAAAATGATGTGAAGTGAATATTATCAGGGAATAACGATTTAAATCCCACATGAAATGGAAATTCATCTATTTCCTTAATGTTATAGATGTATTATTAACAATAGATCCATTCATTGGTTTTTGACCTTGTCATTTTTTATCTAAAATGTCAATTAATCTTCTGCTGAAATGACAGACTTCTCTCTAGTGATGTATGCAGGAATTCTCCAATCTGCATAAACCCCACCCCTTTCTTACAATCGAGTGCAAGCTAACAATCAATGTACACTTATGTGACTGGTAGTTGTTATTGTGTTGGGGTACACCCTACTGATTTGGTTTCCCAAAGGTGTTCCTATAACTAAAATAAGTCCCAGTTCTTGCGGAGCGAACACGACAAAAAGCGGGTACTTTCACTAATAATTATAGAAACTATGAAAAAACTGTCCTCTACTGCAAAATCCCCTAAAGTACTAGTAAAATTGACTACTTTTTGATACATTCGGTACTTTTTTGAGATCGAAAACCATGGTCACTTTCATTCCATGACCTGTATAAGATTCAAAAGTATACTTTTGTGTTCTATGGAATAAACAACAGAATATAGGGTTGGAACAACATTATTAATTTTTATTCAGTGAAATTTAATTTCTCATATTCTTCTTTTCCTTAAATATCAGTTATTCTATTCTATCTTCTCTTTTGTGCGTAACATTGATTCTCTTTTCTGTTAGCCCAGGAGTTAAAAAAAAAATCAGCTGAACTCCTGAAATAATACGTTAATATTTCAATAATTTAACGACACATTTGCGTGTTCATGGTTCTCTGATGTTGGTTAATGTTTACATTGCAAGCAAGTAAACATAATATATATAATATGAATTATATAAAATGATTTACATATTAGCTGTACATATTCCCATCATTATTATTATTATTATTATATGATTGTTTAACTCTAATTCTAAAAATGAGTATAAAATATATTCCTGTTGTAAATAACAAATGTCCTGTAAAATAAATGAATGAATATTTGATCACTATAATAGTTATTTAAAGGAGCTGTATGCAAGAAATGTATTTCAATTAATCATAAATTTTCCCTGCTATGTCACAAGACATTAAGAAATCATGTTCATTTCAAATACTTATATCACTGACAACAGTAGTCCGGCCAGGATATTGTCATTTAAAAAGTGAAGTTGCAGCCCTCGACTGATGTTGATGTTGTCAAGTTGTGTTTTGGCCTGATGCTCCACCCTCCACTAGGGTGACCACCTGCTAATAAGCCCAAGGGGGGACAAGGGGTATGTTTCTGAGGGACAATGTGGGACACTGCTTGGCGCGGCGGTGCCCCCACCCCACAGGCAGACTCTGATAGTGGTTTACCCATATCTAGAATTGTTACTATTGCCTTACTGTTTGTACATGAATAATTGTTCAAAAAAAAAAAAAAAAAAAACACATACCTTAGCACATACATTAATAATGCCCTATTCCCTAAACATGTGTAATTGCTGATATATGCTCATGATAGGCCAACCAATGTGTATTTTTTTTTCTAAATAAAGATGAATATTTTGAACATTCAATGAATTGACAGATGCAATTCCACTTACGATTTACTTTAGCTATTTAATTTTATTTATTTTTCATTACAATTAATTCACTTTAAATAAATAAAAATATAAAATTATAGGATTAACAGGAATTATAGTCGCTCAACACCACAGGAACAGTTTTAACAAAAGTCGAAAAAGTCTAACTCACTACTCCAGAGGTTCACGGAACGAGAAGCTGCGCTGTCATGACAACAATGAAAAAGTTGACATCAACCTAGTCAGCAGGTCACGTGGGAGTGGCAACCAGTCTTGGGGAAGTTCACTTTCTACATGAACTAGTTCAAAGTTCAGTTCACACATTTTAAAATGAACTAGTTCAGTTCAAAGTTTGCACAGAAATGTAAGATTTTTCCCATCTTCACCGACCTCGTTATAAAATCCGTTTAAATGATCATACGACGCCTTTGTCGACGGCGGTCGCGGTGCGACACTGGTGGCTTGTGTTGCCAGATTGGGTGTTTTTTCGCTACATATTAAGCCCTGTTTACGGTGAGTTTTAGCCGGGCTTTCGCCTGGAAGGCTCTATAGAAATCTGGCACCCTATTGAACGAAGTTAAAATGAGAGAGCGTGCGTTCACAGACACCAAAATGAACGAGTTCACACGTTCATCAGGACAGGCAGAAAATACCTGGGTCTCGAGGATATAGAGTGACCGACTTTTTTTTTTGAGCAAGCATTGATTATGCGTGACACGGTCTCAATTTGCGGGACGCATGAATTGGGCTTCAAACGCTGTGCGCGCACGCGCTACGCGGGACGGGTGGTCACCCTACCCTCCACCGATCTACCAATCACAGACTCAGTATTGTTGCGGCATTCGGGTTGCCAGCTCTACTCTAGTTACCACAGCTGCAGATACAAACGCGTCGGAATCGGATATAAAAATTCTAACGTTGCGAAACCCCCAAAAACTCGATATGAATCCAAAATAAAGTCTGAAATAAATAATTAACAGAAAACTCACTGTGTAGGACTCATCACTTGCCATTGGAAGCTTCTTGTAACAGCGTACGTTCCTGCAGCATATCTGGCATCCTCGAGTCGTGGGGGAAGGGGGGGATAAACCCTAATTTGAAAGTGATTGCAGTACCAGTTTTTGGCCACAATCTTGCATACAGCTCCTTTAATTTTACGCTGAAAGTTACAATACTAATATTTATGTCTTAAATTCTTCCCTTTCAAACTTTCAAATCCTCAAGCTTTTATTTTGGCAGAATATTGGTGAAATCCAGTGAACAAAAATGTTGGGAATGTGTAAATAAAGTGAACCTACTGCACAACGAATCGCCAAAATGCATGATAAACCCCTTTTGCAAACTCTGTTAGATTATGTCTGCAACTCCATGTCTTCAGTTTCATTTTTTCAGAGTTATGTAATGCTGCTCTGTCAAATGCCCATAGGCAACCAGCAGCTTTCCTGAATTACAATAAGCCAGTTGAAATAAGTTTGTGAGAGCGTGACCTCAACATGTTTGAAGAGCTCCCTAGATTGCCATCTGTTGTGCTCCACAGGTGCTGAGGCTAAATGAATGACTTATCACGCAGTCCATTCAAGGGCTACTGTTAAAGTGTGTTTGTTCTCTGGGATCTCTTGACCTTGGCTTTGCAAGCATCGGTTGAGGTGCAGGAGCAAACAGAAAAAGACCTTTTGGAGGCCAGTATATGGCAGAGTCCCCACAGGATGAGTCAACGCTGCACGTCAATTAAAGGAACAGTAGCTATGGAGATTGCCTTGCGGAAGCCAAGGTGACAAATGTTGTAGTCACGCTTCTCACGAGTGGACTGAGCACCCAGCACTGATCACATGGGTGGCCCATCACTGGCACATCAGGGGCATTTACTAAAACAGGGCCGTGGCGTTGTGTAACAGCAGGCAGCAAAACTGACAGGCTGGCGTTACTGTAACAACAGCCTGCAAATATAGGACTGAAATGCAGGCTACATGTTTCCCCATGATCAATAACGGTAGGCAGCATGATCGTATATCATGGTGTGATTACATAATAGTGATTTTAGCTGGGAATGCATCGAAAAACTGTTTATTTTTGAAATAATCATACACTCTTAGAAAAAAAAGGATTCATTGGGGTTCTACTGTATATATGAAGCATAGGGTTCTTAAAGGTTCTATAATGAAAGAAAGAACCCTTCTTTATAGGCTATTATTCATTCATATATTACATTATTCTGCAACATTTTGTAGTTGTAATTAAATTATTGTTTATTAAACTGTTGTAGTAACTTAATTAATCATGCTGATTTTTGGAGGAGAAAAACTGAAACGGCACTCTTCGTGTGATATTGATTAACTACATAAAATTATGTAAATATATAGTGTACATATTCTAACCCCCATATCTTGAATTTTGTGATCATTCGCATGCACTCATAAATACATTTTAGGGTCTTGATGTTTGTCAATAATATGAAAAGGACAAAACAATTGATAATGAATGAACCCAAAAGGTTCCATATAGAACCTTTTTCCTGGTTACAAAGAACCCTGAAGGATTCTGTATAGAACCTTTTAGGGGTTCCAAATACGTAGCGCTGATAGAACCTTTTCTTCTAAGAGTGTAACAGTGATTAAATAATAATATGTTTGAAAATGTGCATATATGCATCTCATTTGATTACAATTTTTTAAATTATCATAATAACAATACATTAAGATTTCATATTTGATTGTTTTTAAAAGACAAGTGCAAGTATGTGTAAAATGTGTGTAGTGCAAGATGGTTCATCAAAAGATGTTGATCCTATTTTCAGATAAAGTGCCACTTTTAACAGTCCACTAGAACACAGTACACAGGTGACCTCAAAGCTACTAATTGCTACAAAGTCTTCACTGTATACATTACATATAAATTGATTCTTATTTAAGATACAAAAGCTATTCAGTCAAGAGCAGAGAGTGATTTTCAGATCTTTTGTTCTTTGATTAATGACAGACAGCAACCGGTATATTAGGCTGCTGTCCCTTTAAGACCTCATGCAGGTATCAAATCTACTGACAAACATCCAGTTTTCCCCCAACTGTCTAATAGAGGTGGCTTTCTGTGGGCGTGCGCTTCAGTTAGCACAAGCATCGCATCGAGTTCTTTTTTTCATGGCTTATTGCGCATAATAACATCATGCACCTGCCCTTTATTTTCTCATTCATGCATTTTTCCATATCACGTATGTTACTAAGGATGTTGTTCACAGTTGCAGTTTGGTTCTTTTTTCTTTTTTTTTTTGGGCTGGGCCAAAAAAGAAAATCACATCACACCTTATATTAGGGTCCAATTCTCATCATTAACTATGAATTTGCCTCAATAAACTAGTTAAGGTATTTGTTAAGTTTTGGAATTGGGTAGGATTAAGGGATGTAGAATATGGTCATGCAGAATTAGGCATTAATATGTGCTTCATAAGTACTAATAAACAGCCAATTTTCTAGTAATATGCATGCTAATAAGCCACTAATAGAGAGAATTGGACCCTAAACTAAAGTGTTATCGAAAATAAATTTCCTGGTTCGCTTAACATTCATACTGCCATTTTAAGACTGAAGTTTAAGATACAAAACAAAAATAAAAAAATAAAAGCTTTTATGATGTTTGTTCTACTATGGAAAGATCCAAAAACAATGTTGTGTGTTGGGCTAAATGTGCTCGTTGTATGTGTGTACTTATGATGTTCATTTTTAACAGCTGAGAACTCACAAAAAGCTTATAAAATGTGTAAGGGAGTCTAAACAGCACCACACAAACAAAAATCTACAGCAGGGTTCCTCAAATCCAGCCCTGGAGGGCCACTATCCTGCAGTGTTCAGCTCAAACCATGGTCAAACTCATTTACCTGCAACTCTGGAGACCTTGATTGACTTGTTCTGCTGTGTTTGATTAGGGTTGTAAATTTTGCTGCGTTCAAGTCCTCCTGGGAAGTTCGTATTTACGAGGTGGGAAGTCGTGTTTACGACGTCAGTTAAAGTCACTTTGATAAGTAAGATGGTGATTTACATTCTTTAAATTAATTTACAATACAAAAATACAGCAAGGTTTTTAACTCAATACTAATAGAAAATGAATATATATACGTTACTTATATTGTTATATATTACAATGCTATAATATTTTGTGCGGGCAATTAACTTAAAAAAGCCTGACAATATAATTGCTAAACACCTTTAAAGGGGTCATGAACTGGCTTTTTCAATTTTATTATATTGTTGTCTGAGGTCAACTTATGACGTTCACATGGATTTTGCATTCAAAAACATCAAAATGAATAAGTAATAGGCTATTTTCTACCCTAGTTTTGAGCCTAGCTGAAAAACGCTTGGTTTTTATGGGCGTCTCGCACTGAAGACTTGGAAGTAAACGCCCACTGCTGTGAGTGGAGAACAGTTTTGCATATTATAATGAGTTTCAACTCACTCGTTGATGCACAAATGGCAACCGGAATGATTCGCCCATACATGTTCGACCCAGAGTCCGTGTGTAGCACCATTCCTGCCGGATCCAATATAGACGGCACAGCACCGTTCTTTAATCTTAATCGGTCTGCAAATCCAGTATTGTTTACAAAACAATCCTCAGTGAAATGAAGCGAACAGACGGACAATGTTTTACCCTCATCAGCTGGAACGTCATTAATAATGAAGTTTATCCATGCAGTCCTATTGGAATCCAGAGGAAGCTTATGCAGCGACTGTCTTCCACAAACAGGCACTGCACAAATTTTGTTTTGCTCGGTAGCTCGATCTGGTTTGTCATCATGAAGTAGGCATCTATGTTATTTAGCTATGCATGTAATGCGCGAATCAGTGGGCGGGGCTAAACCGGCCGTGTTGATCTTCTTCGTGATGTTTTATCCTCTTTGACGTCATAGTTCCCCACTTTGAAAAACGAGTCGTTTGCTGAGCCCGGTGTCAATTAAAGCTTTTATTGGACTAACAATTACGTTTTCACTTTTGAAACTTACAGGATATTCTTATAATATGATGACCTCTTAAGATGTCAAAAGCTCAAGGAAAATTTGATTTCTCAGTTCATCACCCCTTTAAGTATTGTGGTATTCCGCCATGTTTCTCACTGACATGCCTCCAACTCGTAAAGATCAGGGTTTAAAGAAAATCCAGAGCCTCCCACTCATTTTAAAGACATTGTGGTGGCGTTATTGTACATTCAACACATAAATACAATTTTTCCGACATGACTTAAACGCACCATAAACTACAGTATGTAGGGCAGGATTTGAGGAACCCTAATCTACATTAAGGAGATGCCGTTTTCGACACCTTACCGGACTGGAATGTGCAACGTTCACCTATGGTGTGAAAAAACATGATTGAGCATTCTGTCCTGTTTAGTTTTTGGTTCATTTAGATCATCATTTAGTTCATTTAGGTTCAACACACCTGAGCAAGCTAATCAAGGTCTTCAGGATCAGTAGAAACTCACAGGTAGGTGTGTTCGATCAGGGTTGGAGCTAAACTTTGCAGGGACAGTGGCCCTCCAGGACCGAGATTGGTGAACCCTGATTTAGATGTCTTTGGTCTGTGTAGTTTTGGTCTGTGCAGTCGAACCGCACCAGAGTCCGTTTGTTTCTTGTTTGGTGCGCACCAGGATTCGGATGGCAGCGTTCACACTTATTCAATGAACCGCACTATCAGAGCAATCGCACCAGAGTTTGTTTTAATCAAACCAAACCTGTGAACACAACCTAAAGTGTCAATAACTTTAAGCTGTGCAATCTGTGCTCAGTGGTGGAATGTAACGAAGTACAAATACTTTGTTACTTTACTTAAGTACATTTTTCACGTATCTTTACTTTACTTAAGTAGAATAAACAGTGCATACTTTTTACTTTTACTTCGTTACATTTTGCAGCAATTATTATACTTTCTACTCCACTACATTTCTACGACTTCTGTTACTTTTTCATTACATTTTCTGATCAGTTTTTCCCCTGCCCGTCCGTTCGTTGCACGTTTGTCTCACCAGTGACGTTTGGTTGCCATAGATACATCAACTAAATGCGTCTCGCACGCAGTGAGTTTATCGTTTATTTATAAATTGGTTTTACGTGCATAGGAAACACACCGTGTGTAATATACGTTTGGTTAGGATTATGGTAAGCCAAGAGGTTCAGAATTACACCATAAATTAATCGCGTCTACTGCCAAACAAAGTTATTAACATATAGTAAGGATAAGCATGGTTTATATTGCCTAATTGCAAGCTTGTTTCAAAAATGGTGACAACAATTTTTTTTCCATCATTATTGAACATCATTATAGGAGCTGAATGAGTTAGAATTAAATGTTTTATTAATCATTAGAAAATAGTCATTAAGACTATCAATTGTTCTATCAATTCATCAATTGCAAGTACTTTTACTTTTAATACTTAAAGTACATTTAAAATCAGGTACTTTTTACTTTTTACTAGGGCTGTGCAAAAATTAATTGCGATTAATCGCATCCAAGATAAAAGTCTGTGTTTACATAATATATTTGCTGTATATAATTATTTTGTATATATAAATACACACACATGCATGTATATATTTAAGAAAATGTGTTATTCATATATAAAATATTTATATTTATATAATATATATATATATATATATATATACAGAATTTAAGCACAAATAATTCTTAAATATATACATGCATGCATAGGTATTTATATATACAAAATAATTATATACAGCACACACAAATATATTATGTAAACACAGACTTTTATTTTGGATGCGATTAATCGCAATTAATTTTTGCACAGCCCTACTTTTTACTTAAGTATGGTTGTCATTGTGTTACTTCTACTTTTACTAAAGTAAATATTTATCTGGTTATTTGTACTTTTACTTAAGTACTGAGATTCAGTACTTCCTCCACCACTGTCTGTGCTACACAAATATTTGTACATACCACAATATAAAAGATATAGCAAAATCACTGCCACAATCTATATCATCACACCGCCCTGCCCTGCTAGCACGGTAGAAATGGTACAGCAAAATCTCTGCCGTTTGACATATTCCAGGTGTCACGAAGCGCATACTGTCATATCGCCTAAATAAATAAATTCCCTTGCCTCTGTCTGAGTCATTCATATATGAATGATTAGCAAGGAGAGCTTGTGAAACCTACACTGACGCAAAGCCCCAGTGGTGGCACCAGCCGCTGAAATCATAAAGAGCGTTTTTTATTATTTAATATATATACGCAGGTGTTATTTTAAGAGGCTGAAATGCTGCGGAGATACTGCGGGTGAGTAATGAGGAAGAGATCAGGCTGACACGCAGGCAGAGGAACTTCACACGCTGCAGACAAAAGCTCTTATTGCCGTCATACAGCAGCGCCAATGAGTAACGCTGCTATTTAAAACATGCAGGCAGAGCTTACGAAATATAGCCTCAAGCCCAAAAGGAGGATGAGAGATTTCTCTCTGTGCAAGAAGAATCCATTTAATAACCTTTTTTCCCCTCTTTGTTTTTGATAACTGACCTTGGGAGTGGCCACGTCTTCCTCAATGAGCGTCTGATCTGGGGAAGCAGGGGTTTGTGGGAAGGTAAATGTGTCTGTGGTGGACTGCAACAGAACAGGTGAACGCAGGTGACGTGCTGCCTGAGGAGGGACGCACGCTTGGGAGGGAACCGCCATGGTCTGTAAAATACCAATAAATATCACGGAATCGTAACTATCATGGTTGGACCTATGTTACATGGTTGGACATGTACTTTTAAAGGACCCAAAAATGAAAATTTTGCTATCATTTATTTACCATCAAGTTGTTGCAAACCTGAGTTTCTTTCTTCTGCTGAACACAAAGCAAGATATTTTGAAGAGCGATTGGAATTTTGGCACCATTGACTTCCATAGTATTTATTTTTTTCTTCTACTATGGAAGTCAATGGTGCCCCACAACTGTTTGGTTCCAATCATTCTTCAAAATATCTTCCTTTGTGTTCAGCAGAAGAAAGAAACTCACATAGGTTTGCAACAACTTTTTAATTTTCGGGTGGAGTATCCCTTTAAGTAGTCTTAGACTCAAAGTACCATCTGATACAGCATGAATATGTAATGAATATGCTGATGAATCCATAAAAAGGATCCAAAAAGGACTCAATGTTTACAAGCACCCCACCAAACCTTGAAAGCTTGTTTATATGGTTTACGGTCACAGAGGTTACACTGAAAGAAGGGTGGCTGGAATACAGATTTAGTTTCTCATGATTCCAATATTTACATTTTTCTACCAACGCCATTTCAATATGTCTGGGAAGACTTCACAGATGGGGTTACCTTGACAACCGTCTGCTCAGCGACGGTGCTAGGGCGGCGCTGGCTGGCGTGCAAACGCTGTTCCACAGGGAAACTGCTGCGATGCGCTTTCAACCGCTCCACAAGCAGGTAGTAGATAGCAGCAAAGTGGTTATAGCTTTTGTTCTGGAGAGACTGTGACAGGAAAGGCAAGGAGAGCAAGACAGACAAGGAAAGAGAACACTCGAAATGTCACATTTCTATCAGTACGGTTTGAAAAGATTCTGAAAGGCTCTACTTTGGAGAAATCAAATTTGGAATTCAGAGGAGAAATTATTTTTAGAAAGAAAAAAAACACTACTAGAGTTCAGAATTGGAGAATTGGCTAAGGATTGTCAATAGAATCAAACTGGGCTCACCCACAGGAATTTGAATTACAGAAATATGCAAAACATAACTAATAATTCCATTGTTTTTGAATAATTATTCATGTTTATGTAAAGTATAATAACCACCCCCCAAAAAAATTATAAAAGTAATTTTTTTTTTATTAAAACAGATTTTAATTTTGACATGCAGCACAACAAAATGTCTTCATTAACTTAATTAAAATAAATACGGAAATTGAAAATTTAATCTAATTATGAAAGAATATATTGAGCAAATTACAGAATTTCGGTTCTCAATAAGTAATCTTCAATAATAGCACATAAAATTAGACATTTAGTCAAATATAATGAAATGTATATAGTTTATAGCTGGCTACGTCAAACATCATTTAAAGGGATACTCCACTTTTTTTGGAAATAGGCTCATTTTACAACTCCCCCAGAGTTAAACTGTTGAGATTTACCGTTTTTGAATCCATTCAGCCGATTTCCGTTACCCCTTTTAGCATAGCTTACCATACATCATTGAAGTACACAAGACCATTAGCATTTCTCCCAAAAAAATTACCAAAGTGTTTAGATATTTTTCCTATTTAAAACTTGACTCTTCTCTAGTTACATCGTGCACTAAGACAGACGGAAAATGTAAAGTTGCGCGATGATTACACAAACTTAGTCCCGGTCACGTTGGAAGCTGGGGACTATTTTCAGGCGCTGGGTCATAACATTACGCCTGCTGCACTCTTGTTACGGCAGTGAAGTTTCCTGATTATTACGCAGGAATGAGAGTATAGTTCCTAGTCATATCAGCCTAGAAAATTGCAACTTTACATTTTCCGTCGGTTTTAATGCACGATGTAACTACAGAAGAGTCAAGTTTTAAATTGGAAAAATATTAAAACTCTTTGGTCATTTTTTTCTGAGAAATGCTAATGGTCTAGTGCACTTCAATAATGTATGCTAAGCTATGCTAAAAGTGGTACCGCCAGAACCGGAGATCGGCTGAATGGATTCAAAAAACTCTGGGGGAGTAGTAAAATGAGCCTATTTCCAAAAAAAAGTGGAGTATCCCTTTAAGGTTTTTCATAATTTCATTTCAATTCAATCTGAAATTTATTTGAACTGAATTTTCAGTTCCACTGTACTTTCCTAACGTCAAATTTGAATAACAGTTCTACATCCTGTTTTCAACCGTAATTCAAAAGCAGTTTGATCTGAGGAATCGCACTGGAATTAATCACATTCCAAACCCTGGCCAAGTAAAAGCTGATCAACTGACCTCAATAGTCTTCTGCTGGTCGATGCCAAGGCTGTGCATGAGTCGCAGGACCTGCTCACTGTGCTCACCCAAGCCTGATTTGCTCTCGCAGGGCAAACCCTGTCTGTAGAGCACAGGCCGCTGGGACGGGACCTCCTGCACCATCCAGCGATGTTCTTTGATCTGACTCAGGGACAAACGTCTGGCTGGATCAAGAACCAACATCTTCCTGATCAGGTGCTCACAGTCTGAAATATTATACATTGAATACAATAAGCTCAAATGAGATGCTGCCTCCTTCCAAAGCTTTATCGTCTAGTGTAAGCAGCAATGTACTAAATATGTAGTATTTAATCGCCAACACTGTTATTCAGTATTGATTCCAAATGATATAGATATTGGGGTGGTTGATTCATGCCAACTCAAACATGCATGAAAAGTCGTATAATTGTGTTATTGTGACTTCCTCACCCTCACTCATGAAGTAGGGGATGCGGAAACGACCCTCTAGGACCCTCTGTCTGAGAACAGGAAGGCTAGGGCCGTCAAATGGAAGAGCGCCACACACCAACACGTACAAAACCACCCCCATACTCTACATGACACACACATAGACAGAAAATCAATAAATAAACATAAATCTCTGCCTAGGAGCTAGCACAAAGGACCACCCACACACAATGCTGGAAATTATAATTATGTTTTCAATCAATTTAATTACCATTAGTTGATGACGCAATTCTCCATACTGAGATGACAAATCAACTATTTCGTCTGCTGTCTAATACATACATATTAGTTTGATGCCCCCGAATATGGTATTACCATGCATTTTTAAACATGGTACCATGGTAATAAAATGGTTTTGTGGACATGATCATTCCATGCTATTTATTGGAGAACTATGTCAAGCCAAGTCAAATATACATGTAGCGTTTTTAACAATACACAATACAAGCAATAAAATGTAAGTATACTGTATGTATTAAAATAAAGTTGGACATACTTATATATACAACTTTATATAAAGAGCTGGGTGATAATATAGTTACATTTTATGACTAAATAAATCAGGCAGTTGAGATTTGTAACATAGTATATTTCACTTTATGGGGCTCTATCTTTATATAGAGCTGTGTGATAATAAAGTTGACCCTTTTATGACAATATAAACGATCACACAGCAGAGATTTTCTATAGAGCCTATAATTCTCCTAAAAAAAAAACAGCTAATCTGGTTGGCTGGTCTTCCAGGCTGGTCATAACTGGTTTAACAGGCTGGCTTTAGAGGGGTTTTGACCACATCTTTAGATGATGAGGCTGCTCAGCTGGTCAGGCCAGGGGCTGACCAACCAGTTTAAACCAGCAGTACCAGCTTGGCCAGGCTGGGAGACCAGCTACATTGATCTTAAAAAAGCTAAGATTAACCAACCAGATAAGGCTTTTTTCACCAGCAGGGGCTTTACGTGATTATGATGTTACCATGTAAATAACATAATAACACGGTACATGAATATGGAACTCAGTTTTATATATATTTTCATATCAAATTACTATAGTATTTCCATCTGACATAGTGTATTGCCAAGCTCTTACCCAGATGTCCAGTTGCGGACCCTCATACTGTTGACCTTCAAACACCTCTGGAGCTGCATATGGTGGGCTTCCACACCAAGTGGTCAAGGGTTCCCCGGGACGGAAGAAGTTTCCAAAGCCAAAATCTGTAGCAGATAAAACGAAAAAGAAAAGTCAATGTATATGTAGTATACATTAGTATATTCATTCTGCTTGGAAGTACATAAGAAAAAATGTACAGGCAAAAAAGGTCCGTTGTATATTGTTAATGGTGTAGCAATGTATGAAGCTCAGCTCACACAGAAGTCACTTTCAAACTAAGTAGCTTTTTATTGGTCAACACAGCAAATCTGTTGCAATTACTATGCAAGTCAATATTCTGCACATTTTACCAATTCCAAACCACATTAATCTAAATAACTACAATTGATTTTGTATACAATTTAATAGTGATATATAATAGATAACGGGGGTGGTAGTGAAAAACGTCTGAGAAGGGAATGAGATTCCCTGAGAAGGGAATGAGATGCTGTGTAGAAGATGACTCTTTGAAGAACACCTCCAGCATGAAAGTGTCTGAAGCAAGTGTAAAATTTCGAGTGGGGTTGCGTCATCATGACGTAATGTGACGGCATACACAGAAGCTACAAAGGGGAGCCGGCACTCAACAGTGATAGCTTCTGATAGGTCGAAGCCAGTCATTCTCAGGCACTCTGGAGGTGTGGAAAGGGACACAGCACCTTGTTCTCTTCTCAGAGAACAAGGGTTAAAGTCGTTCTCTTAAGAGATAACTTGCACTGCTTAGAAGACGACACGAAATACCCACTGTGCCACACTGACAAGTGCCTTTCATGATGTGAAGCTTGTCTAGGCACAGCTCAGGACAAGATGACTTGAGAAGCCGGCATGGAGGTCAGATCCAAGCTATAATATCTAATGATGGTGTGTGGGGAGGCCCAGCCAGCAACATCACAGACTTCTAGAAGGGAAGCCTCTGATAGCAAGGCTTTAGAGGATGCCACTCCTCTAGTTGAGTGGGCTCTTATCAGCAGAGGCGAGGGGAAAATAGCCTCCACAATCCACCTGCTAATTGTCTGCTTTGAGACAGGAGAACCCTTCTTAAGTACTAATAGCTGGTCTGACAACTTCCAAACGTAGGTCCTACGTACATAGGCCTCCAGGGCATTATAAGTGTAGCCTTGATTTGCTGACACGTGTGGTGAAGGCAGAAAAGCCTGCACACTCACAGATGGTGCCACATTCAATGGCACCTTGGGTACATAGCCATGCCTAGGGTGGAGAATGGGATTTATCGTCCTAGGAGTGAACTCGAGGCGAGAGGGAGAAACGAGCATGCAGGTCCCCAACTCTTTTGGGGAACGTAATTACTAGCAGGTAAGCCATTTTAAGAGTCAAAAACTTCCCTGACACCTAGTCAATAGGTTTGAAAGGTGCTAGGGATAATCCCTCTAGAATCACGGCCAGGCCTCATCCTTCTCCTTACGTTGGACGCTGCTGCCAAAATCCTCAGCACTCTCTGAAAGTGTTTGAAAGTGATGGCTTGGCCTATCTTGATGTTGGTGACTGTGGTCAAGATGGTCTCTATATGAGCAAGAGACAGCTGTGCCTGCATTGTAGTAGAGTCCCACACTACTCCCAGGAACATAGTTCTCTTCTGGTGAGACAGTGAGCTTTTCTTGACATTAAGTCTCAATCCCAAGCACATTATATGGCGAAGAACGGCACCTCAATGACGAACAACCATCTCTTCCGACGGGGCTAAGATGAGCCAGTTCTCGATATAATTTTGTTTCCTTATGCCCTGGAGTCTCAGCAGAGCCAGTGCTGCATCCATACATTTGGCGAAGGGGATAACGCTAGGCGAACGGAAGAACCAGGTATTGGTTTGCTTTCTCTTCTCCAAAATTAACCGCAGGAACTTCCTGTGTTGAGGAAGGATGTAAATGTGGAAGTACGCGTCCTTGAGATCTATCGTGACTAACCAGTCCTCGGACCTGATTTGTCTCACGATAATAGGGAATCTGAACCTGAATCTCCTCAGAGACCAATGGGGCGCAACCATAGACAGTATAAGAAACGGACAGAGCGATCTCATTGGAACTCCATTGAGACAATTGAAGCCAGTTTTTGGTGATTTTTTAGCACTTCCATCCCTGACGCGCAGACTCAAACAGAGCTTGACGACGTAGATGTGACGTGAGCAACCCGTCTGTCTTCTAGTGCTGTGGCATGAGAAATCTGAATCATTCCCTTCCCAAACATGCAGAGGCGGAGAGTGAGTAGGAGTTGTCCATGAGCTAGGAGCAGGAGACACTTTTGCTAGGTATTCTGATTAATTATTTTGTCATTTTGCCTCCACGTTTCCCCGATTGCCCGCGAGCTTCTCCTCCTGTCCATATGGTAATCTCTCTACTGTGCGACAGAGAGTCGCGTGGGTATAACACAATCGTTAGCCAACTTTACAAAAAACTGCTTCAACGGGGCCATAACATAAGCTACAAGGTAATGGAGCGTTTTATACATTGTCGTGTTTCTTTAGAAATAAATAAAGGACAAATGGGGTCTTCAAACGCCTCAGATGTAAAGTTATTCGCCGTCAAAGTGACGGCAAAATGAATGGGAGTCAATGGGAATGCTAACGAAAGTGAAGTTCTACTACAAGATGGCAGCTCCCGCGAGGCTTCAACTTCCAGTCGATGGATTACCCCCTTGGGCGCAACCGTCTAACCGTCATGGGAACTATGAAGTACTGGCTGTAGAACCCAGCCCCCCTCTGTCGAGGAGGAATACATTCTATGGCCACCTTCACTGGATTGAACTTCTAGCTCCATTACCCAACAGTTGGGGTTGATTATGGTCCACACCACCTGAATTTTCCTCACATTATGACTGCTTAATAATTATGCAAAACTGAATAGCGTTTTTTCACTTCCGAATAAGGCGTTTTTCACTTCCAGCCATCATTAACAAATATATATCACTTTTAAATGATTATTCACAAAGTGAATAGTATTTATTTAAATTGATGTGGTTTGGAATTGGTAAAATGTGCTTGGGAAAAAAATATGAACAGAATTTGACTTGCACTGTTTGTAGGGAAATGTTTCATCCTCATGTGAAATACCCAACTGCATGGATTTCTATTGAAATGACTGGATTTCACCAAGTAAAATTCAAAGAACAGTAGTAAACTTGATCACACCTTTATTTGCATTTTAGTGAATGCATCCCTTTAAAAAAAGCTAAGCCACAATGAAACTAAGTGTGTCTTTGTCAAGCTTCTTCAAATAAATTTTTACACTTGCTGAAGAATATTGGAGGGGTTCTTGCCCATTTTGGTGTCATTAATGTGGGCGAATTCGCTCAAATCAATTGAAAGACCAAAGCTTAGGCAGCTGACTTGTTGCCTTGCTGCCGTATAAGCCATTGCCTTCTTAGGGAGTGTTTGCGTTCAAAGTTAGTTCAGGTTTCTGAGGCAGAATATCGAGCTAATAATTTATAACAGAATAGAGAGAGCTGTAGTGATAAAGAAGCAAATATTTAAATATCACATTACAATGTTTTAACTAGAAATTATGCAAGAGAGCCTGGTTGGTTTGGGATGAGCTATTCAACAAAGTTTGATTCTTGGGGTTAGGTTTTTTTTTTTTTTAAATCCCAAGTGCGAAGCAAGAAAATGTGTTATGCAGCCAATATGAAAACTAATAGCATTTTATCTGACAGATCTGGTCACTGGTGCAAACTAATATATAACACAAGTAATTGTACATATAAACTGTCCAGATGGCTAAAGAGATTCCTGGCTGTGTGTCAGCTCGGGGAGGGTCTGCGCCTACTCATAGACAACCAGCAGTGACGCATTTCCCCTGATCTTTACTCCCAGCATATAATTGACAGGTTCAATTGTGTAATGTAATCTATATAATTTAAAGATTATTTGATGCACGTCACAGCTGATTGACGTAGAGTAATGATTGCATGGGAGCGGGAAGAAAAAACGAATATGCTCTGAGGCGAAAATAAAACAGAATGTTCTATGTCAACGTACTACAGAAATTAAATTCTAAAAGTAATGAAGACAAAAGCCTTGATTAGTCAGAGACTATTGAAAAAAAAGGTTATCCTTGACAGTCACCCTGGGTCAAAATTGCATTGTTGAGAGAAAATGAGCAATGGGCTATACAAATAAACATGGGCTCACATATTACCACTTACATTTGGCACAAATCCAAATGAATCTGCTTTGTGTATTTTTTTGTGCTTGATATTAAATGAAGTACCAAACATAGGTTTAGGGAGGAGCCTAAACATTCAGTCCTGTCAATCATCATTTCAAGCCTACTATATAAGCACCAGACAATGCGTCATCCCATTGGCAAATTCTTCAGCAGCAGTCCTCCTCCCCATCTCCTACTCAAATTCTCTCTTTCCATCTATCTGCAGTAGCATCATAGGGGGTTTAACTCTGAGCTCGAGCCGAGCCTCGGGTTTAAGCCTCCTCAAAAGACAGAAAGCCAAGTTAGTTTACTATTTACTTTTAAGGCTGAATGGGCAGGTGAACTTTTGAATTGCAGTATATCACTTATATAATATTTATTTTATATTTATAACTTATATCATATCACTTATTGGAATATAAGTCGCAACACATTTGAGAGATGAAAAAAAATATGTGTCTGATATTACAGAAAATACGGTAGCAAAATTTCTGTCATGTTCATCCTGCCCTTGTAGGCTACCTTTATCTTGTAATGTGGACTTTAATTAAGTTCACCCCTATCTGCAAACTCTTGAAATAAAAAAGCAACAAAAGAACCCCACTTAAAGGGTTAGTTCACCCAAAAATGAAAATTCTGTCAGTATTTACTCACCCTCATGTTGTTCCAAACCTCTATGTGTTTATTTGTTCTGCTGAACACAAAGGAAGATATTTGGAAGAATGTTTTAATCAAACAGATCTCATTCCCCATTGACTACCATAGTATGTATTTTTTCCTACTATGGTAGTCAATGGGGAATGAGATCTGTTTTATTAAAACATTCTTCCAAATATCTTCCTTTGTGTTCAGCAGAACAAATAAACACATTGAGGTTTGAAACAACATAAGGGTGATTAAATACTGGCAGAATTTTCATTTTTGGGTGAACTAACCCTTTAAGTACAGATATGACGCAATGAAGCCTCGTTTACTAACCTCAAGTGACTTTATAAGTTTGATACATGTTTTGAACCACTGAATAAAACAAAATATTCACAAAGGTTTTTTTCACAAATTGTGAAATCTCAAACTATTTGTTGAGATTACATATTAGCAATAATGATAATCATGGTAAAAATGGCATTTTAACTCAAATTGATTTAAAACTGTATTTTCAAGCAGCCTCCATTGACTCTATAAGTAAGGTTCTAGAAGAGGTACAAACAGTTTCTAACCCTGTTCTCAGATTTGCCAAAATGAAGTCTCCAATGAAAAGTTGGGTTTCAATATAATGAACTCAAACATTACTTATTAACTTCTTCCCAGACCAAATTATCTGAGCTATGCTGTTCACATTCATTTTATTTATCTGCTCTTACTGTGTTAATGATTGTCTCAGTTTCTAAGGCGAGACATCAGAGTTGATACACCAATGAAACATAACTGTGAACTCCAGCAACATCTTCAATAAAATTTCCCTTAGAAAAACAAATAAAACCCCTTTTAGAAATGACTCTGAAAGATGGAGACGTGTTTTAAAAAGCCTCTGCTGTGATGAGGAGCACTTCACTTCTGTTATCTAAGTGCATGAGTGACACAATGGCAACGCCTTATAATGCATTTTCTGTGTCTCTCTCTCAGCTTGGTATGACATAAATACAGACAAACGGTCTGGCACAAGTATCTATTCTCTGCAGTGACTGGTACTTATGGATAGCATGTGTCATCCTCCACCCCATCAGTATGTAACAGTCATTATTTTACATCTCAACACTATGACTGCATGCTTGAAAAGGACAAAACAAAACATATCAAACGTTTGATAGTTTGGAAGAGACTGATTGTATTTGAATTGGAACAGCTCAGTCAGTTGCTCGGCGTATAAGTGATTCTTTCAAGATTCCCTAATTAATAATTCCCTTTGAGCTAAATTGACCTGTTTGACCCTTACACTGATGATGATCTAGTGAGAAAAGTGGCCTATATTGCAGATGTAACACCATTAATATATGCAAATATTATATGTGTATGGAGAAATGGGCAAAAATAAAGATCTAAGCAGAAGATGAAAAGAGCCAAATTGCTATGGCAAGGTGACTGGGTCAGAGTATCTCTGAAAATGCAAGGCTCGTGGGTTGGTCCCAGGCTTTGTCCACACTAATACGTTTTTGTTTGAAAACGTATCCTCTTCTCTCGGTTTTAGCCTTCTGTCCACACTGAGATGGCATTTTTATTAATGAAAACCAAGCTTTTTGAAAACACTCTTCAAAGTGGATACATTTGAAAATGTAGTGTGGACTGTCAAAACGGTGGTATTTAAAAACAATGACGTAAGTTTAGTCATGTGACGCATCTTGTTCCAATAGATATTTAAATGTTTATACTGGTATCATGCCTGTTGTGTGCCATTCACTTTCACACTTTTGCTAAAATGTGTTACTTTGCACACTCAGTCCTGCAAAGATGACAGAAAACGTACTCACATTTCCTGTCTTGCGGCAATACATGAGAGCAGTTGTGTTTAAGACCAAACATATGGTGACTGATTGCAACCTGGAGTCAGTGAAAGGTGAGGTATTTTGCTAAATAAAATTATCCTGTCAGGATATTGTCATAACTGTTTCATCTCAGTGATCTTTTGTTTGGTTTTACGCATGCGCAATAAGGTGAATATAGTGATTTCAGGTGTGTTTCAAAAGTTTCTCATCCACACTGAAACGTTGGGAAGCACCTGAAAACGCCTGGGTGGACGGAGAGCGTTTTTAAACGAAAACTCAGTTTTCAAATGTATCCGGATTAATGTAGACGTAGCCCCAGTCTGCAGTGGTGAGTTTTTACCAATAGTGGTTTGAGGACAGACAATCCACAAACTGGTGACAGGGTGTAGGGCGCCCAAGGCTCATCGATGCACAAGGGAAACAAAGGTTATTCCGTCTAGTCCAAGCCGAAAGAATTTCTACTGTGGCACAAGTCAAGCAAAATATTGTTTTTTAAATGATGGTTATGGGAGAAATGTCACCCCACAGTGCTTCACATTCTGCTGCGTAGCTTCAGACCAATCAGAGTGCCTATAATGATGACCACTGCCAATTGTCGAAAGTGCCTTCAATTGGGCACATGAGTATTGGAACTGGACCTTGGAGAAGTAGAAGAAGGTTGTCTGGTCCGATGAGTCCCATTTTTTACTTTTACATCAGGAGGACGGCCGTGTCTGTGTGCACCGTTTAGATGGGATAGTAATGCCACCAGGATGCACTGAGGGATGTTGACAAGCCAGTGGAGGGAGTGAGATGATTGTGCAATGTTGTGCTGGGAAACCTTGGGTCCGGCCATTCATGTGGATGTAAATGTGACACCTACCTAAACATTTTTGCAGACCAGTTATGCCCCTTCATGACAATGGTATTCCCTTTCAAAAGCTACAATCGATGGTGCGCTGCTCCGTGCATTGGGAACGTCTTTAAACGTGACCCGCTGTGAATATAGTGTTTAAACACGTCAATAGAATTGACCCGGAGGTAATATAGCCTTGGTCGCACCCATGATGCGAGGCTATAAATAAATGAGCCGCAGGTGCATCATCGGGTCTTTTGTTTTCAGACCACTCTGTGTATGTGTGCGTCAAGCAATCTCTCTATCTCCAGACAACTCACTTCAGATCTTTGTTAGAAGTAAGTGTTCAAAACTGGCAGTGTGCAGATTTCTCTCTTTCTCATCTCAAGAACAAGTGAAAAGAGTTTAATGTAATTAACAAGTTAATTGAAGTTCGGGAGCAGGACCACGCCTCAACTAATCAGCTCTCTCCCCATCCGTATTTATACAGGAACCCACCTTCACCATCCCGTTCGTCTCAGTCTTTCGAACCCCCCCCCCTTCCCCTTCCAACTCATCCATCCATCCCTCCTTCCTCCGACCCTAGCCCCCAATCTCTAACTCGACCCCACCCACCCCTTCCCTTCCAACACATCCATCCATTCATCCCACTTCCCTCGACCCCAATCCTCTCCTTCAATCCCTAACATCTCAATTTTACTTCCACAGGCTGCACCCAGGGGTCTTCAAGTAATTCCGCCTACTGCCTACCGAGACGAAGCCCCCACTCTGAGTCTCCCGGGTCAGACACCCTGAGCAGCCGGACGGAGAACCGTACTTCTAGAACCATGCTTTCCCCCCATCTTCCTTCGACCCTTATTCCATTCATAAAGCTATAGCTAAATTCTGTGCAGTTGCGGTGTGGTCCTTGCTAGTAAAAGTTAAAATAAATCATCTGGTTAAAAATGAGTCAACTGCAGAGTCAGAGCTGTGTCCCTCCATGTTTTCGTCCTATGTCAGAACTGGATACACTGGATACGCTTATTGCTTTGTGTGTTTGGGGGAGGAGCAAGCGGTCGCTACATTGGAGTCAACCGAGTGCGAGCATTGTGAATTATTTACTGTCAAAATGCTTTGTGCTCATCTTGGCTTCTTGCATTCCGCAGCCGCATCGTGGGGCTCCTGAATGGATTTGGCGGACAAGTAAGAGACGGGTCCGTCCCTTTTGCTTGCTTGTTCACCAGATCCACACATTTCCTCGCATGATCCCGAAGCACTCTCCAGTGCTTCTTTGGCTCACGCGAGGGATGATGATGAATCTCTTGGGTCTGCTGACTTCGAGCAGCCATTCTCTGAGCGTTCCTCGTACGTCGATAAATCCGTCAAGGAATTACTCAGGGTGGTTACTCGTCTGGGATTCGATCACGATGCGGGCACAAGTGTCTCCTGCTTGAATCGAGGCCATTCATCATACCCTAAGCAGAGTCAGTCTAGGCCAGTATCTCACTGTTCGTCAGTATCAAAGAGTGCTAGGTTTACATGGCATCAGAAGTCAAGGTAACCCGTTTGGGCTTGTTGCACATGAGACCATTTCAGTTGTGGCTCAGAGCCTGAGGATTTCATCCATGGCCAATACTCAAAGGCTAATAAAAGTGACGCACTGAAGGCTTCATACACTATCTACAGTATGTGGCTCAGACCCTTGTTTCTCACCTTGGGTCCCACTCTAGAGGTGCCTTGTTGTAGCAGACTGCTAACGACAGACACCTCCCGGACGGGCTGGGGAGTGGTCTTAAGAGGTCGTCCAAATTGTCAAATCAACTACCTCGAGCTGACAGCTGTATTTCTGGCCCTGAATTACTTTCTCCCTCAATTGAGGGGCTGTCATGTCCTAGTGTGGGTGGACAATACAGCGGGAGTCTCTTACATAAATCACCATGAAGGTCTGTGCTCACACAATCTGAACAGCATAGCGAGGCAGAATATTCTCTGAGCCCAAGACAAATTCCTGTCACTCCTAGCAATATACATTCCAGGGCATCTGAATGTGGGAGCAAATTTACAGTCCAGACATAAATTATGGATGGGGGAATGGAAACTCCACCCGGAAGTAGTGAAACAGATTTGGACCAGATTTTACGAAGTGGAGGTGGACCTCTTCGCCTCTTATCAGACAGCGCAATGTCTCCTCTACTTCTCTCGGAGTCACCCAGCCCCCCTGGGTCTGGATGCGATGGAGTACACATGGCCCAAAAACCGACTGTATGTGTTTCCTCCCGTCGCTCTTCTCCCGGGAAGTTCTAGCCAGAGTTCGCCAACAAGGTCTTGCCTCTTACTGATTGACCGTGTTGGCCGAACAAAGTTTGGTACTCAGAGATAATATCACTCCTCAACGGCTCGCCGTGGGTGATTCCGGAGAGGGGGGACCTGCTGTCTCAGGTGGAGGGCATGATATTCCATCCCTGGCCCAACTTGTGGAACCTTCATGTTTGGCCCCTGATGGATACCAACTACCAACTGAGGGACACCGGGCTTTCATCTGATGTTTGAGACCATTCTAAATGCTAGGGCTTCCTCCACTAGAGTTATGCCAATAAATGGGGTGTCTTTGAAAGGTGGTTTGTTGTTCATAATGCAGATCCAGTCAACTGCCAGATTGCTTCAGTTTTGGATTTCCTGCAGAAAAAAAATATAAACAGGCACATGCCCCGCCACTCTCAGGGTTTATGTGGCTGCTCTTTCGGCTTGCCACGCCTTTGTTGATGGGGTGCCACTAGGGAGACATTCTCTGCTCACTCGTTTCATTCGTGGGGCCAGGCGACTGAGGCCTCCTGTAAGAACCAAGATCCCTTAATGGGACTTGGCAATAGTTCTAGAGGGTCTTATAACATATATAATGACTTATTTAAAAAGAATTGAAGATATGCAGGCTCTGTCAATCGAGGAATCCTGCTTAGACTTTGCCCCAGGAATAGTGAAAGTGATTTTGCATCCTCATCCTGACTATCTGCGTAAGGTTCCTTTTTCGACTGTACATCCTGTCACTCTTGAGACCTTCTGCCCTCCGCCGTTCACAATGCCGGAATAAGAGAGATCTTATAGACTGTGCCCAGTCCGTGCTCTTCAGGCCTACGTTCACCGCACTAGCCAGTGGCCTAAGTCAGAGCAACTGTTCGTCTGTTATATGGGCCGCAACCTAGAGGCTGCTGCCACTAAGAAGACCATGCACACCTACACAACCGTAAGGGGCCCAGACACATTCAAGTACGGTGGCGTGGGCATTTTCGTTCCCAATGTGCAGCAGCGGAACATCGACTTTAGCTTTTGAAAGGGAATGCTCTGGGTTACTTAACTGTTCCCTTGTTCCCTGAAAAAGCCATAGACAGTAAAAGAAATGGACACAGTGACCCCATTGATTTCAATGGAGAAGACTGAAGCCCCATTATTGCACTTCCTGTCTGATGTCTGAGCGACTGCGCAGGCTCAAACTGAGCGTGACGACAGTCTGACAGTTGAAAATCTTCTAGTAGCTGTGCCAAGACAAATCCGAATCACCTAATTCCTCAAAAACGTTAACGATATGAAATTTTTGTCCCGTTGCTTTTATGGACTCTCTATTTATGGGCTTCTACCTTGACTCTGTGCCTCCATTTTATACATATTCGTGTTTCTTTAGAAATAAATAATGGACAAATCAAGTCTTTGGACGCCTCAGATGTAAAGTTATTTCTCTGTCAAAGTGACGCCAAAATGAATTCGAGTCAATGGGATGCTAACAGCAGGTGAAGTTCTGCTACAATAGTGGCTCCCGCGAGGCTTCAACTTCCGGCTGATGGATTACCCCCTTGGAAAAAGCGGAACGAGATGCTGCGAGATGCAGAAGATGTCCTGGGACTGCCTTTCAAACAAAATATCTGACGATGCACCTGCGGCTCATCTATTTATAGCCTCGCGTCGCGGGTGCACGCCGATGACATCATCGACCGAGGCTATTTTACCTCCGGCTCAATTCTATTGACATGTTTACACACTATATACACAGCTGGTCACGTTTAAAGATGTTCCCAATCCATTGAGCAGCGCAGCATCTCGTTCCACTTTTTCAGGGAACAAGAGTTACAGTTAAGTAACCCCTAGTGTTCCCTGGTAGAAGTAGCCTCTTTCAGCAAGATATTGTACCCTGTACACATCACTGTTGAAACTTAATTCATATTTTGCACAAAATTTACTTACAAAATTTGGCACACTTTTGTCAATAGATCAATCATTCACAGTTAATGGGTAATAAAGATAATCAAAATTGTCATGAACCAGGGTTAATCTCCTAAAACTGTGTCATCCTTGCTGACTGCTATCAATTGATAGTTACCCAGCGATCAATTAAACTTTGTTTCTGTATCTGCCTTCGCTCTTGGGTCCTCTGTTTATCCTGATAAAAATGGCTAACCATGGGCCATTTAATCATCTGGTCGATCCCAGTAGTACGCATCACACTTCCTCAGCTATTCAAGACATCTAATATTATTATTATTAATATTAATATTAATTAATATTATTATTAAAAAACTATTATGTAACATGATAGATTTATTTCCCAAAGCAAGTTCACCATAGGTTTGCAGTGTACAAACAGGGTTATGTTACTGTAAAAGTGTACTGGATGAACTACATGAGTTGGGGTCATTCTAACTTAGGAGTACGTCTGTGGAATTAACTGTGCAACTAAATCCAGTTTGAACTGATGTCACCGAGTAAATATGTGATCCTCTGATAGACTTTGCCTGGCATTATGTGTGTGTATGTGTGTGTGTGTGTGTGTGTGCGTACTGTGAGAAAAATATCTGATTTGCCTTGTGAAATGCACCAGAGCCAGTGAGGATCGGGCAATTACACATTTTTATTCCAAAATAAAGCAGAAAATCTTCAGGAATTTGAAGTAGCTGTATTCAGTTTCAAGAACAAATTAAATAAACATAAAAGCATAAAAAATTAAATGTCTAATTACTTATTTCTAAGTTCTTGATGAATATGACAAAGGATAATAACTAAAACTGTTACTTAAAATGAACATTAACAAAAATAAAATAAAATATTGAAAAAAATATTGAAAAATATTAATTAAATATTAATTTATTTAAGCTAGTTTCCAAGGAAACACTTCTGATTTTAATTTAGTATAACTTGATGCACTAAAATAACTATAACTGAAATAAAATTGATAAAAACTATATTAAAAAGCAAAACAAAAATGGCACTTTACAATAAGGTCCCAGTTAACATGACATAGTTAATGCACTGACTTCAACTGACAATGAGCAATGCATTTGTTATAGTATTTATTGATCTTTGTTAATGTTAATTAATACAAATAAATTGTTCATTGTTAGTTCAAGTTAGCTAAGGTCAATTAAAAGTATTAACATAAAACAGAACTGTATTTTAATAATGTATGAATAAATTAGCAGATTTTGCAATATAAGTTCATGTTCATATAATAGTTTCACTCATATAATAGGGTATATATATGAACTCTTTGACATGAAAAGTAGATTTGATTTTCATTCACATATCATTATTTTTGCCCAATCTAACTTTAACTCTCATCTTGCATTCGTGCTTAGCCATTGCTAATGGTTGCCTTCGAAATTGAAGGTAAAACCTAAAAAGTGATATTTCTGCGCCAGATTGCACCGAACGGATTTCCTATCTAAAACACTCTAACCGCCCTCACAGCCACTAAACAGCTTATTACAAAAAGTCCCATCCAAAACTCATACTATTAGTTGAACCAGAAGTTGACATTTCAGACTGCTCAAACAAACAGAGCAATGTTTTGACAGAGACCGAGCTTACGCTCTTCATAGAAGTTAACAAATGACTTGCAGTTGTTTCATCATATTAAACAGGGATAGAAGAAAAGATTTTCGACATCAAGAAACATTTAAAGGTGCAGTAAGCGATTTCTGAGAAACACGGTTAAAAGTGGATTGGACTGAGCGCCACAACACACCAGTAGCCAATCAGCAGTAGGGTGCGTTTACACTCATAATGGGGGAGGAGAGAACGTAAGAGAGAGGACAGTTTTCAGTGTCATTGTTTATCTTTCTTGTACACTATATTCTTGTGTTCTGGTTGTTCATTTTTGTTCTTCCTTCCTTGTCAATCATTCGTCTTCTTCGAATTATTTTGATTTGATTCAGCTATGATAAAGAGACATCCTTTCTTGCATTGCGTGTTCGTGCATTTTGGAAGGGAGAGACTGATTTCAGATATCAACAGTGTTCCTCAGAAATCGCTTACGCCGCCTTCACACTGGCAGTTGAAATCAGCTCCGATGCGGCTGCGAAACGACCGGAAGTCATTCATTTCCTATGGAGATTCGCAGACCGCATGCGAATGGGTCCGAAACGGGTCCGACCGAGTGCGGTGCGAAGAAAATCGTGTCCGTTGGTCATCCAGATGCGTTAAAAAATTTGAACTCTTGCGAAAAGCTACGGACGGTTCCTATCCGACAATTCCAGCGGAAGTTGACCGTTGCTATGGTACCAGTGGCGGAGCCAGAGGGGGGTCCGGGGTGGCACTGGACACCCCTGACATGCGATTGGCCACCCCGGGTGCCACCCCAAAATTTTATTGGCAGTTGCTGATGCTGATTAATAATAATAAAAAAAAAACCTTTCGTCAGCACGCGCGCATTTTTCAAACAGACGAGCAGCAGAGGACGAGAGATGGTTGCAAGTCAGGATACGTCTTCATCTTCACAGAAGAAACATCATATTTAAAGTAAGTTTTAGCATCAGGGTTGTTTACTCCGAATATATTAATATACGCATACAGTAGGCTACCATGCCGTGATGCGTTCTGGGTGCGTTTCCCGAAAGGTTGGCCAACTATGGTCGCAAGTCGGTCGTTAACGGCATAGTTCAATGACAACGATATTTTTGTTAGCAAACTAAAAGTGTTCGTAGAATTTGTATAATTGTTCTTTTTACCTGGGTGCAAAAAGGCAGCTGGAAAATGAATTAAACGTGTAGTGCTAGAATACTTTCCAAGTCATTACATTGAGTATTATAAATTCAGACGTTTGTGATACATAAAAAGAAAAAATAAGATTAACTTATCTTTTAAAATCGGACACGGAGCAGTTTTTTACATAAAAAATAAAACAAGATTATCTTTTAAAATCGTCCATTTTTCCTGTGCGTGAGACTGGAAAACCCGTAGTGGATGGAGGCGGAGTGATAACAGAACGCTTAGAGTGCAGAGAGGAACGGGCTTTGGCTCCAGTCCTGGCTTTGCGTCCGCGCCGTTAGGAGCTCAACATCTGTCTCGTATGCACGTTCGCTCTAGATTAGAGGATATTTTAATTAACTAATTTGCGGTAAAACTAGTCGATCACGAGTGGCTCAACGGGTGGAACTATAGATAAACTCATCTTTTCAGGTATTTTAGTGACCGGCTTGACACTTTAGCATGAGAAATCGGGGGTGTAGCGTGAGAATTGTCTCACACTCAATGCGTGAGAGTTGGCAGCCCTGCACACACTGCCCTACAAAGGCAAAGCACAGTAACGAAAATTACATATGATATTTGGTCAAAAATGAGTTAAGACTTGTAATGGGCTTTATGACATGTCTGTCTTGTGAAAAAATATCTGGGTTAAATTATGTCGTGAGAATTGTGTGAGACAATTCTCACGCTACACCCCCGATTTTATTTGCAAAAATGAGCAAACTTTAAGGGCCGATTCTATGGCTATGAAGCTCCTAAATCATAATATCACTGACTTTTGGAAAGAAGTCAGAACTCTCAATAGTTGCAGAGTGTCTCTTCCTTGTACCTTGGATGGAGTTTCTGGGGCGGAGAATATTGCAGCATTATGGAGACAACATTATTCTAGGCTTTTTAATTGTATCCAAAACGAATATCATGGGGGTGACCATCAAGTTAACGATCCAATTGTGATTATGCCATGTGAGGTGGATCAAGCTATAAGCAACTTACCCCAAAATAAAGCAAGTGGCTCAGATAATATTTCTGCTGAACATCTTAAATATGGAAGTAAGAAGTTACCTCCTTTATTAGCGAGTTGTCTTACTGCCCTTCTGAGTCACAATGTGTTACCAGATTCAATGTTGTCTGTCTTATTAGTACCAGTTATTAAAAACAAAGCTGGAATGGTGGGTAACTTAAATAATTATAGACCTGTAGCTTTAGCTAGTATTTTGTCTAAAGTCTTAGAAAAAATCTTGCTTGATAGGCTAAATGTGTTTATTAATTCTAAAGACAATCAGTTTGGATTTAAGGCAAAACATGGTACTGATCTTTGCATTTATGCATTAAAGGAAATTGTAAATAAGTACAAAGATAAAAACTCCACAGTTTTTATGTGTTTCATTGATGCATCTAAAGCTTTTGATCGGGTTAACCATGCTAAGCTGTTTTCTAAAATGAGACAAAGAGGGGTTCCAGAATACATTGTGAGAATCTTGGCCTATTGGTATGCCCACCAGTTGTTGCAAGTTAAATGGGGCAATAAGGTCTCTGCCCCCTTTGGGGTCAGTAATGGGGTGAGACAAGGAGGGATTTTGTCCCCAATTTTGTTTAACCTTTATATGGATGAGCTGTCTGAACGTTTGAATGGTTGTAAAACTGGCTGTATGAATGGTACTAAGTTAGTGAATCATATTATGTATGCGGATGATCTTGTGGTGTTTAGTCCAAGCAGTGCTGGGCTTCAACATCTTTTAAATGTGTGTTCTGATTATGGTCTGGAACATGATATTGTATATAATCCTGATAAGAGCATGGTTATGGTCTGCAGAACTAAGGAGGATAAAAGTATAAAATTTCCAGTGTTTAAGTTGTCTAACCAGAATCTCACGGTGTGCGAGAAAGTGAAATATCTTGGACATATTATTACTGAGCACATGACAGATGATGATGATATTGAAAGGCAACGCCGCCTGATGTATATGCAGGCAAATATACTGTTGCGTAAGTTTAGTTTCTGTTCAGATGAGGTGAAGGTGTCACTTTTTAAAGCATATTGTACAACATTTTATACTGCTCATTTGTGGTGTAACTACAGAACATCTAGTTTACAGAAGCTGCAAGTAGCATATAATGATGCTATGAGAATCTTATTAAGGAGACCTAGATGGCATAGTGCAAGTGAAATGTTTGTCAGTGTACGTGTAATCACTTTTAAAGCACTGTTACGTAATTTTATATATAGATTTATCTGCCGACTTAATGACTCTAAAAATGAAATTATTGTGAGCTAAATGTGAGGGTTAGTTCTACACGGTATCAGTCAAAGCTGTGGAGACACTGGTACTGGTGTATTCTGTGAGTCTATGTCACAAAATTGTATGGCTGTTGTAAAGGATTGTATGGGTTGTGTTTTTTTGTTGTTGTTGTTGTTGTTGTTTTTTGTTTATTTGTTTTTCTCTTTCTTTTTAAAAATGGACTTTGAGTCTGTAATAAAGTTTTGATTGATATGTCCTGTTTCGGAGATGCATTACCACATAATCTACACATAACATGTTTGACTGGCTGGTATAAAAAAAACTTTAAAGGCATTTTTCTCCGTTTCTTCATCAGAACCGCAGAATTGTGTTGTTTTAATTGATGGGCACTAAAATTTGTTTAAATTTTGAAGTAGATGTCTGCCTGATGACTGCTGTATCTAATTAAAAAAAAAGTTTGTAAATGTGATTTTTTTTTGTTTGTAAATAAACATAGCAGTTCAAAACAGACACATGTATCTTATCTCCTTGGTGCTTCAGCTTTGTTTTCTGCTAATATTTTGGATGTTCAACACTTATTACAAACAGAGTGACCCAATTACTTCCACTGTGTGTGTGTGTGTGTGTGTTTGTGTGTGTGTGTACCCCCAAAAATAGCAGTGGCCACCCCCTGGCCACCCCATGTATAAAACTCTAGTTCCGCCACTGTATGGTACTGATAAACAAACCTGAATTATTAACTTTTAATAAAATAAATATTGATTTTATAACGATAAGTTGTGATGTCATTTTTTATTTTCTACGTTTATAAGGGCAGTTAATACAATTAAATTGAAGGTAGACATTGAACTATTGACCACTATATCACATTTTTTAGCCGACCTGACATGTCAATGTCCTGAGCAACTTTCCTCACGCAGCATAACCCTAATCAGAGAGATCATACAGAACTGACAGAATCAAACTTTAATCTCTCCGCCATTTTGTTCAATCCACGTCCGACACTTTTCACTGTGTAGTACGACGTCTGTTGGGAACGTATTGCGTATTACGGAGCTGATTTCCACTGCCAGTGTGAAGGCGGCGTTACTGCACCTTTAAAGCCTGTTGGTGTCACTGACACCTATCACAACACCATACAAAGTCTCCAGACTGTAAGCAGGAAAGGTACATCTCTTACCTGCTATCTTCATATTCATGTGAGCATCCAGTAACAAGTTCTCAGCCTTCAGGTCTCTGTGAACAATATTGCGTTCGTGGCAGTACTCCACCGCTGAGAGGATCTGCCAGAACTTCCTCCTCGCATCTATCTCGCTGAGCCGCCCGCGGCTGGCCAGGTAGTCTGTGTTGCCAGACAGGGATCAGGTGTTATTGGGTCGTCATCTGCACATCCAGGCAACATGTCACAGTCATGAATTTTTAATGAAAATGGAATGCAGATTCTGACAATGAGCAGGGAAGGGCAGGGGAACATCTGTTTAACAGCACTGGTCATAGTAGTCCTGATTAAATTCTGTATTGGACTTGACAAAAATATTGCAGCGACCAAAATCTATTTGAAGCTGAACAGCTGGGGTTCACCACACTCATTTGAAATAAATTGAAATGCAAGTAATTTACTTCAAATTAAATCATTTTTATTTTGCCTTGCTTATAATGTTAGTAGTTTGTTGTGCCAAAATCAATTCATGTTCAGTTTCACGTATTTCTGACTTTTTTTCTCAGAATTGTGGGTTAAAAAGTCCAATTCTAAAGAAACAATACTTTTTTTTCTCATAAATGCAAGTTTATATCTCACAATTCTGACTTTTTTTAACATCTTGCAATTCTGATTTTTTTTTTCTCTCAGAATTTTGTGATACAAAATTTTGCGGGTTATGAAGTCAGAATAGTAAGATCGGATTTTTTTTCTGATGTAATTGAGCGTTATAAAAAGTAGCAATTACCTTTTTTATTCTGTGGTGGAAATAAGCTTCCATTCTTTTGTCATTTATATCGTTTTTAAAATATATATTTCTATTTAGTAGTTTTAGTAATTGTAGTACTTCAATTTATTTTATTTTAGTTAGTTGTCAAAGAAACATTTCTAATTATGGTTAAGGTTTTTCCGGATAGTATTTGTATCATATTTTTATTTCAGCTTTATTTTAATCGAATGCAACCCATTTTGAACAGTTAACACTGGTTCAGATATGTTTCTGAAAGGTGTATATTGAGCTCTTTTTTTCTCAAATGATTAAGGGACATTTATTTCCACAAGCAAAGACCCTTTTAATAACACATTATTTTCTCATGTCCTTTTCATGCATCACAGGTGTTTGTGTGATGATACCTTTTGCTATGTCGGAGTGACGTGAATATGGAACCACCAGCTTTTCATGAATTTTAAATCCAACGAAAACAACCTGTATATTCATTCCCTCCTAAAACAAAAAGCCTGCCTGTCATCCACAGCCGACCACACTTTCAAAACAGGACCTGATTGTCAGCCATGCCTGCTTGAAATGCGAGTCGAGCGCTGATAAAACAGCAGCCCTCTGAGTTAATCAGTTGACAAGGGCATGGAGATGCCAGTTGCATGCGTATGCATGTGTGCGTCATACGGGGCATGTAGGAGACTTCAAAGGGTGCGCTGTGCATGTGAATTCGAGACAGTGTGCGGCACGAGTATGGTACGATATTGAGCTGACAGATGGCTTCACATCCCTATGGATTGACTATATTCCATGTCATTTGCACCCAGCAGGTATAGGATAAGGAAATTGAACATTAATCTATATAATGACCACACATTAGATTTTAACTCAACAAAAATGGAACACCCAGAATGGAGGGAAACATGAAAGAAAAAAAAAACATTAAAAAAATATAGATATGATTCAAGTGAAAAGGAAGTGAGCAAACAGCAGACAAAAGAAACAAACAAAAAAAGACTGAATCACTGAATTGAATGAATCACTCATGCTATTCATTACATTTCTGTAGGAGTTTATGTACGAAGAATTGTGCTAAAGAGCAACTTGAAGGTCATTAACCTCCACTCAGGTATAAGCCCTCAAAAACAGCAGATATAAAAAGATCTCTACAATGACAATGAAAATTTCAGTTTCAGATGAGCTGACCTACACTTCAATACCAAATAACATGCAGGGGTATTCAGGTAAAGTTTCAAGAGGTCCACAATATGTGTTTTATGTCATAGATCAAAACGTGAAAATATTTAGAGGCTTTGTTAACCACAGACCTTATTTCAGGCAATTTAGCACAAAAAAAAAACGTTCAAAAAACCCATAGACTTTAGGGCGAGGGAACCGGAAGTGCTAAAATGCTAACTCACTTGCCTACAAAGTGACGTCATAACTTCGGCACTCTGTTACTTACCTTTAACTTATTACATTACAGAATTGAAGTCAATATTAGGCAAAACCTTATTGTCAATCCATTAATAACTAATTTTTTAGTTTTGAACATGCTTGTTTATAAAGGCCTATTTTATCGTACAGAACGCTAAATTGTATATGCTAATCAAGATTACGTTATGAGTTATGAGTGAGTTCCTATCTATATCTATAAATGGTCACCATGATTTTGCCAAGTAAGACTTGTTCCTGGATCAACATATTTTCTTGACCCTGGAACGACAATCTTTGTCTGAAAATTTACTCCTAACCCTGTCCCTACCCCTAAACATACAAGTTATCCCTAAAATTAGAGGAAAATAATATGTAATATGCACCTAACCCTGACTGTAAGCCTAAATTTGACATAAACTGTAATCTTGTACCTCAAATCTGATTGGCTGATTGGAATGTTGTTCCAAGATCAACTAAAATGTAGATCCAGCAACATGTTGTATGTGGTGATCTTTATCTATAAATAAAGGCTTTAGATTACATGAAATTACTATTAAAATCATCATAACTGCAAAATGCATAGATGCTACTCCTATGTTCCCAGTCCCACCAATGTTAAAATCAAGCCTACGCCCTTTCTAATCTGTTACTGTTTGATTGGATGCATATACTTTGATGTCAACAAAACATTCAGGAAAAAAGTCGTTTTTATTTTGACATGACACTATAAGAACTACTGGGAAACAGTTTTCCACACCATATGCGTCAAATGATGTTTCAGTCGGTGGGTGCCCACATTCAATTAATTATACTTTTTTTAATCTGTGCGATGGTGCACTTGATGAATTCATTACACAACTGTTATTTGTGTGTCGCGAAGAGGAACACACAAACAGCAAATAACGGTAGATTTGTGTGTATTGTGACCCACCAGGACCCGATGTGAGATCCACCAATCAGAGATACCAACATTCAGGGCTTTTCAGATATCCGAAATGTTTGCATGTTTAACCATGACAACAACTTCTCATTGGTCTATAAAAATGACTGACATGTATTTAGTGATCAAATTTAGCACTCTTATGGAAATATGATTATATTTTTGCAATTCGCATTTAAATCTGACTATTTTTCGAATTGTTTATCATAAATCAAAATCTCTCAGGAAAATGTTATGGGGTTTCTAATCAAAATATAACTTTCTGTTACAAAACAGGGCATTGATTGCATATATGGACTTAAATACCAGGTCATGTTTATCAGGTGTTTTGGGAGATACACAAGAACAACAAATGAATAGGAAAATAAATTATATATCAATATTCCTAAGAAATATTAAATAGTGCCAAATTATTACAACTCCCATTATTACACATCTTTGTGTATAAATACACTCACCTAAAGGATTATTAGGAACACCATACTAATTCTGTGACCCCCTTTCACCTTCTGAACTGCCTTAATTCTATGTGGTATTGATTCAATAAGGTGCTGAAAGCATTCTTTAGAAATGTTGGCCCATATTGATTGGATAGCATCTTGCAGTTGATGGAGATTTGTGGGATGTACATCCAGGGCATGAAGCTCCCGTTCCACCACATCTCAAAGATGCTCTATTGGGTTGAGATCTGGTGACTGTGGGGGCCATTTTTGTACAGTGAACTCATTGTCATGTTCAAGAAACCAATTTGAAATGATTCGAGCTTTGTGACATGGTGCATCAGAGGATGGGTACATGGTGGCCATAAAGGGATGGACATGGTCAGAAACAATGCTCAGGTAGGCTGTGGAATTTAAACAATGCCCAATTCGCACTTAGGGGCCTAAAGTGTGCCAAGAAAACATCCACCACACCATTACACCACCACCACCAGCCTGCACAGTGGTAACAAGGCATGATGGATCCATGTTCTCATTCTGTTTACGCCAAATTCTGACTCTACCATCTGAATGTCTCAACAGAAATCGAGACTCATTAGACCAAGCAACATTTTTCCAGTCTTCAACTGTCCAATTTTGGTGAGCTCTTGCAAATTGTAGCCTCTTTTTCCTATTTGTAGTGGAGATGAGTGGTACCCCTTGGGTTCTTCTGCTGTTGTAGCCCATCCGCCTCAAGGTTGTGCGTGTTGTGGCTTCACAAATCCTTTGCTGAATACCTCGGTTGTAACGAGTGGTTATTTCAGTCAAAGTTGCTCTTCTATCAGCTTGAATCAGTCGGCCCATTCTCCTCTGACCTCTAGCATCAACAAGGCATTTTCGCCCACAGGACTGCCGCATACTGGATATTTTTCCCTTTTCACACCATTCTTTGTAAACCCTAGAAATGGTTGTGCGTGAAAATCCCAGTAACTGAGCAGATTGTGAAATATTCACGGCCCGTCTGGCCCCAACAACCATGCCACGCTCAAAATTGCTTAAATGACCTTTCTTTCCCATTCTGACATTCAGTTTGGAGTTCAGGAGATTGTCTTGACCAGGACCACACTTCTAAATGCATTGAAGCAACTGCCATGTGATTGGTTGACTAGATAATTGCATTAATGAGAAATTGAACAGGTGTTCCTAATAATCCTTTAGGTGAGTGTACATTGTATTGAATGGGTTTACCAATTTATAGCCATTTCCCCCACATATTGCATAAAGTAAAATGGTTCATCAATTCTTATGCTCTTATGTTTTAGTCTACTCTAAACAATGTAATGACACGAACAAATACTACATTAAAAAAAACTTTTTTTTTTTTCTGGTTCTCAGGAGAATATTCAAATTTAACACAAATATTGTACACTGCAGAAAGAGTATGCTACTGTAAACATAGTGCCACCGCATAGATTTACTGCTGACTCTCGCAGTACGTGCGCTAAGAACAAAGTGCGCATGCCGTCAAACACAAGGAGTGTATTAACACAACTGAAGACGTACTGACAAAATCACAAGGATGTCTCTGTAAATTATTATCTTATTCCTCTTTTTTTTTGGCAGCAGCTGCCATATCATATTCTCTCTCTCGCTTTGTCAAACGCAACCTTTTGCCCCTTAATGAGGCTATAAATCTCATTCACTGTCTTTCATGTATGACTGTAGCGTTACTGCATGGGGCTGTTATGGGGGAGATGATTGTTTCTTTGGTCACGTAGCTCTCATCTAAAACACCAGGACCTTTTTCCATTACAGGTGCCATCACAGGACAAAAAATAGCTTCTGCTCAGCTCATCCATTAGCTTTAAGTGAGTGAATCAGTGTATAGATGGATGAAATATGCAGAAATGTGGTTTGACCATCTCAATCCACTGCAGGCATGGATTCGCTGCACATGCAATGCTTTACAGCGTGGGGTGAATACATGGATCACAATGAAATAGCGTTTGTCTGCACATATATAACGAAACGGACGCACTCACCAAATATCTCTCCATTTCTGGCATATTCTGTGACTAGATAGAGCATGTTTTTGGTCTCCATGACCTAATGAAAGAGAAGAGACGTGATTCTTATCCATTGCATGAATGTGGAATGTTATGGCAATGCAATTCATATCACAAAAAGCCTCAAATCACAAGTGCACCAGAGACGGACAGCATTTTCACCTGCCACTATAGTGTTCACACTTGGCTTCAAGTGAGGAAACAATTCTACATCATTGCAAAGTGTGATGCAAAGGAGAAGAAACAAACTGTCAATGGTGACAAGTGATTCACGTCTAGTCAATAATATGTTATGGCTATTTTTTAAGATACATAGGTGTAATATTTCTGTAAGCTATCTTTCTCTACACTGCTGTCCTATCTCTGAGAGCACTAGTACCATAGCATTATTGGACATTTCTTTCTAAAGTAAAGTCAATATAAACATTTCTGTTCCTCATGCTGTTAAAAAGCTTTTGAGTTTGAGACTTATATACAGTACAATAACAAATACATAAATACATAAATACAATAATTCAAAAGTAAAAGTTGTGTAAAAATAATATTTTTTCTATTAATAATTTAATAGATTAGTGATAATGATTTCTATTCTTATCTATTCATTAATTATATCATTGATAATAATTATAATGAGTATATTATTATTATCCACTGGTGTTGTTTAATATTTTTATTGACATTATTATTTGATTGATTATTACTATTTTTAAGTTTTTAATTTTATATTATTATGGTTGTTGATAAAATAAGCAAAAAATAAACAAACAATACGATATGAAATAAACAATAACAAACCAGTGGATAATAATAAAACAAATTTTAAATGAATAAATGTCAACAACAATATGAAACAACACCAGTAGATAATAATATCCACTGGCATTAGATATAACAAAGTAGTTGTGTCCAAAATGTTGACACACTGTAAAAAAAAATATTTTCATGATTTGTAATCACAACATTTTTTCTTTTGTCAAATCAACTTAGATAATTTATTTTGAGTTTCTGATGATTAAATCAATCTCCTTCATTGTATTAACTCAATTTTTCCATTTCAATGAACGTAAAATTTTAAGGCAACCAGGTTACTTCTTTTTTTTTTTTTAAAGTTAAACCAACAATATTTCTATATCAGTGCATTTCCACTTGTACCATGATATCACCACATAATCTTTTTTTTTCTTATTTTTTTATTGTAAGGCGGATGTTTCTTCATTTCATAGCACTATTTTTGCCTGGTTGTGACGTCTAGTGTTGAATTAATAACCATGTGGACATTTCGTAGATTTCTATAAGTTACTGATACTCCCAGTTGACTCTGCCAAAGGAACAGTGAGCAGTTTTGTTTTTTTTAGAAAGCTCTATGTATAATACCAGACAGACAAATCACAATATGACAACTGCCATGATTGGACTGCTGCTGATGCTGTATTTGTGTTGTGTAACTGTTGATAATGCATTAGCATCCAGGCCCAGAGTGACCTAAAAATCTTACATAACATGACAAGACTAACTCTATAAAGCTCCAGCCGAAACCACTGGATTCAACAGGCCTTATTCTCTAGAACAATCTCATTAATACAGGTAAGAAACAAAAATAGCTGGGCAGCTGATGGGTTATTATCAAAAATGTATACACACACATGTTCATGCAGTACCTGGTAAAGCTTGATGATGTGAGGATGGTCCAGCAGCTTCATGATCTCCACCTCCCTGTAGATCTTCGCTAGGTTCACCGCATCTAGCTGGGTCTTGTCTATGATCTTAATGGCCACCTGCAATTCAGCAAATGTTATGTCTTATTGGGCTTTTATTTTGAAGCCACTGATGTATGAATTATTTATAGTTTCCAGGAAAATAAAGGGCTATTCACTGAGCTGCACCACAACAATACAATGACAAAATAATTTTGGACCTATTGGCTTTAAAAAAAAAAAAAAAATTGAGTAACTGTAATAAAGTTGTTTTGTGCGGAAGATTTCAAATTAGCATAAATGCATTGCTCACAGACTGCTTCCTGTCTCATGTCTTTACAGGATCTTTTAAAAAAAAAATCATGCAACTGCAACTAGATATACAGCTGTTCCACTTTTTCTTCTAAGTGAGAAATGGTGGGAAGCGGCATCGCTTTGGTTTGGTTTTATCTGAATTGATCTTGACTGCGGCTCTTAGTCACTCTAAAACTCAAGATCAGAGTAAACTGACCCTGGCACAGCAACAACGTAATACTAATCTAAACTGAAGACAGAGGCATAAGAGAAGATCCAATTATTTACAGACAATAGCCTACACACCAAGCAATGAAAATTTTCATTTATTTAAAGTAAATCAATTCATTTAAAACAGCAACCCGAACATGCATGCATGTTTTTATACTTATGATTTGCCACTGTGCCCTAGATATCAAAGGTCACAGTTGTTGTTGGTGTTTTATGGATCTATTAAGCTATTCAAAAATATATTTTAAAACGTAATGCATGAGAAAAAAAAATCAGAACCTGTTTTATTTCACATATAACTTTTAATTTAAATAAAGTCTTAATTAAAATGCCCACACACAAACACATATGTATACTCAAGATGTTTTACATTTACATTTTACATTTATTCATTTAGCTGATGTAAGTCAGATATTTCAAGTTTATGGTCTGGGCATTGTATATGGTATAAACGTTGTTCAAAACTGTATAAAACCAACATGAGTAGCAAATATTAGACCTTGGCACATGTTTGAGAAAAACTGCAGTTAAAAAAATATATAGCCTATATATGTGTGTGTGTGTGTGTGTGTGTCATATATATATAGGCAATTTTATGTTATATTTTTCTTACAGGCCAAAATACAACTTACAAATAATTAGCCTACAACAACACTGATAAGTGTAAATGTAAGTTGTTCCAATGCACGTTCACGCATGCACACTGAAAACACTAGTGTGTGTGCGTGCGTGTATTAGGCTACTCACCTCAGATTTTGTGATGCGATGTCTCGCCAGCTTCACAACTGCAAAATTGCCTTTTCCCAGCGTGCGCTCAATATCATAAAATCCCACGCGAACCGGTGCCCGCTGCTGCGACGGCTTTTGGTCCTGGGCGGCCATGACCATAGTTTTCTAGTGAACTACTGGATAATGATGTGTGTGTGAGATGATGGTTTGGCCACCTTCACCTGCTCTTACAAAGCAATTGAAGTGGCGGGTATGATTGTTTCTAATGCCAAAGCTAAAATGCAAATGGGGCATATGGGTGGCCAGGGCTCCAGCACATTTCTTCGCTGCCAGATCAGGGCTCTACATGACTGAAATGAGACTGAAATGAGAGCGCATTCCGCTCTGATGGTCGGAATGATGTTCTGGCGCTCGACATGCATTGACGTCAGTGCAGAAGGGATTTTATAAAGGGGCGGATCTCACAAAGCGGCTTCAATGTCCGTCGCGGCATGTCACCAAGACAACCTTATCCACTGTGTACGTCAATCAGCGCCTATAGCGATCTCTCCAAACACTTCAACTCGGTTGCGTTCATTTGACCTTCAACAAATGAAATGCATTTTATTGTTTACAATAATGAAACCCATCATCTTCTTCAACATAAACAGCTGCACCGACAAGTACCCTAAGCGTTTTAATTCATTTACGTTTCTCATAGAGGACTGGTTTTGCCCAATGCGTGCAAAAACAACTGTCATAGTCATAGATAAAAACAAATATGAATGAATCAAATGGATAGAGATGCTCTCCCTGTGAAATGCAGCTGACATCATTGCTTCATATTTAGAATATCTTTTGGGTTCAACACTGCAGTGTCGACAAAGGAACCCTAATCTATGATGTATACCATATTGCTATGCGATATTTGCAATAACCATTTTGAATCTATCTATTTGGATATCTATTACATACATTTTTTTTAAATTTAAAAATGTAATTGTTTTTAAAATAAATTAGGTCTATATATGATTTAAAATGCATAGAATTTAATATATAAATATATTTAATAGATGCGTATTTGTACATTTATTTAAACATCTGTAGCGCTCCTCTGACTCTTGAGCATGCTGTCAGATAGCGACCTCTGCTGTCAAAAATGGCTTATATATATAGTAATTTCTGAACACTCACATACAAATTTGTATAAGCTCCAGAATGATCCATGTAAAAACTGGTTTCCAGTCTAATCAAATCGCTTGGTAAAATTGTATGGGTTTGGAATGAATTGGTCTGAATCTTATTAATCGTCTTCAAATAGTAGATTTTATTAAAAATCTTAAACTTTGTTTACCCATCTTTTTACCTCAGTATAAATTACAATTGTATTTATTTATTTATTTTTGAACATCACATCTCTTAAACCATCCAGAGCAAAGGATATATTTGGTATGGATGTAGTAATGCTTAAAGAGCTCAGTGAATCACTATACACTATCACCAAAATGATCAGCTGTTCAACTTCGACTAAAAAGTTTAAGTCCCTCTTGGACAAAGGTGGGGTTTTCGGGCGGTGTTTCTTGACCTCACAAAGACTCTTGACACTGTAAACCACAGAAGTCTAATGTCTAAATTTTTATGTTACCACCTCTAAAACCATTGGACTCTGTATATCACAAAAATTATTGATAAAAAATATCTGTTCATTTTCATCATTGTTTAATTATAATAATAAAAATAATACTTTTCATCATTAAAACTGTATGTTAGTGTTAGAACAACTGCACGTCGGTCCACAAGGGCTGGAGAAAGAGGGGACTGTATTATTCCTCTCAGAAAAAGTCAATTTAGATGCTCTGTATTTTCAGTGTTAGCCACAAGGGAATGGAACTCCATCAATAATTAGAAGACTGGATATAGATATGGTTATTTTAAGTTTCATCTAAAGAAAAAAAAAATGGTTACTTACTACTCAGCACTGTCAACATTAGTATCTTAAAATTCTGATTTTAGCATCTTTGTAATAATTGTTATTTGCTTTCTCCTGTCACAATTTTTTTTTCTCTGTTATGTACCACAATATGTTTAGACAAAATTTACTGTTAGTTTATTTTAGCATGATTTCCACACAAAATCATGAACTATTTTTTTTTTTTTTTAATTTGATAAAATTTGAATGGGGGTTTCCCCTCGTGTTTGTAGATGCTTGGCTTTTAGGGTGACTTTTTAACATTCTGTCAAGGCTCTACAGTTAATGTGCACTGCCCACAAGTGAAATAAAGTCAACATGAGAGACTGCAAGACTGAAAAGAAGTCAGCACAACCATATTTGCTTTGTTTTGAAAAGCAATTTACACTACTATATCTATCTATATGTTGCTGTTTTTTCTCCCCTTTATTTGTATGTGAGTGTGTGTGTGTGTGTATAAATGTCATTGGTCTCTTACTTTGTATGAGCAGCTATGTCTTGTTAATAATAAAAGGTACAGAAATGCAATCAAATAAAAGCATGTTTTGTTTTTAAAAGTTAAGACAATCATCTTTACAGATTGTTTCAAAGCAGCTTTACAGTGATAAACTGGAAGATAATGTTCAATGATGCCAACACAATTCAATTCTCTAAGATTCAGCTCTAGTGTCATTATTCAGCTGCAGTCAGTTCAGTAATTGTGTAAAGTTCATCAATTATGTAATGAGTTCAATTCAGCTGTAAAGCAGCTCTGCAGAAACAGTGATGCCGCATTCAGCTCAATAAAAATCTTGACAAAATTTTTTAAGTGGATCTTAGTAGGATTATAAAAAAGTAGGACATGATCCCTAGTTTAAATAAATGCTTTCAAAGAATAGAAAAATTAGGTGCACGACAGCCCTCTCTATGGTTGTTTAAAAAATATTAAAAATGTCAGCCTCTGTTTTCATTTAATTTCTTGTATTATTAGAAAGATTCAGGTCTCAAATCTTTAAAATTGAAGAAATAGCTACCAACAAACAAAATCTAAAATTCTAAAATCATTATTAACTAATTAACTCATATGTTGTTCCAAACTCATATGTGATTTATTTTTTAATTTTTTTGTCAGTTTGAAGTGAAAGGCCTATTTTTGTGCTTTTTATTTTGCACTGAGATTTAGACTGAGATCTTCAATCTATCCCTAATAACCATACAATAAATGAGACTAGAGCCTCTTGACATAAATAATAATAAAAAATATTTTTGCATGAAATCATCACTGGTTATTAAGCTTACAGAAGCTGCTATTGTATTATTAGAAAGATTCAGGTCAGTCTTGAAGCTTATTTGAAGAGTTCACAGATTTAGGAAAAATGATATATTCGAAATGTATATTTGACACTAAGGACAGTGATGTATTTATTCAATTGTCGAAGCTGGGTCTAACTCTAATCATTAAAAATACGCCGCTGCGGTCGTTTCGGATCTGCCGCAAATGCTGTAACATTAAAGTGAATGATCTGTCTCTAGATGTATAATAACCAACAACTTTTCATATTATGTCTTATTGTTTCTTACCTTAATTAATTATGGTTTTCTAAGTATGGGTTTGAACACTTTTATGACATTTAGGCCTACTTTTTTATTAAAACAAATTAACCATTGACATATAAAACTAAAACTCAAATTATGGTCTTCAAAGTATGTGTTTTCACACATTTATTTATGACATTTATTTTTTAAAAATGACAACAAATCTTAATGATTTAGCCTACTTAATTTTCAGCATCCTTCACTTGGTCCTCCATAAGTGCAACACGAGGGGAGACGACAACAACTATTGGGTTTGCTTCGCTATCGTTCGCCTTAGCTAACTCATTCACCACTAGTGGAGTGAGCTGGAAAATCAAACTTTTCCCGAATCCCGTGGGGATGAGGGCCACAACATCATGGCCACCAACAAAACTTACAGAAGAACATTGTTCTTGCTCCGGCTTTAAATTCTGTATATTCGGCAGTTTCCCAATAATGGACCGAATAGCTTTTTCTCACGTCTTTCTCCGCTGTTAACTCCAACTTAACTGATGTGCTACATCAACGTCATCGTTCTCAGCCACTCCCTTTATTCAGCCACTCCCTTTATTATTATTTAGGGCTTGATCCTGGTCATGACAATCTCCTGAACTCCAAAGTGAATGTCAGAATGGGAAAGTATAGGTGATTCAGGCAATTTTGAGCGTGGCATGGTTGTTGGTGCCAGACGGGCCGGCCTGAGTATTTCACAATCTGCTCAGTTACTGGGATTTTCACGCACAACCATTACTAGGGTTTACAAAGAATGGTGTAAAAAGGGAAAAACATCCAGTATGCGGCAGTCCTGTGGGCGAAAATGCCTTGTTGATGCTAGAGGTCAGAGGTGAATGGGCCGACTGATTCAAGCTGATAGAAGAGCGCGTAGCTCGCGTGGTGAGCTGAAACCTGCGTACCTCATGAAGTGTGGAACATCCAATAGGAAAATTCAACTGCAGTAGCCACCGTTCAACCTGAAGAGGGCAGCACTAAGAAGTTTTTACACCATATATTGTAGAAATAAAACACTTTATACACAAATGTCAAAAAAGTTACTTGAATCAATGACAGGGTTTACAAAGAAATGGTGTGAAAAGGGAAAAACATCCAGTTTGCAGCAGTCCTGTGGGCGAAAATGCCTTGTTGATGCTAAAGGTCAGAGGAGAATGGGCCGACTGATTTAAGCTGATAGAAGAGCAACTTTGACTAAAATAACCACTCGTTACAACCGAGGTATTCAGCAAAGCATTTGTGAAGCCACAACACGCACAACCTTGAGGCGGATGGGCTACAACAGCACTACCACTCATCTCCTCTACAAATAGGAAAAAGAGGCTACAATTTGCAAGAGCTCACCAAAATTGGACAGTTGAAGACTGGAAAAATGTCGTCTGGTCTAATGAGTCTCGATTTCTGTTGAGACATTCAGATGGTAGAGTCAGAATTTGGTGTAAACAAAATGACAACATGGATCCATCATGCCTTGTTACCAATGTGCATGTCCATCTCTTTATGGCCACCATGTACCCATCCTCTGATGTCTACTTCCAGATGGATAGTGCACCATGTCACAAAGCTTGAATCATTTCAAATTGGTTTCTTGAACATGACAATGAGTTCACTGTACTAAAATGGCCCCCACAGTCACCAGATCTCAACCCAATAGAGCATCTTTGGGATGTGGTGGAACAGGAGCTTTGTGCTCTGGATGTGCATCCCACAAAGATTCATCAACTGCAAGATGCTATCCTATCAATATGGGCCGACATTTCTAAAGAATGCTTTCAGCACCTTATTGAATCAATGCCACGTAGAATTAAGGCAGTTCTGAAGGCGAAAAGGGGTTAAACACAGTATTAATATGGTGTATATGGACAAGCAGGACTTTTTTATATTGATGTTGTTTGTGTTGGATTCTGTGTTGTGCTCAAGGCAGGTGGTTTTTTGGTGTTATCAGACTCCATGTCGTTAGCAGCAGTGCCGTCGCATAGGCTGTAAATAAAAAGGAGAGTGGCTCTGGAGCGCGCATCTATGTCACATCCGATGGATTTCGCAGAAAATCTGACCCGGAGACTTCACATAGAAATAGGAATACTGGCCTTCAGAGGTAATAGCAAAACCCGACAAGTGGATCATTGTAATGTGTGATTACAACCCCTTCACACACAGGCAATAAAAAAAAAGGATTCATTTAAGAAGAAAAGATACATATAGCTCCTTTTAAAGGGTTAGTTTACCCAAAAATAAAAATTCTGTCAGTATTTACTCACCCTCATGTTGTTCCAACCCCGTAAGACCTTCGTTCATCTTCGGAACACAAATGAAGATATTTAAGATATTAAGATCACTCCTGTATACTAGTCCATAGGCTTCTTGAGGGAATGACTTGCTGGCCTCGAAAAGTCATTAAAGGACATGAGGGTGAGTAAATACTGACAGAATTTTCATTTTTGGGTGAATTAACCCTTTAAACAACACAAGGGTGAGTAAATGATGACTTGATGTTCATTTTAGGGAGAACTATCCCTTTAACTGCAGTTTGTCTGTGCCAGTGAGGATCCCAGGCAATTAAAGGTAAGCACTGTTTTATAACTTTTGCCAGATTTAGCCTCCAAATTTAAAGGGTAACTTAAATTTTTTTGTTTTTATTTTTTTTAATTTTTTTTAAAGTCACTAGTTATTATTAGCATGCAAGTACTCTATCTTTATCCCTCTGGGCTTCTTCGTCCGAAAATGACCGAAAACTTTTACGTTTTGAATTTGTTTTTTCAGACTTCCTGTCTGTCTATCATTTCAGGGCAGTGCGAAATCGGAAGCCAAGAGCGCAATAGAAGTTATAAAATTATTATCTGTTGACCACCATAAACATACCCAAATGTCTTAAAATAAATAAGAAAACACACACACACACACACACACATATATATATATATATATATATATATTCTTGTTTTTCTTCAATAGTGCTGATCATTGATTCAAGTAACTTTGTTGAAATGATTACCTATATGAACACACACACACAAAATTAAGGAGATGAATCTGATATGTTAAAGGGTCATAAAAAAATAAGGATATGAATGGGAAATACGAAAAAATAGGAAAACTCAGAGAAACTTTTGGTGGTACAAGCTACAGATAAGCCACTGTGCAGAAAAAAGTGTACAGAATATGCAAAATTAAATCAATAAATGAAAAAAAAAAATCTCGCTCAAATGCACACACACACACAACAAAAAAAAAAAATGAGAGAGAGAGAGAGAGAGAGAGAGAGAGAGAGAGAGAGAGAGAGAGAGAGAGAGAGAGAGAGAAAGTAACTGGTAAGACTGCAACAAAAAAAATTGTAGAATATGCAAAATAAAATCAATAAATAAAAAAATCTAGCTCAAATGCAGTTTCATTGATTGTAATCATAATGCAAAACCTGATATTTATCTAAAAAAGTTGTTGAAAAAAATAAAATAGTCTTTTAGAATATCCAAATGTATATCTAAATAAAAAAAACCCTGAATAAGATCGAGGAATCATGTCTAAAACAACAAAAAGAATCAAAAAGCCTTTCTATGTTTTTATATACGAAGCTAATAGGCAGTCTACAGGCTGGTACAGGACATTGCACACATGTAACTATTTTTAAAGCCACAAGATGGCGCTCTTTTAATTTTTAATAGGCTGGCACTGTATTTTGATAGAATTAATGCAAAGTATCATAGAAAGCTCAAAAACTTCTTAATAATAATCAGAAAATATTATAGAACAAAACTATATTTCAATGGTTATCCTGGGAAAAAATAAAGTTAAATTTTAAGGCTTCGTCCATTTTTGACCGTGAGGTTCATGTGCTATGGTAATTATGGTAAATACCAAAAGCTGATGTGGAAAATGCACATGAACACCCCCTCGTGTGGTATTTACTACTGGGCAACTCGTAGAATATTTTGATGGACGAGTTGCCGAGATGAGATAACCTTTGACCATTTCAAAATGGCGGAGAGCACCTTGAGAGTCGTGAATGGTAAAAAATATAAATACTATTCATGATCTAGAAAATATACAGCATATTATTTACCTTTTGAGTTTTGATAAATAATTTTCTTGCTATTGCAGATGACTTAAGCAATCTAAAATAGTTTTAGCTAAATAACAGGTCTGGATCTCCATCTTTTTACAACATTACAACAACAAAAGCACTTGAACGCAATTACACACGCAATACCAGTTCACGTGAACGCAGCAGAGTGTGTTACCCATAAAAAGAAGCCCAGAGGAGTATTTATGTCCGGATAAGTTAGTTTTATTTGTTTTGATGACATTTTCGCTTGTACATCGGGATGTTTTGCAAGTAAATGTAAATGAATTGATGACGACTTCAGGTCTGCGTACAATGATGATTTGAATTTTAGTTGCTATAACGACGCGTGTTGGTTTATGAATTTGTTTGTTTACACTCAAACATCGCAATCTTTTGCTCGAGAGACGAGGCGAATTCAGAGAGTTTTGCCGAGTATTTTCTGTGCAGATTTCGAAGCTATTTGGAGAATTCCTGAGAAAAAACTGATCATCTAGGAGGAGTAGATCGGAGGATCCTTTCCCTTTTTTCCCATCTTTTCTTTACATTTATCTTATTTCTGAGGAGGCTTCTATCTTATTGTTATTATCTGGGAGTTAAACTAGGAGTTTGTTGTTTTATTTAATTTTTTTATTTAATTTTTTTTTTTTTTTTTTTTAATTTTTGGTAGTATTTCTGAGGAGGGTTGTACTGTGTTATTTTTTTGTATTGTATTTTGAAATTAACTTCTTGTTTCTATTGCAGGTTGGAGGACGTTGATGGCTCAGAAGAGTGAAAGACGAGGTGAGTGCTCTACTTTCATTTGTTTATGTTATGGTATGATGATGATGGACTAAATTAATGTGCAGAAACTGTGCGAGATAACTTATTTGATCCGCCAAATTTCACAGCTAAATGATCACGTGTATTTGATTCCTTAATTGTTGCATGTAAAATAAACCTTTCAATTTTGAGTAACTAACTGTTATAGTAGCAATTTGTAACTGACTGCTGACACTGAACATTGATTATTATCAAAACTAACTATTATAATTATAATTACTATAATTATAATGACTAACTATTATAATTAATATCAATATTAACTATTATACTAACTATGTGATGTCTGAAATATTCTAGGCTCAGGCAGCTCCAGATCCGGGAGAGCTGCTTCCACTCAGACGGCTGGTCTGGAGGTTTGGAGACTCAGTTCTGACGGTTCAGCTCCTCTGTCTTCTGAGTTTTCTGGTTCTGTTTTTACAGGTCAGGATCACTGGAAGAGGCAGAGCGGCAGCCAGCAGAGCCCAGATGGTGGATGTGCGTCCACTTCTATTATAACAATATACTTATATCAAGTGACCACTGACATTGATTATTTATATTATTTAATAAAAATACAACAACTGATTTTGATGTTTGAAATATTCCAGTGTCAGGCCGCTCCAGATCCAGTCAGAGAGTCGGAGAGTTGAGTCTTAGCAGCAGGGGGACATGCATCGTTGAGTGGAGGTGGAGTGACTTTGGATCGGACGATCGAAGTGAACAGGAGGACAGTTGTGGCCACTGCAGATTGTCCGGGTCCGACAGCCTCCGAGAGATGATGTGTCCTCCGCTGCCAGGTCAGGTTCCTGTGGAGCCAGCAGTGACTTCCAATGGCCTGATAGCTCAGGGTGCCGTGGAGGCGTCTCCTGCCAACAAGAGCTCAACCGGTGAGATTGAAATAGGAGTGAGGGGTGTAAAGTGTACTGATTTTGCTATTTCATGCATAAGACTGCTTCAAGTTTTTAACAGGTTAATCTCTAGTCATATTTACTGTTGCTCAGCATAATTTAGCTAAAATGTTCTTTTTGTAAAAAAAAAAATGTTTCCATAATTAATGTTTGCAAAATTATAAAACAGAATGTTTCCTTGACATTTGCATTTGCAAGATTTTTTTTTTAATACTCAATACTAAATATTGTGAAATAAGACTTTGGGACATTTATGCAGGCATTAAGCAGAAGCAGGGCTGTCGTATAATGTTTGCATTACTTGGATTTGTAACATTACTGATAAGAATGGAACAGTAACGTGTAATTTTGTCATTGTTTAATTTGAGGTCAGAGATGTTGTCTTTTCAATATTTTTTTTCTACATTTCAGAATATAGGGAGAAGAAAGGACTTTGTGGTTTCCTCAGGAGGGTGTGGAAGGCTATGAAACGGCATTTCGGCTGCCGTTGTCACTGCAGTGCTGTGAATGTTGTGGAGCCTTTCATCCCTCCACCAGATCTGGACCCAGAGCCTGACCCAGATCACTCAGCCGTCAAGCACAATCATGGTAAATCTACGGTCATTATTTCTTGATCATTATTTTAAACAGTATTGTCGTCTTGTTTTCCTCTAAAAATATCTTAAGGCTTGTTTTCTGAGAATAATAATATTATTCTCCCCATTTTAATGTCATAAAGGTAACTACAGGGGTTAAGATTAGGTTTAGGTGAAGGTGCGTACCTAGTTATTATTACCCAGTTATTGTAATAACTTTAATAAGTACATGGGGAACAGGACTGTGAAATAAAGTGTTACCGGTAACACTTTATTTTAAGGTGACGTAGTTACACGTTAGTACATCATCTACTTACTATAGTAACAACAGTAAATTATGCATTCTTACAAGTAACTAATCCTAAGCTTAACTCTATAGTAAGCACATGTAGTCAGTTAATATTACCGTGTACTTATCTGAGTCAGTAAAATGTGAGTATGTCACCTTTTATTAATATTTTCAAAGGATCTAGCAAGCTTATTTATTTATAATATTGTTTCTGTTTTTCAGAGTCCTTTGCTTCTCTCTTCGAGGTAGGAGAGATGATTGGGTCCGGGGGATTTGGCAAGGTGTACGAGGGAATGCGGAAATTTGATGGCAAAAAGGTAACTATTACCGAACTGTAGAAACATTTTTGCAAAACACATTTAAGTACAATTTACAGATCATGGTTTGATACCTAGTGCAAGGTCAGGTGCCTGAATAGATACTGTTACTGTTAATGAAACATTTTTTGTTTGTTTTTTGCAGGTTGCCATCAAGCAGATCAGCAAGATTGACAACAATCGTTATCTTGCTATAGTAAGTTGTTGAATGTGTATTTAGTTGTTTAAGTGCTGATTACTGTAGTCAATACACCTGTAGGAAGCATTCGCTGTACATGTTACAGACAAGTAAGCCTAGAAGCACCAAATAACTTCAAGCTGAAAAGGCTCTGTATCTACAGAGGTCAAAGAAAAGTACATTAAAAAAAAATGAGATTTGTACCTAGCTAATCTTCTCTCTTCTACTTTTCTCTAGCCTGGGCATCCCGAACCTCTCGTAACAGAAGTGGCGCTGCTTCTAATGATGAGGCAAGAACCCAGAAGCCCCCACGTCATACAGCTGTACGAGTGGTTTGAACACCCTCGAAATTTCAGTTTGGTCATGGAGTACCCCGAACCTTGCGAGAGCTTGCTGGCCTTTATCGACCGCAACCTTGAACTTGATGAACCAACGGCACGGGTCATCATGAGACAGGCTGTGCTGGCAGTACAACACTGCATCGGACATGGCGTCTTTCATAATGACGTTCATCCGGGAAACTTGCTGATAAACAAAAACACGCTAGAGCTCAAGCTGGTTGACTTTGGGTGCGGTCAGCTTCTCAGTAGTGACGGCTACGAGAGCAGAGTATACCTTGGTGAGCATTTTGGCAGTGTGGAAACCTGAATGTAGTGACCTACTGATTATTTGACACTTTGGAAAAACAAAAAAGCTTAACAACTCGCGAATGTCTTGCTTACAGGATTAATGGCTTACCGCCCACCTGAAGTCTTCACGGATACGACATTCCATGCCGTCCCAACAAATGCCTGGGCTCTAGGAGTGTTGTTATATGAGATGACGAACGGATGTTATCCTTTTGTCAATAGAAAGCAAATCACACGAAGCAAAGTTACATTTATTAACTCCGACTTATCCAAAGGTGAGTGAATAATACTGAAATCTTTGATAAGCACACACATAAAGCAAAGGCTCTGTACAGAAACAGTTAAAGGTGAAGTAATCTATACAGTATGTAAGATTTTTCTGAACCAGTAAGAGTTGCCTTTGTGATGTTTGAGTTGGGAGAAGGCGTGAAGCATGCATCCCTTTGATGCAGAAACTGCATACTTCACCTTTAAAGATAAAGAACATGTTACCTTACATTAATCATGTTTAGATGCCAAGTCACATGCTCATCATGACTAACCAGCTCTCTTCTTATTAATATTGGTACAGAATGCCGTGATCTGATTAGCCAGTGCCTTACAAAGGATCCAACTAAACGGCCGACGTTAGATCAGATCTTACAGCATAAATGGCTCAGAGAATGATCTTCTTGTAGATTGGACAAGTTCAGGAGATTTCAGGTGTGAGGAAGTAGAACAGTCAGACAGAGTAGGATTGTTCTCATTTATCATTTATCTATTTTCAAATATGTGGAGTGAACAGAGTTTATTTTAATGTTGTTGTCATATAGTCACTTTCTTTTATTTAGCGCTTTATACAGGACAGATTGTTTCATGCAGCTTCATGATATTAAACAGGAAAATAACAGAATCAGTGATGCAAACAGAATTCAATTCTGCTGTAAAAACTTTTATGTGTTGACATGTTCTTATAATCTTTGTTTTGGACAGGAAATAACAAACTTGCTGTCCTTGGTGGAGGGCTTGAGCTTGTGACGTGACCTGAAGCTCGAAATCCAACTCGCCAGGGAACTCACGCCGCCACACCAGAGAGCTCAGAGCCTGGCAACACGGGGGATCTTGGGGACAATAAATCAATCAAGAAAAATTTGGGATGAGCGGAGTGGAGCGGTTCAAAAGCCACACCAGGCCGCTCCGCTTATTATCGCTTGGCGCTTAACGCAGTTTGCTTCGCGCTCCACTCAAATCGCCCCTCCTGCTCGCTCCAAAAAAAGGAAAAAATTACATATTAGGACTAGCCTATGTAAGAACAGGAATGTAGCCTACACAAAAAGTCCTGTAAAATTAAAAACGAATAAATGGGCCTAATAATATGAATAAAAATGATACAAACAAAAATATACATAAAAGTTTTAAAAGTAAATTAACTATAGGCCAGAATTTTGATAACTGAACTTTTGCTCAACGCGCACGATAAAAATTTAAATTGGCTTATAACCATCGTACAAACAAACTGCAGTAAAATTAAATGAATAAATGGTTGTAATACTGTAATATAACCAAAAATTATATAAACAAAAATGTAAAAAAAATATATACACATAAATGTTTAAAAGTAATTAATTATTAGGTCAGATTTTGATAAGCCTAACTGAACTTTTGCGTAGCGCACACTAATAAAAAATTTAAATTGGCTTAAGCCTATATCAATTGTACACAAAAAAGCTGTAAAATTAAACGAATCAATGGGCCTAATTATATAAATAAAAATTTGTTCATAGGCCTACATCAAAGTGTTAAATTAAAAAGTAAATGAACTATTAGGCCACCAGACTTATATCTAACTGAACTTTTGCGCAGAGAGCACGTGGATAACAATTTAAATTAGCTCAAACTTGCTGAATTGGGCTGGTTGCTGGATTCCAGACTAGTCCACAGATTGTGAACTGACTTGGGCTGGTTGTTGAATGCCAGACTGGACCACTGATTTTAAACTGACTTGGGTTGGTTGTTCGATGCCAGACTGGTCTACAGATTGTGAGCTCGCTTAGGCTGATTGTTGGATACCAGGTCACAATCGGCAGACCAGTCTAGTATCCAACAATCAGCCCAAGCAAGCTCACAATCTGTGGACCAGTCTGGCATTCAACAACCAGCCCAAGCCCAGCAGTTTGCAGTCAGCACATTTCCGTTACTAGTATGTGTCCCGGCCCATCAGTCTGCAACTAAAACAAGCCCGCCACCAGCCGGTGGACCAGTCCAGCATTCTGCAGGCAACATAATCCAACTACCAGTCTCTGTTCTGGCCCAGCAGTCTGCAGTCAGCACAATCCTGTTATCAGTCTGTGGACTGGCCCAGTGGTCGGCTGTGAATGTAATCTGAAGATAACATATTGTGTATGTACCTAAAAAACGATATCACAGTTTCTGTATAATAAAAAATAAATAAAAAATAAAATAAATAAATAATAAATAAATAAATAAAGTTGTCCTCCGAAGAGGGGGGGTGGAGGTGGGAAAAAAAATTGGCTCAAACTTAAATGTTATAACCCCGCTCGTTCGCGCTCCAATCCGCTCACATTCTCTGGATCCTAAAGTTAAGCCAAATGGTATATAAACACACTGTACAAATGTATTAAAATCTAGATTTCCCATACCAAAGAAGTGTAGTAGTGTGAATTATTTTAACTAAGGTAAATGTCACAAACCTGTCCTGATCTTTGTATTGCAAGTTAAATTGGTACCATCACCTTGTGTTTATAAGTTTGAACACCTACTATTTTATTACTGAGACTATTTGTCTTGGGGTTGCTGTCTCAGTGCGGGAAGCTCTGCCCATCTGGTTCTCATGTCTCTCATGTACATGCTCTGTTTCAGAGTGTCTCCAACTCTATGTAACCCCTCCCCCTTAAAAAGGTAAATCGACTCCAATGTAAAGTTCCCTTAGTTAGATTTGACTTGATGAGGCCTGCAGCTACCAACAGCTCGTGTTTCTCAATAAAGAGTCTTGCTGAAGAGACAACCAAGTCTCCTGGTCTTCGCTTCTGAGTTCCTACACTTTAGAAGAGAAAGTTCACAACAACACAAAGTAGCCTATTATATCCAAAAGTGATCAAATTCATCATCTTTTACTGGACTCTAATTTAGATTTTCGTTGTTTATCTGAGACATGGCTTCATATAAACTCCCCGTCAGGAGCATTAGAAGTACGTGCTTTTAAGCTGTATAAGAAAGATGGAGTTGGTTCTAAGGGGGGTGGAGTTATAGACCAACTTGTATAGCAGAGATCTCCTCTCACTTCGAGATCTTAGAGACCTCTCACTTGGGGCCAGTTGTTCAAAGGTAAGCTGATCTGATTTTGGTTATCGGATTGGATCAAATCTTGAAAATGGGTTGTTCAAAAGGGAAAGAAGGAATCTGAAATCGGATTAGATCAGGGAATCCAATCCTAGTTTTAATCTGGATCAAACCTTCAGTTTGTGTTGTTCAAAACTTGTCAGTGGGATTTGGATAACTTTGATCCAAAAAAACAGGATTATCCTGATCCCAACAGGGGGTAGAATTTGAAGGTGGATTTCAGGAAGAAAATGTTGTAAAACTTTAAAATTGGTCAAATAATACATTTGTATCATTTAGTGTATATACTTTTATTTATATTTTGTACTTGACTTGTGTAAACGTTGTAACAGTGATAAAGTAGACATAGACTAACAATTAAGCTATTCAGAAAAATTATCTTTTCCCCATTTGTGTTTTTTCTCAAAATAAGAAACACTTACAGTGACCCCATGTTGGCTCTTCTACCTGTTCTTTACATAGCTGGTAGCCCATATTGTGACATGTTGTCAGATAAGGAGCGCTGGTAATCCGGATTTGGTAAACTTGAAAACTGGATCAGGGTGATCCAGTCCAATGTTGCTTTGAAAAACCGGCATAAAATTAAGACGGATTACCTGATCCTGGATAGGAAAAAATGGGATTTCCAAATCCGGATCATTTTGATCCAGATTAAATGTTTTAATGGGGAAGATCTTATCCACTGCGCCAACACCTCTCACTTTGGTGCAGTGGATAAGACACATGCCTTTGGTGTGAGTAGGGTGACCACCTGCTAATAAGCCCAAGGGGGGACAAGGGGTATGTTTCTGAGGGACAATGTGGGACACTGCTTGGCGCGGCGGTCCCACGGGCAGACTCTGATAGTAGTTTACCCCTATCTAGAATTGTAACTATTGCCTTACTGTTTGTACATAAATAATAAAAAAAAGCACATACCTTAGCACATACATTAATAATGCCCTATTCCCTATACATGTGTAATTGCTGATATATGCTCATGAATAGGCCAACCAATGTGTATTTTTTTTTCTAAATAAAATGAATATTTTGAACATTCAATGAATTGACAGATGCACTTCCACTTACGATTTACATTAGCTATTTAATTTTATTTATTTTTAATTACAATTAATTCACTTTAAATAAATATAAAATTATAGGATTAACAGGAATTATAGTTCCTCAACACCACAGGAACAGTTTTAAAAAAAAGTCTAAACTCACAACTCCAGAGGTTCACAGAACGACAAGGTGTGCTGTCATGACAACAATGAAAAAGTTGACATCAACCTCAGCAGGTCACGTGGGAGTGGCAACCAGTCTTGGGGAAGTTCTCACTTTCAACTAGTTAAAAGTTTAGTCCACACATTTTAAAATGAACTAGTTCAGTTCAAAGTTTGCACAGGAATGTAAGATTTTTCCCATCTTCACCGACCTCGTTATAAAATCCGTTTAAATTATCAATGACGCCTTTGTCGACGGCGGCCGCGGTGCGACACTGGTGGCTTCTGTTGCCAGATTGGGTGTTTTTTTCGCTACATATTAAGCCCTGTTTACGTTGAGTTCTAGCCGGGCTTTCGCCTGGAAGGCTCTATAGAAATATGGCACCCCATTGAACGAAGTTAAACTGAGAGAGCGTGCGTTCACAGATTTAGTTACAGCGTGCGTTCAGGACAGGCAGTAAAACAATACGTTCAGTTCACCCACAATACACCCCTTTGGATAAAAGCGTTCAGCTAAATGTAAATGTAAATGGTTCTCACTGCAGAAACCTAACCATCTCCACCCCCAGATCCCTAACCCCACCCCTAATCTCCATCTCGGGGGTGCTACTGGATCTCAGGGGTGCAACCCACTAAGCAATGAGGTGCTATTGAAAAAAAAAACACTAAGCCCAAGGGAAATGGAGGCCTGATCTATGAGGCCAACAATATTTTCACGTTATGACTTGAAACCAATTCAAGGGGCCTAAATATCCAACTTAAAGACTAGTGGGGAAATTCTAGGTACAATATACACATCTGTAACGTAGACCTCAGCATTGCTGCATTCAACTCTCTCTTCCCAGAGAGAGACAGGTCCAGTAGCACCTCATTGCATTACACGAGATCCAGGGGGCGTAGTTGGATCCAGATCTAAGGGGTGAAGATGGGTAGGATTAGGGGTGGGGTTAGGGATCAGAGGGTGGAGATGGGTAGGATTAGGGATGGGGTTAGGGATCGGGGTGGAGATGGGTAGGATTAGGGGTGTGGTTAGGGATCAGAGGGTGGAGATGGGTAGGATTTGGGGTGGGGTTAGGGATCGGGGTGGAGATGGGTAGGATTAGGAGTGGGGTTAGGGATCAGAGGGTGGAGATGGGTAGGATTAGGGGTGGGGTTAGGGATCAGAGGGTGGAGATGGGTAGGATTAGGGGTGGGGTTAGGGATCACAGGGTGGAGATGGGTAGGATTAGGGGTGGGGTTAGGGATCAGGGTGTGGAGATGGGTAGGATTAGAGGTGGGGTTAGAGATCGGGGTGGAGATGGGTAGGATTAGGGGTGGGGTTAGGGATCAGGGTGTGGAGATGGGTAGGATTAAAGGTGGGGTTAGAGATCGGGGTGGAGATGGGTAGGATTAGGGATGGGGTTAGGGATCAGGGTGTGGAGATGGGTAGGATTAGATGTGGGGTTAGAGATTGGGGTGGAGATGGGTAGGATTAGGGGTGGGGTTAGGGATCAGGGGGTGGAGATGGGTAGGATTAGGGATGGGGTTAGGGGGTGGAGATGGGTAGGATTAGGGATCAGGGGGCAGATAAGGTAGGTTTAGGTATATGTAAGGTGATCTAACTCCTCCCTTCTGGATTTCATGTTCTGCAGTGAGGACCTTCTCATTTTTTTTGGCTACCCACAGCTCTAGTCTATTCACCCTGCACCACTGGGGCTCTTTTTAATACTCCCTCCCATTGGGATGAGTTTGAGTACAGTTTTATTGACCACTTTCCGCGGTTGAAACACTGATTGATCGATTAAATGAGACATAATACATTTTGAAAAGTTGTACTGTATCTCTCAACATACCTTTTAATGTTCATTTGTGTTTATTTACTAGTAGTAAAGAGGAAGAGATGATCGGTGCCACTTGAACTGAGGTTTGAATATTGTTTGAATTTCCTAATAAAATGTACAGAATTTGAAAGCTGAGACTTTGTTTCATATCAAAAGTAACCTTCTCTGTCTTTTCACTGTGTGAGAAAATGGATTTGTGGCGTGAGAGCTGGCAGCCCTGTACATGCATTTAACTGATTGGTTACATATTTGCCCAAAAATGAAAGTAAATGTATTTAGTTTCAATTTCATTAATTTCTTTTTGTTTATTAAGGTTTCATTAACATCACGGCATACACATTCCAATATTTGCATAAGAAACTTGAAGGCTGTTTGACCATTCATTATTTCACAGAAAAAGACCTTCAAGAAAAAGTCTTCAAGAGATAGTCACAGTGTAATTAATTACTGAGGCAGATACAGCACATCCAGTAAAAGCAGCATAACATGGTCATGCAAACCAGTCAGTTTGTGTTCATCCTTCAGAGTTTGGCTTTAAAGATGCATTAAAAACTGGTAAGTACTGTTTTACTGTTCTTTTCACAATATGAAAACTAGGATTGTATAAGGTTAAATAAAAAAAAGGTAAACTAGCGAATGTCTTGATAATCATTACCCTTAAACTTAAAATGTTGCATTGAAACTCTGATAGAGCCAGTAAAATTGATGGTAAATCTGTAGAATTCTAGGAATTAGTTTTTCATTCATTTATTTAATACATTTCTGAAATCGAAAATATTCACACATGTAACCTTTGGTAACCTATCCACTTTTTTTGCAACGCTGAAGAAAGCTATTTTCTTAAAATGCGCAAGACTTCCGGTTCATTTGCCACAGTAAATAAACAACTAGAAGAATAACAAAGTGCAGTAAACTGGGAGCAACAAACCAGTGTGTTTATGATTACGATAACTATCAAACATTTACCTTTTAAAGTAATATTATGCTTATATGGTTATCATTACGACCACAAGTTGAAGGTAGGGTAGGCATTTGTTTTATGAACACGTTTTATTATACTGCTTGAAACACTTTTCACATCCTGATAGCAATCAATAATAGAAGTGTTCTAAATATTAAAACGTAGGCCAACATATATATTCTGTGGGAGTCACAGGACCAAAAAATGTTTGTCCAAACATTGCATTCGTTCTGAGCGTCACAAAGAAACAGCAGCCATGTTTTACAGTTCCTCCAGAACCAAAACAACAAGCTTATGCTGCGTTCACGCCATGTCTAGGGCCCGTTTTATTTTTTCCCAAATTCTGTTTTTTCCGTTTTAATTTTTACAAATTCCGTTTTTTCTGTTTTAATTTTTGGGAATTCAGGTTTTTTTTTTTTACCCTTTACTGTTATTTTAGTTGTAAAAGAGCTTTTAATGTTGCTTTTAATGTTAATGATTAAAATGTACACAAATAAAACATACACACTCGGCCCGGCACCTCATAGACAGACGTGCACGGAGGGGACTTCGTGTGTGTGTGCGACGAGTTTCTTAACTTTTTCGCCAATGAAAGTAGAGCCGTGGAGAGCCGCTTCGCCATGCTTTCAGTGGAAACGCGGCTATTGTTTTGATGCCGTCATGAGCTGAAATGACGGGAGGGGTTGTGTCGCCCAGATTTGCTTCCCCGTCTCTCTGCATTTTCCTCAGACATACGTTCTTCCCCCACACAAAAAACGAATTTCATTCCAAATATGTAAAATTCTGCGAAATTCCGCGTTAACACTAGATTCTGCGTTAATTGGCCAATTCCACGATTCCATCCGCGATTCCGTGAAATAAGAAATTATAGGGCCCTACATGTCGTAACCGCAATTTGTAAATGGAAACCCGCAAAGTTTTACCAGGAGCTGTTCACAACCTCATACTCGGATTTATGCGTTTCTATGTCAACGGCGAAATGAATCTGAAGCAGTCAGGTGGTACAACTAGAGCACAAGTTGTTTACGTTCGTTATTATTGTAATGGTATGTGCTTTAATACATGAGGTAATTTGACACCGTCTCTCTTCTCACACCACTTTTCAGACGCTGCTGTGTGCGTTAATGTGTTTTAAGGGAGGGTGGGATCTCATGCTTTCAAAGCTAGCCTGCTATTGCTAGCCTGTTCGAAATTGCCTACCCTACCTTTAATTGGATGGGCTAAACAAACATTAACAAACAATGTACTATACTATAGCTGTATACTTTGATACATTCATCGCTGGCTGATAACAGAAAACCTACAAAATTTGAGCATTTTGTACAGGTACAATAACCGAAAGCGAATGACACTTGAAGCCTTACACATTCAAGTTACTAATGACCACACTCATTCTTATGTTAAAAATAAAGTGGATACTTGAATTAAAGATAATACTGGGTATCTGGCACCAAGGAAATACTTGGGCAAGACATCGACAGGTAAGCTATTATCATTCTTAACAAGAGAATACCGTGTTTAATGCTAATGTCATCTTTTATATCAGTAGCCATATAACTCATCCATCCATCCTTGGTCTCTGTAGTATCTCCCGCTTCCACGGCCTTGCAGCGTGTCATACAAATCGTTGGTCACAAAGCCGCTCTCAGTGCTGGCCAGTGTCACAAAACCACTTTCAGTGTCCCGGCCTGCCAGGTTGTCATAATCTCCGGGTGGAGTGTCTGGGGAAGAACCCAGGAAGGAAGTGTTTTTGATGTCAGGCCGTGTGCCGGCCAGGTCTGATTCGTGCTGCCTTCGGATGACCTTGTAGACGTCAGGGCTCGGGCTGTTGCATCTTTCTCCAGCGGCCCAGTATCCTGGATCCTTTGGAGGAGTCTCAGTCTGTTCTTTCTTCCTGCATGCATAGATTATATTTTTTGCTATCAAATTTAGTGAATAGTGAAGAGATCAGTGAAACAACGTACCTCTTTGTGAACAGCTTGAAGCAGAAAACTCCCGTCGCCACAATCAGCAGCAGTAGAAGTGGTATGGTTGGCAGCACAATGTAAGCGATATTGAGAGTATTGTCTGAAAGACATGAAGGATATTGGTTAATATCAACAGTATACAGCCCTTTAAACACCATTCAAAAGTTTGGATTGATGTTTCTGAAAGAAGTCTTTTGTGTGCTGGCAAAGCTGAATTTTCAGCATCATTATTCCAGTCTTCAGTGTCAAACCATGATATTTTTTTCAGGATTCTTTGATAAATAGAAAGTTTAAAAGAACATAATTTATCAAAAATAGACATTAAAAAAGTCTTTACTGTTACATTTGATCAATTTAATACATTCTCACTGAATAAAAGTATCCATTAAAGAAAAATTCCTACTGACCCCAAAGTTTTGAACAGTGTTGTATACTTTTTCATATTTTACATTTAAAAAACACTATTCAGTTTTCCAGCATTGATTCAACATAGTTTAGCGGGGTCCAAACGTCTGAGACCAAGACTGAAAATATGTCTACAATTTTTAATCAAAAGATTTTATTATAAATTATGATATCAGCATACCCCTTTAAATGAAAACTTAAAAATATTTAGTATGGTATGTCAATGTGTTTAAAACCTGTTGATCATAATATGCAGCATGATGTAAAATGATCCAAAAAGCATCTTGTGCTTCAATTGAAGCAATAACGTCTGATCATCTGTACAAAGAGTCACAGGATCAATGAGACAAATTGACTTATTGTTTAGTGACCTAGAAATAGTGCAGACATATTTGTCTTCAATCTAAAACTCATATAACAACTCAAACCTGTATGACATTCATTCATCTTTGAAATGAACAAAGATATAACATTCTCTCTTTTTTTGCCTATCAATTGAAAAAGTCCATACAACCTAAACTTTCACAAATGAAAAAGTACAGAAAAATATAGTTTGATACAAGCCTTCTGAAAAGAACCAATGGAGACCAATAAGACTCTTCAACCATGTCTGACAGAAAAAGATTCACCTGGAGGTTCAGATACAACCACCCTCATGCCATCATCCTTCTCTGTGGCAGAGGGGTATCTGGGTATTCTGGGTGTCGGAAAAGCATCTGTAATATACGAGAATTAGGTTTTCGCGTATTATCTGGTGTAAGATATCTACAGCACATTAAACAGAAAAAGTACTAAACAAAAAAACAAGCACATGCAAATAAACCAATAAATGCAGACTTTCCCATATTTCACAAATGATGGATTAAAATGAATCCATCCAACATTAGGCCAGTAGTTCTCAAACATTTTGACTCCAAGGCCCCCCTTTGTCCAAGACAATATTTGAACGTCCTGCTATGTAAGCTGATATGTACGTTTGATACTTTTGCTGTAATACAAATTAAAAAATCTAAAATATTAGCTTATGTAGCTTATGATGTACATATTTAGTTGTAGTATTTTGTTTCGCATTGTAATTAGGATTATCCTTGTGAAAAAGAAGTACACTTTAGCAAAAATTTGTCATCATTTACTCCCTCCTCAAGTTGTTCCAAACCTGTTTTTTTTTTCCTGCTGAACACAAAGGATGATATTTTGAAGAATATGGAAGTCAATGTTTCCCCACAACTGTATGGTTACCCACATTCTTAAAAAGTCCTTCTTTTGTAAACAACTTAAGGTTCAGTAAATTATGACAGAATTTATATTTTGGGGTGAACTATGCCTTGAAGTGCGAATTGCATGTAATGTAAATCTAAAATCATTTTTGTTTTAAAATATACTCTTAAATTTGAAGCATAATACAAGTGACATTTAATACAATTAAGAGCACTTCTTTTTCACAAGGGTATGCTAATATAATTAAATTTAAATAAATTTAAGACTTATTGAGGCCCTCCTGGAAGTTTCCTGAAGCCCCCTACAGGTTGAGAACCACTACATCAGCTGTCTTTATTTTATAAAATACAAAATAATTTGTAATATTAATATACAAATTAATATATATATATATATATATATATATATATATATATATATATATATATAATCAAGCTTACCTTTAAATGTTTCATTTTCTGCAGGGATGGGTGCTAGAGGTTTATCTGAAACATCACATGATGACCATGTTATATCACATACTAAACAAGGGTTCGTTTCCCAAAGCCAACTGGTCGTAGGTTCCGTCATTACCAACAGAGAAAAACTTGCGACCATAGTTGGCTAACGATGCTTTCGGGAAACGCACCCCAGTTCTTGTTTCTCTTAGAAAGCTGTAATTACAAATTTTAAATGTGAATGGTAAATGAGAACTTCCCTAAGTCAGGATATTGTGTTCTCCAGATATGTGAACTCTTCTTCAAAGTATAAGCAAATGGGATTTTTATGAGTTTTTTTTTATTGTTTACTAGATGGAAACCATAAGCCTGTATAAAAGCACAGCTCTATTTATAGATCACCAACAGGAAGATCAGGTCTTAATTCACCCTGAAGGGGTTTATTCTATGATAACATCCGGCTTGATGTACATTATTCCGCTTATTACATGGCTACTTGCCACATAAGTAAATAATTATATGAAATAGGCTATTGATCCGAGTTGAAATATTTTATTACCTCTTTAAAAGCAAAGCTTCCGAAAAGAGAGCAGTTGCTAGCAAGTGGCAAGTTCAAACTAGACAGACATTTAAGGGATAAAGTACTGTAATAATAAATAAAATAAAATAATAATAGCTAATAAAATATTAAAAACTCAAATCAATATTTTCTGTACAATTATTTAATTGTGTCATCCGGTAACGCAGACTCGCTCTCCTGTTTCATACAAATACAGCTGCTGCCGATTTGCGACGATTGATTTGTACACAGTAATGGATCATAAAATAACAAACAGGTGTAAAACAGTTTAATCTCAAATTAATATCTCTTATCCTCATAATTATTTATGTGGCAAAATACTGTATAATAATTGGTATGACTGTACGGTATACCTTAAATGTTCATATAATTTATAACTTTGAATTTGCCGCTTGCTAGCAACTGCCATCTCTGCATGGGGAAGCTTTGCATTTAAAGAACTAATAAAGTATATGACTCAATATTTTGATCAGTCTAATTATTTTACAGTAAGTAGCTGTGTAATAAGCAGGATAATTATTTTGCGATAACAACCGGCTGAATGTACATTATACCATACATAACATACCGAAGATGGAACAATTGACCAATCAGAATCAAGTATTCCATAGAGCAGTGTAATAAGCAAGTTTAAAGGCACACTGTGCAAGAATTGTACCTTAATAACAGCTTCAAAGTCATTTCTTTGGGAAACAAAGTCATAGTAGGGCGAATCATCCTGGTAGTAAAGCTTGGGGGGGACGGTGCTGGAAAAACCAGCAATGCAAGTTTGAGAGGAGCGCCCCCGACAAATGGCAACGGCGTCACACACATCAACCACAACATGAAGCATGAAGACACTAACGCGCATTTCAGATGTGATACTCGACGACGGAAAAAGCAAAGAAAACATGGTCGGAAGAGACTAGGAAAAGAAAAAGAGAACCCGTGAATAAATGAATCAATCCGCAAGTTTTGTTTGAGTTCTTTAATGGTCTTGTGGTAGATCTTTTGCCAAGCGTGTCAATTTTTTTTCTCTCTCATCAAAACTGAACGTTCATCAGTGGCTACAGTCTATATCAAGCAGGGGCACGTTTTTGTGCATTTTATTTAGTGATTTCACCAGAGTGAATAGAGAGTCTCCGCAACTGCGACAGATTGAAGAGCGCGTCCGAGTGAAGACTGCGCGCGCTATGTATCCATGACACTGACAACAGCGGACACGAGCACTTAGCTTGAGTTCAAAAACACATTTTAGCCTTCTTGATCTCTCATTTAATGCAAAAAAAAATTACACTATGCAAGATTTGTACCTTAATATAACAGCTTCAGGCTGTGAGTGCAGAGACCAGTCTATGGCAGAGACGCTCTGCGAGAGTGGTATTTACGACAGTGACATTAAATACAAGTACTCCACAGCGACTCTAGGGGTCGCTGTTTGACAAAAACAGAATTCCTGCATAGTGTGCCTTTAATGTTTGTTCAAATCACCAAACTAAGACCTGCACAAGCAATATCATTAGTAAAATGAATTCACACAGAAATCATTTGAATTTAAATATTCCTTCCCAACCTTTGGTGTACTTGCAGATAAAGTTGTTTTTGGTTTCACAATTGTCGTCATTCCACTGGAACATGTAAGGACCGCCCTGGCCCGGAGGAGCAGAGGGCTGATGATACATCACTACACACACCTCATACCCACAAGAAGGCTCATCAAAGTGCCAGTTCCTGTCACACACACACAAAACAATGAGCAAAGGGACCTACATAGAGAATGTGTCCATCAAATGCAGCTCTCGTCACACCTGAAGGTTGCTTGGCTTCCATCCAGCCAGTAGTATTGAGATGGGCATTCTCCGTTTTTCTCCTCATAATCTTGATCCCTACGAAGCCCAATCCAAAAGTCACCATCTGATGCTTTTAGTTCATGGATGAAATTTTCTATCAGTATCTGCTCAGTCTCAGACTCAATACTGAGAAGGTCTCCACCATCACTCCTGCAGGCTCGATTCGCATCTTCAAAGTTGAGTTTACGTCGGCTGTCCTGAAAGTAGGCGATTTTATAGCAGGGCTTCTCGGTACCACGCTTGCAGATCTGTTGACCTTAAGAGACGCATTATAGATGTTAGAAAAGACAATGGAATGAAAATATATTTATACTTTTATTTGGAACACTTAAGGGATAATTCACCCAAAAATGTAATTCTGTCATCATTTACTCGCCCTAAAGTTGTTGTTTCTTTCTTCTGCTGAACACAAAAGAAGATATTTTGAAGAATATGGGCCAAACAGTTGATGGACCCCATTGGCTTCAATAGTATGGGGGGAAAATGACTATGGAAGTGGGCCCATCAATTGCTTAGTTACCAGCATTCTTCCAAATTTCTTATTTTGTGTTCAGCAGAAGAAATTCATACAGATTTGGAACAACTTAATGGTGAGTAAATGATGACAGAATTTTCATTTGTGGGTGAACTATCACTTTAAGATGAATAATTTTATATTTAGAAAATGAAACAAAAACAAATGTGTTGTGATGTGGGGTGTGTCTCAATCATCTCCCTAGTTCAGTAGTCAGGGCACTAATCAGGGAGTCGGCCAATTTAAGGGCTGTCTCATATGAAAAATCCAATGAAAAAATCCACTGAAACGTTCGCTCCCTAAAGAAAATAAATGTATTGCTCATTTCATGTTAGTTAATACATTAACTAATGTTAACTAATAAACCTTATTGTAAAGTGTTACCATTATAATTAAATAATGGTTTTAAAAAACATCTATCATTGTGTGTGGTAAGTTGGCTCACATGATTTATGTTTCGTGCTTCAGAACTTCCATTAGGGGAACAGAATGAGCTCACTGGTTCTACGTATTTATTAATCTTTGTTAATGTTAGTTAATAAAAATCCAGCTGTTCATTGTTTGTTCATGTTTAGTTCACAGTGAATTAACTAATGTTAACAGTTCAGCTAACTGTTCAGCATAAATATACATCAGGCAGGTAATGAACACAATCAAGCTCATTTTATAATTTATTTATGACTGAAATGATGCATATACATTTTATAGTATTTTATCATTTTTAAGTATTTTATCAATAAATCACATAAAAAAAATTGTTGGAAAGATATTAATTCTGGCTTTTTGTTTATAAATACTTGTGATGTTGTATGAGGACACTGTCATGTAGTCAAAATGTCAACATGTCCCAATGTGTAGTAAGCAAGGGTCCTATAATATCCTTAATTCATGTGCAGGATACACTAATTCACGACCTAGAACCTGGGATTGAGACACACCCCATATCTCAAAAAGTATGCAATAATTTTAATGCTAATCTAAACTTTAAGAGATCGATGTTTTTTTTTTTACTATATGGATTTACTGTACATGAAGTCACAGGGGAAAATCCATATTTTAATGCTTTAGCAGTCTTAAAGTTACAACAGCAATGACAGCACTGAAAAGTGAGACTGAACTCAAGTGCATTGTCAGTACAAAAGGTCAGCTAAATGGCAATCTTTTTTTCTCCAGAACACAAATTTTCAGTTACATGTTTGATTACTTTTTCTAAAGCAATGTTGTTTTTTCAGACAATCAGCAAATCCAGGGACTCCCAATGTAAAATAAATAAATACACGAATAAATAAATCCTTAAGAACATTAATAACATCGTGTAGGCAGCAGATTTACTCTGACAAATGTAAAAAAAAATGTAAATATGTATAAAAAAATGTAATATGTGCCTTTTATGATTACTTTTCGCTCTATGACCAAATAAATAATGAGATGGACATCTTAATTTAGAGAAAGCCATTAGTGTCTGCGGCAGAACATACCTCTGGGCTCGTAAATGTCTGCACCGCAGATAGGATGGACAACACATCGGGTTTACAAGTGGTGAAGAGAGAAAACAGCCACTGTTAAAGCATCTTAAGAAGTCACTTACTCCCTGTATTCAAGCATCTGAACGAGTCTGATAGTTAAGTGAGCGAATCAGCGAAAACAACAACAAAGTCAATGAAAAACCTAGAGAACGAATTCTAAAGGCTATCATAAAGAACCCCGGGTTGTCAAAAGGGCATGCTGCAGATTAAAGTAGGCTAATATATAAAATATGATTTCTTCGAATTAGCTAACTTTTCCTCGAAATAATTACTAAATAGGCTATATTTTAATATTTTAAAATTAGTCGAATGAAATATTTTCTTTCTTAATGTCCAACTCACCGCCTATAATCTTTGACGCCCACGCGGAGATGCTGAATAAAACCAAAACGCAGGCAGATTTTCTCATCAGTTCCATTTTAACACCTTTGATCAAACTTCCATGGGTCTTAAAAGTAATTTCACGAAGACAATGGGATTCCGAGAAAATAAAAAAGGAACATCCAACCCTTCATCCAGTAGAAAACGAATCACCTGTCCCGTTATCCGCTGAAATCTTTGTGAACATCCAGAGAGGCAGCTCAGAGTGAGACGAGGGCGCGTGACTGAACGAACACACATGCGATCATAACACGTCACCATCTGACAGTACACACCATGGGCTTTTATTTGTAGATATGAACAAATTCCGTAACGGTTTACAAGTAGCCTAGGCTATAGCCTACAGCCTTCTACAGATAAATAAAGTGTTAAAAAAACAACAACAAACATTTTTATGATGTAGCATAGACATAGGCCTGCTATGGTACAAGTAGCCTAAACATCTTGAACATTTGTCTACTATGGTAAAAGACATTTTCTTCATGGAGTCTTAAATTTCATCAATATGTTTACTGGAGCTTCAGAACTTCTTTCTGGTCCTCATCCACAGGTGATGAAAGTGTATTTAGAGCCAATCTAATAAAAAAAAGCACATAAATGATTGTTTTCAAAATTGAAATTGGTTTAGGTAATACTTTATTGTACAGTGCCTTTGTTACACGTTACATTTACTATAGTAATAATTAACAGTACATTTCTTTTATACTGGATTGTTCACTTTGAAATAAATTTTTGATATGTTTTAGCTTACCTCAAGGGCATCCAAGATACAGGTGTCTTTGTTTCCACAGTATTTTCAATTTTTATATTTTTAGGTCAAACCGTTCTTGTCTGTCAGTCATATAATGGTGGTTTATAGGGTCCACCTCAAAGAGCATACACAGAGAAGTCCAAATTAAACATGATTTAATGACTCGTAAATGTAAGTACACAATGATGGCCTAAGACATAAAACGAGCAGGTTGTATGAGAAAACGAACACTATTTATATCGTTTTTACCTCTTGTAATCACAGTCACGTATGCGCCAGAAAGCCCGGAAGTGATCTCTCGCGCGTGTACGTCAATCATTGTTTACACAGAGATTTAAGAAGTGTTATCCTTCACTGTGAAGATCTAAACATATTTAGATACAGGAAATTGCAATGGAAGACGATTTCAATATATAAACAGACAACGTTGATTTTTTTTCTCGCAACCACGCAAGAGATCACTTCCGGTGCTTGCGCAGAGCAAAGCGCCCGTGCCGTGGTTACAAGAGGTCAACACGATATAAATACTATTCGTTTTCTCACACAACCCGCTCGTTTCATGTCTTAGGCCATCAATGTACTTAAATTTACGAGTCATTAAATCATGTTTAATTTGGACTTCTTGGTGCATGCTCTTTGAGGTGGACCCCATAAACCTCCATTATATGACTGACAGACAAGAACGGTTTGACCTAAAAATATAAAAATTGAAAATACTGTGGAAACAATGACACCTACGTCTTGGATGCCCTTGAGGTAAGCTAAAAGATATCAAAATTACTTTCAAAGTGAACTATCCCTTTAATGCATTTTCTGTTTTGCATTGTATTTAGGAGTTAATCTCAGCATTATCAAAATGCGCAAGGCGTTCTCATCCCAAAGCGCCATATAGGACGCTTTTGCAAAAGCGTAAATATCCAACGCACATGGCACCCTTTAACGTCTAATGAGACGCAGAGGTTAATGGTTAAGTTTAGGTATGGTGTAGGGTAAGGGTTAGACCACTAGGGGGCGCCTTTTGCCCAAATATATCTGCGTCTCATTTCACGTTAAAGGGTACCTTTACCCCATGTGCGTTGGATATTTACGCTTTTGCAAAAGCGTCCTATATGGCGCTTTGGGATGCGTCATACTTGCACATTTAACTTAATATTGAAACCAATCTGCTGCACAGGCTAATTAAAGTCTTCCTACATGACATTAAGTAAAGGATTTTGCAATGATGCATTTATCAGAAAGGGAATTGTTTTGGATAATAGGGCAGGAAATCAATGCTGGTTTGAGATGTTTGTACAGAGCAGAGCAGAAAACATCAGACAGGTTTCAGATCAATAACTAAGCCTCAATATAAGCTTAGTTTTCCAATAACCCTTCATCACTCGGTCTAGAGATCAATTTTAGTAGGCTAAGAATCCATATAATAATGAAAATGTTAGAAACTGTCAGATATTTTCCCTCTCTCTCAAGCTCACGTTTACATGTTTAAATAATACTTGGGGGTGAGGTCCTGTTTTTTTTCCTTTTATAATTGGAGTGATGCTGTCCGCAGCAGTACTATTAAGCAGCACACAATTACTATTACTTTATTGAATGCAGTAATACACTGCACAATCACCTTTAATTATAAAAGTTTATTGCACTAGTATCCCTAAGTTGCCGAGATGAAATTATAATCAGGTACATGACAGAGAAAAGAAATAACATTTTGTAGAGGTACCTTTTTTCTACTGGGTTGCCTTTTCTTGGTTTGTGTTGGTAGGAAATCATCTCCTTCTGTTTGAATAAACATATTAATTCAGCATATTAAATACAATATGAAACACACACACACACACACACATTGTTTTTTTCTGTTTTAAGATGACTCCACGGAAACATTGAGTATAACGTTTTTATATAAAAAAAATCATAATTTCCTTTTCTAAAATGTTGTCCCCACAACATCGATGTTTGTTTGATCAAACATACAGTAAAAGCAATGACATAATGTAATATAAAAATATTATTACAAATTAAAGGATTGTTTTCTACTTTAATATATCACATGATCATTCAGAAATCATACTTATATGCTGATTTGGTGATGAATAAATATCAATAAATAGTATTATCATCATCATATGTTTACTTTTTACTATTATTTCAAGGACCCCAAACTTTTGAATAGTACTAGTATTGTTTAATCATTTTTGGGGGCTGGGATGTGTTGTTATCCATCTCAGTTTTGGCTGTAAAATGTACAGTTTTCAAGTTTAAAATTAATACAGGGGTTGGGCTATGAAACTGAAACACCTGGGCCCGTATGTATAAAACTTCTAAGAAATGCTCATAAGAATAGTCTTAAGCTTTGACTTAGGAGTCAGAAAATACTTAGTAAAGAGTAGGACTTTTCTAAGAGTAGGAGACTTTTATAAAGCAGCTAAAAGCAACTTTCAGTAAAGTATAACACTGATTCCTAAGTGCTGACTGAAGTGGGACTTAAGTGCTGTGAAGGACTACAATGATGTGAACCCAAAATGTCTGCCCTGAACCTCTGAATCAGCCAATAATGATGCAAGGATGAGGTCACAGCAGCATGACACAATTAATTAATTATTTAATTAAGACATTAATTATTAAGACATGAATTATTTCAATGTTTCAATTTATTTAGAATAATTCATTTTTGCGTTGTACAAAAAGATTACAAATAAGTACAAGCATTTATTTCACACAATTTTAACAGAGTTTCAACACACTAATTAAATGGACAAATGTGATGATATTTAAGTAATAAAGCTGATGAATCACATAATTAAAAATTGCACTCACAGCTGTATATAAAGGAAAGACAAAATTTGAAAATTGGTAAAAAAAAAAAAAAATGGATGCAAAAACAAAACCAAACTGGTCCAAGGAAATGCAGAGTCATTATAACTTTCATTTCTGCAGTTAAGGCATTGTCTCTTACAATGGGAGAAGTTGAATTTCTGACTAGGTCAGTAACAAAAATAATACCCTGACGATCAAGCCTGTCTCATTTGATCAACTCTCTCTCATCATATAATTCCAACACATTCTTACGTTGTTGGAAACTGCACGGCCTCCTCCTCTCTGCTGCCATCTTGTTACTCCTAACTGGTTAGGAGACCTCTCCAGCTCTCTTAAATAAATTAGGAGCTGAGACCTAGTCTTAACACTTAGGAACTTTTATGAATCACACTTATTCTTAAGTATAAGAATAAGAGTAAAATTACGTCATTCTTAGAATTTTGACACACTTAAGACAAAAAATTTACTCTGAGCGGCTTTATACATACGGGCCCTTGTTTTAGACAACAATAATTTATTATTATGGTATAGGGTCTCCTTTTGCAGCCAATACAGCATCAATTTGTCTTGGAAATGACAATTACAAGTCCTTCACAGTGGCCAGAGGGATATTATTGCAGCTCAAACCATCACTGATCCACCCCGTGCTTCACTATGGACACGCAACAGTCCAGGTGTTAAGCTTTTTTGGGGCTTCTGAACACTTCTAAACTCCCACAGATGTGGGGAAGACAGTGAATGTGGACTCATTAGAGAACAATACATGTTTCACATGTTTATAGCCCAAGATTTGCACTGCTGGCATCAGTGACATTTGGCATTGGTACCAGTGATCAAAAGAGTCCTGACCATGAATACTGACTCTGTGGAGCTCCCAACAAACAGTTTTGGTGGAAATAGGAGAGTCAAGGTGTGAATTTAATTCAGCAGTGAGTTGGGCAGCTGTGATTTTATGTTTTTTTTGTGTTGCCTGGACATCTTTTTCAGACAGCTTTCTCTTGCATTGACAGTTACTCCTGTTACATGTGGTTCATTCTACGTGGTGGTATGCCGACATTACCCTGGATACCATAGCTTTCCAACTTTCCATACACCACAAAGACTTGCAGTCCAGGGGACGTATTATAGAGACCTTCTATCTTAAGTTAAGATCTGACAATTTAATTTAGGATTTTTCACAAATTCGTAGTTGTTGATTTAGTATTCTTATCTTACAAAAGCAAAACCTATCTTACTCATTTTATATATTTTTAGGAAATCTTAAACCCCTCCATCAAGTTCTGTAATCAACTCTCAGGTCTGTTACCAAGCAACCAATGACACGCAAACAACTGCTATGAAGTCAGATGGGAAAACTGGAGAATGGAGAAACAAAATAAGTGGTGCTTTTCATTAAGTGAAGTTTTAATAAGCTTGTTAGATAATCCTTTTATTTCACATGAGTCTGTAATTATTTGTCAGTTTTTTCGTCAAAATGCAGCACATCATTTGTGTCTGCAAAATGCTATTCTTCATCTTGTATCGTTAATAAATGTGACATCATTCTCAGACAGGGCTATTATTGTGTGATTTTTACTTTCAAACATTTTTGAAGTCAGGACACTATTGGGGTTGTCCTAAAGTTAAGACAGTTTTTAGGATTTTTTGTGGAATTAGGAATAGGATGCTTCTGTAATACCCTTTTCCTATCTGTAATTAAGATACGATAATGCATTTAAGAAATGTCATTTTGTCCTAAAAGCTTTTCTCCTAACTGAAATTGCCATGGTTACCAAACAGATAGGATTCTAAAGTTAGGATCTTTCTGTAATGCGCTCCCTGGTCACAGACACACACCAACAATTTGTATTGTTTTGAACTCTGAAACTGTATGTCTCCCATTATGTTTTGTGGAATATGATCTGCAAATATAGGCGTGAAACCTCCAAACCTGTTGCCCATTGTTTCAGTTTCATTGTCCAACCCCTGTACATGCATACATACACTATGGCCCTTCTAAAGAAAAAGATGACTTCAGTTCCAATTGTATTAGCAAACTAGGTTCGTAAGGTACTCATGCAGGGGGTGGATAAAGCACTAGTACCTCATAATCATCAGGCTGCTCCCGAGAGAGACATCAAAGTCTTGAGGAAACCCACCCCCTCCTTTACTTTCCTCCTATATAGGGGAGGATGCCCTAAGAAACGCTGAGGCTCTAGGGAAAAAGTGCTGAGGAAGGGAGAGAGAGCACTCTAATGAATGGGAGAGAAATAAAACACTTGGCTGTCTGAGGAACCCTTTCCTGCAGCATCCAAATATGCAACGGCTGTGTTAGCAGAAGACCCGAGATGAGGGTAAGGCTGATCCAAACTGAACTGAGAGACCTGAGCGGATGTTTTAACCTAATGGGGCCGAGTACTTTATTATTCTTACCTTAATTCGCTCAGCCCTCTGCTTTTTCAGAAGGGCAATAATCTGGTCACGTTTCTTGGCCTAACACAAATAAGAAATATGAATCAGAATTAGCAGATTTATTGCTAATCATGTTTACACACACTATTCATCTTGATGGCAGAAGAAGTTTACAGTGTGCATAATAGTTACTGAAGTTATTTATCAACACCAACATTGATGCCAATCTGTAAAAGATGGTTCACCATGATAAATATAATTGTGTTGACTATAACAGCACTGCCGAAGTATATTTCAGCCGACGTTTTGATTTAACGCCTATGGTTTCTGGCTGCACTTAATGTCATTTCATTAAATCCATTACATGCTTGTAGATTGTAACTATTTTTCAAGCCAATGTCACTTTATGGCAGGTTAATCAGTTATAGTAATGTAATGTCTGTTGATTATAATCACCCTTTGTAAACATCTGTCATATTGCAATCTGCTAAAACCTGATTTTCCACGCTGAAGTAAACACTACAATCAACATGATTATATATATATATTACTTTGCATGTTTTTTAATTCAGCCTCAAATGCTTCTTTTACAGGGCAGATCCACATTTTATGAAAACCTCCAATATAATTCTCTGATAAGGGATGGGAATGAGGTTAATTTGCTAAGAGTAATCTCATAAAATGGATCTGTCCTCCAGAGGGCCATCCATCTTGGGGATTCCAGGTTGATTACTCACACCATGAATACAGACATTACAGAGAGGGTACAGCCCACTGAACCGCTTGACACGCTATCTTCAGATGCAAGGAAATGAATGACAGACCAAATTGTAAAAAAACACATTAAACACCCGTTTATTTGGAATATGGAAGGCTGGAGTAAACAGCACATGGTAGAGAAGGTAAAAATGATTCCATTATACAGACAGTCACGCTTAAGATTATGCTAGAAAACATAATCATCAACTTGATCTAACTATTTTGCGTGTTGGCAATTTCGTAAAAATGTGTGCAATGTGAAACATAGGACAACTTATGATTTTTAGACAAAATGTAAGCGATATGTGTGATATGTTTTAGCTTACCTCAAGGGCATCCAAGATGTAGGTGTCTTTGTTTCCACAGTATTTTAATTTTTGACATTTTTCAGTCAAACCGTTGTTGTCTATCAGTCATACACTGGAGGCTAAGGTGGTCCACCAAAAAGCATGCACAGAGAAGTCAAAATTAAACATGATTTAATGACTCGTAAATGTAAGTACACACTGATGGCCTAAGACACGAAACGAGCAGTTTTTGTGAGAAAACGAACAGTATTTATATCGTTTTTACCTTGTGTAATCACAGTGACGTCCAAGTGATCTGAATCAGTTGTGCAATGTCCAACTGAACCGAACTCAATCAGTTCAATGTTACGCTGGAAGTGATCGCTTGCGTGTGACATCACTCATTATTTACACGGAGATTTCGGAAGTTTTACCTTTTACTAAAAATATTACCGAAATCGTCTTCCATTGCGGTTTCCCGTATATCTAAATATGTTTAGTGAAAGGTAAAACTTCCGAAATCTCTGTATAAACAAAAAGTGACGTAGGCGCGCAAGCGATCTCTTCCGGGGTATGCGCAGACCGAAGCGCCGGTGCCGTCAGATCATTTGGTCATGACTATGATTACAAGAGGTAAAAACGATATAAATACTGTTCGTTTTCTCACACAAACCGCTTGTTTCGTGTCTTAGGCCATCAATGTGTACTTACATTTACGAGTCATTAAATCATGTTTAATTTTGACTTCTCTGTGCATGCTTTTTGGTGGACCCCCTTAGCCTCCAGTGTATGACTGATAGACAACAATGGTTTGACTGAAAAATGTCAAAATTGAAAATACTGTGGAAACAAAGACACCCACATCTTGGATGCCCTTGAGGTAAGCTAAAACATATCAAAAATTAATTTCAAAGTGAACTATCCCTTTAAGATCTACCCTGACATGTAAGCAGATCATATGAAAATGTAAGAGACAGATTGTATGAATTCATATGAATTAGCCACCAGTTTGGCAAAACATAAAAAAAGTGTTTGTTTTTTTTTGTACGAATTGCCATGAGATTGTGTTGGGCCACCCAGCTTGAGTGCTGCTTTCATTAAGGGTGGACATTTCATTAAGGCTGGCATTCATGTTTTAATTCAACTTTGTTATACTGATAATAATAATTTGCAATGAAAAATAGCCTATTAAAAAAAAAGAATGGAAAATAATTGGATCCGACTATCACTGTAAAAAATAAAACCGTAATTTTTATGGTAAAAAAACCGGCAACTTTATCGTCAAAAATACGTTATTGGTTTTACCAGACTTAAATTAAAATTTAAAGTAATAAACCATACTCCATTATCTGATATAATGTAAATTTACCAACCTTTTGAAGAATTTATATGTTTTGTACCATTGTAATACACTGACAACCAACATTCATCACAGCAGTGATGAAAGTTGCATGATTAATCATAACTCATCACAAACAATATTCCAAGGAAGATTAATACTTTAATAAAGAAGCTGCACAGTGTTATTCACACAAATATTAAATACCATCATGGTAACACGCATGAAATTAAAAAAAATGCAATAAACATTAATTTAACAACATCAAATGTAACATAAAACCCTAATGTACATGTACTGATTAGGGAAAAAAACAAGACAACTATGAGGAACCATAGTTATTTCAACAAAAATACATAAAATGTGAAGTGTCACACAGGCAATTGTGGGAATGTCAATTTACGGTTTTTCACTGTAAATTATAAAATGAGTTGTTCATTTTCACTTTCAAAATCGGTAAATTTAACAGTATTTTACAGTAAAATTACATTAAATGTACCCATCACAGTTATTTACCGTATATAGTACGTAAACATTCTATTAACCAATTAACAGTTTTGCACTGTAGCATTTTTACAGTCTTTTACCAATTTATGATTATTTTTTACAGTGTACAGTTTACATACAACTTGAAGAACTGAAAATGTTTCTTTTCTAATTTCATCTTTGTAAAATTGTAATGATATGAAGATAAATTAAACTCATATTTGGACATTTTGCATAACCGCATAATATGACTAGCCTGATTACATCTGACTTCCTACTTCCGCTAATTTCATTTCGCTCCTGTAGTCAGTCTGAGAGCAACCTATCTTTCAGTTTTCCAGCGGCCTTCGGACGACCGGACAATCAACCAACAGAGGGCGTGTCTGAGAGCCGTGACGTAAACGCTAATCGCCGAATTTTACATTGTAGGTTAGAGAAATCAAATGGGAAACGAGACACGGGATGCAATTCGCTCTGTTTATGAGAACATTCTGGGGTTTTTCAAACTGAAGCCAGAAAAAGAAGAGTGTTTGATAAACCTTTTAAATGGAGGCGATGTTGTGGCCCTACTCCCGACTGGTTTTGGGAAAAGTTTAATTTATCAATTGTTACCGTTAGTTACGTCTGTCTACGAAGCACAGTGAAGTAGCAGAGTCTGGTATTACCAGGGTAGAGGAACAAAGAGCTGTGTTTAAAAGATCTAATCCTAAGTTTGAGAGTTGGCTACAAATATTTTCTTGTTTCACTCTGGCAAAAATAAGTTTAGAGGCCGTGATTGGTCGTGGATAAGTAGATTAACTTCGCATAATCTGCAAAAGTTGCTTGTTCACTTCGGTATTTCGCTCGCATCATCAAGTGTTTACAGCAGGTTTATAGTGGAAGTTCGATCATAGATTTGAGTTTGATGGATGATGTCTGTGGTTCGATGCGGCTGTGTCGGCGCGTAATTGGCTTGCTTACGGGTAACCAATGATTTTAAATTTCAGACAAGCGCCCCCTAGCGAGAGAGAAAACACTTTTCTATTATGCCATTCCAGAATTTGTCTACGAAGCAAAGTGAAGTAGCAGAGTCTGGTATTATAATATGACCACAGTTTTAAAAAATCTTAATGCTCATCAGGTTCTGTGGCAAGTGCTTTTTTGTTTAGTCTGTAAAGTAAAACGACAAGTTTCTTGTCCCAGCAGTGACGCCTAAAAGGGACAAATCAATGCCTCCTTATTCTTGTACACAGATGAATTGATCCGCAAGACCAATGATTTCCAGCTAATTCGATTAGTAGATCTGGTTAGTGCAGTGTTGGGAGAGAAAGTAGCTATGTAGAGATTCATCACTGCACAAATATAGGGCTTAAGAGCATCTAAGCAGGCTCTTAAGGATTCTGCCAGCTAGATAGCATTACAACTGACTCCTCTGTGAGAAAATTTACACAAGTCAGACAGCGATGGAAACCTTTAAATTAAATCTGCAAATTTATTGGATACCTCTGTTTGAAAGCACTGAAAGTGCACTATCAATCAGCATACAAACCGCCTGGTAATATGAAGCACAACATATCAGGTGCTTCAATAGCATAAATGATGCAAGGATGCATTAGTGTACGCATCAAAATTCAGGGTTAGGGGTGTGTTCAAATTCCTAGGATCAAAGTATCAGCAATAGTTACAGTGATGCTTGCTGTAGCACCATTACAATATCTACTTTATACCAGTTCTAATTTATTGTTATCTTAAATGATCTGTGATGCTCCTCAGATACTCATTGGGCTAATGTGGTGTGCTGAGCACTACTCAGAATCCAGCCTGCCAGATCCACACTTAGAAACCCTGCTGATCTCAAATCATCTTTCATCAGCGATCTATAACTGCCCTCCACAGGCTGGCTCATTAGCTTTTTATGCAGCAATGCACTGTCTAGAATTAAAGATCACAGCAAAGGGAGTATCAAGACAAACTCGGGGCATCTAGTCCATGTATTTTCAACAAACTGAAGTATGCCATATGGAGTGGATATACACACCCCTGTTAAAACAGTTTTTGCAAAGTGAAAAAAATTAACGAAAATAAATAATTTCATAACAGACCATAAACATCACAATCACAGCTCTTACGGGTGCTTGTGAAGGCATATCTCAAGTAAATGTAGGAGTTTGAATAAAAGGTCCAACATTAGGAATACTTGATATGTGTCATGAGAGTAAGCAACTGAGTATCAAACACTTTGTGTAGAGCGAACGTGAAACCCATTCAACGATTCGGCACATTTTTTTGACACAACGCGCCACCCGCATTGTGTCAAAAAATATAGCCAATATATATATTGATATATTGATGTATTACCAGAGCCCGTCTAACGGAGAGCCTTGGCACTTCCTATTAGCCCTATTGTGTATCATCTTGGTTGCAGTTCCATTAGAATTCCACTGGAGGTGATCGCGGGCGAGTGCAGAATGAATGGGAGTCTATGGGGCTAAACGGCTAAATGTGTCTCTTTCACCTGCTTGTCGTTAAATCAACATAGATTTTATTGTTGATTCCGCAAGTTCAATATAGATTATAGGCCAAAAGTCGAATGAACGAGTACTTATGTCCTTTCGATGTCTTACAGGCTTGGCCATTGTTGGCTGGAACATGCTAGCATTCTGCTATTGTGTGACGTCATCACATTTTTTAATGGATTTTTAGAACAGATAAGTGAACTTAAAAATGCAATTTTCAGCTTAGTGTATTTTCTTAGCCCTCCCTTTGGAATGCAACTTTCAAATTACTTGACAAAAAATTACATCCTGAGAAAAGTGGATTTCTGGGAGTAAAACCCCATTGACTCCCATTCATTCTACACTCGACCGCGAGCGCCCCCGCATTACATGGACAGAGGCGTGTTACTGCAGCCAGTCCAGAAACCGGAAGTAACCAGCCAGTGCTAATTCTCTCTTTAATTAGACATTCTCTGGTATTACACAGCTCTGTGGAATACTTGATTCGGATTGGTCAATAGCGCCATCCGGTATGTTATTCCCAGATAACAACTACCCAAAACAGATAACGCAGGCTCATCAGGGTTACTGAAGTTAGCAGCGCTAGGAACATTTTTTCTTTGTGGAAGTTTTGCGTTTGGTGAGCTAATAAAGTATTAAAACTCGATCAATTCGAATCACTTTTTTGTGTAGTTATTTAATTATGCCATCCAGTTTCATGGACTCGCTCTCTCTTGTTTCATAGAAAAACGCAGCGGTATGACTATATACCGTCTCTAGTTTGAACTTGCCGCAACTTCTCTCCGCAAAGTTTTACCTTTAAAGAGCTAATAAAATATTTCAACTCAGACCAATATTTTGTGTCTAATTATTTACTAATGTGGCAGTAGCCGTGTAACAAGCAGGATAATGTACATCCAGCCAGCTGTTCTCAGAATAACCCTCTTCAGGCTGATTAAGATCCCTCCGCTTCGTGTCGGGGGTTATTCTCAGAGAACACTGTCTGGCCAAAACAAGTTGTTTGGACTTAAAAAGGCAAATCAGAGGAGCGCCTTCATGTGAAAAAAAAAATGATCTTGCTCGCTCCCAACCATTTTTTCACCATTTGAGCTGGTTTCCACTGCAGGAACTTTCCCCATGAACTAGTAGGGACTTTGGGGTGGTACTTTGTGTGTTTCTACCACAGGGACCAGGCTCTAAATGAAGTTCAGTAAAAAAAAAAAAAAAAAAATCAGCTCAGAAAACCCCTGCTCGCAAGGTAGTACTTTTTCAATCTTCAGGAATTTTCGGGGGCTGAACATGCTGATTGGTTGAGTTCACGCAGCATGTTTATTGGTTGACTCCACGCAGCATTTTATTTCAAGCTCCATTTAAAAGTCTGTTCCAGTACATGCAGTAAGAGTTGTTTCCAATTCAAATCAACAATGGAGTTTAAAAATTAAGACAGATGAACAGACGAAGAGGTTCAGGCTTCATTAAGCTTAAATGTGGAGGACAAAATCCAGCGGGAACTGGAAAGTCGCGTGCAGTCCTTTGTCATTTGCCTGACTAATTGTTTCCCAACCCGACTCCTAGAGGCACACCAACAGTGCACACCAACATTGCACATCAGTTCACCCTTATACCATATATTTGTCTCTAACGAGCTGATGAGTTGATTCAGTTGTGATTGATTAGGAAAAGTTGGACAATGTTGTTCCTCAAGGAACAGGGTTGGGAACACTGCTTTAGACCGTGATAAAAACTCAGACAGCTATAGGTCTGGGGGGAAAAGTTCCTACCTGGGGCAAATTGTTCCAGGTAATTTCGGTGGAAAAGCAGCTATTGTCATCATGGAATATGGCCATGATGTGTCATAAAAAACTACACACTCTATGGGTAAGAACAGTTGCCAAACATATGTAAATATAGGCCTATTATTATTATCATTATCTATATAAACTACCTGCTGAAAAAAACAATACTTTATTTAATATTTTTGCTGAGGGTAAAGATGTTTCTTTGGTTGAATTCAGCAGAATAAAACAGCATTTTTCTCAAAACAGTTTAATGAAACTGGATGGTTAACATGCAGTTCCACTGAGACCTCACCATCTCCAAGTATTTCTGTCTCTCCTCTTGTTTTTGCTTCAAATAAACATCCTGCTGGATTTCATCATCCCTCTCTACCAAGAAAACAAACAGGCCAAAACATATTACATTTAATAATAATAATACATTACACTCATTCAGTCAATATTAGCCTATAGCCAATACTTACTTGACCATGACGCTTGGTTTGCACCAGCATTTGTGGCTAAAAATAAAACAACAGAAGATTATTCTTCTTTTATTTCAGTCCTTTCCATGCGCCACCACAACTTTGGAACAGTATTTAGAGACTACAATTTCTATTTTACATGACAAAATATAGACTATAGGCCTACTTTTAAGCGCATAAACAGCATTTTCTCTAATGGTGCAATTCGAAAAAAGCACTAAGTTATAAGCACAACATTAAAGGTGTTTAAGCGTTTCACAGATGATTCATAAAAGTTTTCAACGCACGCACTTTAAGACAATTTGCATGTACAAAATACATTGAATGAACGTCACGCTTACAGTGCGGGGTCTTCGCAACTTTTAACCGCTGCCTGATGTCAGCAGAAACGAGACGAGACTCTATTGGAGGCTGTAAGGAAAGGGAGTTCCAGAAAACTTTCGCATATGCCACATCTTCTTGTGACGCTCCATTAAATACCGTATACAGTTTTTCGATTTCTGAAAGACTGTCTAAAACCTCTTCGTTTAGTTCTTCAGTCATAATAGTTAGCGAGCTTTCTGTTTTAGCCATGTAACAGACACTGAAGATGTGTTACGGTTGTCATGGTGACTAAACGCTCAGACCAGTAAACGGAAGTGCGGGGCAGGGGATTTCTTTTCTTTTTTTTTTTTTTTTTTGCTTTATTCAAAATTAACAATATAATACAACAACATCTGTTTATGCCAGGGTTGATACAAATACACTACTAAACAGACATACAAGACAAACAATGACCATAAAAAAAAACAACAACAAATAAAACAAGACCAAATTACATAAAAGGATGCTAATTAAGCATATTTAGAAAGTACAAGATCAGTCTTAATAGCCTTTCTATTTTTAAGACCTCTTACAGTGGTGTAATACTGTTTTAGCTCTGCTAAAAGGTGTTCAAAATTTGGTTTGGACTCTGCCCATTTCTTCTTATGAATATGGAATTTTCCCAAGACTAAAAACAATTGGACAAAAAAAAAAAAAAAGAAAGAAAAATCCTTATCTGTTCCACCATCTTCAAAGTAAATAGGGGCCGGGGATTTCATGATGAAAGAAGAGAGGCAACTCAGCAGAATATTCGTAGTTTTAAAGGGAACAATTTTTTTTATGTTTTATTTTTTTACAGTAAGTTTAAGTTAGGCTACTAGCCATTTCAACACTATATAGAGAGAAAAATGTGCCAAAATTCAGAAATCTTTGCAAGACATCACTGAACATTTATTTAACCATATGTAGCAAAAGTACATTTCTTAAGTTACTTTTTCATCTCTATTTTTTGTGTTTATTTAAAATTAGACAAATTAAATCTGATATTTTAATCTCCAATCTGTTGTTTAACAGTTAATATAGTTCTTTAATGCTTCGCTAAATAGCAGAAGACACGAGCAGGGTTTTAAACCCCTTGTAACACTGCGTTACAATCATGTGTCACTATTAGAAATATGCTAGTATATTCTATAGGCTACTTTTACGAATTCTATTGAGAAAAAACAAGAAACGTGTAAATAAAGACTGAGAGTCAATGTTCAGAAATTATCCATTATTATTTTGTTTTGAAGTACTGTATAGGCCTAGGCTGTGTTTTCCGGTGTGTTTGTTGTCAAACCCAAAAACTAGATTATTTTTAAATATTAAAAATGCCATTATTTTATATGAAAAAGTTAATAATTGTATTTTATTAAGAAAATATTTTGGTTTGACTTGTATATTTTTTATTAGATCAGAAAGCATTTCATATGGTGATGTTACAATGTGCCCCTCACATGTTACAATGTACCCCTCCTATGGGGCATGTTGTCACACTCACTCCCATTCTTTGAGGGTAAATTAAGAAAAAAGTATACACTGTATTAATAAAACAAAACCATATAATTGTACTAAACATGTGAGAAATCAATGTGGGGAAAAAATAAATACTCTAAATCCTAATTAGATTTACACAAACTGAGAAAGTCAAAAAGCGTTACGTTGTGCCCCGCTCTCCCCTAATTGTAGAACTTCACGTAGAGTGTTTTGAAATAAAAAATCTATTATATACCCAACAAGACAATACTCATAACTGTAGAGTAAAATATTTTTAGCCTACATGTTTTTTTTCTGGTGAGAAAGCTTATAAGAAATGATTAAATTATAATTTAAGATGAACAAAACAAAATGGCATTTCCATATCCCTATTACTTAAATGGTTGTTTCTTCTTATCAGTTATGTTTGTTATCTTGATGGCATAACACTGCATTTTCTTGTAGCATGTTTATAAACGACAGTACATAGAAAGCACAATTTAGAAATATCATATTGGCCTATACTGTAGCCTACAGTATATGTGGCTTTCCTGCACTGTCTGTACAGGGAACAATGTCATATTTACTGTATATAGAGGTACAAATCATATTTAGCAGCACAAATACATTTTTATAATAAATCAATATAAAAACATAGGCCTACAACAATGTGTATATTCAGGCACCAAAAATAAATAAAAAAATAAATAAATAAATAAACAGACTTTTCTCCAGCAAATTTCTGCCCACCACTGCATTTTTCTAATGTAAATTTAAAATAATACAATTTTTATTTTGCAGAGGCAGACTTTTTCTGAACTCAGTTAACAGTTGACAAATTCAAATGTTATTGAACAAATATACAAAAATTAGCAATACCACCAAATCTAATCAATTGAAAAATCAGAAAAATGTGTGATATGTTTCACTTTATTTTCAGATGTTTCATTACAAAGATCATATTATAAAAACACAACAAAAACAAATAGTTGTTTTACAACTGGTCTTCACCTGGTAGTGAGGTTAGTGATTACTATAAGGATCGTAATCAATTAACTACACTGCCTGATGACCACACAGTATAGCCTCTGTATACCAGACCACACGGTACAGCCTCTGGCAGGGTCCATTTCCATCATTGTTTTATCCTAATGTCTCCTTCAGAACCTGCACAAATCCACCAGAGTCATGTCAGACCTGCATCTCACAAAAGCTGTTCTTCAAATGACAAATAGACCAATATGATATACATAAACACCGTCAAATAATTGTATCAGCTCTGTGTTTCCTTGTAGGTCGTTGTGTTGGCAGTATGGTTAGTGATTGTAGATTATATAAAACAATCAGCTAACAACACTGCCTACAAACCAACCCCAACAGGTTAATATATCAGCACATTAATCTGTTTGTAACCCTCATGTAACCATGTAATCATGTAGGCTAACCGGAGAAAAAGGCAAACAATACATTTAAATAAATAGGCCTATTTGCTAAATACATACCCAAATCGAAGAAAGAAGTAATACCCACTGAATGCAAAGACATAACGTTAACAAATATTAATCATTTTAGTCTTTCAGAGAGAAGTCACCTGACTGAATTCTTCTGCACTCAGGTTTGTGTTCATCTGTTGTTGTTACCACCCTGCTGACGTCACATCTCCGGGTGGGGTTGAATGTGAATATATAGCTACCTCTTTTTAATTATAGGTGATTTTACCTGTCAAATAAAACAATTCATACCTGGGAAACGAAGGTCCCCATAACGACCATTTAAAGTGAGCCAGTAGGCTACGTGAAGAAACTCACCGGGGGTTCTCTATCCCGTCGTGTTTCAAAGTCCCTCTGCTTTGGATTCCAGCACAAGTTGTCTGTAGCCTATTTATAGCCAGTGCTGATATTGAATGTTCAAATTCAGCGCCCTCTGAGGCGGGAGCAGGTTGAGCGCGAACTACGGCGCTCACCGCTGCTGATACTGGCGCTATTTCTCCTAGGCTATACAACACAGAGATGCGCGCCGTGCAAAGAGCGAAAATACAAAAGCATAAAATCAGTGGAATGTAAGCCTACTTAATTGACTCAAAACCAGTGAATTCTTAATAACATTGCTCTCACTAAATACAATAAAACATAATCTTTACACTTGTGCACTCCTATAAACACTGAACTAAAGAATATTTTGATTAATCTTATTCTGAGCACGAAAAAGTAGGCTAAGCCTAATTTAAGATTTACAATTATTAGAACTTCCATCAAATTGAACTGAATAACTCGTAAATATTGTTTACATAGCTAATGAATTAATGAGTAAAAAAAATAGAACTTAAAACATTTCATATAAATCTAAACATAGCCTAATTATTTTCTTTCTTTCATTTTTTATGAATACGAATCACACAAAGTAATATGTCCATTCCCTTGTTCCATTTAGATTTATACAAAATGTTTCATGCTCCTTTTTGTTATTAATTTAAAATTATTATTTCATAATGAATATGTATAATATAAATAATATATAGCCTAAGTATTATTCGATTCAATTCAATTTGATAAAATTTTACTATTAATTGAAATGCATAAATATACATTTTTTTAATGGATAGACTATTTTCCGTGAACGAAAAAAAAATTGACATAGACTAGACGTACTGTTCATTAGGGTGTACAATATTAAGATCCAATATTTAGAGAGATTTTACGATTTTTTTTTTATTTTTTTTAGGCTACATCTTGTAGAATATTTAGCAAGATTAGGCTATATATTTTCAGTGATCGACACCAGCCCGACTATTCCTCACATCATTGTTCTAATAAATGAATAATAATAATAATAATAATAATAATTATCGATTCTCAAGTCTACAAGTATAGTTCGACTACCTTAGGGTGTTTGCTTGTTTCCAGACTAAGACCAACTTTGAAAGTGCGTTAATCTGTATTTCCAAACAGCTTCTAAAGCTAATCCAATCAGAGTTGGACATCAAAGGATTAAATTATACCTTGCTAAGCCGTTACCTGTTATCATTCCTTCGGTTCAGTTGAAACACAAGTCAAGCGTAACGATGCTTGGAGACAACAAACGACCTCTGAGGCCCATGTCAACACTGAAAAGTAATGTTGTTAGCGGTTGGGAGGCAATGCTATACAGTGTTTAGCGGACAAAGCTCTCTGGACAACGTTACCAGAGAGACCATTCAGTCCACGTGAAGACAGGTCTAGACTTGCCCACAGGGACTATAAAAAAAATAAAAACTAAAAAAATCCCCACGTCCTTGCAGGCCCAACCTGTTCTTAGGGAACAAGTTTGCTCAACTGTTCTGTGAAGCTAATCAAATCTGTATGGTCTCCATATTGTTTTGGTTATCAACCAGGCCAACTAAATTAGGGATGGGTCTGTCCAAAAACAACCCAGTAGGCCTATCATGGTAATAAATGGGAGTCCAGACAAAAATAGATCCACACTCATTTATGATATGCTACCTTATTTGTATAATGGTTCAACATGGGTGTCATTTAATTTTGTTGACATCCGTTTCGTTTCATTTCTTTGGTAGCTCGCACAACGATTAGGAAAAAAATTCCTCTTTGTTGAACCTGAGACTAATGATTAATAAGGACTTCATTTTGAACATTATTAGTTCCTCCCACGATTTGAAACACCTGTTCAATCTAATTACAAATCAGCACATCCTGAGACATTAAAAAGCTGACTGATGTTCTAAGAGATGGAAATTATTAGTTGTGGGGCCTAATATGACTTTGCCTAGCTGAAGCAAAACACCAGAGTGATAGGTCTACTTATCAAGTGGTTGTAATACAAAAGCAAGTTTGTTAGTTGTATTTTTAAATTGCCTACTTTTAAGATTTTTTTAAAAAACAAAAGCACAAATTAATTGGCTTGTCTGATTGACTCACCACCTGAAAATGAAGGAAGAGATTGCAGCAACAGTATTTTTTATTGCAAGACTAGCAAAGAAACATGGTAAGCTGGATCGTGTTCGGAGGGAGAGATTTGCTGTGGAACTAACTTCAGTGCTCTTTGAAACGTACAAAAGTCATTGGTACCCAGAAAAACCAACCAAAGGACAAGCTTTTAGGTGAGTAGCCTAATACATTAACTTCTAAATTAAGTTATTGAGTAATCAAGTTTTTTTTTTCTTTTCTTAGATGTCTAAGAATGAACAAATCTCAAACAAGAGACCCAGTTATCGAACGTGCTTGTCGCCAGAGTGACGTAGTTTATGAAAATCTTGGATTACCAAAGGAAACGACCATTTGGGTTGATCCGGGAGAGGTGTCCTGCCGGTAGTGCTAAATTTGCTGGCCTATCAATGCAGTGCATAATTTGATTATACCACTGTAGCACTTCTAAAACTGAAAATGTTGTTTGTTCTTGAAAGGTATGGTGAGAAGTCAACCCCATTTTGTGTTACCCAGTTGGAGGGTCAAAAGAGAGATGGGGAGTTCTCTCGTAGGATAAATAATGCGGTGGAAAGGGCCTCATCGGACTACCACTCTGGAACCTCCTCAGATGATGAGGGAGGGAACACCAGCATGAGCAGCACAGTGAGCAGCAATGTGAGTAGCGGCAATAGCAGCAGTCTTTCAGTTCCAGAGCCCAAATGCATCCCGACGGTCTCCAACCCAAACAGTGTATACCAGGTAACAAAGTCCATATAACCACTTTTCAGTCCCTTAGCATGTCTTTAACACAACTTGTTGCTTTCTTAAACTTGCACTGGTTTAATTGCTGTTTTCCATCTGTAGTTCAGTGAATTTGGGCAGCCCCCTCCCATGCAAAACTGGGGGAGTTACCCTAAAAGAAAACCATATGCTGCTGAGGGCTACCAGCAGCATTCTTCAGGTGGACAGTATCCACCTCATAAGAGTTTTAAGGGCTACAGGCCCTCCTACGGCTTCTCTGGTCCAAGGGTGGACCGATTTCACTGGGTTAGCAAGAACCGCTCTTAGACTTTAATTTTAATATCACGACGTGTCATTGTTTTGCTGAGCAGCTATGCAGGCATATGTGAGTTATTGAATATAACTTGATTTCAATGTAATGATTTAATAAATTATTTATGGAGTCATGTGGCAATTTTAAAGTTAATTTTATTAAATGGTTTTTGTGGAAAAGACTTTCTAAATAAAATCAGTTTTAATAGAACTTGTTTGTGTGGAAGTATTTGAAGTTTATGCTTATGCCACTAGATGGTGACAAATCTCCATACCTTTCGCCAAAGCAGAATTTCTTCTTGCTTATAGTTTCAATTAAGCTCTTTAGGTTCATGACTGATACTAAGGGGTTGTAACTACGTTGGCTAAAGCTCAATCTAGAGTGATAACTTGAGCACTTCATACTCTGAGTTGCCCTTCACTTATTCTCTAACTTTTGTACTAATTTAACTTAATTTCATGCTGTGTATAAAGTAGTCTTTTCTCTTGATTTAGTGAAGTCAGAACTATGGGAGTTGGATTTTTTTTTTTTTTTTTTTTTTTTTTTCTTCTTCCCTTCTTGGGTATGTTTCTGACTAGAAGTAGTCTTTCTGTTGAAAAGGAAAATGGTGTATGGTTTGAGATTCAATCACTCTGTAGACTGTTTTCAAGTCTCACACTAAAAGGAGCACTAATGATTTGCAGATGCTTGTGAGGTTAAGTATTTAGACTTCTCTACAATCCGAATCCTGTGAAGTGTTTTGACTGGAACTGACATTGAAAGTTTTTACATTCTGCTCTGAACTGATAAGAATGTAAATGTGTTCCTGGAAATGCAATGCAAGTTGTTTTGGCTAAAAGCGTCTGCCAAATGCATAAATGTGTAGTGTGAGTATAGCAACCTGTCTCTCAGATTGCATCTGTTATTCATGTGAATAAGCACTGATTTAGGCTTACCGATTAGGCGTTTGTCTGAAGTGCCAGTTAATGGAGAGAGTGGAAAACCTGCTAAAAATAGTACTGTGTGTGTGGGCATTACTTGTTTATTGCATATAAACATGGTTTATGCTAGAGACCCTTTTAACTGCATGCGCTTCATAATTGTTGCTGTGGGCCCTCTGATTAATCACTATGCGATCCATATTTATCAAAGGTATTTAATCTTAATGGATCCAAGGAGACATTTAAAAGAAATTGTACACTACAAATACACAAGATTTTCTAATATTTTTCCTTCAAACTGTAATTATGTAATCACTTTAGGTCTACTTTAGATGAATACAGTATATAAAGGAAGTGGCTGTACTGTATCAAGTGTATCACAATTGCTAATTGCTAAAGATTTAATCATGGTATTGAATTAAGTACAAAACTATAGGTCTCCCATGATGTATACACTGAAAAAAAGTGCATATGCCTTTTTATTCTAATAACTAATTGTTTAAACTTGATCTGAGTCAATAAATGTAGTCCTCTGTCATTGGTCAATTCAGTTTTTTTAAATTAAAAAAATAGTTTTTTACAATTGCTATGACAGATTTTTCAATACTTTTAACAATTTTCCAAAACAGTGAGCACTACATCTGGCTGTGTAAGCTATACTACGAACACATTTATTGTTGCTTTAACACAAAATGCATACAATGAACACAAATTTAAAATGCTTGAACTTCTTTTACACACAAGCTCAAACAAGACCAAAACAATGGATTTTTACTGCCAAAATTACCATTGCTTTAACACTGTATGTCAGAACAGATAACACCATGTTCTAAACCTAATCTTACAGGCTAAAGTCAATGTAAACAGCTGTTTATATTGTGAATTGAAAAACAAATAAATCCCCTGTATTTTATTCTATTGTTACTGAGAAACAGCTGATTGAATAATGCAAATATGGGACAATGTGGCATCACAATTCCAGTGCAGTCATGGCCTGGTTTCATCCCATCAGAGGATGATGTCCCCTTTCCCTTTCTTAGCCTGGAGATGGAAGGTTTTTGACCATCGTCTATAGTATGTATGCAAATGCTTGTATATATGGAGGTGTGTGCATACATGTCCATATATACTGTATATGTAGGCTACACGTATATATGTACTCTGTTTCTGTGGCTTGTACATACCTGTATTGCCTTCTAAAAGGAAAAATAAATAATTTGATCACAAAAAAAGTTTTTTGACCATCGTCCACAGGACCAAATCTCCCTCCTGGATGCAATGGATTCTGCATCTCAAGAAATCCCAGCTAAACACAGCAAGGGGTAAATAAGGAATGCCAAATGATTCTTCTCAAGATGCCTTGATGCCTTGCCAGAATAGTGTGTGATGTGGATGAGAACATGTGGCCAAATTGAGAAGACCGGGATGGTTACAGTCAATATAATTTTTATTTTCACATACAGTAATGCTGTAAATGGCAAGTATTGCATATTTTTGTTATCTTGCAGAAATGTCCTATTGCAAATAAAGCTTTTACTGCACCAATTCTGTCTCATTTTTTTCATAAACTTTCTATTCTGCTATTCTGAGAAGGGTCATTCATTTTTTTTGTATTGAATTTCTACAACATAGGAAACTGTAGAGAAGCTTCAAAATAAACTGCAGTGCAAAACAATCTACTGTGTAAACAATCCAATATATTATAATGGCACACCTGACATACTGTATAATATACTATAAAATAATGCAGTTTCTGTAATTCCATCTCATGTTAGTGTTTTTTGTGACATTGTGCTATGATTGACTAAATGTCCCTATTGGAAGAGAACATGTGTTAGTGTTTTGGTAGACATAGTATATTGTGTTAGTGGATTATTGTTTTTTTGAAAATTAGTGTTGGAGTTTAGTTTACAGTGTGTGATTTTGAGCATGAAATTAACCGTTTTGCCAATTGACTCTGTGCACGAGAAAAATGCTAACTTCCGCCTTGACGGCAGATGTTGGGTACTTCGGTTCCGGTTGCCGTTGTTTACATCCTACATCAGTGGACCGGCTATCTAAAGCTTAGCTATCTAAATATATTTGTCTAAAACTATGTTCGTTTGTTCATTGTCAAGTCAACCAACACAGTTTTCACTCATATTTGGGTGGAGCCAGGCGCTGCTGCATTGTGAAAAGTAAACGATATTTCACATTTTGTCACCGCACCCAAGCAGTCGCTTTACAGAGTGGAGCGTTGCGTATCCATGACAACTAGAAGGAAGTTTTTAGGCTACTAATTATTTATTATATTATACCCTTTAACCAGGAGAAGCCCCTGGGTTTAGAACCTATTTTGCAAGGAAGACCCGTTTAGAAATATGTGTGAACAGCCTAATATGTGTTAAACAGCCTAACTTGATAACGAACGAACCAACGTCGGATACCTTTACTCCCTGTATGACATGTATAGTGGTTGTCAACACTGATCTATACGACATTCTATATGGATAGTGGTTGTCAACAACATAGCCTCTGAACATCATAAACAAAACAATGGCCAGCACAAACTGTTCTGGAAAATGCACTTTCTAACGCATGATTTCGCATTTTATAATGTATAGAGAGATATAACAGTTACCAAATCGCATAGCTTGAGCACGTAGCATGGCAACATTAATATCCGAGTAATTCCACGTGTACCGCGTATCTACACGCCGTCAAATGTCTGAGCGAAACAAAACAAAATGTAGATCTACATCTGGGGAGCGATATTTATTTTTTCCTAGGATGGTAGGAGTGACGGGTAGGTTGGGGTTGAGGTAGGTCATATGCTATATATATATATATATATATATATATATACACTGTATATATATATATATATATATATATATATATATATCAATATAATACACTATATATATACAATAATAACGTTAAGTCAACGGTATTCATAAACACGCTGAAAAGAGATTATGCGTGTTGATAGCATGCCAAAAATACGTGATACGTGTCATACATAGGCTACGCAATTTCATGAGATCAGTCTGAGCATGGATGTTGTTGTGACTTAACGTTCCCTTCAAAATTATGCAAATACTGAGAAATGTAATATTTAAACCCCTTCTCTCTTGCTCTGGGGAGCTGGAGGAAAATCATTAGCCAGTCGATGAACATAATCGACTGTAATATTCGGCAAATGTTCAAGACATCTGGAGAAACATACATCCTCTACGTCGTCCATCAGGCTACCGGAAACTAGACACCCCATATCGGTTTCGCAGCCGGAACTAGCATATGCTAACGTGCACATAGTCCATTGTGCTGTAGGTGTGTTGGTGTGTTAAGAGTTTAGAAAATTTGTTAAAAGTATTGAAAAAATTGTCATAGCGATTGTAAAAAACTGTAATTTAGTTGAGTGGAAATACAACATTTCTTGGCGTTATTTAAATGTAGCTTTGTTTTTCAGGGAAATAAAGAAGTGCTCATGGACGATATGAGTTTTCAGTTGTCTTTTGAATGCTGTCAGGGATTCTGCATTCTGGATGAGGGTGGGCAGATCATTCCACCAGTACCGTGAATTAGAATGGTCTGGCGAGTGATTTTGTGGCTCTCTGTCATGGTATCACGAGCCTTCACTCATTGACTGATCATAGGCTTCAGCTAGGGATATAGACTTGTAGTAGTGAGTGGAAGTAGGAGGGTGCTGAGCCTGTGGTTAATCTGTAAGCAAGTGTCAACACCTTGAACTTGATGCAAGCAGCGAGTGGTAGCCAATGAAGAGAGATGAACAGAAAAGTGACGAAGGCTTGTTAAAGACAAGACGACCTGCAGCCTTCTGGATCATTTGTAGAGGTTTAGTTGGACATGATGGAAGTCCAGCCAGGAGAGCATTGCAGTAATCATGCCTAGAAATGCCCAGGGCCTGGATGAGAAATTGTGTTGCATGCTCAGTTAGGAAAGGCCTGATCTTCCTGATGCCGTGCATAGCAAACCTGCATTATCGAGCTGTCTTTGTAATGTGGTCTGTGAAGGTCAGCTGATCATCAAAGATTACTCCAAGATTTCTGACCAACCTTCATGGGGTGACTGAGGAAGAATCTAGCTGGAAAGTGAAGTCGTGCTGTAGAGATGGATTGGCAGGGAGGACGAGAAGCTCAGTTTTTGCCAGGTTGAGCTGCAGGTGATGTTCCTTCATCCATTCCGAGATGTCCGCTAGACAGTATTTGGACATGGTGCTGTGGATGTGTGACTCTCCCTACACTCCCTACAGTGGATGAGGTTAGTGATGAAGACAACTCACTTTATCAACCCCCTTGGTCTCAAATGTCAGTGCCCATGGGATTTTCAGAGAATAAAGGGTTGTCTTTCCCAGCATCCAATATGTTCAGCTTCAAGCTTAGCAAGTTGCCCAAACCCAGGTATGGTCACATCCAGTGGAGATTTCTTTAAGACTGCAAGGGAAGCTCAGCTTCCCCTATAATGTCAAACAAATAATGATCAAATGTGTACTATTGTGTCAACATTTTAATGAGTAAAAATGCGTTAGAACACGGTAATCTCGAAGACGAGTTCGTTCAGAATAAGCAACAAATAGCAGGTCGGCTGACTTGATCTCCTTCTCATGCAGCGCCTCCTGTAGCGCGTCACAGTGCATGCGTTTTCCTATGGCATTTCCCCGTTGAAGCTCGGCGTCCATTGACTTCAATGGGGCTGCTTTGAACAGTTTTTTTCAGTACTGTTAAACTAGACGGTCATTGGATAAATGCTGCGATTATGTCCCGCCCACGGACGCCGGGCGTCTCTGGGGTGAATAGGGAAGTGGGCTGGCCTGGCGTCCGGGCGTCCGCGTGATGATTGGAGGATTGCATCTCCTTTTGATTGACAGCGATTTCACCCAATAAAAAAATCGCTGACGCGGAAGCTAGTTTAAAGACTTCGAGCTCAGTCTCGTCGCGAATTTTGTGTGTATTTTACTCGAAAGACGAACTACTGTAACATATTTCTTAGTATTTGCAATTTTCATCAGATATTTCACAGTTCAACCTAATTCCCACATTTCTTCCGTCGATGTCAGGTGTCTCGTTACATGTGCGGGCGTGGTGTTTGAATCACGGCACATCTGTTTGGTTTCACTTTTGTGTTGGGATTCGGACATGCATTCTCCGCGTATTTGTTTTCGGTTGTGAGTGCACAGGATGACCTTATGGTCGTACTCATGCGTAACGTTAGCGTTCTGTCTTGTCGTGTTCGCTCTGTTCAGTGTGTTGTGTATTGTGTGGCACATGGTTTGTGTTTACATCGGCCGTGTGCTTTCATGTCATGTTTTGTCTTGTGCTGTATAGCACACAGCTTGTGTTTTAAACTAGCTGTGTGCTTTCATGTTGTCATGTTCTGTGTGAACACGTGTCTTATGAGTGTTCTCATCGTTCTTCAGGTCTCATTTTGTGTGAGCACAATTGCTTTTTAATTTGTTTTATTGGTCATGTGTTTTTGTCATGTTTGGTATGAGCACATGGCTTGTGCTTGTCATGTGTTTGTTGTGCCATATGTGCTTTCCTGTCACCTGCCTTTTTTGCTCCCAATTTATTCCCCTTGTTTGTTTTTTGTTTGTTTTTATCAATAAAATAAAGCCCATCAACTCTGCATCGAGTCCTCGCTCTTTTCACCATCCCCACACCTGACAGTCGAGTTTAAAAAAAAAGAAGAAGAAAAAAGAGCTTCCCCTCTTTGAAAGACCAGCAGCCGCCACTGGTCACATCAAGGCCGCAATTCCCCAATCCAATAAACCAGTGTTTGGATTTGGAAACCATTGTGCCATGGGTGGCAATTCAAACAGGAATAGCATTTTAAATCATGCTATTCAGAAAATCTCAACACACTCTCAGTTACGAACTCCCTATATCCTCTAATTGGGACACTACTGTGAACAAGGAGAAGACAAAGGAGGAGGAAAAAGTCAAACTCAAATCCAGTTGTCATCCAGAACTCTCTTACCTCAACTAGGGGCTACCTCGATTTCCCTCCTCCCTGATTGTAAAGCTAATCCAAATTCCCTGCTTGTTTAGTTGTGACCCAAGGAGGTTGTTCCAGTGTATAATTCCTGTCCCGTTTTGACTAGGGAGGCCATTCCCGAGTTGCCTTTCAGCCCAGACAATGCTGCTGCGGATGTAATATAATGTGGACAACATTGAATAAATAAATTTTCATCAGGTTAGATGCTGATAATTAATCACTCAAACGCCTTTATCTAAACCTCTCTACATAACCGCCGGACTCGCGTGTCCTCCATGTTTGTAGTTTTTTAACACTTTTCACTCATCTTTTTGTAGTAGTCAGTGAGCCAGGGCTCCATCGGTATCATCTGGGGGGACAAAGTCTCATAGTGATTTTTGGCAAGGTATACACACCTAGTACTAGAAAAATTACAATAGCAGTGCAGGGGTGGTAGCGAAATCACTTTTTCCAGCTCATGAAGTTACTACTAACCCCCTAAAATAAATTCTAGAGCTGCTGTGAGGTGTCTTCTCATAGTCATAGAGTCGATTACTGTGCCCAGAAAGATCACACTCTGGCTGGGGTTCAGTTTGCTTTTGTATAGAATAATTGTAATAAAGTTCAGTTAGGGGTGAAGAAGGAGACAGGATCGGCGAATAGAGGAGCTTGTGTGTTTTTATTTTCTTTGATATCTCTTCCTACGGCGCCTCAGCGCTCTTCACAACCACAACTCAGAAATAAAACAAACAGCAAATCATAAACTCTTTCCCGCTGTATACAGCTTTTTCAAGTCTCTTGGACAAAGTCTCTTCCCTCTGCTCAGACTGCCACACAAGCTCCCAGGTCTCTCTCTCTCCCTCCTCTCTCCCAGTCTGCGGCCTTTACGGTCTCCCCGCTCCAATCACTGCAAATAGACACAGCTGTTCATCATTTGCACTTGACCGACTTACTCTCCGCACAGCTCATTGACTCGTCTCTCACTACAGACGCCGCGAAAACCACGCCCCCCTACCACATACCCCCACCGCCCGACTCAGGCCGGAGAACCGTCCGGCCTGCAGCCTCCCCCCCCCCCCTCCTGGGGAGGAAGTCGGCCACCGCCATCTGCGTCCCCGGCCTGTGGACCACCTGAAACTTAAAAGGTTGTAACGCCAAATACCACCGGGTGATCCGCGCGTTGGTATCTTTCATGCGGTGGAGCCATTGGAGGGGCGCGTGGTCCGAACACAGGGTGAACTCCCGGCCCAGGAGGTAGTAGCGGAGGGTGAGGACAGCCCACCGTATGGCCAAACACTCCTTCTCAATGGTGCTGTACATCGTCTCTCTCTTCGAAAGCTTCCGACTGATGTACAGCACCGGCAGTTCCTCCCCCCCCACCTCCTGGGACAGGACCGCGCCCAAACCCCTGTCCGACGCGTCCGTCTGTAGGATGAAAGGGAGAGAAAAGTCAGGAGCATGCAAAAGTGGGCCGCCGCACAGAGCAGCCTTTATCTGGGTAAAAGCCCGCTGGCACTGCTCCGTCCACTGAATCGTATCTGGAGCACCCTTTTTAGTTAGGTCAGTCAGCGGGCTAGCGAGGTCCGAATAGTTAGGTACAAACCGTCTATAATATCCCGCTAGCCCCAGGAACTGCCTAACCTCCTTTTTGGTCTTCGGACTTGGACAGGTTGCAACTGCAGCTGTCTTATCAATTTGGGGACGCACCTGTCCATGTCCCAAGTGGAACCCCAGATACTTTACTTCCACCCGCCCAATTGCACACTTCTTCGTGTTGGCCGTGAGCCCAGCTCTTCTCAGCGTTTTCAGGACAGCACGCAAATACTGCATATGACGCTGCCAATCATTACTATAGATGATGATGTCATCCAAGTAAGCAGCGGCATATGCAGCATGCGGCCGGAGAATTCTGTCCATCAAACGCTGAAAAGTCGCCGGTGCCCCGAACAACCCGAACGGAAGCGTGACAAATTGGTGTAATCCAAACGGCGTGGTAAAAGCTGTTTTTTCTTTGGACATTGGAGATAAGGGGATCTGCCAATATCCCTTTGTTAAATCCAGTGTCGAATAAAATCGAGCGGAACCAAGCCGATCAAGCAATTCGTCAATCCTCGGCATTGGATAAGCATCAAACTTAAGTCAAGTCAAGTCAAGTCACATTTATTTATATAGCGCTTTTCACAATACAGATTGTATCAAAGCAGCTTCACAGTGATAACATGAAAGTAGCACAACACAGATCAACAACATTGCTAAACACTAAATAACCCCAACTGAGCAAGCTCAAAGCAAGCCAAAAGCAAGGCGAACTTAGACACCGCGTTCACCTTTCTATAATCCACACAGAACCGAACCGAGCCGTCAGGTTTCGGGACTAAAACTATCGGGCTTGCCCAGTCACTGTTGGATTCTTCTATTACCCCCAGGTCCAGCATTGTCTCTAATTCGTCTTGAACCACTTTTTTTTTGTGTTCCGGTAAACGATACGGGCGGCAACGTACTACGGCCCCCGGATCAGTCTCAACGTGGTGCTGAATGAGATTCGTTCGGCCAGGTAGGGGCGAGAACACATCCGCAAACTCTGCTTGTAAATTCTTAATGTCAGTGAGCTGCGAGGGTGAGAGGTGGTCGCCAGAGGGAGCCAGAGCGAAGGAATGGTGTTTGATATTCGCTTCTGGCCCGAGGTCCTCCTCTCCACCTACCACCGTCGCCAGCATCACTGTCTCAGCCTCAACCCATTTTTTAAGCAGGTTGAGGTGGTAAATCTGACGACCCCCGCCCCTATCTGTTCGCACTACCTCATAGTTGAGATCCCCAACCCGCCGTGTGACCTCAAAGGGCCCTTGCCACTTTGCGAGTAATTTCGAACTGGACGTGGGAAGTAATACAAGGACCTTATCTCCCGGTGCAAATTGACGAAGTCTAGCCCCCCTATTATATTGCTGCCTCTGTCTGTCCTGGGCCTGTAAAAAATTCTCCAAAGATAGCCGCCCCAAAGTGTGAAGTTTCGTTCTCAGGTCCAGGACATACTGAATTTCGTTTTTGCTAGCGGATGGTCCGTCCTCCCAAGTCTCCTTCAGTACATCCAACACCCCACGGGGTTGACGACCGAAAAGAAGCTCGAAAGGGGAAAACCCCGTGGAGGCTTGGGGGACCTCGCGTATAGCAAACAACAGGGGTTCTAGCCACTTATCCCAATTTTTGGCGTCTTCGTGAACGAACTTACGAATCATGGCTTTTAACGTCCGATTAAACCGTTCGACCAGACCATCCGTTTGTGGGTGATAGACGCTGGTGCGAATCGATTTAATGCCTAACAACTCGTAAAGTTCGCGTATTGTCTTTGACATAAACGCCGTGCCCTGATCGGTGAGGATCTCTTTCGGGACCCCCACCCGGGAGATTAATGAAAACAGCGCGCTTGCGACACTCTTAGCTGAGATATTGCGAAGCGGAACTGCCTCCGGGTATCGTGTTGCGTAGTCCACTAAGACTAACGCAAAACGATGCCCTCGTGCTGACCGTTCTAATGGCCCGATGAGGTCCATGCCAATTCGCTCGAAGGGGACCTGCATCAGTGGAAGGGGGCACAAGGGTGCTTTTGGAGTGGCCGGTGGATTAACCAACTGACATTCGCGACAAGACGCGCACCACCTGCGCACGTTCTCGTGAATGCCCGGCCAAAAGAATCGGGCCATGAGACGGTTTAGTGTCGCCGTTTGCCCTAGATGACCGGCCATCGGATTACAGTGAGCCGCCTGGAAAAGCATTTCCCGACGGCTCTTTGGTACCAATAACTGGGTTGTATCCTCATTTGTCTGGGCGTCTCGGGCCACCCGATACAACCTATCTTTAATTATGCAAAAATAGGGGTAAGAGAGCGGTTGGTGCGGGTGGAGCAGCCGTCCGTCGATGGACTGGACCTTATCAAACGCATGTTTGAGCGTCTCATCCTGGGACTGCTCCAAGGGAAAATCATCGCGCTCAGAGAGAATATTTCCCTCTGACGCGCTCTGTTCCCCCGCCGCAGTGCCCAGAGGTCCCGGTACAGTGTCTCCCACCTGCACCATCGCTGTCTTCCCCCGCTGCTTTTTCCCCCGAGCGGCACCCGCACATAAAAATTTCAACAAATTCGTAAAGCCCGGCCAATCCGTACCCAAAATTAGCGGATGCCGGAGGTGCGGGTTAACTGCCACCTCCACACTATGCTTTTGACCCCTGAATAAAATTTTTACCGGCATTAAGGGATAACTCACCACGACCCCGTGCACACACCGTACCTTAACCATGTGGCTGTTATCCAATGCCCCAGATCGAATCAGGCTTTGATGAATCGAGGTTTGGTTACATCCTGAATCCACCAAAGCCTGATAAGTACCCCCCTTGATACTCACGGGTATCTGGTACAAGCCAGCTTGATCGGGGGCGGCCCTTGGCGCGTCGGGGACCCGGACCAGCGTCCCCACCTCCATCACCGGACAGCGATCGATAAAGTGTCCCGGATCCCCACAGCGCCAACAGGCCGGCCCGGGCTTTCCCGCTGTCCCAGCGGCGGGAAGTGGGGCAAGGGATTGGTGTGGGGAGAGCGCAACGACCGGAGCCGGGGAGGGGAATCCCCTGCCAGGTGTCCCCCCCTCCGTCATCCTCCCGGCCGACGGGGAGTCCCTCTGGCCGCCGGATCTCCATCGCGGCGCGAGCCTGGGCGCCGGCCCACCCCGAGACCTGGGAGAAGGGATAGTTTTTCCAGAGGGGGACGAGAGAGAGACTGGGGAGGGGAAGAAAAAAGAGTGGGAGAGAGAGGCAGATGGGAGGGGTTCGCCGACCCCCGAGCACGCCACCATGTGATCTTCCGCCAGTTGGATGGCCTGGTCCAGCGACGTCGGACGGTGGCACTGGGCCCATTGAGCTGTTTTCTTGGGAAGTCTCGTGATGAACTGCTCCAGAACCACCAGGTCGACGATTGTCCCGACGTCCCTTCCCTCGGCCACCAGCCATTTACGGCAGGAGTCCCGGAGCTGTTGTGCCATCACGAAGGGCCGACCGGCCTCCTCCAGAGTCAGGGAACGGAACCGCTGACGATGTTGTTCCGCCGACCGGCCGACCCGCTGCAGAATGGCGCGCCGTAGATCTTGGTAGACCAGGAGACTGGAGACTGGCAGTTGGTGGGCGGCGAGCTGCGACTCCCCTGATAGGAGTGGGATGAGTCGCAGCGGCCAGTCTGTTTTGGGCCACCCCCGGGCCTCAGCTGTCCTCTCGAACAGGTCCAGGAACGCCTCCGGTTCATCCTGGGGACCCATCCTTGACACCGAGAGTGCCGCGGCCGATGTTGTAGGGGGGGTGGCCGCAGCCCCCTGGTCGAAACAGCTCCGGAACAACTCGCGGTCCTCCTGCTGTCCTTGAAGCAGCGCCTGGAAGCGCTGCTTGTGTTGTTCCTTAAAGGACAGCAGGGCTTGATGTTGTTCCCTCTGCATGGCCGCGAGTGATTGAATAATCTCCGTAAACGGCGAACCTGACGGGCTCGAGATGGCGACGGCAGTCTCCTTCTTCCCGGGTTTCGGCACCAGTGTAATAAAGTTCAGTTAGGGGTGAAGAAGGAGACAGGATCGGCGAATAGAGGAGCTTGTGTGTTTTTATTGTCTTTGATATCTCTTCCCACGGCGCCTCAGCGCTCTTCACAACCACAACTCAGAAATAAAACAAACAGCAAATCATAAACTCTTTCCCGCTGTATACAGCTTTTTCAAGTCTCTCGGACACAGTCTCTTCCCTCTGCTCAGACTGCCACACAAGCTCCCAGGTCTCTCTCTCTCCCTCCTCTCTCCCAGTCTGCGGCCTTTACGGTCTCCCCGCTCCAATCACTGCAAATAGACACAGCTGTTCATCATTTGCACTTGACCGACTTACTCTCCGCGCAGCTCATTGACTCGTCTCTCACTACAGACGCCGCGAAAACCACGCCCCCCTACCACAATGATCATACTCTTTTTGTGCTTTATTTGGGTCGCCGTGAAAACGGCGTTTGTTTGCAAAGGCGCGCAGTGCAGCAGGCCTGTAGTAAAATCCCCAGCCACCTGAACTAAACAGGGAGAAGTTCTTTGGGCCTTTTGGAGGGTGGTCCGGCTTGCGCGAGACATGAGCGCAAGCCTCTCCCCCCCCCCCCCCCCCCCCCCACACACACACCCTGGGATCGACAATCTTCTCAAAATAATTGATCTGATATAACTTAAAATATAGGCTAAAGTTAAAAAAAGCAACAAAAAACCAAAACAATTTAAATGAAAAAATAATTCATTGTGTATTTAGTAACCCTTCAAAATCAATATAATTAAATACTTTCAAATATGTTGCTTGCAAAAATATTTTTTATTAGAATATTAAATACATGGATTTGTTTGAATGGCTGTAAGTGAGGAAAGATTCTTTTCGAATGGTCTTTTGGCATCTTCTTGCTGGGAATATGAACAGATTTTGACTCCTTGGTGTGGCCCAGCATTGCAACATTGGCTTAAGCAATGGTGTGGTTTGGGGCGGGACTAGCCAGTAAGAGGAAACTTCTTCAGATTTGTCAGGCATATTTGCATTGTCGGGACAGCAGATTTAGCCTGGAGAAAAGTACATGTGGTCATTGCATGCGAATCCACTGGAGTCATTTCCCAATCCTACATCCTTCTCATCCTCCACCTCCTCCAACCCCTTCCTGTTTACACTCTCGCTGTCTTTGCCAATAAGAAAGAGGCCAAAAAATCAAGCAGTGATACAGTCCTAAATCTAAAGATTATGTAGCATCCAGCATGGTTTTATATTAACTTTCTGTATCAATGTCATAGTATAACAAACAGCTTTCCACTTGTAATGCCAGTACGAGTACTTTGTCTGGTTCACATCAACTCATAAGTGAAATTTTATTAGTTAAAACACACAAGTTCTGTGATGGTTTAACCTTAAACTAGTTAAAGGTGATGTGTGTAATTAACTTTTAGATTTTTTAAAGAGACCCAATTAAACACCTCAATCTTTATTGATCATACATTTAAATTAAACAAGCAAAAAACAACAACAACAAAAACGTCAAAAACATGCTTCATTATAATTCAAAATGTCTGTGGCAGAGAAAAAAAAGGAATCGCTTCATACTCACTTGGCACTGTGCTGAATCCTTCACTGCTCGCTCGGAAGTATGACTCAATTTTCTTGAGAAGTGCCTCATTGTTGAAGAACTATGAACACGAAACCACACATCCATCCAAACTTCAACAAAGTAAAATTACACAACTTACATTCATTCCGATTCACACGAAAAACAGCACACAAATTCCATCCAATGCATTGATGCACTTAAACATGATTTATTTAAAGCAACACAGTCAGGTTGAGCTGAACTGAAACCTGTAACATGAAACATTCTTTGACATTTTGAGCTGTGGTACTACAATTGACTTCAAATAAAAAAAGACATTGCAATTTTAAATACAATTTAAAATGAAAACCAAATTAAATTAATAAGGACAAATCAAATTAAACAAAAAAATATCTGTAATTGGAACTTCATTCGACTAAATATGATAAGTGACTTTTCATTCAGAAGAAAGGAGTGCTCAAAAGAACAACAGTTCACTGGCTATAATCAGAGCCGCTGTAACAGGGCTTTAGCAACGATTGCAAGGACTCTGAAAGGTTCTGTCCTGCCAAAATAGCAACCGAGGGGGCCCCAAAACAGAAGGCTGCCTGCGGTCTTTTCTTGTAATTAATATACACAACATTCCAGTTCATTTTTTTATGTGAGGAACATTGTAGTCCTCTATAGTTTTTGAAGCACCAGCCATTTTGTGGTTCTCACATTATTATCAATGGTTGCACACAGAATGTTTTATTATCAATGGTTTCACAGTAAACTAAAATGTACAATAGAAATAATTTCCAAATGTGCATGGTGCTTAAACGTATTTTCCTCAAAATCAAAAATGTTAAGCTTGCTTAATAATAAGCTCAATAAAAGAGTGTAAAAGTAGACTAAAGAGGGAAACCATATATGGATTATTTATGCTATAGCAGAGTAAAAGTAAAGGCTATGAAGTACAGATATCTCAGCTTAACACTTGACCCATCAATGATGTGCTTTCTGGCCAACATCTAATGAGAAATTTCTATTTAGAAAAGAACATAAACATATATGTATGCATTTTGACAGACAATTTGGTGGCCAATAAGAAAAAAACATGTGCCTAAAAAAAAAAAAAAAAAAAAAGTAAGTTTGGCGTCATTAAGACTTTTTGTTCTTAGAAATGTTTTTCAGTGTTCCATCCAAAGACGTAATATGTATGTATGTATATATATATATATATATATTGTTATTCATGTGAGGAGTGTTCCTGGAATTTGTCTGCCTCTGCTTTCTTTTCCTGTGCTTGCTTCCCGGATAGACTAACATGATGATCACCTGTTTCCAATCATCTACACGTGTGTGCGTAAAGGACCTCAATAATGTTGCAGAGACCGTTGGGGGAGGAGAGAGACAACACGGCATTTGAGGTTTTCTGCACTTCAATTCCAGATAATTTAGTATCCTTGTTAGTGCTGTTGGGTGCAATGTGTTTGGCACAATGTGCATTTTGTTGATGAAATATGTGATAAAGTTGAAAGTTTATGGGTAATGTAGGGATACATCTTTTCTCCTGTTTAGTGGATTGTCAGGGAGTGATTGAAGTTATCTGGTTCTTCTTTCTTTTAATTACAGGTAAGTTGGTGTTCATTCCCCTCTCCAGGTAGAGGTGTTTTTGTTTCATTTTTATTTAATTTTATTTTTTATTTAAGAAAGTAAAAGGCAGACCTGCCACTTTAAACTCAAAGATTAATGTTTGGTTTTGTGACTCTGGGGCTGGGAAGCTGGATATCCTTAAAGTCTCTCCACATGTTTATGTTTTTTTTTTCATTTCCTATTTACCCCTAGCCTATGGGCTATATGCACGCACAAGTTCCGCATTTGACGCAAGGATGCTCATCCATTTCCGGTTGTGGAGATTTAAGCGGAGGAGAACAGAGGAAAACGGGATTATGGCAGAGTCTTCAAAATTTACCGTCCTCCCGTCTTTGAAACGAAACGTACATACGTTTAGATGTAATTTTATATATAGTTATGTTTATTTAATATCATTTTAAAAAGAAGCATAAACACAATGAGGGGTGTCTGTTTTATCTGTTTTTGTGACTAATGTTTATTTATTATAACCATGGAGTATAAAATTCAATATAAATTCTCGGTATTGCATTGGACTCTACGATCGGCGGAAGTTATCGAGCATCCTTAATCCTTCACCGGAAATACCGCCGTGCATAGAGCCCATTGAGAATGTGGAGCCAGTCCGCGTTGCATTGTGGGAAGGATTCGCCATCTTGGTTGGATACGCTATCCGTTGTCATGGTTACTTCGGCAGTGAGACCGAGAGAAATAGCGGCAGAGAGAGAGAGCAGCTTGATATTTGTTTGTATTTTTGTCGATAAGGAACAGTTTCTTGAGAACAAATGAAGAAGGGGGAAGCAAAAGGAAAGTGGCTCTATCGGGAGAGGAAAAACATGGACCCGTATGACCTGCTACAGAATGGACGAAAGACCCGAAGCACTTCCACCTTTCACATACCCTGAAAGAGTCAATTACCTGGTTTATGGTATCAGTGCCTAACGTTACTGAAAGGAAGAGTTCAGAAGCTTATGAACAATTCAGCCGCGGCTGGGTGCAAGTCTTAGAAACCCCCAAACCTGTAACGTTAAACTGCGAGAGTTCAGTCATACTTGATGTTTCAGGCCTCATTCATATGTGGAAATACATCTGATAGTGATATGAATCATCAGATATGTGCATTTGCAACCGGCAGTGCAACGTCAAGCGAACATATCGGACATTCTCGTCAATGCGAGTCGTACGTCATTAAAAAAGTCTTTTTAAAACATTTCACGGTACAGATATATCTATAACAAATTAAACAACTATAGTTGAATAACAGAGTAGCTATTAATTTCGTTCGTCTGTGTTAAATAAAATATGAACTGTGCTGAAATGTTCCTTTTGAAATCATTCTTTGCTCCTGTTGCTGCTGTTAGTTTATTGACAAGCAGTTTTTCTAAATAAAACTGGCTAGCATTGATATTTAGTCTCTCCCGATAGAACCCCTTTCATTTCTCTACCTTCTTCCCCCTATATCTTCCAAAGAAACTGCCGTGGTGTATATCGCTAAAATGTAAACAAATGCTGCGCTGCGCTGTCTCTCTATGAAGTTCTGAAGGCGTCGCTCCTGGCAACCGATAGCGTCTCCAACCATCATGGCCGACCGGCTCCGACCCCGCCCAAATCGGCACGTGACTCCTCACTCTCAATAGGTGAAGACTTCTGTGTGCAGCGAACATGCACAGATAACAACAAAATAATACTACAGTAATTCTCAACTCGTGTTTCTAACACAAGTTACTACACTTAAAGGGCCAGATTTACTAAACAGGGCAAATTCTAAATAAGCACAGATGGGAGTGGAAAGTTCTGTGCATGATCTACTGATGACTTCCATAATGACCAACACAATTTCAAAAGAACAGCGCGAATTAGCATCTCGTTTAAGACATGCTTTTTTGGGTGGTAAATAAAAGGACAAATTTGGCCACAAAGGTTTAATAGGATGAATTATCGATTAACCAACAACTTTTTTACCGTAATCTCTCTCTGTTCGGCTACACTTCTTACTCAGTTTTCACTTGTATCCCCTGAACAACCACTCACACTACAGAATACAGAACACACAGGTGAGGGTGGGACTTAACTCTCATAAACCTAACTTGTAGGTGAATACCACATATTTCACATGTGCTTATTAATAATACTTTACGTATGATAGGGTTCTTCAAGGCATACACACATTTTATACACCAAAATATAGAGCTGTATACTCCATTCACATTTTAGCTCTGAACTAGAACTGTAAAAAAGTTTAAGCAGCACTTAAATTAGCAGAAAGTATCAATGTTTGCAGAGACTGCTAGCCTATTATCTGATAAAGTTTTTCTTTGCAAGAGTTGCAAACTCTTAGTTCTTTTACGAGAGGTTCTCTGCGTGATATCTTACGGTAGGGGAAAACCTCTTTTCAACAATATGTTGAAGCCAAAAATTACTCTTAATTTTGAATTAATGTAAAAATGCGTTGAGGCAGCATGCAGACACAGGCAAGGCAGCTCAGCGTGCCTTTTGGCTGTCCTGCGGCAACTGCAGCAGCCTATCGAGAGAGGCCCTTTGGTGACGGTCCAATGGGGGCGCTTCACGCCCATTTCGTCACACTCCCGCTGAAGCAGGCGTGGCCTATCCCTATAAATATAGCTCGATGGGCTGATATAGCTGATTTTTCATCTCTTCAGGGGAGCTCACGTTTCGCTGGATCCAGAGTGAGTAGCCGCGCCATCGAAAAATCCTTTTGCAGGACGAGCCATTTCATCTAAAGCCAATGGCCTTCATCTCGCCGCCTTCAGTCGCCGTTCCTGCTATGCTATCCAGCATCCATATCCTTTTGTTACTCTGCTAAGTCCTACTCTCTATTGGCATTGGACAGCGAGGACTGGGCATGCTCTGTAACCCCCCCCCCCCCCCCACTGTCAATGAGTTGCTAGGGACATGCACTCAGTCGTGCACTCAGTTACTTCAGTCATGCACTCCCGCGCTTACACCGCCGCTGGGCAGGCTGTGTCGGCTCTTCACTCGATGGCCATACTGCAGATATTCCAGGCCGACCTTCTCCGAAAAATGGACGAGGATGGCCCGGAAGCTATAGGCGTGCCGGATTCATGGAGCGCTACAGACCTTCGTGCCGTGAAATCTACTGCACAGGCCATTGGGCGGATTGTGGCTTCTCTCACCGTTGCTGAGAGACATCTACGGCTGACGCTGTCGGAGATGGCGGAAGTGGATTGTGTTCCTCGATGCGATCAACCAGTCGATCTACGAACGCCGATCCATGTGCGCTGAATTGTGCAGAATATCATATGGTCCGTTGTTTTCGGAAGAAACACAAACACGAACCATTTTCTTCTCTTCAATATGTACACGTAGCCTACTGTTCGCGCTCACCTTATCACCTTATTCACATCTCACCGGTGCACATGGATCGGCGTCCGTAGATCGACTGGTAGAGACTCTTTTTCAAAGATGGCTTCTTCCTGTATTCGCGAAGTTGACTGTGTGTATAAAATATCTGCTTATTAAACGGTATGGACACTGACAAAGTTCTCAATGCTTCGGTTTGAATGTAGGGACCCTTATTATGCTGTCGTGTTAGTGTGGGGCTATTTTAAGCCTTGTTAGTGGTAATAACAAGCGATTTTTATTTGTCATTACTCTATGCTCTATTTACTAGCGTTATAGGCTAAACTGTTTTTAGAGATAAAACTATTTACATTCGGCAATCATGAAAACAAATCTCAGAGAACGGTTGACTAGGTAACAATGTGTAATTAGACCACAGGTTCATTTTGCGCCGGAGTTGTCCTTTAAGCACTTCCTTCCGAAGTGCTCTAGCTCCGCAGCAGCTCGCACTAAACAGCCGTCTGAACCACCTGTGTGACCCTAATGTTTCTTTCCCATATGTGTCATGCCAACCAATGTTTTATGCAGTGGCTGTTAATTGTACAGGAATACAACCTGGACATCAAGCATTAGAAAAGCACTACATTTTTTGTAACTGATGCATTGTCCAGGGTGATGCGTGCTGAAACATAATTTGGTAACACTTTAGAATACGGTTCCTTCGTTAATGAATAACTACACAAGAACTAATGAGTAACACAATATTAACAATCTAATAACTATTATTAACTAACAAGAAACTCTGATTAACGAACTAATAAGTAATAACGCACAGACGAAAGTGGTAGTTCACTATTAAGTAATCAATAACTACTATTTTTTTAATACTTCCCAGAGAACTACTGAAAAAGTTTATTAACAATCTAGTAACTACTATTAACTAAAAGAAATTCTTATTAACGAATTAGTAAGTAATACAGTAGCTCACAGATGAAAGTGTTACTAGATACTTCTGTGGGAGTTACTAATTATTTGGATCCATATTATAAAGTGAAGATCATTGGAACTAACTAGTAATGACTCAAGTGTTACTAAAGACATTTTCTAAAAGTTACTAAAGTTCACCAAAAAATCTCAAACATTTGCACAAATCATGACTAGATCATGTAGTAACACTTGAGTAATTACTAGTTAGTTCCAATGATCTTCACTTTATAATACGGATCCAAATAATTAGTAATTCCCACAGAAGTATCTAGTAACACTTTCATCTATGAGCTATTACTTACTAATTATTTGGATCCGTATTAAAAAGTGAAGATCATTGGAACTAACTAGTAATTACTCAAGTGTTACTAAAGACATTTTCTAAAAGTTACTAAAGTTCACCAAAAATCTCAAACATTTGCACAAATCATGACTAGATCATTTAGTAACACTTGAGTCATTACTAGTTCCAATGATCTTCACTTTATAATACGGATCCAAATAATTAGTAATTCCCACCGAAGTATCTAGTAACACTTTCATCTGTGAGCTATTACTTACTAATTCGTTAATAAGAGTTTCTTTTAGTTAATAGTAGTTACTAGATTATTAATAAACTTTTTCAGTAGTTCTCTGGGAAGTATTAAAAAAATAGTAGTTATTGATTACTTAATAGTGAACTACCACTTTCGTCTGTGCGCTATTACTTACTAGTTCGTTAATCAGAGTTTCTTGTTAGTTAATACTAGTTACTAGATTGTTAATATTGTGTAACTCATTAGTTCTTGTGTAGTTATTCATTAACGAAGGAACTGTATTCTAAAGTGTTACCCATAATTTTATTTTTTTTAATTATTTTTCATAATTTACAATTTTATTTTCCTTAAAAAGATGTTTTTTTAATCCAATTGAGGATTTAAACAAAAATATTAGTGTTGCACCCAAGGCCATAGTAATATTTTGTTTTTTGTTGTTATTCATGTGAGAAGTTTTACTGGAATCTGTGTGCCTCTTTTTCTTTCCCTCTGCTTGCTTCCTGTATAGACTAACAGGATCACCTGTTTCCAATCGTCTATGTGCGCTGTCCGCACTCTGATTGGTACGTGCCCAAAGCACCTCAATAAAATGCTGCAGAAAGTGCTGGGGGAGGTGAGAGACAACATGACGTGCCACATTGAACTCAAACCTCAACGTTTGGTTTTGTGACTCTGTGTTGGAAAGCTGGAGAATTCTCTCCACATGTTTACTTTGTTCGTCGTTCCTTATTTTCCTCTAGCTTAGGGGAGGACTTAACATCAAGTTACAGCAAGTACACTTTAAATGTATCAAAAACAGCCTAAATAGATTTACATTACAAAAAAAATCAGCATTGATAATAAGAAATAGTGTCCCCTCATCAAAGCTATTTCACTTTTGTCGCACTGCTATTTTGCTTCTTCATATAAATTAGTGGTCACACTTTTTAATCCTGACAATATTTCTCAAAGTGGATTTATTTTTAAAAGTTCAATTCTGGATAATTTACTTCATTCTTTTATATTTAGGCCTACAAAGTTAATCGATTTTGAGAATAAAGTTCTTTAAACCCACGTTAAAATTTTATAGACCTTATACTAAAAAAAAAGTAGACAAGTACATGGGGCGTCAAGTGTATCAATCGTGGACCAAATTAGTCACTTGACATAAAATTAAATCACACTTAAATGCATTTAGTGCACAAAATATTTGCCCTTACGTACTGTATTTATGTGTAAGAAATGCATAATTGTAACTGCATTTTGTCATAACACTGCATTTTGTTTCACATAATTCATGAATTCCACAAATTTGACAGTTACACTTGCACCCCATTGAAGTAAAGACTAAAAAGTACTTTTTTAAAGGAGCATTAGTATTTTTGAATAAAGTCAGATTGGATATTGAATATATTTGAAAATGAATCTGCTAAAGAAGAAAGAGTAACAGTAAAAACTTACCAGAGAATACAATTTATCATGCTTGGTCTCTAGTAGAGTCAAAACAGATATGGAATACACATTCAAATATAAAAATATCTTCCCATTGCTTTCACAACCCTGGATGTCCAGGTACTGAGTCGGTTACAAGAAACTAATTTGTTGCTCACCAGAATACACAAGTATCTGACCTGTGATCTCATATTACATAAATCTATGACCTCAATTCTGCTGCAGACTGTAATGGAAAATTTTAGACAAAACAGATGGATGAAATTACATTCAATACAAGTTAGTGATGTAAAAAAAAGCACATACTTTAATATCATGGCAACATTAACAAGTTACTTGACAAAAGTATAAAATGGAAAGTATAGTAAATTGGTACATTTTAATGGAGTATTTACGTACACAATACTCAAAATGATAGAACATAAATTGAGAAAACCATTAATGCATAAATTCAGTTACATTTTCAATGTAATTTTTTAACACAGTAATGTGAATAGAATTTATTGCAAGGTACATCATAGTAAAAGTTGGCTACTTTGTAAAAAGACTAGAATAATTCAAATGGAGATTTCATTGCATTTTTGTCATAAAACATACACATGCATAAACAATGGACATACGTGCAAAATAAAATGAAAAGAAATTAAAAAATGATATTATAAAACAATAGAATGTAAAAAAAAAACAGATTTAAAAGTTTTAAACTTGGGACTTTTACATTTTTTTTAACTTATCAAATTTATATTTCTGTAGCTCTTCATTTTCTGAACATTGCATAGACCCTATAATATAAGCAACATTGTGTGGTTTCCATTCTTAATTGATTTTGAAACCACAGCTGGTCCTCATCATCTCTGGAGTTGAGTATTGCAGTCCAGTGCTTTTTGAATAGCAAGGGTAAAAAAAAAAAACTGAATCCCTTCACAAGCATGTGGTTATGATACTAACATTTTTTGAATCACCACCATCACAATCAGCATAATTAAACCAATGAGCCCCAACACCACTGCAGCAATATTCAGGTTTTTTGCTACCCTGGAGGAGTCTTGAGCTTTTCCAGCATCTCCAAGGCTATTAGCAGTATCTGCCTACAATAACACAAATATTAATAAAAAAAATGCAGATTACAAATGTGTCAATTTCAGTTATTGATACCTGTTTTTTAAACAAATTGTAAGTGACTTACTCTGCATGAGTAGATGATAGCTGCAACTCCAAGTGGGAAACAGCAACAAAAAGTGTTGAAGATGGACCAGGCAAGATAAGTGGGCTCATTCTTGCGGGATGTATCCATTTTTCCAAGCTCCATTGATTTTGTTTGTGTATATGCCAAGCTTTAGGTACAAAGTCAGTGTAGGGTGGGTCAAGGAACTGGTTTAAATAGGGTGGGCTGCTGTCAGAAAAAAGAAGAAGAAAAAAGGCAGGAGAAGGGAGGGGTACATAAAAGGGGGTACATTTTTCTCATGGAAGTTACAGACCATCAGATTAATCACTAAGCTATTGCATAAGTAAAAGGGACATTCTAGAAATACAGCTGGTGCAGGTGTTGAATATACATTTACTGTGCATTTGCTAACTATTACAAAAAGACTCTCTAGATTACAATAGTGCAGCTGTTGTGGTTGTTTTGTTGTTGTAGTTACTGCATGTATGATGCGAGTGATTATAGTATAGTGATGATAGTATGTGTTGTGGTTGTTAACCAGTTCTTCATTGTTATCTGTTGTTGTCGTAAAGCAGGGCTGCCAACTCTCACGCATTGAGCGTGAGACTCACGCAATTGAGCCAATTCTCACGCTCTCACGCCAGTCGGCAAAATACCTGAAAGATAAGTTTGTCTATAAATCCACCAGTTGAGCCACTCGTGATCGACTAGTTTTACCACAAATAAGTTAAAGTAAACTCTAATCTAGTCTAGAGCGATCATGCATGCGAGACAGATGTTGAGCTCCTAACGGCGCGGACGCAAAACCAGGACTGGAGTCAAAGCCAATTCCTCTCTTTACTCTAAAGGCCAATTTATACTTCTGCGTCGAGGGTACGCCGTTGTGAACGGCGTTGGCTACGCACGTAGGCGACGCCTTTGTGAGCATTTATACTTCTGCGTTCAGGTCTCGGTTGCTCTGCAGTACTGCTCCGAAACGCTAGTTGGCGGCGGAGGGTTTTAATGTTCCACTGTTTACATTGCCCGAGTTGCGACTAGGTTACTACAAGCCTGAAAGAGAGCGGATCATGTTGGAGTTGGAGCTTATTGAGGTGGAAAAACAGTTAATTTTAGTGAAATTACTAAAACTGAAAGGCAGAAATGAGAGAAGACGTCGGAGGAGATGGTACGTGTGGAAATGCGTGAGAAGGCACGTGCGGAAATGTGTAGGAGGAAATGCGATGCAACCAAGCTGACCAATCACAGATCTTGCGGTCCGCGTCGTCGCGACGTGTAGTTACATTTTTGAGGAGGTGCGCGTCAGGCTACGGCGAAGGGTACGCGGTATGGGACGCGTCTCTGCGTATGCTACGCCGTACCTACTGCGCGCACCCTACGCAGAAGTATAAATTGGCCTTAAGTGTTTTGTTATCACTCCGATGAAATCCACTACGGGTTTTCCAGTGTCACTCACAGGAAAAATTGCTCCGTGTTCGCGTGAGCAAAGTGCACACGTTTCTCTAAAAACACCCAGCACAAACACAATGCCTATTCTAAAAGTCTTGTGCTGTTTTAAGGCAAAAAGCCTCGTTTTTTAGTTCATTGGCAAAATATAACGCTAGAGACCTTCATGTTAGTTTATACATTTTACATCTCATGTTCGTCAAAAGGCAGATTTGAACTCACGCCCGAGCGCATCAGATGTTCTTTCATGAACTACAGGCTCTACGATCTACGCTACAGTAGCTGTTCCGAACTTCCGAGATGGGTGTGTTTTTGGTATAATGACAGGCACTAAAGGCGGCTTTAGTGCAAATATAGGCTATCCTTACAATAGGTGTTCCTGTGCCAAGTTTGAATACACAAAGCACAAAATGAGATTCAAAAGCGTAGATTTTCAGTGAATAATGACTAAAATGGACATACTTTACAATAAGGGTGTGTGTATGTGTATATATATATATATATATATATATATAGACTATGCGCACCGACCCCAATCTGCAAGTTTTGTTTGAGTTCTTTAATGGTCTAGTGGTAGATCTTTTGCCAAGCGTGTCAGAGGTTACAGGCTCTACGTTTTTTTCTCTCTCATCAAAACTGAATATGTTCATCAGTGGTTACAGTAAAGCAAGGACACGTTTTTGTGCATTTAATTTTGTGATTTCACCGGAATAAATAGAGAGTCTCAGCAACTGCGATAGATTGAAGAGCCACAAGAGACACTATGTATCCATGACACTGATAGCAGCGGTCACGAGCGCTCAGCTTGAGTTAAAAAAATACCAAGCTGTAAGTCATAATCATCAAAATTTTAACAAATAAAGGCTTGAAATATCTCACTTTGCATGCAATGGATCTATACAATATATTAGTTTCACTTTTTAAGTTCAATACTGAAATAAATGAACTTTTGCACAATATTCACATTTTTCGAGTTTCACCTGTACATGCCTGCGTACATATATTCAAAAGCGCATTCCTGTGGAGTGGGCTCTAAATACGTGTGTGCGTGGGTTCTCATAGGTTCGCATTTTTGAAGTTTGCGTAGAGAGAACTTGCGTAGAACGTTTTTTTGTTTCATCGAGTTTTATGGCTGCCACGTAAAGTCGTCCTCGCTTAAAGCTTAGAAGAACAGCTTTGAATTTGAGCGAGACAGGTATGTTGTAAATGAGTGTTGAAAGTATGAAAGTGAAAGTGTTGATAATAGATTAAGTCGAGATTTTAATCAATATCAGTGGATGACATGTTTTAATGCTGAGTTAAGTCACTTAATGTGCTTGAATGTCGTTATTTTTGTGTAGGCTATATTCCAAGTTTTGTGTTTAAGTAACACCAACTTTTCAACCTTCATAATATATTTCCAAGTCTCCTGTGATGGTACATCTACTTACAATAGGTTGAATGACACGTGTTGTAAGGGCTCCTTTAAGAGAGGACTTTTATTCTGACATCGGAAATCATTCTCGGACTCGAGCGCTCGTGAGTGAAATAGCTGATGTCTGCTGAAAGGTTATGTTGCGTCGATTGCTGAGGGGACATTGTTACCTGTGATGTTTGCTGCTTACGTTTCATTGAGGTGTTAATCATTGACCTACAAACTAATTCCTCTACTGCTTGTAACACCTATAACACCTTGTACCTCTGTGGACTGATCTTATGCTAATAATATATATATCATCTAAACCTGCTCAACTGTCTCCTCATCCTTATATTGAACTGTGCTCTGACAGGCACCCAGAGGGGTTCACTCATCTAATTACAATCAGATGCAGACAGTCAAATCCTTCTAAACAACACGTCTGCCATAGCCTGACGGGGTCTGTAGCGTTTTTAACCGTACTTTTAAACTTCGGGTTTCGGGTAGTAACCCCGCGGACAAAGAGAACTACAATATTCGAGTGCTTGACGGCATATACGTCACTTCCACCACAAGAAATATACGGTAGGTGGCGGTAAAACTCCTAAGCGGAGCAGCCGGTAACAAAAAGTAGTCGAAATAGAAGTACGTCCTCGTCTCAGTTCTCACGCATGCGCCCATAAGGAAGTAATATAATAGTCGAATTAAGTCGTTATTTATGTTTTTTTTTCGCACAAAAAGTAGTCTTGTCGCTTGATAAACTTATAATTGAGCCGCTGTAGGCACATGGAATATTTAAACCTTTTCTTTAATGACTTTATGGGCCGTCAAGAGCCAGTCCCTTAGGCATCCTATGTAGGACTGATTCAGCTCTCAGATTCAATCAAAAATATCTTTATTTGTGTTCCAAAGATGAACGAAGGTCTTACGGGGTTGGTACAGCATGGGGGTGAGTAATTAATGACTTAATTTTCATTTTAGGGTGAACTAACCCTTTAACTTTGTTCTGGAGCTGCTGTAGAACCAAAACAATCTCTGTTACTTTAATTTCCTATTATCACTGTAAATCCGCTTTGGATCAATCCTTTGTTAAAAGCGCTATTTAAATGAAGATGACTTGACTTTACTTGACCTACATTCGGTCAGGATGGCCAGCTCAGGTGAGCTCTGTCCTGATCCCCTACTCATGAGTGAAGACAGAACTGACATGTTGAGTTCAGAGGTCGCGAGAAGCGAATGTCAACTAGAGAACAGCAGAGGATGCAGGCCTTATATGCTCCCAGGTAAGGGGGTTGGCCTTACCTGGCATTGACTTTGTGCTTCTGTCTGTCTAGCCAGACTTGGTGCATGTGCTTCTGAAGAGGTCAGGTATGGATGCCCTTCCCATAGGTGGATCTCGAACATGAGATGATGAAAGAGAACACATCTTTCAACTCAACCATTAATGGTTGACTTATAGGCCTATAATTACTCAACATTTGACATTATTTTATAAATGTATACAGTATAAGCTATACGTGAGACACTGTCCGTACATTTTCTTGGTGTTTATTTTTTCGGGGGAAGTTCACCAGGTCTTGCCCCAACTCTCACCATTACATGGCTTGGGATTCACATATGCACATTCACACCTGGCAATTTAGCATCTTCAATTTACCTATCCTGCATGTTTTTGAAGAGCACCCAAATGAGCACCCAAATGAAACCCACACAGATTATATAAATTATATATAATTTTGGTCTTTGCATTGAAAATGATGTTTAAATTTAAACAATGTTTCAAAGTCTAGTTCTTGCAAGGATCTTTCTTATTCACTCTATGCTTTCATAGTGCTTTTATAGTTCAGGGAGTTGTATAGCTTTATCCTCGATGTCTTTATTATCTTGAAGATTAGCTGGTAACACTTTACAATAAGGTTCATTAGTTAACATTAGTTAACTACATTAGTTAACATGTACAATATGTGAACAATACTTCTTCAGCATTTATTAATCTTAGTTAATATTAATTCCAACATTTACTAATACGTTATTACAAAATCAAAGGTTGTATTAGTTAACATTAGTTAATGGACTGTGAACTAACATGAACGCACAATGAACAGCTGTATTTGTGTTAACTAACATTAACAAAGATCAATAAACACTGTAACTAATGCATTGCTCATCGTTAGTTCATGTTAGTTAATGCATTTACTAATGTTAACTAATGAACCTTATTGTAAAGTATTACCAAATCGCTCATCATGTGAAAGATAGTATTGTTGCAAAATGAGTAAAATGGAATGTTGGAAAATGGGGAGGGGTAGCAAGCTTTCCACAGTTCCCCATTGTGTGATGTACTGGCAGTGATGTATTACATGCTTTAGCCATGATGAAATGAGAAGAGTAGATTTGTGAACTGTAGAAAATGTCTCAGTTTTAACACTGCTTGTTGTTGGCCTCAAAACAGGCAGTCGAATGTAGTAAAATGGCTGATATTTTGCATTTTGCACCAAAGTAGAGGGCTTAATTTTTCACTAAACTACAAATGTAACAAACATAAAATAAGAACATAGACCAGCCGTTTGATATGTTTTTAATTAATGCAGCATGTTAAGATTTCGGTCAATCTGACAAACCCTCAACAGATCTGTGCTGGCCACATAAGAAAACTGGCAAAAGGGACCTACATAGCATAGTGGAGGGGGGCCTCAGTGTGTTGTTTTTATTTCATAACTATAATAGATTGAGATTGGATTGAGAGCAAAAGGTTGCAAACATGAGGGAAAATAAATTACAAAAAGAATGTAAATACACAAAAAATGGTGTATAGGATTTACTTTGAATTTTCACTCAGAAATCGTTAGTACATTTCACAATTTAAGAAACAGCAAGTACAACATTGGATTAAACATGACATGAAGTAGAAAGACTGAAATAGTATTTTTTTGTAAAACAAACTCCAATAATCTTACCACCTCAAAGGACTGTATCACTAACCCTTCCTTATGTATGTTCAGGACATATTCTTTTAATTTTCAAACTGGCTGACTTTCTATCGCTTAAAGAGAAACCAATTTTTGATATGCATAGATACATTTATTACAACTATTTATGTCCAGAAAACAAACAAACATGCAAATATTTTTTATAGTACAATCAATAAATTAATTGTACATTTTGAAAAAGAGTTTCCATATTATTTATTTATTTTTGTTGTTGTTGCATAAATCAGGGTTTGTACTAAGTAAACATGGACTGACATTTTTTAAATTAGGGTTACCAAAAAATTTCTCCACGTGCGCACTGAAATTGTACAGTCTCACTCCAGCCGAAGTCCCAAAGTTGGCAACCCTGCATAAACCCCTGTAATTATTTGATAATGTCAAATTGACCCTAAGGTACTATTCACACAAAGAGTAAATGGAAATGTAAAGCTATTTGTATTAAGGGTAAACTGTTTGAGCAATTGTCAAAGCAATATAGATAGGCACTGCAAAAAAAAAAATAAATAAATATATATATATATATATATATATATATATATATATATATATATATATATGTAGTAACAAACTGTGCTATACAAGTTACTCCAGGAGGGGGCACAACAACCTTTTAAATAACATATAAGTTCACCCTCATTGAAAGAGTGAAACAAAGAGGGCTGTTGTATTGTAACATGCAGCATTCTTCCATCCATTCCATCCTTCCATTAATCAGCATTTTTGTTTATGTTGTTAAGTTTGACATGTTGATATCTTAGCTTCCTGCACGTTCGGTTACATTTGAGGAAAATTAATGAAAAGGGTCAGTTTTTAACCATGGGAAAAAAGGCTTTTATAACAGAGGGATAGTAATGCCAGTAGTAAACACCATCACCATTTACTTCCTTTACAGCAATCTGTTATCCCTTGATGAAGATAAATATGGTTAATCATTTTAATACACAATGTACAACCTAATAAAACTGTTAAATTGTACTTTGAGGAGGTGAAAGTTTAAAATCAGAGTAGAAAACCTGAGTTGATACATGTATTATTCAACTCTGCAGTTCAATTGAATGTTTTTGAAGAACGGCACTGCAAGAATCTGATACATGCTGTTATAGATGTTCTTTTCAATATTGTTTCGAGTCAGTCTGACAGTGAATCTATTATTTATGTAGCAAATTCTTTTTGCAACATAAAGTCTTTATTTAAAGAAACTGTTCTGATAACTGGGTTCAAAGTTGTGCCATGTGCACAGAAAAGCAATGTCTTTCTACTCAACATATCCAGCTGTTCAATAGCGTTCTAGACATGCAGGAGGAGCAGTTCAATCCTTCTAAAACCTTACACTTGTCTATGTGAACACCTTTGATTTCCTTCTCCAGGTGACATTATTCTTTATTGAGGATGTGATTTGTGTATTGGCCAAAAGGCTAATTACCTTGTCTCACTGAATGCTTCTATTGCATCGTGTAAGAAGTCTCACTTCTTATACTGTTGCAAACTGCAATTAATCCAAATTCATTGATTTGCAACATCAAAAGGCACATGGTCCAAGTGTTCTTGTATAGAGATGTATACTACGACGTTTTGAGTCGGTTTCAGTAGTTTTGTGTATTTCTTGAGATGACGCTGTGTTTACAGAATTTTTTAGAACGAGGAAAAAAAAGATCGGATAGGGAAAGCTCTGGCTTCGTGTGGATGTGGCCTGAGTGTGTCAGATAAGACAGGCATGCAATATATGCAGTGCTGTAGGTCCCCACGACCAGGATTGAAAACCACTTCTCTAGGGAACATCTGGACCTAGGCACTGATGATCTTGGGTGTTGAAGCAGTACAAAGCAGGGAAAGCCTTAGGGATCTTGGTGGCAGAGTGATAACCAGGACAAACTGGTTCCCAGAGCCGCTCATTTTGAATGTGCTCACAGTGGCTATATTTACATAAACAACTTTTGTTCTGGTCAGTATATAAACCGTTGTGCAGTGCTGGTTATATTAATCATGCAGTAAAAATGCCCCTCGCCACCCCAAAAACCAGATGAGAATCCAAAACAAGGACTGGTGGGATGTTGTCCTGCTCTACTTTTTGAGATTGAGAACACTGCTCCACCAGATCGAGATCGCTGTCTGCTGATTGATTGCTCCTGTCTGCCTTGCTGCTGGTTTGCGTCTAGCTTCGTATAGCTTTCTGCTTTGAATCACTATTTACTATCATTCCTTGTTGTTTATATAAACATATATTACATATTGTCTAATATTACCTACACTGTCAGAAAAAAAGGTACGAAAGCTGTCACTGGGGTCGGTACCTTTTCAAAAAGGTACACTTTTGTACCTAAAGGGTGCATAATATGCACCCTTTTGGTACAAAAGTGTACCATGAAGGTACCTGTGCACCATTTAGGTACAAAAGTGTACCTTTTGAAAAGGTACCGCCCCAGTGACAGCTTTCATACCTTTTTTTCTGACAGTGTATCACATTAATCTGACATTGCTAGCTTTTAAGAAAATCGTTATTACTACCACAAGAGGCAAGTATCTCGCTAGCCTATTAAGCTGCCATCCGTGCTTGCCATCTTTTTTTTCTTGCGTGCGGTCGTGCCTTGAGTTTATCAAAAAACTTTGATAAGTAGGATCAGTCAACAAACACAGTTAGTAATGTCTTCTCTTGTTATTGTCACTTGCGCACTTCATGTCACATGTATAGTATATAAAAAATTCCAAACAATCTATGTTACTTTAATTTCCTATTACTGATTTGAAACAATCTATATTGTTAAAAGAGCTATATAAATGAAGGTGACTTGACTTGACTTAACAGATGCTGAGTGAAAGGAGAAAATTAGGCTGCGTTTACACTTGGCATCAACATGGGACCTGTATCCGGATGCTCTCCACATACACATTGAAAAGACAAGTGTAAACGCCCTTCTGATCGGAATGTTATCAGATGAGAGTGTCCAGGTTCGGAGGCAGTCAAGGATGCATTGTGATCGGATCTCAGTAATGTAAATGCAATCCAGCCATCTTGTCTGCATTCACAGGTGGACATCACACAAAACCCTGCCTAATGTCATTATTCTCCCTCCTCTCTCCGGAATTGAGAGCTGTGTGGTTTTGTGATACAGTCGAGTGCAAAGTACATGTAGACTACATCACAAATATACTGAAATGTTTGCAACCATTCATTTTCTGTAAAGAACGCACATTTTTCACACCACAGCCGACAACGTTCTCCGACTCATACGTTTCTCTGTACCGTTTCCACTACTTCATTCTGTACTTGACTCTGTACTTCATTCTCCTCATTTTGCGAGATTTGTACATTGTCCCATTTTCAATCCAATCAAGTGTTTACATGTTCTCTCGATAAAAAAAATGAATAAACCAGCTCTTTCAATTGGATCAAAATTTCATTCGGAACGAGCTCAATCGGATCAAATAAGGTGTTTACATGAAAGTTTTTCAGTCCGATTGAGGCATCAAATTTCTAATTCAATTTTCGTCGATTACTAATGGATTATTTGGTTGCATGTAAACGTAGCCATTAACTTTGTATTTTCCTCATTATTGTTGAATCACAGAAGCTACACCAGATATTTTGCCTAGAGATCTCTAATTTATTATGTATCATGTATCAGACATAGGAAAGAAACAGGTGAGAGAAACAGGCATTTAACAATAAGGCTATAGGCTAGCAGGTCTTCATTCCAGATTTCTCTATTCTCCATGTCTCTATTCTCTAAATGCCAGCTCTAAATGGTTTCTTGGTGTTTCTCCTCCCTCACCCTGTCATGCCTTTATGTTTCTCTGGGGTGGTGCAGTAAGGCTTGAGCTTAAATACACCATTGAGTGACATTCAACTTCCTTGTAAGGTAGAAAAACATGTTGATTTTGTTTAAAATGGAACATATATCTCATGCTTACACATGGTACAATCCATATCCCTCTTTGATTAGTGGTACATTTGCATCAGTTGAAACATTCCTTTCCTTGTAAAGAACATGCCAGTATCATCACCAGGGGAACATCTCTGCTCAGTGAACATTTTACATTGCACACATGTCTCTAAGCAAAATATAGCTCATCCCATACAGTGCAAACATACTCTGACTTCACAAAATACATTATGAAATTATTAAGAAAATTAATAAAGAAAAATAATACTGAAAAAATAACATTGAACAATACAATTTTAGTCTTCAATTATACACTTACTTTTAAGGCACTTCATTTTTTTACTGATATAATATTTAATTTGCAATCAAGGGACCCGGGGTTCACATCCTTATCTAACGAATTATAAATCTAGCAAAATTGCGTCTTGGAAGCATGACTGGACTCCTTTTATTGTTACCTGCATTTTCATCCTGATACTGAGTGTTTTTAGAACACCATCAGCAGTCTTCTTTCACTCTTATGCAGCGATGAAAAATACCTATGTATTAACAATGAGAGCAGGCTGATAAATATCATTTGTACCAGGGGCATTGCTAGGGTCTTGATACCTAGTAATACAGGAATATTAAATACTTCGATTTTTTTCTGGGGAGGAAGCATAATGGTGTGGCATCTTGATTTCAGTTGGGCTAATGTGTAAATCACTTTGTCATCATCAAGGCCTCCAATCTACTCTCAATGGACAACACTGCCTGATCATTGATTCTCTGCTGGCCCATGGTGCGCCTCAACCAAGTATGTAGTCGGCTCACAGCTACAGCTACTGACTGGAATGGTAATGGCCACCTGTAAGATCACCTTCAATGATAGGAATATCATGGGATCAAGGATCATGAACACACTCAGAATGTCTGGGATGGCTTCTGGTCCTTTCGTGCTCAAAAAGCTTTTTGTCACCAAGACCTCTTCCAGGATTAGTTGGATGTTGGAATGTGAAGACAGGAAGGTATCAGAGGAGGGTATCAGAGGCTGGGTGACATGCTTGAACGCCAATCATGACCTCGCTCTTTCCCAACACTGTAAAAACGATTCAGCATATGTCATCTGATCGATGCAAGCCTCTGCTTGAGATGTTCTGAATTACTGAGCAGGTCTGAGCTGGATCCACAGGAGACTTCCACAACAAAGTCCATCCTCTTCTGTTTCCTTCTTGGACCGAAAGAGGGCTCCTGGATGTTGTTCTTCTCACATGTTGTCTTTGTCATGGCATATATGTCTTCAGCCACTTGCGCAGTTCGCTGCCTGTGCCAAGTCAATGGTTTCTTTCTGAAGAACCCTGTGAAACCCTTCAGTGATGCCAAGCTACATTTTGAACACAATCAACAGGTAGACAACAGGGAGTTAAGATATTTTTGAAAGCAGACCCACTGCTGTTGGTGTTTTGATCATCTGGAGGGATTTCATGACGGCAGGAGAGTTCTTCAGGAGGGCATTAACAGAGCGCAACTGACATGACCATAGGGTGTTTGATATTTATGCAAGCTCTCCCTGATCCACTCATTACTGCTGCACTATCATATGTTTGGGCCACCACTTTCAGTTCAGCAATGTCATTTGAGACAAGAACTTGCTCGACAGCATTTGTGATTGCTTCTGCACCATATTTATCCAGTTTCTGCAAGCAAAGAAATCTCTTCTTTATGTCACCTTCCAGTGAAACGTATCGCACAAAAACAGGAAGTTGTTCTGTGTGCCCATCCTTAGCTTTGTCTGCCATTACCGCATACATTTTGGATTCCTTTACTTCTTTAATTATTTGTGCTGTGACCTCCATGGAGCAGCATCCAATTAATTCATTTTGAGAAGAAGATGACAGGTATGTAGTATTGGCAGGGTCAAAGCCTGGGGTCAAACTTTTGCAGCAGCTGCATACATTCAAGGAAGTTCCCTTTGTTAGGGCTGTCATCCGTTTCACTGTGGCCACAAATAGGAATGCCCTGTTTGCAGCTTGTAACTGCTCAGCAATGTCACCATGAATCTTGCTTGCTTTGTAGCTCATCCTTGCCACCATGGAGGCCTTGTTTAACAGTCTTCTCACGGTCCCTAAATTAATCTAAAGCCCTCTTCCAGTTGTTGTAGCCATTAGAGGCCAGACTGTCTTTGTTGGGTCTGCCTTCCTTCTTGCTGAACAATCTGCAGCAGAAACAGAAGGTGGCATTTTGGCTCACTGAATATTCAAGCCATTTAAAAGTGTTGTACCAGCTCTTCTGAAAGGACCTCTTCTGAAGTCCAAAATGGTTGGAAGGAAGCAGGACATGTTTAACTTGCTTTGGACCTGTGTCTGGGCTTCCTAAATCTATCTCTTTAGAGCTCTCTCCTGTCTTTCCCTCATCTCTCGTCCCTGGCTCGTCTGTAAAGCAACAGTAAACAACAAGTTCAAGCCCTCTACTTTTATCTATCCACAGCAACTCTACCAACTGTATTCTTCTTCAGTTTTATTGTCCTATATTAGTTTACATTTATTTATTTGGCACTTGTTATGCCATGTGTCTAATTAAATCCTCCTATATACATAATTGTATTTTGATAATTATTAACAGTGCTAGATACATTTTCTATTCTTGCCTAGTATAAAATCTAAATTTCAAAAGGCAATATCACCATTATAACCTAGATCCTGTAAATATCAATGCAACTGAATGTCCTTTCTTATGTGGCCTTAGACTCTTCCTGTAATACGGCCCCTGATATCTAACTAGCTATCCATCTGAGGGGAATAACGTTAATTTACACATCGTGTTTCAATCGTCAAATCATATGTTAGGCTACTTCATCTCCATTCTTCACGAGAAACGGATTATGGCTCACATAATTGATTAGTTATAGGCGAAATAATAAGGTCCCACGTAATTTATACAGTACATGTTCTGCATTAATACCACTGTGAGTACAGGGCTAGGTAAGTTAGACCAGGGTTTGCTAAAGAGCCTTCACCGACCTGAGCTTAATGATGAGGGAACGGCGCCAGTAGATAACTCTTCTTGCCTCTCATCCGCCTTGTATCGTTCATGACTTATTTTACTTTTTAAAAAAATGTCTAATGTCCATAATAGCTACCACCAGAAGCCACAAACAACAATGTCAGTCAAGCCCCAAAGCTGTAAGTTAACCGATGACTCTTTCAGGTTCTCCTTCTCCTCTGGTGCGCAGTCTAAATACAAGCATGCTTTAACCATAGTAACTTTGATCTGCTTGAACACATTTTAATCGTATTTAATCCATGATTCCAAAGGATAGATTAAACACCCGGTCATTTAAATATTAAATAAATACAAAAGAAAGGCTATAAAAAACATTCAGGGGTGAAGCCCCGAATGACTATATCTAACGACGTGCACCAGACACTGAAGTAATTTTAAGATTTTTAGGTTTTAATGAAGTTTTAGATATTAATTCCCATAGAATTTCCAATGAAATTCCCAGCAGCCATATCACCCTGTACCCAAGACTGGTTGCCCACTGAAGCTAAGCAGGGCTGAGCCTGGTTAGTACCTGGATGGGAGACCTTCTGAGAAAAACCAGAAGGTAATAAAATCACTGTATATGGTATTTGGGTGGCTGATGACACAATATGTTCCAGTAGTCACCATGACTCTAGTGATTCAATGCCAGTCCAGAGGAATGCCGGAAAATTGCCACAGGACAAGGAAGTTCCCGACAACTGCATTTAAAAATCCATTTCTTTAAAATTATTCAGTTGATAAATAGTTCTCTAGAAGACAGTATAGGCTAATTATTGATAGGTTTCCCGAATCATAAGTCTGCTATGCTATTACATATTGATAATGTAAACAACCTTATGTATTTGTTTACAGTAGCAGTTAAAATGTTAATAATTTTGTGCCAGGGTTCACAACACACCCTGCTGGAGCTCAGCTCCGTCTCCTTTAGCACTAAATATATAAATATGTATTGAAAGTAATGAAATAATTAGCTAATATTAACTCAAATTTGGTGCTGCAATGATTCGCCCATTGCAACGATAACTGACCTTCTTGTCAGAGCTGCTTCAGCACTCACCCGCTCGTCAATGTCAAAATGTTTGAGTCCAATCAAAGCAAATGGGATTTATGTTCACAGAAGCGCAAGCTAAGCGTGAATCCCAAAGCTACATGTCACAGGGTGACACATTTTATTTTTTTTAGAGTGCAGGCGGAACCAAAGTACCCCGAGTTTTGCCTCCCGCCGGACTCATAACAACGGGACACCGGGCTAGTTCCGGGTTAGCGCAAAAATCTCCGCGAATGTGGTAATCAGCAGAAGATCGCTGGCAGCTGTGCTTGGGGGGAAAAACAAGCCTCGCGATTGGGACACGTCATCCCAAAGGAATATAAAAGGAGGAAGTAGAGACTAAACAGGGCGTTGCTTTTGGGAACAGTGTTCCCGTGGGAAGAGTGAGCCATGGTGAAGATGAAGTGCAGCCGACAGACGGGCGTGGGGCTGTGAGTTGGGAGAAAGAAGTAAACATGGGGCTGGCTGAAGATTGTTTGAGAGAGAGAGTAGTCCCAAATCAATTTCCATCCTCCTCTCTTGTGTCTGTGGGCCACCTTGATGTGAAAGCCAGATCAGAAGATGGGCAACGGCCATACATACGTGCATTTTCCCACTGAGTGCTGAATTGCTGAGATGAAGTGATGTGATGCACTGCTTGCTGTGTGAAGTGTGAACCTAAACCCGCTGGATGTCCATTTCTTACCTGAGTTTTCTATCACATTCTGACTGAATGAGAAGAGGCTAACGTTGTTGTACTTCACAGACCATTGAGTGTATTTATCTGGCAGCCTGCTGTGAAGAAACACGTAGTGAATGTGTAACTGACTGCTTCGCAGTGAAGAGGACTATGTGCCTGTATGCTCACACCCGACTGCTTTTGCAGTGGAGACCTCCAGCCGTAAATTCTCTGACTGTCCAGGGAGAAGAAGAGAATTATGTGCCAAGACGAGGAATGTGTGTTCGTATGCCAGAGGATTACGTACCTGTATACTCACCTGTCTGCTTTGCAGTGAAGTTTCCCCGCTGTAAGTTCTGTATCTGTCGGCCCTGCAGTGAAGAGGATGACGTGCCTGTATGCTCACCCCGACTGCTTTGCAGTGGAGACCTCCAGCCGTAAGTTCTCTGTCTGTCCAGGGAGAAGAAGAGAATTATGTGCCAAGACGAGGAATGTGTGTTTGTATGCCAGAGGATCACGTACCTGTATACTCACCTGTCTGCTTTGCAGTGAAGTTTCCCCGCTGTAAGCTCTGTCTGTCGGCCCTGCAGTGAAGAGGATGACGTACCTGTATATTCACCTGTCTGCTTTGCAGTGAAGTTTCCCCGCTGTAAGCTCTGTATCTGTCGGCCCTGCAGTGAAGAGGATGACGTGCCTGTATGCTCACACCCGACTGCTTTGCAGTGGAGACCTCCAGCCGTAAGTTCTCTGTCTGTCCAGGGAGAAGAGAATTATGTGCCAAGACGAGGAATGTGTGTTCGTATGCCAGAGGATTACGTACCTGTATACTCACCTGTCTACTTCGCAGTGATACCTTCAGCCTGCAACCGAAATGGACAAGTGCTTTAAATTCCCCCCTGAGAGACTACTGGAGAAGTGGACAACAGAGCTGCCCTGACCCTGCATTCTTTTAGACATTTTATCTTTATAAATAAAAACCTGGTTTTAACTGTTTCTCCTCTTGTCTGTCCTCCTTGCTCTGTCCTCCGTCAGGCTCCCCAAGGGTGGTGCGGGTCTCGAGGGGCGGGTGCAGGTCAGTTTGGCCCGCCCCGACCTGTGACAGACACTTCAAGCTTCTGTTAACGGGTATACAGTGCGAGAAAAGATGCAAGTAGCTAATCTAAATAGCTGTTCGTCGATAGTAGTTTCAGAAATAATCAGTTTGATCAAAGACAGTGGATACTATAAGCTCAAATTAACAAGCACTTATTAAATCAAACAACAACCTGCCAAAGAAATTGGCCCTGATTCTTTTAAATCAACATAATTTTCTTGTTTTTAAAGATATTTGCCAACCAATATTTTCAAACATGTTCAATTTCTTGCATTTTCCAAGGGTGAAATCCTTTGCCTGATTTGTAAAGTATTTCTCTCTGTTTAAATAAGTTCTCAACTCTACCTTACACATTAATACTGGAAAAATAGCCTCTTTGGTGTAAAAACACATTAAGTCATTTTACGGCACGATTTTGAATGATGGCATTCACCATAAATAAGGGCTCCCCCTCCCTATAAAAGCCAATTTAATCACTGGTAGTTGTTAATATTGTGTTACTCATTTGTTCCTGTGTAGTTATTCATTGACAAAGGAACCTTATTCTAAAGTGTTATCGTCTCTTTTTTGAAGTGCTGTTCAGGTCAAAACCCAATGATGGTAAGGTCATTTTAAGTGGTAAAATCTCTAAGGAAATTTGGGTCTCTCTAAGGAATGTTGTTGATTTTTTGAAGTGTGTGTGTCTCAGGTGAAATGTCAAACTTCATCAGCACAGCTTATTTTAAATTATTGTTGGTTCAGAAGAGCTTCTTGTCCATTAATTTGGCTAGTGCAATTTAGTTCATTTCAACCTCACTTTCTTAATCTAAAACAATTTTGATTAGGTTTTGCAGCCACTTGTTCAAACGTGTTATGTTAGCATGATTTAGATTAAACTGTAATGAAAATGTAAGTTTTTAAATATGTCATATTTCAACTTATATCTCACCAATAACATTGTCATGGAACAGAAAAGCACAACAGGTAATATCCAAACAAGATGTTTATTGCAGGTATGCAGAGAACAAGCAACATGAGCAGGTGAATAACTAAGTAAAAGGAAAAGTTTTTAGCATCTGAATTGGGACACAGCTAATGCCTATGTGTGTGGTGCTAGCTTTTTTAGAGAGGTGCTGATGAGGGTAATCGCAGAGAGGTGTGGTGAGTGTGAACCAGGAGGGATTCTGGGAAATTTTGTGTGCAAAGGGTGACTGGACTGGTGAATAGAGATCATGACAAACATGCTCATCATAAATTAAAATTATCTCCTTAATTTCTTGAGCATTACCAGGAGGACTACTGGATGCTTTATCACAGAGAATTTGAGATAATAATGCAGTATTGTTTGACGAATTGTTTTTTTTAGCTCTTTTTGCAGATTTTTAAAAGACTTATTCTCTGATATATTAGGAAATAGTAAATGGTCAACTGTGATTGTTTAGTTAAAATTGGAAATTTTCTTTAAAAAAATGCAACACTTAAAACAATGGTTTCTATTTTAATAATTAGGAAGACAATATTAGGGAAGCTTGTAGGCCTGCTGATTAGACCAAAGGGGCAATAAGGACACAAGATCAACACTCTGCCTCAATTTTATGTGATCAGACAGATTTTGACTGTGAGCATAAATCAGATTAGGCAGGTCTTGTTTCCTCCACTCGCTGTACTCTTATTAGATGCTAAAGCATTCATGTCATCTCAAGTTTAAGGGCCATTCTTTACACTTGAAAGAGTGCATATCTCAAAATCCTCAGGCCACATAACACTGCTATCAAGCAAAATGGCTAAGGGCACTTCAAATGTAATATAGCCCAATGATAGCACTGTTTATTTTGGCACACTGTCTGTGTTGTTTTAGCGCCAAGTTTACAAATAGAATTATTGTAGTCTGGTAACAGTCCAAGCCTCTTTCTGCCTCTTTTTCAGATGTTTTTTAAAAACATTGTGTTAGCATGACATTGTGTGGGAAATTACACTCTTTGAATTTGTGTCATGCAACAGATAAACAGAATCATTTATGCATTTCCTTTTATTTATATGTATGTCACCAAATTAGCGTCTGTGGTGTTAATACAATAGCTTGTAGATTTAAATTTTAATGTAAATCTATTAGTAATGTCTCCTGACCTCAAAACTATCACAATGGTAGCCTTCCTTTTAGAAAATCGTTTTTGATAAATATGTCTGTGGTGTTACAGTCTTCCATTTTAACACCACAAACACAACACACCTGAAACTGTTAGCAGTTGTGTTACCTTCTATTTATATATTTTGTTTTCAAAAATTTAAATGTGTTTAACTTTCATTTTATTGGGTCTAGTATAATTGACCATTCGCAAAAGCCACGCCCCCACTACGCCTGTCAAACAAATGGTCAAACACAACCAGTGCCACAGATTGCCATGACGGGAAGAGGTATACCCATGTGTGTCAGTGACCTTTTTTGGAGCTATACCTCTGCGATATCCTCCAGATCAAGGCTCAAGGGGTTACAGTATGCAGTGGAGGGATATATTCAAAATATAAAAATACACAATGAAGGAGACATGACTACTATCGAGGCTAATGATTACCGGTCTCAAGCGAAATCTTAGAAACTCCATGACCTGTAATGCAACCTCAAATGCAACCAGCACAGCCTTGAAGAAGATTTTATAAGCTGGTTCAGTGGCTAATTGTTTGGAGTTAGAAATATATAACTCGCGCTGCATTTACAGGATTATACAATCGTTTAACAAGCAGGTTGTTCATTACCATGGCAACCGCTTGGGTGTCATGCTGAATGCGATTTTCGTGTTTGAAAAGTAACTATGCGTAAAAGAGACGGAAAGATGCAGATAACCATACATTATTTAAGGTTATTTCTATTCGTTCCAATATTGATATATGAACTGATGTTGTCAAGTAAGCTTCATGGTTTCCCCTTTGCGAACATGCACTCCTCTAAATTGTAGTTTATTCTTCTCATATAGTTATGGTTGCTATGATGTGTGATTGGACAGTGGCCGTTTTGGGGGAGGGGCCGGCGAAAGGTCAATAGATTATTTTAAGTAAGTATTTTAAAATTATAAATTACAAGCTAAGTTCTGCCTCTTTTTTGACACTCCAATTAAAGAATGCGCTTAATTTCACTAATGTACATATATTAAATGGTATGTTTTTTTTCTTTTTTTTGTGCTGCAAAGCATGCCAATTTCTTCATTCAAATATGTAGTTTAACTGCAGCATGATTAGTGAACAAAACACAGCAGTTTGTGCAAAAGTTGCACAGCTGTTATAGTGAATTCATCCTTGAATGTTAATCATAAATTTGGGCATTGGTGTTGAAAGAGAAAAATGAATGCACATTGTTCACATTAAGTTCATAGATGGAGAGGCAGAAGCCTAAAAGCAAAATGGGATTCTAATCTCTGTCCGTGGGAGTGTTCTTTCTGTTCTTGGTGTTAATTTGGTGTGATCCCCATCCCATCGGCCTTTATTGTGCTTTGATCCAGAAAGACAAGCAGTTCCACAACTTCCCCCTCTCTCTCTCATACATGTTTCCCCTTTCCTTTTCTATCTGTACTGCTGTGAGGGCATCAGGTGGTGTCAGAATTCATCAGGCTGAAGTCATCACTAGTCCCAAATGCAGTTCATTTGATTGTCACATCTAGAGGTGACACAAAACATCCTAACAATGGAGGTAGTAGAGAGATTTAGAGACGGCGAGCGAAAGCTCGTACAGGGTTGTGACCTGTGCACTACTAACCGACAAAGATTTATCTACCCTGATGTTCCATTCCAAAGTGATTTGGAAGTGACTGAGGTGTTGCAAGATGGTTTCAATGGTTTACTGCTTTATTCCAGTTACTACATCAAACTACTAAATTTTCATGACACATTCTTTAAATGTAAATGAACTTGGCTAATGATCTACTGCTTCGAAGGCAAGGAGGCTAGAATAGCAGACAGATATGTTTTCCTTGAAGGGGAATTCAATTTTATAGTTTTTGTGCTGCTTTGCAAAAACATTGCCATCAATGTTTATTTGAAACATTACAAAGGATTTCATCAGCCGAGACAGAGCTTCTTCAATGTCAGGTATATAGGCTATTTGGGGGATTGTTAGAGATTCCACTGAGAAGAATGTGTTATTTGAGACCATAGGACATAGGGATTAACTTAAATCTGTAATTCAGACATTTTTGCTGGAGATCCGAATTCAGCGCACAAATACTATTGTTGCATAGGGTCTACCCAGACAAGTTAAAATATTTGCACTTGAGGCTCAAAAGATAAAATTTTTATGAAAATATGATCAGAAATCCATGCAACTAACATACTATTCTCTATTAGAAATTAATGGCTTTCGATTTGTCAGCTTTAAACTGCAATGTGGTCACATTTCTGACTACCCCCATATGTGGTTTCAGTGAACTAATCATAAAAGGTTTTAGACCCCCAGCCCCATTTACTCTATTTAGCGTTAACCATTTCTGATTCATCAAAAATTGATGTTAATGCCAGGTATAAATGTGGTTTCATTCTACTCTGCAGGGTTCCTGTATCAGTCACCAGCTGGAGTGCCCTTGAGAGCCACCAGAGGGCACTCCAGAAGAGACTATTATCACTCACAAACTACATTTCCCATAACTCACTGCCCGGACTCACCATCACTTATCACTGATCACATTCACCTGTACCTCATTCACTGATTGCATTCACCTGTCTCTCATCCTGTTAGTCTGTCTATATATACCATGTTCATTCACTCAAAGCGAAGTCAAATTTGAGTCTGGAGCCCTGTGAAGACTTCGGCCTGCGACTGGCAAGTTCGGGTCTTTATTTTACTGCCAGTGGTTTGGGGCACTGCTCCATAGATATACATAAGAAATGCCAGCCCGTTCTCATCCTTTAGCGTCACATAAAACGCTATATGACAAAACGGCGCTATACTACGCACATGGCACCCTTTATCGTTAATATAACACGCAAACCCAAGACGTCATAAATCCTTTAGCGTGAATATGACACGCACACCCTACCCCACACCTAAACTTAGCCCTCACAGCGCATGTTATATTAATGATAACGGGTGCCATGTGCGTAGTATAGCGCTGTTTTGTCATATAGCGTTCTATATGACGCTAAAGGATGAGAATGCGTTGGAAAGGCTATGCACTGCTCTATCTATTATTGGTCCAAACTAATAAACGGTCCGTGAAGCTTAAGCATATTTTCGTTCCATTCTCATTTTGTTTCGTTCGCTGCTAGGTAACGTGTTGATAGATCGCTTGTTGCTCAGACGCACATAGCAGGTTGTGATATTTGTCTCCGTCTCCTGTGCTATTCTTGTCACAGTTTTATTGACGCGCCCCTTCAGAGCTTAACCATGTTTTTAACGTGTGGCAAATTTACTGGTCGCACACTCTCAAATTTTGGTCGCAAAATGCCACCATTGGGTCGCAGTCTGGTGCCCTGTTCTGTTTATAAAGTTTACAATCATCCAACTAGAGCAAACTTGTTTGATGACACAATTCATATAATGTTTATCATTTAATTCAAGATTGTTAAAGGTGCAAAACGCAAGTATCAGAGTTTTTGCAGAACTACGCCCCCTCTGGCGACAAGCGAAACTGCAACCAGAGATGTGCGCGATCATGGAACACACACACATACACGCACGTTTGCACGAGCTGTTCATAACCAAAGGAGCATCAGCCGCACACTGTGCGGCACACATCTTTTGTAATGTAAGTGGAAGCATTAGTATCTGCGAACTCTGACGAGTGTAAGTATGGATCTTTTATACTTCACATATTAGAACGCAATTGGATAGATGAGAAGGTAATAAATGACGTAACAATTGAGTCTTCCTGGCAAAACTTACGCTACGCTTTCATTTATCTATTATCTAACGAATAATCTTTTCATACCTTCAAGAGAACTACTAAGAACTACTTCTTACAGGTTAATATTAATGTGAATAATGCATAATGTTCCAGTAAGCAATTAGGTACAAACATAGACAGTATAAGAAGTGGACAGAGCAATCTCATTGGAACTCCATTGAGACAATTGAAGCCCGTTTTTGGCAATTTTTTTTAGCACTTCCGTCCCTGACACGCAGACTCAAACAGAGCTTGACGACGTAGATGTGACGTGAGCAACCCGTCTGTCTTCTAGTGCTGTAGCATGATAAATCTAAATCATTCCCTTCCCAATCATGCAGAGGCGGAGAGTGTGAGTAGGAGCTGTCCATGAGCTAGGAGCAGGAGACACTTTTGCTAGGTATTCTGATTAATTATTTTGTCAGTTTGCCTCCACGTTTCCCCGATTGCCCGCGAGCTTCTCCTCCTGTCTATACGGTAATCTCTCTACTGTGCGACAGAGAATCGCGTGGGTATGACGCAATCGTTAGCCTACTTTACAAAAAAGTAGGCTATGCTTCTACCATAACATTCGTTACAAGGTAATGGAGCATTTTATACATTGTCGTGTTTCTTTAGAAAAAAATAAAGGACAAATTGTGTCTTCAAACGGCTCAGATGTAAAGTTATTTGCCGTCAAAATGACGCCAAAATGAATGGGAGTCAATGGGAATGCTAACGCAAGTGAATTTCTGCTACAATATGGCAGCTCCCGCGAGGCTTCAACTTCCGGTCGAAGGATTACCCCCTTGGGTACAAAAGGTTTTGTAACCTTTGATGTAAATTATTACAAGATGGCGGCGCATGTACATGCGACAGCTCAACTCTCCACGTATTGGCATGTTTTGAGTAGTTTATTGATAGTTTATATTATTCTTCTCGTCATCAGTTTGATGCCCGTTGCGGGGGCTGTACTTTTAACCAGGAAGATCCCAGATACAACACACCGTCTGAGCTCGTCAGACCATCAGGGTCTCCATGGATTATGCTCCTAGCCGAGAAGCGACAGCGGCGGTGCAGTGAGAGGAAGCAAAAGCGAGGCTGCAGAGCCGGGATACGAGCTAGCTTATGATATCCACACAGAAAACCATACAGTACTGCTGTGCCATGGTAATTTCAGAGACTGGCAACCCAGCAATCCTGGCAGAGGCTATTCAGCTAGCTGGCCGTGTAGCGCACTGGGCCGACAGATTTCCAGTAAGAAAAGAGGAGGGGGGCTCTGTGTTTATACCAATGACAACTGGTGCTCAAACACTGTAAAAATTTACACTTACTGCTCCCCGGACTTGGAGTATTTAACAGTAAAATGTCGCCCCTTCTACCTGACGCCTGAATATTCAGTTGTTGTAATCACTGCTGTTTACATGCCTCCAGATGATAACACCAAAACAGCTTTGGCCTACTTGCTAACTGCCATTTCCAAACAACAGCGGGCATTACAGTGCAGCCAGGACAAATTTGAGGAAGAGCATCAGGGATGCTAACGCAGCCTATAAGCAGAGGATTGAGAACCACTTCCACATCTTTGAACCCGCCGGGCATGGCAGAGGATTAGGCACATCACTGGGCAGAATAACACCAGTAGCCTGTCCAATAGCAGTGCTTCAATAGCAGCTTAACCATTTCTTACGCTGATTTGAGGTGGAAAGAACAGGGACTGCCAGTTCCAGACACGAATAGCCAGGCACTCATCTTTCAGCCTGCTGAGGTGATGCGCACTCTCCGTAAAATCAACACATGGAAAGCATCTGGTCCAGATGGCATTTCAGGGTGCGCTCTCAGAGACTGTGCAGAAGAGTTGGGTAAGGTACTCAAACATCTTTAATCTTTCTCTGCTGCAGTGCACTGTTCCAACCTGAATATGTCCACAATAGTGCCTGTGGCGAGTAGGACGAGCCCGAGGGCCATGGGAGAATGGCTGCTATAACATCTCTTAATGATAATAGGCCCATTGCACTAACACTAGTAATTATGAAAAGCATGGAGAAGCTGGTTTTGTATCACATCAAGTCTGTTCTGCCATCCACCATGGACTCCCACCAATATGCATACAGTTCCAATAGGTCGACAGATATGCCATCACTACTGCCCTCCATTCTGTACTGTGCTACCTCAAACATCAAGGGACTGTCACAGTGTCTGGTTTGTGTTTCCCCAGGGGTCCACTAGAGGTCTCTTCCCCATACTGTCACCATTCACTCTGGAACTGCATTTTCCACAATCCTTGTCTGTACCAATCATTGCTCATTGCACTCAGGTGTTCCCCGTCATCTTTGTACCCAGCTGTTCCCTGTTATTCATTGTTACTATCTGTGTATTTATACCCTGTCTGTTCAGTCATTGTCATGGAGTTCTGGTTTAGTGTCACACCACTTCCAGGTCTGCTTTCTTGTTTCCTGTTTTTGTGCTTGTGCTGCTTGACTTTGATTTTGGATTACCCTTTTATTAATAGGGGTGGTGATGGCTCAGTGGATAAGACACATGCCTTTAGTGCGAGAGACACGGGTTCGAATCCACTGTGAGACACCAATGTGTCCCTGAACAAGACACTTAACCCTATTTGCTCCAGAGGCGTGCAACCTCTGACATGTAAGTCGCTTTGGATAAAAGCGTCAGCTAAATTAATAAATGTAAATGTAAATAAAGAACTTACCGCTACTGGATTTTCAGCTCCCTGTGTGTGTATCGTGACAGGGACGCATGCAAGGCTGCTGTTCATTGACTACTGTTCTGCATTTAATACCATCTTACCAAGCAGGCTGTTCTAAAAGATGTCTGACCTAGGCATACAGCATAACATCTGCCTGTGGATTAAGGATTTCTTAATGAACAAGATTTATGAACAGCTTTTATCCAAAAGCTATCACGATAATGAACTATGAACTAAAAACACATGCCAAATCATCACCCAATCAAGACAATTTAAGTGAATAACACTATGAGCACTTTATTTAATAATGTGTAATATGCAATATAAACTTAATGATTCTTAACTGTATATGTTGGAAAGTAAAAAAAAAAATCATTATATATTGTACAATGACAATAAAGCAATCTATCTATCTATCTTTTGCTGTCTTATGAATAAGTCACGACTGAAGGGTTTTGTTAGGAACGACGTGTGCAATAATTCACAATACAGCACTAGCCTCGAGTACCTCATAGCTTTTAGAATACGGTCACCACACAATACAAATATTAAATAGTAAAGAAAGTATTATTAATATACTTTCATAAAGTAAAATCAATAAATAAAATAAAATCAATAACTTTTCCTTCTGTTGGAATTTTTTTTTCCCTGACCGTGAATAGCAACAGAAGTTACATTATTACGCCGTTAGATGGCGGCGAAGACTGTCTTAATGAGTAAGTCTGTCAGTAGTGAAGACTTTTATATTGAAAAGTTGAAAAGACTGAAACTTCTTGTGAACATGGAGCAAGACTCAACTGACAAATGCTTTGACTTAAAGTCAGTGTTAGGACACGAGAATAACTGTCAAAAAGACAAGATATCGCAGCATAAATTTGAACAGATTTTTTGATTATGAACATACCTGAAGGAAAATGCTAAATCTAAATCCAAGTAATTCATTCCCTAATAGAACGCGTACATCACATAGGTGTCTATTTGATGTGTGTTTACATCTGGAAGACATATTTTTAGTACAAACCCAATTCCATAAAAGTTGGGACACTGTACAAATTGTGAATAAAAACAGAATGCAATGATGTGGAAGTTTCAAATTTCAATATTATATTTAGAATACAACATAGATGACATATCAAATGTTTAAACTGAGAAAATGCATAATTTTAAGGGAAAAATAAGTTGATTTTAAATTTCATGGCATCAACACATCTCAAAAAAGTTGGGACAAGGCCATTTTTACCACTGGCATCCCCTCTTGTTTTAATAACAGTCTGCAAACGTCTGGGGACTGAGGAGACAAGTTGCTCAAGTTTAGGAATAGGAATGTTGCCCCATTCTTGTCTAATAAAGGCTTCAAGCTGCTCAACTGTCTTAGGTCTTCTTTGTTGCATCTTCCTCTTTATGATGCGCCAAATGTTTTCTATGGGTGAAAGATCTGGACCGCAGGCTGGCCATTTCAGTACCCGGATCCTTCTTCTACGCAGCCATGATGTTGTAATTGATGCAGTATGTGGTTTGGCATTGTCTTGTTGGAAAATACAAGGTCTTCCCTGAAAGAGACGATGTCTGGATGGGAGCATATGTTGTCCTAGAACTTGGATATACCTTTCAGCATTGATGGTGCCTTTCCAGATGTGTAAGCTGCCCATGCCACACGCACTCATGCAACCCCATACCATCAGAGATGCAGGCTTCTGAACTGAGCGCTGATAACAACTTGGGTTGTCCTTGTCCTCTTTAGTCCGGATGACATGGCGTCCCAGTTTTCCAAAAAGAACTTCAAATTTTGATTCGTCTGACCACAGAACAGTTTTCCACTTTGCTAGAGTCCACTTTAAATGAGCCTTGGCCCAGAGAAAACGCCTGCGCTTCTGGTTCCCGTTTAGATATGGCTTCTTTTTTGACCTATAGAGCTTTAGCCGGCAATGGTGAATGGCACGGTGGATTGCGTTCACTGACAATGTTTTCTGGAAGTATTCTTGAGCCCATGTTGCGATTTCCATTACAGTAGCATTCCTGTGTGTGATGCAGTGCCGTCTAAGGGCCCGAAGATCACAGGCATTCAGTATGGTTTTCCGGCCTTGACCCTTATGCACAGAGATTGTTCCAGATTCTCTGAATCTTTGGATGATATTATGCACTGTTGATGATGATAACTTCAAACTCTTTGCAATTTTTCTCTGAGAAACTCCTTTCTGATATTGCTCCACTATTTTTTGCCTCAGCATTGGGGGAATTGGTGATTCTCTGCCCATCTTGACTTCTGAGAGACACTGCCACTCTGAGAGGCTCTTTTTATACCCAATCATGTTGCCAATTGACCTAATAAGTTGCAAATTGGTCCTCCAGCTGTTCCTTATATGTACATTTAACTTTTCTGGCCTCTTATTGCTACCTGTCCCAACTTTTTTGGAATTTGTAGCTCTCATGAAATCCAAAAGGAGCCAATATTTGGCATGGCAATTCAAAATGTCTCACTTTCAACATTTGATATGTCATCTATGTTGCATTCTAAATATAATATTGAAATTTGAAACTTCCACATCATTGCATTCTGTTTTTATTCACAATTTGTACAGTGCGGCAAATATTTTAAGTTAGTATTGGTAATCATTCCTCTTCTGTGGCTCATTCTACATGTGGTGTTCCTCAGGGATAAACTTTGGCATTGTTATTATTCTTCTGGTACATGTTCCCATCAGTTAAATCGTTAGGAGATTTGGTGTGTCATTTCAGTGCTATGCCAATGATACTCAGCTCTACAAACCCTTTAAGTGCAATAAGCATGGCTTACCAATAACCTTCTGCATCTGAATGATGATAAAACACAAGTTGTTCTGTTCAGGCCAAACGAGAAAACCGATCTGAGCACTGTTGATCTGGCTTCTCTCATCCCATATTGCTCTTCTGAGGCCAAGAATCTGGGTTTTATGCTTTAGGCTCATGGACTGCCAGTCTCGTACATTCAACTTCAACTGGTCCAAATTGGATCACATTACATTATTATCTTATGCTTGTTGCACTGGTTCCAGATCGATTCAAAATTCTGCTGTTTGTGTACAAAGCTTTAAACATTCTTGCTCCTCCATACCTCCCAGAGTTGATTATTGTACACAATCTAGCCAGATCACTCACAGACTAGGCATCTGCTAAGGGTTCCCAGATCCAGAATAAAAAATGCAGGAGGACAGTGTCTTTGGAGTTGTTGCAAAGCCATGGAACAATGTGCCATTATCTATTAGAATAACTTATACAGTGTCTACTACAGTGTCTGAGTTTAAAAGTCTGTTAAAAATCCATCTTTCCCCATGCTTTTAATGTTTTGTGACTGTGTCCTTTTTTAATGATGCATTCATGTTAATGTTGTGATTGTATCTATGCAACTTTGTGCAGCACTTTGGTCAACTAAGGTAGTTTTAATTGTGCTTTATAAATGAATTGAACATTGGACATTGAACATTAAATTTCCCACCAAGAAAATAAGTACATATGTTATATGTTTGTACAGTTGTGCCACATTTATACTTTCAATTGTCTTCTTGTAGTATCCTTGGACCTATACACTTAGAAGCTTCAAGACTTTCAAAATTTCCTTGCGTGTGAGCATTCTGATTCTTGTTTTCAGAACATTCTAGCATGCAAAGATTAATGTTTTTTTAATTATACGAATGTGTTATTAAAATTATAAGCTACTCCATATAATACTTGTCATGCTGCAGTACTTGAACCCATGAGACAGCTTAACTGCTAAATCTAAAAGTGAACTTCACTTTTCAGTGCTTCAGTGAAATCCCTTTGAGGCAATTATACACTTGAAAATGATATTTAAACAGCAGAGTAACTGTACAACATTATGAAAACTCTGTGCTGTACTGCAGTCTGAAAATAATAACGAAGGTGCTGTAGGAATTAAATTAAAATTAAATCCAGGTGAGTGATCTCATTCATTCACTGATATTTCATTGCCTCAAACATCGCCTCACCAGGGAACTGGTAAAATTAAACAATTACAATTTCAGACAGACAGACAGACAGTTTCATTTCAGATAAACAGTGGCTACAGTCAGGATTATGAGAATGTATCCAAAATGTAATTTCCAACATATGAATAACAAACAGATGAATAGACTAAAACTGTATTATGATTTCCTTGTTATTACAGCAACACACAGAGAAAATATACATCTCTGTAATTAGGACAAGGAAACAAATTTTCATTGGAACAAAGAAATCAAAGTTTTGAGGTAAAGAGTAGTTCCTTTAAAAAAAAGAAAAAGAAAAAAATGCTACTTACACAGGCCATTGCAGTGTTGCCAACTGAAAGTGAAAGTATGAAAGTAGCTTACGCCTTCCCAAAAAGTCGCTAAATGTCCCTTGATGATGCCATACGTTAATTAGCATATAGAGCTGGTAAGTCCCGCCCATCCATAAAACTCCAAGTGGACCAATAGGTTGAAAAAGCATCAATGCAAGTGAATGAGAGAAAATAATTATTTTCTGATCCTGTTTGAATTGTGCCATGAATGTAACATATGTTGTCTGTGAATTTTTTATATAATTTCTCACCTAACGAGTTTGACAGTATATTGTATGATTATTTGGCTAGCAGTTGTGGAATAGACATAACAAAGACATAAAGAAAGACTACACGTCGCATATGTGACATCGCCGCATAACACATTTTCCCTCCACAAATCACGGTTTTCACCACGCTCAACTAGTTTGTTCTCTCCCTGAAAGAAGGCGGTGAAGTGCACCAAAGACACAGGTATGTTTAGCGGGATCCGTGTGCTAGTGGGTGTGATCAAACATGTCGAAAGAGTTGTAGTCCACGAAGTGCTCTCACACAAAGTCTAAGCGTATGAAAATTATACCCGCTAAATTGTAGCATTATTTACACAAAAAATTATATAAAAAATTCACAGACAACATATGTTCACATTCATTGCAAAATTCAAACAGGATTAGAAAATAATTTTTTTCTCTCATTCACTTGCATTGAGGATTTTTCAACCTAGAGGTCCAGCGGGGTTAGCTGAAGGGGCGGGACTTAACAGCTCTATTCGTGACGTCATCGTGCCATACTTGCGTTCCACTTGCCTAATGTGTTTTCTCTATAAATTAATGCTCACGCTCAGGTCACAAATTGTTTTTAATATATTATGATATAGCAGAATGTAAAATAAAGCTGTTCTCATTTCCTATATATTTTTTTTGTCACACAGACGAGTTGATATAGGCCTATAATGACAAAGAAAGTAATACTGTAAGCACAAGAAAAGAAAGGAAACTAAATTGTTTAAATAAAAAAACATTATTATTTAAAGAAAGCAGATAAGTGATAAGTCCGTGGAAAAACATTGCTCATTCATTCACGTCTGTCAGTGGCCGTGCCTTCAACAGATGATCTGCTCTTCTTAGCCATTCACTGAACAGGGTAGACGTAGCTAGAGTGAGTGACGACAGGGAGAAAGCAAAAGGTCTGCGTCTGAAAAGTTGCTAAAAATTGTTTTGCAGTTTGTACGCGGAGGAGAACATCTCCTGCTCTGAGTTGGGAGGGGCTGCTGCGCGAGGACTGAGCCACCTGTGAGTGATTTGGGACTGGGTGGGACCCACGGCATCACCCGCTGCTAGTTGAGTTGAGGAAAAACGATATGTGCTTACATGTCAGAGAGTCTCCAAAAGTCTCTAATAACACCAGAAAAAGTCGTTCGATTTTTCGCTAGTTGCTTTTTTGAAATTTGTCGCTAGGGGGGTCTTAATACTCGCTAAATATAGTGACAAAGTCGCTAAGTTGGCAAAACACAGGGCCATTGTCATGGGCTGGTTGCAGCAGAGATGATACTGGAATTCCTGAAAGCAAGGTTATCTCACCGTCAAACATAACGTGAATCAGAGTCCTGCAACGGGTCGGGTACCCCCAAAAAAGTGTCTTAAATGGGTGGATTGTGACATTCCTAAAATTCATGGGCGGGGATGCGGGCAGATAATTACCCAGACAGCAAACTGACATTGAATCAACGTGGAAACGACGTCTCTCATGACATTGAAACGATGTTGATTTTGCTCATCGAATTAACGTTGAACCAACGTCAGACGCGGCATTCTTCAAAGCTAAATGAAAATTGAAAATTGGTTTGCTTTCATAACGTTGAAACAACATTGATTTCAAGTTGATTTTCCATTAGTTTTGAAAGAATGACGCGTCTGACGTTGGTTCAGCGTTAATTCGATGAGCAAAACAATGTCAGATCAACGTTGTTTCGATGTCATGTTTCCACGTTGATTCAATGTCAGTTTGCTATCTGGGTAACTCCTTGCGGGCGGGTAGTATTGGATGAAAAATATTTGCAATATTTGTGTCTAAATTACCATTGCACATATGCAACAACGATATGACCTTTGGACCCATCATGTCACCACTGCGACAGTGCGACTTTTGTTGATGCTTCTCGTAGCCTAGTCAGAGTGTTGCAGGAGTAGCTATGGATGATGTAAAAGTAAAGTTGGCAAGTGGAGTATATAAAGTTGTTGACAACGAGTCTTAAAAAGGCAAAATCAGATGTGTGGAGAAAGTGTGGTGTAATACATGATCAGGAAAATAACATCATAAGCGGCTTTGCCAAAGTCTAAACACCTCCAAGAAGGGAAGACAAGGAGGCGATAACGCAATTGGTTGTGCAATTTGTGTACCGAGACATTAGATCATTTGAGACTGTGTGCAGGGATGGATTTTTGGAACTGGCACAGGGCTTAAAGGGATAGTTCACTTTGAAATTAATTTCTGATATGTTTTAGCTTATCTCAAGGGCATCCAAGATGTAGGTGTCTTTGTTTCCACAGTATTTTCAATTTTCATATTTTTCAGTCAAACCATTGTTGTCAATCAGTCATATAATGTAGGTTAAGGGGGTCCACGCTCGGTTCACCTCTTAAGAGCATGCATGAAGTCAAAATTAAACATGATTTAATGACTCGTAAATGTAAGTAGCCTACACATTGATGGCCTAAGACACGAAACGAGCGGTTTGTGTGAGAAAACTAACAGTATTTACGTATATCGTTTATACCTCATGTAACCACAGCCATGTCCAACTGATCTGACGGCACGGGCGCTTTGGTCTGTGCATGCGCCGGAAGTGATCGTTTGCGCGTGTACGTCACTCATTGTTTACACAGAGATTTCAGAAGATTTACCTTTCACTGAACATATTTAGATATATCGAAATCGTCTTCCATTGCAATTTTCTGTATATCTAAATATGTTTAGATCTTCACAGTGGACATCTTGGATGACATGGACATGACATGGGGGTGAGTAAATTATCAGCAAAGGGTTTTTTTTTTTTTAAAGCGAACTACTCCTTTAATGTCTATGGTGAGTCACTCAGGCACTGGGCAACTCTGCAGCTGAGCCGACCCCGGAATAAAATAGTCAGAATAAACACTTATTATAGGCGCACCATAGTGATTCAGGATGAGTCAAAAACAGTTTGGAAAATGGATTCATGTACTCGTTCATTTTGAACACACGGACTGCAGCAGCTGCTGATACAATGCCGTTCTGTTGCGTATGCGTGAATTCAACTACAGTACACGACAGTACAGTGCCTCAAGTGTAAGTTTATCAAGTGACAAGAATACGAAAAAACAAAAAAAAATAACAACTTTATTCGACTATTCCTTTTCTTCCTTGTAGGCCTGAGACGAGAGTTCAAGAGATTTCCAAGACACATGGGCGAAAATTGCGATCTCCCCTTCAACTACTTCAGTTTAGTTCTCGCGCATGCGTCGTGGAAACTCTCGTCTCAGGCCTGCAAGGAAGAAAAGGAATAGTCGAATAAAGTCGTTATTTTTGTTTGTTTGTTTTTCGCACAAAAAAGGATTCTCGTCGCTTGATAAACTTATACTTGACCCACTGTAGTCACATGGAATTAAACATTTTCTTCAATGACTTTCTGGGCCGTCAAATTTTTATCCCTTAGGCAGCCTATGTAGCAGTGATCCAGCTCTCAAATTTAATCAAAAATATCTTAATTTGTGTTCCGAAGACAAACGAAGGTCTTAGGGGTTGGTACAGCATGGGGGTGAGTAATTAATGACTTAATTTTCATTTTTGGGTGAACTAACCCTTTTAAGATTTTTAGTTGTCCAGCAAAATTAATTATAGGTAGGACACTGGAAATCAGGGCCCGTATCCCTAAAGAATTTTTGTGCAAAAAGTGGCTCCTAGCGGCCAAATTCTAAGAAAATTCAATCAATCAATCAATCAATCAAATTTTATTTGTAATGCATGACGTTTTCTTAGAATTTCCCCTAAAAGTGACACGAAAATCCTCAAGATTCCTAGTGCTTAAAAGGGCTCCTAAGACGAAATCTGCTAAGAGCAGGGAAGAGGACTTTTAGTGGCTTAGGAGTTCCCCTAAGCAGCTGCACAAAAAATTAATTTTCTTCCTTTTTTTCTCCATTTTTTGTGTTTGTAGGATATTTGTTAACAGGCCTTCATAAATAGGCCAGCCAGCAATCACAGACAATGATAAAAGCTGAGCCATGTTACCCTTGTTAAGACCAATACTTCAAAACTTCATTAAGGACATTACCTTGAGATAGGCCATCTTGTTTTCAATGGGGTCCATATGGGAGTGAAAGTACAAAATATGCCAGCTAGGATATTAATATGAGCAAATAAGACACAAATCATTATTTGAACAGGGTGTAATAAGCTTAAGTTTTCACAAATTTTAGATTCTAATGTTAGGCTATAACCCCTACAGCTTACTATTCATTTTCCAGATATTTTCTTGAATGTGAAATATTATTTACAATTACAGTCTGCATAAGATTAGAGTGTATAATTGTGTTTATTGATTTGAGGGTACATCCTTTGCTCATTATCACCAAAAGTTAATTTTCATCAAACTTGTAGGATCAACCAATCACGGCTTTTGACTCATACCTAGCAATGGGGTCGACTCATACCTAGCAACCTAGCAATTTGACTCATACCTAGCAATGGGGTCAACCACACCTCCTCACTAAGAAAGGATTTTCCATCCATTCCTTGCTCAGAGTTCACTGAAAATGTTCTGGAATCACTAAGCTAAAACCCCTGGCAAGGAATTTTTAGGTTAAGTTAGGAGCTGGGCCCTGTCCCCATATTCATAAAGAATCTTAATGCAAAGAGTAGCTCCTAGTAGTGACAAAATTCTTAGAAAATTCTTATCCTAGTAAAAATCCTAGTAAAGAAAAAAGTAATTCAGAAAGTGGTCAAAATTGTTAGAAGTATGGATGAGGAATTTTAAGAGGCTTAAAAGTTTCTTTAGCAGATGAGAACATAGCAGAAAGATGAAGAGGGAGAAGAAATGTGTTGCAGTCAAGATGACAGTGAGTTAATAAGATGCTATAGATTGACACCTGTCCCAAATTTTCCTTTAAATTTTCCTTTAAGGAACAGTAAACTAACTGTAAACACTGTTCCTCTGTCCATTTGAGCTTTCTCGTCCTTCTTGGTTTTGATTCCATGTTCGTTACATTAAAACCAATATTCAAACCACCACTTAAATACATGCCAGCAATCAGTGTAATTGGAAAGAGTGGAACCATTTTTATCACCCTAAGCCAATGAAATACCTTATAGGAAATGAACAGCATGGTAAAAAAAAAAAAAAAAAAAGATTTATATACACATATAGTGTGTGTGTGTGTGTGTGTGTGTGAGAGAGAGAGCTGTCAAATAGGATAAATTCCGCATGTAATTTTAATGTGTAGGTTTAGAATAGAAGCCTATACTTAAAATCACTCCTTTTTTCCTTCTTGGACAACCAACTAATCACAGTCTTCAAAAGATTGTGTCATAGGCTACATAGCAACGTGGTCAATCCCGCCTCCTCACTAAGATAAAAGCTTTTGTCTTTTCCTTAATCAGAGTTGCTCTCAGATTGGTCCTGAATCGCTCTTAACCTAAGACTCCGTAAAAGTTTTTAAGCTAAATTTAGAGTTTTCTGAGAGACTCTGTCTTGAGCTCAAACCTGACTTTTGACCCCTATTTTGAAGTTACTGTACTCTGCCTTTGTATTGTCTGAAAAAAGTGAGAAGCCATGCCAAGGTAAAATGTAGTAACTTTATCAATATTTGGTTGCTGATCACTATTTACAAAATCATTATAGGGACACCTGTATAAAATTTAGTGATCATGGCATTTCTTTTGAATGATTTACAATCCTGTGCTTTGTTTTCATTCTGATGGCATTAGTAATTCATTAGACATGACACAATACCTCCATAGCAGTAAAGAGTATCTTCAATTGGTACACAGTGGTGTAAGAACGCGGGTTGCATAAAATAAGACTTGCAAAGCGGCGCTCGCACATTCGACCCGGGGACTGGTTTATTGCAGATATCGCACATTTGTCGATATAGTGGGTTTAGGCATGTGTCGATATCAAATTTTCATGCTGCGGTTAATTGATTGAGGTTTTATCATGGTATACGGTATTATCACGATATTTGAATTGCTCAAGAAAAACAGATGCATTGTGGGTATCTAAAAAAACAACAACTTTTGATTTTCAAAATATATGGTAACTAAACAGTAAACAGAATTGTTTAAAGTTTAGTGATAACATGTTACAATGTGTGAGATTGTGTGAAAAGTGTCAAATGCGTAAAGCACCTTTCAGACAGGACGCGGAATGCACGACTCTGGCCGCTTGGTTCAACGTTGCCCTTCAGAGACAACGTGATTTGCCATTTTGCAAATAGAAAGTTGAACTATTTTGAACTTTAACCCCGGCCTGTTTTGGTCGACGCAACAACAAAACATTGGCAGCATTCCTCCTTCCGCCATGCTTCTACTCCATGTGAGGATTGTTTGCATTAGACTAGTGCACATGCACATAGTGCGTATACATGTGGGGATTGTTTACATCAGAGTGCGTGTGCGCGTTTTGCACAGCATATACGCAGTGTTGAGCGGTTGATGGAAAATAAGCTAATGCGCGTTCTAAAAGTCTAAATTCGAATCTATTATTTTTCACTGCATTTTGAAGAGCCCGGGATTACAATATCGTGCATATTCATTACCGCAATTTATCGCATTACCAAATACTGGCACATGTCTAAGTGGGTTCAAACCATACTAAATGTTCTGACCGCGTATGTGCAGGACAAAGCTGTCCCTCTGAGGACATTTCAGATGTTAAAGAGATTTATGGCAGCTGTACACACAGTCATTTAAATGTGGCACATTTTAATGGAAAGTAGAACAAAGGCAGAACACTGTACAAAAAGGTAGTGTTATTTGACAGAATACCGGCACAGTAACTTCATATTGATGCACGGCTAAACAAAGACAGCATACCGTAACTCAATTTGAGCGTTCCAAAACTAAGCCAAAGAACGGTAACTGGTGTGACGGTGTTCTGCCTAGGTTTCTCACTGGCTTTTGGAAGTTACTGTTAAGACAACCCCTTATTTTCTCAAAAAAAAAAAATTGACTCAAGATACTTATCCACATGATGAAGGAGGTCTTGAATGTGCCAAAAATATTAATAACTCATTTTCGACCAAAAACAAAGTCACGGCCTTTTGCCTTTGCACGGCAGCACTGAACTTTTTTGCAGCCCTGCTTCCCTTAGCACTTTGATTTGTGTGGATGAGAGATGGAACTCTGAAAGCCAGAAGATTTACCTCTGGAAGTGGTGACAAGTGATGCTCCAGGCCTCTTAAAACTGACATCAGTCATGAAAGTCACCAATGCCACTGTACCAGAATGTGAATTTGATTCACTGACACAAGGACAATGCAATGTAATGATCAACAACCATCTACCATCTTACAGATTGTACACTAGACCTGATCAAATGGGACCCCAGATAGCATGTAACCATTGAAACAATGTTGAGTCAGTGTTGATGTGTCAACGCTGATTACATTGAAATGATGTTAGAAAGTGATGTTGATTTAGCATCACTCTTGAACCCTCAGTTAATACTGAAATAATGTTCAGATTTCAACCACTAATCAATGGTGTTAATATTGCTTCAACATTACAAAGTGTTTCAACGTCACTTTTGCACCCTCAGTTAATTTTGAAACAAACAAACAAAAAAAATCAATGGTAATGCTGCTGAATTAATATTGAAATAACAAAAATAATCAATGGTAATATTGTTGAATCAACGTTACACTATGATGTTCAATCTACATCACTGCTGTTGAATCAGCCCTTAAAGGGTTAGTTCAGCCAAAAATGAAATTTAAGTCATTAATTACTCACCCCCATGCTGTACCAACCCCGTAAGACCTTCGTTCATCTTCGGAACACAAATGAAGATATTTTTGATTAAATTTGAGAGCTGGATCACTGCTACATAGGCTGCCTAAGGGATAGAATGTTGACGGCATTCCATGTGACAACAGTGGCTCAACTATAAGTTTATCAAGCGGTGAGAATACTTTTTGTGCGAAAAAGCAAATAAAAATAACGACTTAATTCGACTATTCATTTTCTGCCTTGTAGGCCTGAAACGAGACTTCAAGTGATTTCCACGACGCACGCGCGAGAACTGAACTGAAGTAGTTGAAGGAGATCGCAATTCTTGCGCATGCGTCGTGGAAATCTCTTGAAGTCTCTTGAAGTTGTTCCAACCCAGTATGAGTCTCTGTTTTTTTTTTTTATATCATCAATGTTTTGAACATTGATGACAAACCATCAATATTCTTCTGTTGAACACAATATAAAATATTTTAAAGAATATGTGTAACCAGAAAGTTGACGGCGGCCATTGATTTCCATAGTAGGAAAAAAATATCATGGAGGTCAATGGCTAACATCAACCATCACATCTGGTTACATCCGTCACTCTTATCTTCTTTTGTGTGAAGCAGAAGAAAGACATTCATACAGGTTTGGACAACTTCAGAGTTAATACATTATGACATAATTTTCTTTTTATGCTGAACTATCCCTTTAAAGCTGCAGATTCAGCGTATGTAGACCTTATTTTCTTTAAATATGACAAAATAGCCATGTCAGTCACTTTCTTAATAAACACAAGATTAAGTTTTTTTGTTATTGTGTTTCAGTGGAAACCAGTTTAACTGAACGGAAATCAGTTATATTTCTCAAATTTAATACAGATACAGGAAAATGAATGATAACCTGATTAAGCAGTGATAAGATGCAGGATATCATAAATTCCCAGGTCAAGTGATTATGCTGTCAACAACAACACAAGCTGTGTCCCAATGTGAAGGCTGCATCCTCCGAAGGGCGTCACAGCGGCGCGACGAAGGACGTGCCAATTCAAAGGCTGCACCCGCCGAAGGTGCATTTTCCGACGATTTTTTTTCATCCGGATTGCAGGTGAACTTTGTTCAGCTTTCCTGGGAACGGGGGAGTTAGGGATCAATGGTTACATTTTATTTTTAACTCAGTCCCTCATAATTATTACCCAAATCTCACGTGCACACTCTGTGCTGCACATTTTATGAAGGAAAGCTTCCACAATCTTTGCGAGTTCAACGGCTTGTCCTGAAAGATGGAGCAGTTCCAACTTTAAGAACAGAAGCTGTTGTTTACGTGCCACGACCTGTAAGTATGATTTATTTTTTGTCTATGTGTTTTCCTGTAATAGTTTGTATTGGTAGCAAGGAAGTAAACAAATGACAACGCTGTTTGACTCTGCACACCAGTTTGTTAAATGCTCATTCATACTTAACGTTATCCGAATAACACCTAACATTAACTTTAAAAAAAAAAAAAAAATCCCTACAGCGAACTTGAAATTAGTGTAAATTATTCTTTGATTAACGTTAGAGCTTTTATGTATGTGTTTACAGGCATGCTAAACATGGTTCTGTGTTTGATTTGGCTACTGTAGTAAAGCCAATGTTTTGTGTTCGTTTTGATAATTAGGCTAATAGTTATTATTTCTGGCGACAGATATTTGACAATTGTTCTGAAAACGGTGCCATACAGTCAGTCATAACAGCGTATCTAAAAAGTATGACAACAACAAAAAAACTAACTATTCTGAAACGTTGTTTAACAGCCATTCTTGAACAGGTTCTGCTCGATCATCTTCACTAACATTCTCTGGGTTAGATTCGGGCTCAAATTGGTATGGTTTTATTGACGCCATTGTTTATAATACATACCAGTAAAGGTAAGGGGTGTGACGTTTCCAAAAAACATGCACCAGGCGGTTAGCAAATCCAGAGCCATATAGAGAGATCTGAGCGAATCAGAACACACTGGGCCAGAAAACAATCTGAGCCCATTGCATATTTTTGAGGGACTGACTTCATAGAACCTGGAAACCATCTGACCGTTTTTACAAGGAGGGACAGAGGAGTGTAGAATAAAGGTAAAATATATGAAAAATAATGGCATTTTATAAAAACTAAGCATTAACACATGTTACAGTGCACCCTACTAACACAATCAAGCCTTCGAAAAAATGTGTTTTACCACCCCTTTAAAATGCTGTCTACTCCAACATATACATATTCAGTGCAGCAATGATTGAAAGGGACATTTAAATTTGATAGATTCTTGAATGGGAAGGAAACGAGGTAATCAAAATAAATTCCATACTAGGCCTCTCCCGCTTTCCCTAATTGGGCAGTTCAGATATAGCGCCAATTACTACCAGCTGTGCTGCATGATAAAGTCTTGTGACAGTAACGTAGATGAATTACAGTCAGATGAATGAATATGAGCAACCATGTTCAGATGCTTCTGGTGCTTCATTTCATTTTATTTCAGCTCCCTCAATGTATTCATCCTTGGTAGGATTTCTGTTAGTCTCATGTTTCCAAATATTTGGCAAGAAGTGTAATCAACACTGTAGCTTCTTCTGCCAAGAAATGTCCACTTAGACAGGAAGAGAAGAGACTAAGCACAATGGGGGTTTTTTTCTATGCCATTTAGACCAGCATGCAATTTGTGTAAACCGGCTCTGCAATTTCTGTCTGCCCAAAAGTAATACAGTAGTGCAGCTGCTGTCCGTAACTTTTTAACTTAAAAATAATCCAAAATGATTATTAAAGAGCCCCTATCATAGCATTTGAAATGTTCCTATTTTTGTTTTAGGAGTTCCCAAAAAACAGTTTAACGTGCATGCAAGGATCAAAACACTTCATTTGTCTTATAATATGCATTTATTTTTAACTGATTTGCTCAACAACTCCCAAATGATTCGTTTGACGATTCATTTTCCCAAACACCTCCTTTGAGTGACGCGAATCTGCGGCAATTGGTGAAATGACCCAGTCAGTTGTTATTGGCAAACCGTAGGCAGAGACTGTCGGCAACGGAACGCCCATAACCAGGATTATAGCTTGTCAAGTGTTGAAAATTGTATATATTGTTTGAACAAACGTGTCAGAAAAAGTACACTTTCCACACGGTCCCTTACTCGCGTCTCCGTCAAGAGCGAGCTTTCCCGGCGAAACTCACAATGCAGGGTTTTTGGAGGGACAGTGCTTATTATATAGAGCGAAGTAATATTTGGCTAAGTCGTTTAGGAGGTAATTTCCATTTTTCAATGAATGTCTGATGAATATCAAAAACAAAACTAACTTTACCCCGCTTAGAAGCTGCGCGGAGTGTACACACACAACACAATAACTATATTGTACATGCTACAGAAAACAGCATCTTCTCGACATGATGCGATTCAGCTGAAGTATTTGAATGTGTTCTAGACTTCAAGTTTACACTTCTGTATGCGCGCGCAGTTGTTGGGAACGGCCAATGACCTCTCTACGTCACGATGTAACAGCTACTGACTCGTTTCAAAAACAATTCATTTCATAGACTCAGAGTCGACTCTCACTTTTGAAAGACAATAACTTTATATACGGTGCACTTTCAGATATAAATCTTTGCAGGATGTTTTAATTCCCTTAGAGCTATATTCCACACTATATGACAGTCATTTTCAAAAATCCACGATAGGGGCTCTTTAAAAAAAAAACATATTCTTCCAGTGATCAAAACTATCTGCTTGCCTTTGCTTGATTCAAAATGGTTTGCTTGTAATAATGATTTTAAACCCAGCAGTGGTACTGCTGGGTTTCCGTGGGAAATTCAAGCATGTCTTTGTGTCATTACGTCACACCCGTACGTACACATAAAGAAGGAGTTTCGGCTAGCTGCACGTGAGGAGATGTACAGATGTATAGGCTTTTCTCGCAGCACTTTACATAATTAAACTTATGGCATCCACATCCAGAAAGATCCAAACAACAATCATCAGTCTCAACTGGAGATTCAGCAGTTTATAACCCAAAAGACTTCGTACTTCGGATTTAAGGTGGCTACTAGAGAAAGAGAAAGAAACCGTCTCATGCGAACACAAGGATTTAAACATTGGCGGGGCTTTTGAAAAGTGTGTGTTTTGAAGGGGTTCAAAACGGAAGAAGAGACGGCTTTTTTCTGCTGAAAAAGTAAGACAATTCAATAGTTCAATCGTGTAACAGTACGTTTTCTTAATTCACACAGATATGGAGTTTATTTTGTGTTGCCCTTCTCATTTTGCTATTCTGGAAAACAAAATGGATGTTACTTACTTGTTCAGAAGACATTTTCTGGTGAAAATTCTTATGTTGGTCAAACTTTCAAAAAGTGAATCTGTGATTCTGTGTGAGTATCCACACAGCGCAATGACTGACAGCAGCACTCGCCTCAAAAGACTGTGTTCATCCGCGTTCATCCGTTTCATGACGATTTTAATTCCGCGAATAACTGCAGATTTCAAACAGAGATGGTGACAAAGAGGAAAAGCCGTGGACTGCAGCTTTCAAAGAAAATAAAAATAAAAAATCACATTTTTACTGATTAAAAAAAATATGCAAAAAGTATCAGATATTTCTTTTCGGCACAGTATACATCAGCTACTTTTTGGTGGTCTATAATCTGAGGTCTGAGAAACTGTGTTTTGGAATCTTGTTTACAACAGTGTTTCTGTGTCAGAGTATCTTGAAATAAACTTCATGATAACACATTATCCCATCGGCCTGAGCTGTGTGTTAAACAGCATCTGATGAAGAAGATTCTGACTGGGGTATACACAGTGCAGAACATTGTTTGTCAAATGTGAAGTACTGTATTTACTCTATCTGTGGGCCTCTTGTAAATCAACCATGTGGGTTTTTTTTAAGAGGGATGTGATATGGAATTAAGCCAGAGCAAATGAAATGCCATTTCTATTAATTTCACCATGGCTAATCTACTGGCACTTTTGTGTAGGAATGTGTAGAAAAAATAGGTTGAATATCAGTTTTTGGTCAAAATTGGGTATTCATTAAATTATTATTCTATAACATCTTGTCTATCATCTCTGAATATATCTGGGCAAAATTCACTTGTTAGTGCAGAAAAATAGCGATTCATAGTGGCAAGCTGAAAAGACTGTGTTTCTAATATTTGCGAACATGCCTGGCGGAGGTGCAAATAAGTCTTCCATATAGCTCTCCCTCTCTTAACACTACAATGACAGTGTGCGGCCTAATGGAGGACCGGGTACAGGAGGCGGTCAATCTTGAAATATCTGCCATTTAGCTGTGTCCCGAGAAAGAAAATGCGATAAAGAATTGTCGATACCAACTTCTGTTTGGCAGACCCGAGGCCTGGATGAGCGCGAAGTGGCAAGACATGTTAGCCACTGAGTTGTTTAGTACCAACCTTGTCGACGAAGTCCATTTAACTTATAAATGGTAAATGGGATTTATTAATATCATAATGTCATTATGCCTGTAGACTACCTACTGTGGTTGTCACAGTGCCACTAAGGCCCCATTTACACTGTCAGTGAAATGTGACCCAATTCTGATTTTTTGCTCATATGCGACACAGATCGGATGTGTTCTATGACAGTGTAAACAGGACAAAAACGCATGCATTCGGATATTTCGAGATCGGTTTCAGGCCTCATTCATATGTGGAAATAAATCAGATATAATTCCGATATGTGCCAATGCGACTGTCATGTAAACGGATTTTCTGAGACATTAGGTGACGTCTCCGCGGTTTAATGACTAGCTCTTCTGCAAGGCGACGGATGGCCGAAACGTTGTGTCATAGGAGAGAAATGTGGACGGGCACGGGAGATGTTTTCACAGGATTGTAAATGTGACGAAAATTGTTCATTTACATTTATTTTAAGCATTTAGTAATTTATTTGTAATAAACACTTTAAGTGGGCTATTTAAAACGTGCTATGACTATTAACATGCTCAATAATATTTTTTAAACATACGCGCAGTGTGTGACATCACATTGTGTGCATAGAAAGAATTAATCCGCAGACGCTCAAAAAAGAAAAAGAAAATTGTCACGTACAGCTGCTCTACTCCTGACCGCAACTCCACTGTCAGTGTTGTGTAAGTACAGGCTCCAGGCAGTTTTTTTTGTGTTCATTTCTATTTGCTGTCTCTGTGCAGGCTCTTTATTGTATAACAGTGAACAGCACAATAACCCCTTTATTGTAAGGCTTAATGTCCCGTAGATCGGTCCGTTGCAGTATGAAAGCAGTATCAATAATGTCAAACATGTGATGTGCAGTCAAGTTCGGGTGTGCTGTATGCTGTAGGCCTATGAGTGTTCTCACTGATACGCGTGTGATTCGTGGAGTTTTAATGAGTTTTATAGACATTGTTTTCAACTTCGCATATCGCAGAGCATGAAGTATATTTCGTGTTCGTCCATCTGTGTAAGATAATTTAACCCTTTAAGCATGCACAATATGTTTCAGATAATAGCCTATATGGCAAGTGTAAACACATGAATCGGATATGGGTCACAATTAAAAGAACATGTAAACAGACAGTTAAAAAAATCGGATATAGGCAACAAATCAGAATTGGGCATCAAGACCTGCAGTGTAAACAAGGCCTAAGTTGTGTTACTTTTCAAAATCAATATACTGTACAGCTACCGCTTTAGTAGCATAACTTTCAGCTGTGCACACATACCCGATTAAAGTTGTTGACACTTTAGTCATTAAATAATTTTTTTTTTTAACTTGTGAAGTACAAGCGCAAACAATTTCCAATTCAAATAACAACTTTAACATCTATATCTATAATATTCCTAGTGTCTAAACCTAACCCTACCCCAGAACTAAACCTTCCCATAACCGAATAAAGTTCTGTGCGTGTTGTATTGACGCTAAAGGGTGCCATGTGCATTGGAGCTAGATGAAATTTCAAAAGCGTCAATATATGACGCCCTAGGATGATAATGCGTTGATAAACCACTATGGGGTCACCTCAACCTTGAATTCTAGGTATAGATTAATTCAGTTTAATTTTTTACACAAGCTCTACTACACTCCATCTAGATTACATACATTTAACAACAGTATTTCACCCCTCTGCTTCAGATGTGGTACAGAAGAAGGGACATTTTTTCCATTCCACCTGGTCGTGTCCTAAAGTTAAGGTGTTTTGGGTGCAAGTATGTGATAGCATATCTCGTATTCATGGAATTGATTTTCCAATGGATCCAGAGGTGTGTTTATTAGGTAGTTTTGCCAACTCAAACCTCCAAATACAAACCCGATTCCAAAAAAGTTGGGACACTGTACAAATTGTGAGTAAAAAAAGAATGGAATAATTTAGAAATCTCATAAACTTATATTTTATTCACAATAGAATATAAATGACATATCAAATGTTGAAAGTGAGACATTTTGAATTACCGTGCCAAATATTGGCTCCTTTTGGATTTCATGAGAGCTACAAATTCCAAAAAAGTTGGGACAGGTAGCAATAAGAGGCCAGAAAAGTTAAATGTACATATAAGGAATAGCTGGAGGACCAATTTGCAACTTATTAGGTCAATTGGCAACATGATTGGGTATAAAAAGAGCCTCTCAGAGTGGCAGTGTCTCTCAGAAGTCAAGATGGGCAGAGGATCACCAATTCCCCCAATGCTGAGGCAAAAAATAGTGGAGCAATATCAGAAAGGAGTTTCTCAGAGAAAAATTGCAAAGAGTTTGAAGTTATCATCATCTACAGTGCATAATATCATCCAAAGATTCAGAGAATCTGGAACAATCTCTGTGCATAAGGGTCAAGGCCGGAAAACCATACTGAATGCCCGTGATCTTCGGGCCCTTAGACGGCACTGCATCACACAGAGGAATGCTACTGTAATGGAAATCACAACATGGGCTCAAGAATACTTCCAGAAAACATTGTCAGTGAACACAATCCACCGTGCCATTCACCGTTGCCGGCTAAAACTCTATAAGTCAAAAAAGAAGCCATATCTAAACGGGAACCAGAAGCACAGGCGTTTTCTCTGGGCCAAGGCTCATTTAAAGTGGACTCTAGCAAAGTGGAAAACTGTTCTGTGGTCAGACGAATCAAAATTTGAAGTTCTTTTTGAAAAAAACTGGGACGCCATGTCATCCGGACTAAAGAGGACAAGGACAACCCAAGTTGTTATCAGCGCTCAGTTCAGAAGCCTGCATCTCTGATGGTATGGGGTTGCATGAGTGCGTGTGGCATGGGCAGCTTACACATCTGGAAAGGCACCATCAATGCTGAAAGGTATATCCAAGTTCTAGAACAACATATGCTCCCATTCAGACATCGTCTCTTTCAGGGAAGACCTTGTATTTTCCAACAAGACAATGCCAAACCACATACTGCATCAATTACAACATCATGGCTGCGTAGAAGAAGGATCCGGGTACTGAAATGGCCAGCCTGCAGTCCAGATCTTTCACCCATAGAAAACATTTGGCGCATCATAAAGAGGAAGATGCAACAAAGAAGACCTAAGACAGTTGAGCAGCTAGAAGCCTTTATTAGACAAGAATAGGACAACATTCCTATTCCTAAACTTGAGCAACTTGTCTCCTCAGTCCCCAGACGTTTGCAGACTGTTATTAAAAGAAGAGGGGATGCCACACAGTGGTAAAAATGGCCTTGTCCCAACTTTTTTGAGATGTGTTGATGCCATGAAATTTAAAATCAACTTATTGTTCCCTTAAAATTATGCATTTTCTCAGTTTAAACATTTGATATGTCATCTATGTTGTATTCTAAATATAATATTGAAATTTGAAACTTCCACATCATTGCATTCTGTTTTTATTCACAATTTGTACAGTGTCCCAACTTTTATGGAATTGGGTTTGTATACACACACACACACACACACACACACATATATATATATATATATATATATATATATATACACACACAAACATTGTATAGGCAAACAATTTCCCTTCTTCTTCCAAATATGTACACTTTTTTCATCTTATAGTCTAAAATAGTGACGGATAATTTCTTCCATATTGTGACACACAGTAAGTCTGAGTGTAATGGATTAGCGGAAAAAAAGAAAATGTAGGGCAGCGAGTTTCTTAAAAAAAAGTAAATGGTGTGCATAATTTTCTAATATATTCCTTCGATTTTTAAATCGTGCGCACAATATAGCAAATCAAGGGAACGAAATAGTAAATTGTGCGCATGATTTATAAATCAAGGGACAGAAATAGTATATTATGCGCACAATTTATAAATTGAGGGAACAAAATAGTAAATTGTGCACACAATTTAGCCTATACAATTTTTTTTCCCTGCATGTCATGTGTGGGCTAAGTACTTTCTATCCATAGGTTGTTAAATAGATTTTGAGTTGTGGCTGTTTTCAATTTAAAAATGAATGTGAGCTTTCTGTCAATTGTGCAAGGGTGTGATTTAAGCGGATTAAATTATTGGAGAAGTCTGGCATACTGTGCCAGAGAGAAGTCTGCCGTTTTCACCAAAATATCCAATTATAATATTTTGATTAAAAAAATTGCGAGCTCAAAAATTAAACATGGTTTTTGTTTTAAATGTTAAAAATAATGAAACGTATGGATGAAACAATTCACAGTAAGATCTATATAACATGCATTTAGAAAATAGGATTAATTTTGATTTCATGCCAACTTTAAAAGAACAAAAAAATAAGAGGTCCTGTAATGGGTTGGCTCTGAGGCTCTTTCAGAGGGGTAACATTTCAGCTCTGCAGATGAATGATTAATGCTTCAGGTCATTGAAAGTCCACTGACAAGCAATCATCTTGCAGCCTTTTGAGCATTACATGAGTGGGATAATCCACCACTTAAGAAGAACCATATGACCTCTGTAACCTACAGGTGTTCACACTGATGTTGAATGTAAACACAAAATGCTTAAATTTAATGGGGCGTTGAAAAGGATCAATGACCTGTCTGGTACTTGGTAACAGCAAAAAACACTGTGACATTTACTGAATGACTTTATGACATTTTGAATTCTTTTCTGACACCAAGGTGTGAGAAATGGGGATTTTTATTACTTTAATGGCCTGCAACATAAAAATATAGTTATGTTGCTGTGTTAAACACAAAGCCATGAGGAAAAAACAAGATAGATTCTGAAATCTTGTTCCAAGATTTCCAGCAGTGGAATTTCTTTCACCATTAAGCGGCGAAGACAAGGAGCTCATTGGTACTGTAGGATGTAAGAAAGACCATCACTTTAAATCTGCCCTTTCTGATCATGGAAAACAATTTTTAACAAATGTTTATCGTTTTGATGGGTCTTATGGTTTTATAGTAGAAAACGAATCGGTTACCTAACGTAACCTCGGTTCTCTCTAGATGAGGGAACGAGTATTGCGTAAGCTAGCTTACGCTACTGAAAAGATTCATCTTTGCTGAGAAGTTGAAGCCAAAAAATTATTCCATAATTTTGTAATCATTGTCAACGCAGTATCTCTGAGGCAGACCATGAGCGGGGCTAGCTAGCAGCTCATTGGTTCGCTCAGAGAAAATGCACGAGCCTATGGGAGAGCGGCGCTGAGCCCGCGGCCAATGAGCGGACGGCGCTCGCTCATTGCGTCAGAGCCCGCCGAAAGGGGCCTGGCTATAGTGTATAAAACTGGCTCTCCCAGGCTCAGTCGTTGATTTCTTTCAGCATGAAGCGAAACGCTGGTGGCGCAAGCACGGCCGGGAACGCAATACTCGTTCCCTCATCTAGAGAGAACTGAGGTTACGTTAGGTAACCGATTTGTTCTCTTACGAGAGGTTCTCTCGTATTGCGTAAGCTAGCTACGCTACGGGAACATCTGGTCAACGCCGTGCACGCTATGTAACCACTAAGCATCCCAGGGGGAAAAACGCTGGGGGAATCTTAAAGTGGAAGAAGACAATAAGGCGGCCAGCACAGCGGCCGTTATCATCTAATGCATACACCCTTAAGGCGGCCGGCATAGCGGGCCGTAAATGTATAATGCATAAGCACATAGGGGGAAGCACAAGGGGCGAACCGGTTGTGATAGGACTCCCAATAGTGCAGCTACTTATAGGAGAGCTGTATAGTATTAGACCGCCAGTAATTTCGCCTATTATAGAATCTAACAAAGGTGGAGGGGGAGGCCCATACCGCAGCCACACAAATGTTGTGAATGGAAATTCCGCAGGACCATGCCCACGATGAGGCCATGCCTCTGGTGGAATGAGCCCTGACGCCGAGCGGGCAAGGCAGGTCTTTTGAGGCGTAAGCAGAGGCAATAGCATCCACTATCCACCTAGACAGTGTCTGTTTAGAGGCGGCTAGACCCTTGGTGCGGCCGCCGAACGACACAAACAGCTGCTCCGAGCGTCTGAACGCAGCAGCGCGTGTAATGGACACTATCAGAGCCCGGACCGGGCAGATGCGATCAGCGTCACTTTCGCTGTCGGATGCAGGCAGAGCTGATAGAGAAATCACTTGCGCCCTGAAGGGGGTACCAATCGTTTTTGGAACATAACCGTGTCTAGGTTTAAGAATGACAATGGAGTCATTAGGTCCAAACTCAAGACACGCGGCGCTTGAAGACAGCGCGTGAATGTCCCCCACGCGTTTTACTGAGGCGAGGGCAGTCAGAAAAACGGTTTTCAGCGAGAGGTATTTTAGATCCACGGACTCGAGTGGTTCAATTGGTGGGGCTTTCAAGATTCTAGTACTATAGAAAGATCCCAGACCGGCACCGTAAAGGGGCGAGGGGGGTTCATCCTTCTGGCTCCCCTGAGGAAGCGGATGATTAGCTCGTCCAAAGACTGGGCGCGCCAGGGTTCAGCGAACGCCGCGACGGCTGCCACGTAAACCTTTAGAGTGGATGGGGACCTGCCCTTATCCAGCATCTCCTGAAGGAACACGAGCAAAGAAGAAACCTCGCACGTCCGTGGGTCCAAGTTTTTGTCGGTGCACCATCTAGAGAACACACCATTTTGCAGCATAGAGCTTTCTAGTAGATTCCGCTCTGACATGTTTGATCGTGTTCAGAACTCCTTCTGGCAAATCGACGAGTAGTCATTGGTCACCCATGCATGAAGCGCCCAGCGCTGCGGATGGGGATGCCAGATCGTAGGCAACAACAATAGGGACTGATTTATGATATTTACACACAATTTGATCTTACTTTGATTGTGTTTACTGCACTCCCATCTTTCAAAAGATGACATTTCAATAATTAACTACACTGTTAGACTTTTCTGTAATTTCTACAGTTATTTACTTTAAATCACCCAGTATTATACTGCTTGTTCTCTTTACAGTAAATAATTGTGATTCCCATTGCATCATAAGAATTTTCTTAGACGTCAAACACCACAGACAGAGAATTTTTAAAATTTACAGTATACCACTGTATTTGATGTAACTGTCTCTCTGACTGCCACCATCCCATTGCACTTTTTATTTCCTAATTTTTGCCTTACACCACATGTCTATGTTATAACAATCAAAGGCTTTCTATATTGGACACATTGCGACCGGACCATTAATGCAAAATGCAAACCTGTTTATCCCTTGTCAGAAATAGTGTGAGCGCTTGGATTTGTAGTACCATAAGTCAGAAATATAACAGCGCATAACAATACACTGTCTGGTATTTGTCGCGTCACACCGAAACATCCAGTGTAATATCACTGGGTTCAGACTGTCTTGTTGGACCGTGCCGTTCATGTCTGTCCCAGGGAAGAGGCGGAATTCACTTCACAGAGAGAGAGACAAGAAAGCAAGGTAAAAAACATTCTGTGTGTTGACGGGTTTGTGCACCCTAGTTTAACATTATACTCGGCAACATGGCAATAACCATGTAGTTACTGTAAAACTGAAATATGTTATTGTACTGTAAATCTTAATTACTATAACTTACTGGGAACATTGTTGCCAGTAAGTTACTGTAAAAAAATCTTGAAAAGTCTAACCGCTAAAATCCACTGGATCCGTCTACTGCACGGAACGTCAGCGTTGTGGATCTAATCGTTGCCATTATAGTCAATGCTCTTAAATCCAGTGTCTCTCCTCTCCGCTCCGCAAGGAACAGGTAGCAGGTTTATTTTAAATGCCCACTGCTGTGAATGGATAACAGTTTTGCATTTTATGATGAGTTTCAACTCACTCATCAGTGCACATGGGGAAAATTGTTTTGAAAACGTCCAATGTTGTAAAATGGCAACCGGAATGATTCGCCCATACATGTTCGCCCCAGAGTCTGTGTGTTGCACCATTCCTGTCAGATCCAATATAGACGGCACAGCACCGTTCATTAATCTTAATTGGTCTGCAAATCCAGTCTTGTTTACGAAACAATCCTTAGTGAAATGAAGCGAACAGATGGACAATGTTTTACCTCATCAGCTGGAACATCATTTTAAATAAAGTTTATCCATGCCGTCCTATTAGAATCCAGAGGAAGCATATGCAGCGACTTTCCTCAAACAGGCACTGCACAATATTCTGTATTGCTCGGTAGCTTGATCCGGTTTGTCATCACAAGGTAGGCCTATGTTATTTAGCTATGCGTGTAATGCGCGAATCGGTGGGCGGGGCTAAACCGGCCATGTTGAAGTAGGCGTTGATCTTCTTCTGCTGGAATGGTGTTTTATCCTCTTTGACGTCATTGTTCCCCACTTGAAAAACGAGTCGTTTGCTGAGTCTGGTGTCAATGAAAGCTTTTATTGTCAAAAGCTCAAGGAATATTTGATTTCTCAGTTCATCACCCCTTAAAGTAAGGTATTTCATGGCATTAATTTGATATGGAATCAAATTAATGCCAAACAAAAAACAGAAAAGCTTGTTGAATTGCACTACTTGAAGAAATATGTATTGCATTAACCATGCTTACATTTTAAAGCATTGTATTTTTAGCGTATACTAAGCCCTAAAAATACAATACATTAAAATGCAAGTATGGTTAATGCAATGCATATATATATATATATATATATATAATTTTTATTATTATTATTATTTTTTTTTTCAATTAGTGCAATTCAACAAGCTTTTTTTGTTTAAAAAAATGACATTATTTTACTTCCATAGATTTAGCCATTTCTTTTTTAGACGACAGAGGACAGCTCTTTCCTTTTGGCAATTTTCACCAAAGCCCACAGAATTACATCTAATAATAATATAGCTAACACAGAATTGAATATGCAGAGATATGCAAATGCTCCTCAACTGTGAGGATATATGTTTGGAAACCCTATATATATTTGAATAATAATTATTTATTACATTTGACATTTATATCAATGCTCTGCATAGGAACATAATTCATAATTGGATTTTTATTTATTTATTTTTATTTTTTTTTTATCAATGAGCATTATGTAAAGCATATGGTATGTTTCACACATGGATTTTAGTTCAGGTCTTTAAAGGTAATAAGGTATTTAGCCTGGCTTAAGCATCAATCATGCATACAGCTGTGTTTTGGTGTGAGGGGGTTTCAATCATCTTGGAGCTATTGCAAGCAGTGGAAGCTCTAATTTACCATTAGCACATTTGAAGCTGAAATGCATCCTTCTTCATGACAGGACCAACTGTCACTATTAGTGTCAGAACACTGTCACTTTTAGAACAGATACGTGTGGAAAAATATTTCACTTCATGATCTTTAATTTGCCATGAATACACAAAGGGAGTGAGGAAGAGATGGAGGGATCAACATATCTAGTATCTCCCAGTCCAGTGTGCCCTCACTCACTGCGGCGAGGAAAACATGTTTTCCAGATGTTTTAATTCAGTCCATTTTACAATCTGATTTTGGCTGCCTCTCAGTTTCTCAGATGGATCAAACCAAAGATATTACCTCAGAAGTTCAAGTAAATGAACTAGAAATCTGCGCTCATTCAAGGGTGTGCATCTATTGCATGGACGGAGAGAAAGCACTGAAATTATCAGACATCCATTAGTGCATGTGAGGGAAACAACTGGAAAAACAGCGCTGGTTGCTCTCTCCATACTCAACACGACGGAATCCAACGGCAAGGACGGGCAAAGGTATAATACATGTATTAAATTGTATGAAATAATCCCGGAAAAAGCAAAAACGCAGCTGAGGGTGACGCTAACAGTGTCAGGAGCCAATCAGAGTCCTCCCAAGTCACCACGCAATGATTACTTTCCCCAGAGTTCTAATCACCTGCACCTGTTTCCAATCAGCACGCCCTTCACAGCCAGCATAAAAGCACCAAGTTCACAGTCACTCATTGTCAAGCCTCCAACAGGAAAAGAACCAGCCTTCACTTGCTTCCCTCTGAGACATCCACTGAGCTGAGATGTAAAGTATACTTACCTGTAAAGACTAACCAGGATTAACCATGTTCCCAGGATCTGCTCCATGATTCTCGTTCCCTGTGTCCTGGATTCTGCCATGAGTCTTGTCCCTCTAATGGATGATCTATAAGGATGAAAAGTATCACTGAACTGTTAGTTCCCGACCTACTATTGAAAAAGGATCTACTCACCTGGAATCCTGTCTGTACTCCGTCTGCTCCACGACGATCTGAAAGTGAGAAAAGGAAAGTCATTCCCTTGTGTCACCGTTCATGTAATTCCTAAGAGGAGGATTCACTCACCTGGATGTATTCCTGTCACGTATCCTCCTTCAAGAGCACTTCTGAGTACCTGAACCCCTGAATACTTACCCAGACAGCAAACTGACATTGAATCAACGTGGAAACGACGTCTCTCATGACATTGAAACAACGTTGATTTTGCTCATCGAATTAACGTTGAACCAACGTCAGACGCGGCATTCTTCAAAGCTAAATGAAAATCGAAAATTGGTTTGCTTTCATAACGTTGAAACAACGCGTTGATTTCAAGTTGATTTTCCGTTAGTTTTGAAAGAATGACGCGTCTGACGTTGGTTCAACGTTAATTCGATGAGCAAAACAATGTCAGATCAACGTTGTTTCAATGTCATATTTCCACGTTGATTCAATGTCAGTTTGCTATCTGGGTACCTTGTTTAAAGAAAGTTTAAGTTCATCACTTACCTCTGTCTCCGACCCTGAATCCTGACAAACAGACAGCCGACAAACGACTAGCAGTGAAAGCGGCGGCAAGAATCCACCTGTCACTCAAGTGGCCACGCCCTTAAGCAGAACTTTAAGGCTTAAATATAATTTATACAGATGAGTTGTAAAAAAATTCACCCACCTCACAGTCGTCATGAAGGGCAAAATTAGCGATATAGACCAAAACAACTATTTGCCACCAGCTGTAATCATGTTTTTTCTGCTGTGAAGTTAGACATTTGACTCGCTTTTGCAGCCAGCCTCATACGGCCACTCGATGAATTGCAGTTTAATTAATTTCCGTGTAGGCTTCAAGAGAGAGACTGGGAGGTTGCCCCTTGCTTGAAATAGCTCATGATAAGCTATACTGGGTGTAGCCTGGTGAGCCCTAAATTCACTTGAAATTACTGTTTGAAAGAAATGTTTATTGTAAATGTTAACATTTATCAATCTGTGTATTTTATTTATTCAGTGCTTACATTGTTTTCAGGTGTATGTATATAGTTAGATATTTGTATATTATTTCATGTATTATTTCATGTTTAATGTCTTATTTACGTATTCACGTATCACGCCACGAAGAAAGGAAGGGGCGTGGCGAAGCGGGGGGGGGGGGGGAGAAGACGAGTAGGAGAAAAGAAGATTGTAGAGGCTGAATAAAAGGATTTTCACACGATAATCCTGTAATTACAGACTGAATCCGTCCTTAGTATTTGTTTTTTGCTAATAACAACTTTATTTAGCAATTATTGGTGATAATCGTCATGGATTTCACTCAGCACGTTTACTCCATGCGTTCGTTTGGTGATTAGTACGAGCGACGAGCCGGATCAGATTCATCAGCGTGGAGGCCGACCACCAGATAGCGCTCCAGGTGACCGGAAAAGCCTGGAGTTCTTCTGGCAACGAGGGATAGGGATGGATCGCCACAACAGATATAGTGCTCCAGGTGACCGGAAAAGCCTGGAGTTCCTCTGTTGCCTCGCGGGAGAGAAAGACAGCCGCCCGGGTGAGCCAAAGCCACGACATCATCATCATCGCGGGACCCGTCGCGTTCTGGAAAACATCAGGCCTGCAACGTTGGGTGTGTGTGTGAGTGAGAGGGTGACTGTGGGCCCACTTAAGTGAGTTTAATATAAGTTACTGAGTATTTCATTGGGTTTAATACCAATTGGAAGACTGTGTTATTGTACATTCATATCTTTCAGAGAGTTTAAAACTTGTGAAGTGTTTGGTTTATTTCAACAAATTGTAACAAATTGACAATTTATTTTATTTCATTTTGAAAGAGTGTATTTTCACATTTTATTACTTTTCACATTGCTTTATTTAATTCTTTGGTTTAGTCAAATATATATAATGACCAGTATTGGATTCAATAGTCTTTATTGCTGCTGAAGGGAATGGTAAATTTGATTATTTTAAGTCATAACTGTGAAACAACTATTTACACAGGCCCCAGCTTTAACATAGCGGGTATCATTACTGGGGTTACATGAATAATTCAGTGCTGAATAATTCAATGCTGTGGATTATATAAATATAATAATGCCTCTGAGAAGTCATTAACAATATCCATTGAGCCAGGAGATTGTGAAAATAGCAGCAGAGTAAATGAAAGGTGAAAAAAATTGAAAGTGTGAGTAGCTGCAGAGTGCTATTGGTTGAAGCATGACAATTTTAAATAAGAAACAAAAGAAAAAGCAAATGGATAAATTTGCAGATATTTCAGCCCTTTTTATGCGTTGTTTAGATCTTCCTCTGGTGAAATATACCTTATTTTATGGCTGACACATGCCAAACACAGTTAAAGTTACATGACAAACAGAAGTACAAAATCTCCCCAATGCATCCCCTTGAGTCACATATAAAGATGATATATTTTTTCTTCCCACAACCAGAGCATTTGTTTCCACAGGGTTCTGCACAAGTTATTATTTGAGATGGCCAAAAACATAATCTCACATCACACAGAATCTTGCCCTCAGTATTGTAACAAGGTACAATTTAAAATATATGTTTATAATTTTAATTAATTGTAATGAATTATAATTAATTATACATATTTGAATGTTTTAGAATTGACTGTAGCAGAATTAATAGTACAATTATTTAATCAGTTCATCCAATGAACAGAAAGCATAATCAATTAATTCTAGGAAATATATTTTCTTCCTGCCCAAGAAAGAAAAACATTTTTCCATCTAGTAAATCAAGTACCAGCAGGGTAATAGGTAGCTAGATCAAGATGTTTAAAGGTACAAAATAAAAAATCTCTTGGACAATGTGATATATTTCCTACAGTGTTGTACTTACAATATCCTAATAGTCTCCAATTTTTTGTATTTTTCAGAGAAATATATGAATGGAAAGGCATTTGAGTAAATGACACACTTGTGTGTGTGTGAGGGGGAAATGTGGGTAGTAGAAAACTTTTGTTTTTGTTTTCATCTATCTCCATGTTGAACTGTTTTATGTTCTTACTATATCCACTTATGATTGTATTATTATGGAAACACGTTCATGAACAATATTTATCTCTTTGTATAGGATCCGTTTTAAGCCCTAGAGCAGATTTATATTTATACAGATTAAATGAAGTGCACGTCACCGAAAGCAACAGATATGAGCAGCATTTTAATGATCATTGGCTAATTTCAAAATCAGCAAAGACAGCAATAAGAGAGAGCGGCAACAGCCCTGGTAAGATCATTTCATTTCTTTACTTTTAATGAAGATGGAAGTGTTAAGCGTCTGCGACTTACTTTCCCTTTGATTTGCGATAGATTGCGGTGTGCTGGATTCATGAATAGGTGCTCAGCTGCTCATCTGAGGTGATCATGCGTGTCAGTACCGTCGTCATATCTTTAACATGACATATAGCCTGTTTTCAAAAAACAGATGCATTTACACTTGTCCATTTTCGTCTGGAATGCAGCCCAGACCACGTCCTCAAGTGGTTTGAGCGATCGGATTCAAATCCGTCTCGAATGCATTTCGGAGGGCATTTACACCCTTGTCTTTTCACGATCGAATAGCTTATCAAATCACAGAAAACGCATGAAGTGACCAGGTGTACACGGCTCCTTCGAATTCATCTTCTACTTTTGTGGAAATTTGCATACAGTTGTGTCGCTTGAGTTGTATTCTCTGATATGGAGAATGGCGGCGAATACACAAACCTGTCAGTCATAGCCAGGCGAGCGTGACGTCACGCCCAGTTTCAAATTCGAGCCCGAATCCCTCTCATTTATTTTACTGTGGAGGATTATAGAGGCGATCGCAGTGATCAGAAAATGGCTCATTCAGCCCATCAGGCAATTGTTTAAGCATGTATGGGTTAGAAAAATGGCTATTTTTAACATGAAATGTTGCGCAATGCACCTTTAAATAAGTGGACATCCCGGAAAAAAACCCCCACAATATCCACACTATCCTCAGTTTTCGTTCATACTGCCATAGCCATGATGTAACCATGGCGACATCCATGGACAACTGCATAGTGCGTAACGTTTAGCGGCACGCAGTTCTTTTTTCTTTCAAACATAGAACATGGCAAGCAGACTTTGGGACAAACTAGGAGAACTAAAATGAGGATCAATATCAGCGTGGGGTTTTTGAGATGCCAAGAGCTCCACGTCTGCAACTAACTTGGACTTGACAGAGCTTCACGAGTCAAGACTTGATAGGTTTATTAGACAGGTGAGCAAATGGACATAAAACAAATCAATGTTATATAACGTTCAATGCTCAACATGATGAAATGTTAGAACATGGTCAGTATGTTATTCTAATGTTGATCTAGCTTGCTGCTAGTTTCGTATAGCAAACAAACTAATATGAAGTATTACATTATAACTTTCAACACACATTTAAATGCCGTTTGGTGTGATAGTGTAAAGTTAGACCAAGTTAAGCGTTCCCTCACAAGTTTAATTCGTCATATAAACTGACTTTGGGGTAGTTCGGTAGAATTAAATGTCCTTATTCCTTTATATCCTTGGGACTCATGTGTGATATCTGTCTCTTTAGCAATCAGGACCTGCTTCATACCACTGTAGTGTTAAAAAATATGAATGTTTACACTCATCCATAAACATTATTAGATACATCAGCTTGAAAGCAAGTCCCATCATTCAGCTCATCACTGCGTCATAAACCTATGCCTTTGTTATTGTTGGAAACAGCCCTCTTGTGGCAAAAAAATCTTACATATTGTGCCTTTAAGTGACTTTGATATTTTTGTGAGTGGCAAACAAAAAGACAATAGAGAGTGAATATGTAATGATATACAGGATGGAAGCAATAGCAAGTGCAATGAATGTTTATTGAACAGGCAGAATGCAAACTCGAAGAACACAGAGCAGGCAGATGATCTCTCCATGACATGGGTCATATCAGTAATGTAGACAGCAGGAGAGTGTGACGCAGGGACTGAGATGGCCAATCCTGAAGTGAGTGAAGTTGAGAAGATGAACCAGCGGTGAGAACGGGAGTGAAGCGATATGGTATCCAGAGAAACATGAGGAATGCTCAGGAAACGGGCATGAACACGGTAAGCTTTAGCGACGATCTGACACAGGACGAAAGACAGGGCATTAAATGGGTAGGCTGATGGTTTGCAGCTGCCACTGATGATGATAATCAGTGGTATAGCCCACACAAAACAATCAGTGCACACGAGACACACATCCCCAACAAGACCAGAATGAGACAGCAGATCTACCAACTGTGACAGAATAAAATGGTTTAATAAATGAAACTATGGTAGGCTACACATACAACTAAGTCCAGATGCTGGAGATACTTGAGATGCTTGATTTTGCAAGGAGTGTGCGTTCGTTCGTTTGGGTTCTTGAGGTGGTCCACGTTGAATCCAACGAAGTTAACTTGAAGATGAAGTTGCCAGAACAAGACAGGAGGATGTTGTCTCAAAGAGAATGAGCAAAGGATCTGACCTAATCAGATACTTTTAAGGGTCCCATCAGTTCACACCCATTTGGTGAGGTGACCAATCTAAGATGACCTGGAGAAAGTCTTTGTTCCACCTTTTCGCCATTTGCATGAAGTCTTTACACAAAAGTATGGTAAAAAAAATATCCTGATGCAATTTATCATCACATATTGTACACCATTGATTAAAAAATCAAAAGAGGATTATTTTGATACCAAGAAAGAGAGGAATTGAAGACATTAACCAGTGGTGGAATGTAACGAAGTAAAAATACTTCGTTACTTTACTTAAGTACATTTTTCACGTATCTTTACTTTACTTAAGTACAATAAATAGTGCATACTTTTTACTTTTACTTCGTTACATTTTGCAGCAATTATTCTACTTTCTACTCCACTACATTTCTACAACTTCTGTTACTTTTTCATTACATTTTCTGATCAGTTTTTCCACTGCCAAAACGTAATCTGACCATCCGTTCGTTGCACGTTTGTCTCACCAGTGACGTTTGGTTGCCATAGATACAGTATATCAACCCGGTCACACTAAATGCGTCTCGCACGCAGTATGTTTATCATGCAATTCATACGCGAAAATTTGTTTTTACGTGCATAAACGCACCGTGTGTAATATATGTTTGCTTTGGTTAGGATTATGGCAAGCCAAGAGGTTCAGAATTACACCATAAATGAATCGCATTTACTGCCAAACATAGTTATTAACATATAGTAAGAATAAGCATGATATTGCCTAATTGCAAGCTTGTTTCAGAAATGGTGACATTTTTTTCCATCATTATTGAACATCATTATAGGAGTAGGCTATTAGGTTGAATGAGTTAGAATTAAATGTTTTATTAATCATTAGAAAATAGACATTAAGATAATAAATTGTTATGCAAGTACTTTTACTTTTAATACTTAAAGTACATTTAAAATAAAGTACTTTTTACTTAAGTATGGTTGTCATTGTGTTACTTCTACTTTTACTAAAGTAAATATTTATCTGGGTATTTGTACTTTTACTTAAGTACTGAGATTCAGTACTTCCTCCACCACTGACATTAACCCTTCAAGGTCCAAGGGGATTTAAGTCCGCCTGACACTATATTTTGGCTTCTGGAAGGGTCAATTTTCATAGAGTAAATGGACTGCATTCATATAGCGCTTTCACAGACCCAAGCACTTTAAATATTGCCTCACATTCACCCATTCACTTGGTCAGGTGGAACCAGAGATTGAACCACAAACCTTCCGGTTTGTAAACAACCTACATGAGCCACTGCCGCCCCACAATAAAGAGTCATATTTCTGGTTTATATAGACTCTGGTTTCTATAGATATCACCTGTTTTGGTGTGATATATTACCAAGAAATAAAAAAATGGAAGTTAATTTTTTTAAATTATTATCTAAAAAGAGTAAACCATAATGAATAAGGGATTTTACATAAAATATTGATTCCTCAGAGGCCATGTTCATTTTCTTTGAAAAGAATCTTAGTTTGAACTCTATAAAATCTGACCAGTACAAATACGTGTATCTTCAAAGCAATCCAAATTTGTGTCCAAAGACAGTATATAAAAGGTTGTGTCTGGGAAGATCCATGGGATTTATACCAAACCTCCCCCTTTTTTATGTTCCTCATTGTTTGTTTTAGATTGGTCTGTGATTGGTTCACACACTAACAGATTTATATATCATTAGATAGGGTAAAGTACAGTTTCTCTGTTTTGCGGTAAAATGCTATAGATTTGCACTCAAATGCGGAAGGCTTCGCGGAAGTTAATAAAGTCTACTCATTATTACGCAGCTGAATGTCAGCTTTTTCACTAAAAAAATACCTTAATCCATTCCGAAGCTATTGAGAATGAGGAGTCACGTGCCTATTTGGGCGGGGTCTGAGCCGGTCGGCCATGATGGTAGGAGACGCTATCGGTTACCAGGGTTTTTATCGGTTTTTAACGCAGCAGTTACTTCCAGGCATGGTAAAACTGTGCGGTATTGCGAGAAACTCCTCTACTACCGAGCTAAAAACACACGTAATCAATACTGTTTTGTCGTGGGAATCCTACCAACATGGCGGAAAGGGGAGGGGCACTGTAAAATGACAACAACTCCTCATTCTCAATATGTCAGCAGTGCACACTTTGACACTCCAGAGCGTCAGTTGACTTTGAAAGGTTAAAGCAGTGATACATATCAGATATCACCATTGGAAGTTATCAAACATACCTAAAGCAGACATCCCAAGTCTCCCGGAAGTTCCGGGAGTCTCCCGCATATTGATAGCGTCTCCCTGATGCCCGCAAATTAGTTAAAATCTCCCGGAATCTAGAGCGAGACATACTGCGCGCATAACATACATAGCGCGCTGCACGTGCACTGTACAGAGGGAGAGACCGAGTGTGCCTCGCGAACGCGAAAGTTAGCCCTCCCTCCCACCCAAGATCCTGTTACCGAAATATACCTCCTGGAAATGAATTCTTGGAGGTTGGGATGTCTGCTAAAGAATCATAACTGGTTATAACTAATAAAACATAAGGGTATGCATAAAAGACGAGAAATATTATAAACATTTGAGAAAGTTTATGGGTATGAATGGTGTAAGTGTCCTTGTCTATTGGAAGTTTATCTCTATAGTCTTTAACCAAATATCTAGTGTTTTCTGGTCTCCCGTGCTGTCGTTCAGGGGAGTAGAGGTGATAACGGCCTTTGAAGAGAACTAGTTTTAGGGCCGATGACAACAGGGAAGAGGGGGAAGTTTTTTTTGATGATTAGGGCATTTGATTAAGGCCATTAGTTACGGTAAACAAAAGTCCATGACACTACCGCAACAACAACAACACATCTCCAGTCCACTTCAGCAGCAAGGTAAGATACAGTATGGAAGCCCCAGGTATTAGGCATGTCCTGTCTGATTGCAGTGGAACTAGCAGAGTAAGCGCACTCATTCATCATCGACCTGTGACAAATGGAGGAAACAGCTTTCTCTGACAGCCAGCAGAGTAGTGGCCAGACACTTCCTCTGTCCTCAGGTTATTCACAGGCGTCACAAGCACTAAACACGGCTGCAGTGGAAAAGTAATGGGCTACACCATTTGAAAGCTATTTTCAGGTTGCTATGAGCTAAACGATGTGAGTCGTCCTGAAGGACATTTCTCGGCCTGTGATAAATACAAATGGCAGAGCCAGCCAAATATCTCTTGAACCCAAGATTGCTGTGTTAAATTAATAGTAGCTTTTTGAATTTGTATTTAAAGTATATTAAATTACTATTTTACTTTAAAAGGTTAGTTCACTTAAACTAAATGATTTTCTCATTTCATTTCATTCATCTTCTCAACACAAAATGTTAATATTTTCGAGCTTCAAAAAGTCTGTAAAGACATCATAAAGTAATCCATATGAATTCAAGGTTCAAGTTTATTGTATTTTTAACGAGTTTGTTTGCCCATAAAATCTTTAGGATATTAGGTTAAACTTATTTGGCTTGCTGTCCACTGGAGAGGGACTTGATGAAGCAGCTTCAACTCGAGGTCTGATATAACCCCCAGTGGCTAAATGTAGGACCTATTAATTAAAGGGCAAGGTACCTAAGATGAAGGTGGAGTTTGGGGAGGTGGAGGAATACTGGAACAGCTGATACTAGGGAGAGGTAAGCGGCTGCTTATATACTCAATAAGCTGCGGTTGTTGTTTGAAAGATTAGATGGGCTCGCTCCTCCCTAAGTTACGTTTAGGAACTTCATATAAAGCACATTTAAAACAACCATGGGGGGTGGGCTGGGCTCTAGGTCTGCCTTGGGTGTGGATTGGAGATAGATGCTCTCCAGACACCGGATGATGGCCTCCTTCCAGTCAAGTTCTGTAGTTTCTGGGAGGTCTATTGAATGGTAGTAGTTGGCCCAATTCCAAAAGAGAGACTTTAAAGTCTCATAATCTCATCACTGACTACATTTTAAAGCAGCCAATATTGGGGTTTGTTTGGGCTAAGGTCACTATTCGGGTTTTTGAAACATTCGGAAACATTTGGAATCCCGTTTACATGCACAAGCAGAGATAGTTACTCCTGTATACATGGAATTTGAAATCAATTGGCTATATCCTGATGTAAACGGCTACGCATGGTTAGCGTCTGGACGTACAGACTACCTTAAGACGCAATATGCATCATTTCCGATTCTTCTTCCTGTATCCAAAGACAACAACAACAACAACCACAGCAGCACGTAGATAATGCGCTAGATAGCGCATACAAGAAGTTCCTCTACTCAAGAATCCTTGAGAATAGAACATGCGCAGAACACAAATCAATGTTCCTTTGATGGGGATATGCCGATACACGTTTACATGACCAAATATTCGGGTTAGAAAGGCTTTTTTGAGATGCGCCTTGCCTCAGAAAAGTCATTGCATAACCCATAGAGATCACACTGTCAGAGTTTGTCAGACATAACGTGTACACATGATATGAGAGTTTTAAAACCAAATATTTTAAAAGAGAACAATTCATCATGGTTGTTTAAACCAATCAGCATTAAGCTGTGTCATCTGTAAGTCGTTTCCCATCGTGCTTTTGATCAGTGCAGTCGGTGAGCAACTGCGTTTGACTGTAGAATCCCACACATTTCTTTTTTGACACATTTATAACCGGCATGCATCTCGCGCTGGTCACAAACGATAGGTTCTGCGCAGATTTTGCTCATCTCAAATGAGCCTGATTCAAAATGAAGGGCTTATATACACAAATGGTGATGAACAATTAAACAGCTGTGCTCATTAAATTGGTTTCACTTTATTTTGATGGTCCCTTTAACACATTCTGTTGACGTTGCACCTTCGTGTCTAACTCCCATTAGAGTGTTAATCGACAAGGTTGCGAAACATCCCTCCTACATGGGTAAATAATCAAAAACCTTTCCACTCATTAATTTTCCTTTTAATACACAGCACAGACTGTTTGTGCATGAGTGATAACATATGGCATGATAGGGTAAATTAGGCTTCAGACTGGACTTGCTGGTTTAGAAGTGTTTCTGTTAGGTTATTCTTGGGGTTCTTCTCATTGACTGTGTTGTTTGTTCACTACTACATCAAGTCTATCTAAGGCAGTGAAATACTGTAGTTTTATATACATTTTAGGGAGCAGTCCTTACAGGTGAAGACAAAGTACTCTGGTCACAGCTTTAAACAAAGTATGCAAAGGATGTGAACAGCTAGGAGCCTGCCCAGACTATGGAGATTTACGAGCCCCACTCCAATCAGCATTATTTGTACCATGCAGATAACTCACAGATATACCACAGCTCAGGTAGTTATGATCATAAACACTTGCCACACTTGCCTTAGGTACTATGCTTGTTTAACAACTCATATGGAGTTCAGGAACTGTCAAAATCCTCCTTGAATGTTTGCTTAACAAAATCATTCATCTGATGTCATCATCTTCACCTTAAATGGTAAATACAATGTATATCACTTTGTATATCACAAATCCAGTAAATAAGGTACAGTATATCACAAAATTGTTTTCAGTCTATAGTTTAATAAATGAGTGTTCATTTATTTTTAATTTTTATGAAAGGAAAGGTTCACCACAAAAAAAAAAGAATTATGAATATTCAAAATAATAAACCTGTATGACTTTCTGTTCTTGAAAAACATAAAAGCAGATATTTAGAGAAGCTTGTGTGTATGTGTGTGCATGTGTGTGTGTGGTTCAGGTATATCCTACGTTACGGGGACAAAACATTGTCAAGTTGTCCATACAATTGAAGTCAGTGGTAACCAGAACTGTTTGGTTACCAATATTCTTCAAAATAACTTCTTTTATGTTTAACAAAAGAAAGTCATACTGGTCTGGAACGATACGAGTAAATGATCACAGAATTGTATTTTGTGGTAAACAATATTTTTTTTAAACATTTTAATTGGTTGTGTGACCTGATGTGACATGATGCTGATGTATAAAAAACAACTATTTTTTATGACAATGTTCTTGTGGATCCATTCATCACCCACATAAAATGCAGCCTGCAAAAATGTTTTCATAACCGCTCTTGAAAATGGCTGACCTTACAGCTAAAATCTGACTTTGCAGAAATATTTTATGTACATTTCAGACCGAGAGGTATGCTTTACAGTAGGCTATAATAAATATATACCCATTAAAAAAGTCCTAGTAAAATCTCACTGTCAAAAGAAATTGTTCATAGTTTTTTAGAAAGCTTTTTGTATTATGCCACTACATTCTATCTATACAATTATGTTCTTATGGTGCGTTCAAGTTATGTCACAAAGATCGTATTTACGAGGAGAACACCACCACAATGTCGTAAAATACAAGTGGGGAGCTCTGGATTTTCTTTATGCCCCGATCTTTACGAGTTGGGAACATGTCAGTGAGAAACATGGCGGACTACCACAATAATAAAGAGTTATTTACTAGTGATATTATAAGGATTTTTTTATTTACAGCAAAGTAAGTTAATCCCACTGGTTACAATTGTGACTACAATTTCTCCTCACATATTTTAGTATGGTATTAAAAAGCAACTATAATCATGAAGAACATGTTCATTAAAATGCAAATTAAAGATGTCAACATGTGTTCTAGCAGAAAGACATGGGAGAATGAATACAGTAACAATTATACATTTATTAACAGCCCAGAAAGCAATATTATGATATAAAGTTATTTGGTGTAGGCCCCGTTCGTAGCTCACAATCTGACTGAGGGTACGGACTGCATTTTCTGACTGAAGACGAAGGCAGGGGCACAGCCGACCCCCTGTGAGGCATAGGAAGGGACCATCCTGGTGGTGGTGGAGAGGATAGAGGGGAAGGAACCATCTTGGTGGAGGTTGGGAGGATGGAGGTGAATAAAGGTGTCAGCATCTGCGAACTCAGACATGTGTAAGTACCGATCTTTAATACTTCTCTGGCGTGACAAGCTCACTTTTTTCCTCATGCAAAAGAGACTCAAATTACTCTGTTGATTTTGATCTTAGATATAAGTGTTGTGCATCATTAGATCCTGTGTCTATTTTTTGTGAATACTCACAATAAAAAAAGTTTTCTGCTTTTTGTCAAATAAAGAAAAATAAACATGATATGAATTTTGGCTCCTCTATGCCAGTGAAGTTCATTCAGCTGGATTCAACGGATTCAGCTGATGTAGTAAGTTATTTATTCTTAAGTGCTTTGTTCTAGTCATGTTGAATAGTGTCTATAAACTGCACAAAGACTGTTTAAATATGAATTGCGTGTCTGTGTGTGAATGAATGTATGGCACAGGCTACAGATGTACATCGCATCTGTGCGTTCATTCACTCTCGCTCCTACATTAGTAAACGGTATTTTTACATGACCACATCCAAACTATTGCTATTTGATGATTTCACACAGCCGCCATTTTGAAATGGCTCTGGTGGGAAGAAAACCGGAAGTGTCGCCTTTAATCAAAGGAGAGTCGAATGCGATGGCGTATTGTTGCGTTTAATGTAGAAATGTGTTATTCTAAAAGTGTACATACATTTCTTTCATACTTTAGACTATATACAGTGAAATTTATACATTTATAAATAATTTTTTTTAACATATATTCAGAACATAACAAAAGAAGCAGGAACGTACTATACATATCCTATATTGGATATTAACATCCAATAGTTTAAATCACGGCAGCAGTTTCAGGTTGGTAGTCCAAGACACTGTTGTCTATCTGTACTTCCAGTATTCTTCCCACCGGAGCCCCGCTTTCAATTTCAAAATGGAAGGTGCGTGAAATCAGCGTATTGTCACAATCACACACAAGACGACAGAGAATCCAATTGCAGCTAAGTTCAACCCAAAAACGTAGTCAGCCAGGCAGGCATGAGTCAAATCCAAATAATCAAAGCAATCCAAAACAAGAAACAAAACATGAACAGACAAGAAACCAACCAGAAATGTGAGGACATCTAATGACGACTCCATAACAAACACTGACACAGACAGGGAATAAATACAGACAGATCTAACAATGTGATGGGAAACAGCTGAGTGCAATGAACTGATGAGGGACAGACAGAATGCTGGGAAATAAAGTCAAATGTGAAAGACAACGTGAGAACGAGGACCGCTATTGACAACCCAGGGAAATACAACCAGACACGTTTCTCAATATGCCTTCTTGTCTGTACTTGTGTTCTTGTGGACTTGTAAAACGTCATCAGTTGCGGCCCAAGTACTGTCCCCAGTGGCGGTTCTACTTTGAATTACACCCAGGGCGAGACCCCCATCGAGCGCCCCAAAAAAAACAAAAAATTGCATATTAGGCTACTGTAAAAAATCATAATTAAAGTTGATTTTAGTTGATCATTAAGAAAAGTATTAGATAATATGGTGACCAAAATGATCAAAAAGCCTAATACACAGTTAAATCAATTCACCAAGTTAATAACATTAAAGATTTGTTTTAAAGGAGTATCTTTCATCTTACCTACTAAACTTAAAAAAGGTTAACACACAAAAAAGGTTTTTATATTAAGATAAACCTCATATTTCAGCATTGAAATCCCTCTATAAAAAGAATGAGTCAATAAAGATACATTCCTGAAATTTATAGTGCACAGTAGCTTATCTTTATCACCTTATCACCTTCTCAGCAAGCAGGGCGCTATTGCCAATAATTGAATCGAAATGATAAAAAATAGAAAAACTTCGCGGCACAGAGTATTTTTTTAACTGCTCGTGCCGCCCCCCATGTGACATGAAGAAATGCCGCCCCAGGCGACTGCCCGGTTCGCCCGTGCCTAGAACCGCTACTGACTGTCCCAATACACAAGTTCGCATTTTGGCAAGAATGGTTAAAGATGTGTTCTTGACACTCCCATTTTACCGAGGATGCATCGGTTGGTAACCTGTGTGAACTTGACGGCAGAAATATCCCATAATTCATTTCAGCATTCGCGGAAGGAGTGGGAAGCAGAGAGAGGCAGGTTAAAAGTTACCTGAATATTACCGAATATTACCGGCGTTTTTTCCCGCTGTTGGCTAGTGATGTACACAAACAAACAACAGAAGCAGAATTAAAATGAGACAGGCGTTGCTTTATTGTTATGAATATACATTACATTGTAGTGTATGTAGAGTAATCCCTTAGGCTTGGGCGATAAAGCCTGGCTGTATAATAATTCTCGTTATGTTTGGGCACTGCAGACGGCGTCGGTGTGGGGGTACTATTGCGCAATACCAGCAAGAACACATCGTCTCAAACTGTCAGGAGCGTTCTGTGTGCTCGTCACCTCGTGAGTTCGTTCTTCCAAGAACAACTAGCAAGAGCTTTCTTCCCAAGAACACAGGTCCGTTCTTTGCATTCTTGGTTTTGAGAAACAGCCACTGTGACACGTATAGCCTACTGAGATTTGGAATAATAATATTTATCTAATGGCGAGTAGGTGTTGGAGCTACTCTCCAACAACTGGAGAATGAACATTAGTTGCAGTAAAACACAATACATTTTATGCATCACTGTTTTTTTTTAAATTTCTTTTCACTTAAAATAATTATCAATAACTTATTACACATTATTTTTTGAGTAGAACAGGCTTGATTTGTTTCATGTATTCTACCTGTATAATAAAGTCCTATAAAATCCCCTGATTTATTTAGTGTATGACACAATGAATTATATTGAGCGCTCAGATAAAGGTTACAGAAGCAAGCTAAAATGGCATGGTTACCTCAGTAAATGTTTTTTTTTTTAATGTTTGCTTTTGTAAGACAATCGGTTAGGTTTAAGGTTTTGTGTACGTGGTAAGTTATTTTCAAATTCAACAGAGCATTAACCTTTTAGCATCACTCACTGGACATACCATGATTCTGTATAATCAACCAACATAATAAAATTTTGCTAGATTCACGTTAAACTGTAACATAAAACTGAACATGTTTGCAGCACAACTCACTGGACATTTCTATTTGAAAGTGTTGCAAAATGTGCACGAAGCAGTGTTATATAACTTTGCAGGAATATCGCCACAGGCATGTTTTTCCAATGAGCATGTGTTGTGAATTAGAGTTAAGAACCTTGATTAAATAAAACATGGGAGATGTAGCAGTTCTGCATCACAATCCGTACAGCGGCGCTTCCGTAACATGAATCCGTACAGTGATCCTTTGAATCAAATGTACAATGAATCACTTCCGGGTTAAATAAAGTTATATACCTTTGGAAACTGTGTTTTGTCATCTTTGATTTTCTTCACGCATTGTCGAAGTCCACGCCCTTTAAAGACGACATTTTAGCGGTAAGTACAATGACACCCGAGTGACATTTAAAAATGGCGGTGGGCAGGGATCTCGCGTAGGTTTCGGTGAAGGAGGGAAGAGAGTCAGCAAATGAAATGAATTAAGTTTTGGTCATGTGGTCTATAGCATGGGCGTTGGAAGCAAAAAAAATGTGGCGTGGGTCATCCTTCAGAATTTTTTTGAAAATTGGCCCGGGCCAATTTGCATGTGCACCCTGCATTCCCAGACGCTACGCCACTGCTTTCAATTTTAGCTTACAATATGATACTCAATAAGCACAGCACACACTCGATCTGCTTTGCAAAATAAAACTCGACTCGCAAACAAACAGAAAGCAATGTGCAAGTGAAAAGGTCAATTTGTGCGAAAATGCAGTGGAGTAACACACATGCATTGTGTTTTGCAAATATAAATAAATGAGCATAGATAATATTTCACAAATTAATACAAACCATACAAATTGCATGTAACTTTTGAACAAATACCAAATCTATCCTTCGTGCTATACATGCTCTCACACAACACATTTCAGCATTTCAATCTTGCCTGCCTGTTCATTATCAAAATAAAATAGACAACCTGACATACTGTATAAAAATTACACTGCTCTGTTTAAATAGTCTGTGGTAGGCTACAAGTCGTGCCCACATATAATGCTCTTCGGTGGATGCTGGTGTGAACACTGTTGCATTCCCTGTGTAGCGCTGAGGAGGTCTCCGGATATGCGGCATCTGGACGGTCTCAATGCCAAGCTCAGTGATCATGTTACATGCCGTTGCATAAATCCGATGGAAGCTTTCATCATACCTTTTCGCCTTAACTGTTTTTTTCACACAGTCAACTGCTGCAAGCATCCCTGTGACACTTCCAGTCTTGCTCTGAAGGGATCGGTTGAGGCACTCTAGTTACTTGAGGGCTTCAGAGGCAAGAAGAAGACAAAGCAAAGTCTGACCCTTCTGAAAGCGCTCCAGAAGTCCTCTTGCGGTTCTACAGGTGTCAGAGGAGCCAGATGCAGCTATTTCTTCCAGACTAAGCAATACCTCTTCGTACTGTCCTATGACTGCCTGGACAGGCCCCATTCTCTGAAGCCACCGTGTAGGGCAGAGGGGCTTTAGAGTTCTGAAACTCCCTGCTTCAGACTGGGCGATCGCTTTAAAAATGGTCTTGTATTTTCCAGAGTGGTGATAAAGAGTACCAAGTTTGTGGACCCAATTCAGTGCATCAGACACAACAGGTGATGAGCCACAGGCTGTCTGAGTCACAAGATTGACACAGTGAGGACCGCAGTGGACAAACAAAGCAAGAGGTTGCTTCTCTCGGAGCACAGCCTGAACTCCTTTGCTTTGGCCGGACATGTTTGCAGCTCCATCGTAAGACTGCCCTCGAAGGCAGGAGAGGGGCAAGTTTAACCGCAGAAGGACATCAGTTGCCACCTTAGCCAAATCCATTCCTGTTGTTGAAGACACCTCATATAGACCTATAAATTCTTCATGAGGGACAAGATTATGATCCACATAACGGATACATATGGCCTCTTGTTCAACCCCCGACACATCCTGGGTTCCATCAATTATAATGGAGTACTGCAGGTTGGGCAACCCCTGAACAGTATTTGCAATTCCCCTAACAATGGAGTTGGCCATGAGATTCAAAATCTCATTTTGAATTTCAGCACTGGTATAATTGTTGTTGGGCTTTCTTAGCCAGGCTTTAAGCACATCGTCATCCTCTGTTCTCAGTTGCAGAAGTTGCCTTAGATTCCCTTCATCATTACCATGGCCACGGAGAGCTAGACCGGGCAAGAAAACGTATTGACTGCATTATTTTGACCAGGCATGATCTAGCCTCTCTCTGCTGCTGCTCCTTCACTGTGGATAGCTGTGTTTCAATGCTTCTTTTTTGGTTGGTGTATGTTGTCATCGCCACTTTATGAGCCTGACTCAGCTGGTGAGTTGAAAATTTGTCAATGGCTCTTTTCCAATTTCGAAACCCAGTTGAGACAAAAGCCGGATCCATATTTTTGGCAAGAGTGCTGCTCTGTTGTTTGAAGGCTTGCATGCAATGAAAACAAAATATGGCTTTGGCACTGGGAGAATAATGAAGCCATGGATAGTCCCTGAACCACTTCTCCTGAAACCTGAGTGTCTTTTTTAAAAGTTGGAATGACTCTTGGGTCAGGCTGGTTTGCCTTGTAATATGTCTCTGTCTCATCTTGACTCTCTCTCTCTTTCCTGCCTAATCTTGTGCCTTCTTCCTTTCCTATCTCACTCCCTGGCTCTCTCTCTGACTCTGGCTCTCTAACTGTCTGTGCCTGCCTATCTCTTTGTATACTACTTGTCTCATGCTCTGCTGCCTAATGACAAATGCAACACTTCCATGTTAGCATTTTTCTCTTATTTCTTGTGGACAATTTTTATTATCTATTTAATTCTTTGAGATAGGCTATAGGGTTCTTACTTTGCGTTTTGGTGCACTAAAAAATGTCCTGATGTCTGTCTTTCTTTTTTCTGCCATGATGGTTGGCTGGCTGGCTAAACACACACACACATACACAATGTTCTGGTTATTTATAGTAGGAGAATGACTTTGTTCTATCATCTAATTACGTTAACTTCTATAATGGGTTTCAATGTTGCAAGTCAGTGAGGTCTAGCACCTTTAAAACTTTAAAAGCTTTAAACACATTTTCTACACTTTATGTTCGAGTTTTAAACATGGCGCTGCGCGACGTGGCGCTGCGCTTCTCGTCCGGTGTGCGCCCCTTAAGTGTTTGGTGGGACTCTGAATGAGTCAAGTGGAATGGACTTTATGTTCGAGTTTTAAACATGGCGCTGCGCGACGTGGCGCTGCGCTTCTCGTCCGGTGTGCGCCCCTTAAGTGTTTGGTGGGACTCTGAATGAGTCAAGTGGAATGGATTTGAGCAGAAGTGTGGAAATCAATGATTGAGCTAAAACGTGGAATGGAGTTTAGTTTATTAGGGAATTACTCAAGTGGAATGGATTTGACTGATGGCGCTCTGAAAAATGAACAGACATATGCGCTGAATTAGAGATGATAGAAGTGAGTGGGTCCAATATCATTGGTCTTAAAAAGTGGGTGGGTCTTGTCCCACCCATGTACAATGGTTTCAACGCCCATGGTCTATAGTATTGAAGTTAAACGTAATGGTTAATTGGTTTTGGACATTTTTAACCTAAAATGTGCTTTATAAGGTTAATAAAATCCCATTTTAAACGGCGGTTTAAAAACTATGTTCACAAGGTCTTGGAAACGACCTGAGGTGACCGAACGCGCCATTTTCCGTAATGAACAATATTTTGCAGATCAGCGATAGCAGCTGCTATAAGGACTTTAAAGTCACCCAAAGAGTCAAATGTGAAGTAAACTGTGTCATAATGAAATCTAACTACTATAAGACACCCTGCACGATGAGGCAGGGTGTCCATAAACAAAGTTAAATTAATTAACGGTTTATTAAGCCATTTTATTAAGTTTATATACATAGTCATAATGTAAACCACCCAGGAAAAATGTAAACATTTTGCTTCAACCCAGTGATCTCAAATAGCTAGCTGATGAATAAATGAATGAACAGTGTTATACCCATTTTATTAAGTTTATATACATAGTTATAGTGTAAACCACCCAGGAAAAATTTAAACATTTTGCTTCAACCCAGTGATCTCAAATAGCTAGCTAATGAATAAATGAATGAACAGTGTTATACCCATTTTACTAATTTTATATACATAGTTATAGTGTAAACCACCCAGGAAACATTTTAACATTTTGCTTCAACCCAGTGATCTCAAACAGCTAGCTAGCTAATGAATAAATGCATGAACAGTGTTATACCCATTTTATTAAGTTTATATACATAGCTGCTAGTTATAGTTATCTCAAAGAACAGGCGAATGAATGAACCATATATTCTTTATTTTTAAAAATAAAACAAAACAGAAAACTCAAGTCTTTTGTGTGTGTTTTCAGAAAATGCAAAAACAAAACAAAACGTATAAAAAATGGACCGAAGAGGACATGAAGGCGGCCCTGGAGGAACTGGAGGCAGGGCAGAGCCTGAGAACGGTGGGGGTCCGCTACGGCATCCCCCATAACACTCTTCAGGACCATCGGCGAGGCCGCTGTGCCTACCAGCCCCACTCCAGCCATGCCCTCCTCCCGGAGGAAGAGGCATCTTTAGTTTCTTATATCATTTGGATGGGCAGGCACGGCTTCCCTGTGACAAGGGCCATAGCGACGTTGATGGCCACTGCTATTGTCAAGGCCTAGGGACGCCAGACAATGGTGAACTTCGAACATGGGCTGAGCCGTATGTGGTGGTGCTGTTTCCGGGAACACCACCCGGAGCTGTCGGCCAGGACCCCCGACTCCCTGGACCGGCAGAGGGTCTTCGGTGCACAGAGGCACTCTTCAACATATTGTAGCCCATGTTTGCAGAGAAGAGCTGGCATGATCGTCCTCACCTGGTGTTCAACTGTGATGAAACAGGCTTTGGGGATAAACAAAAAAGCAGGAAGGAGAAGGTGTATGCACAGAGGGGACAAAAACATGTGTATCTCCAAACTGTGGAAACAAGGGAGCACATCAGCGTCCACTGCTGTGCTAGCGCGGCAGGTGTGAGCATCCCCCCCATGATTATAGTATATGGCCAATGCCTGCCCAGTAACAGTTATGCGCTAGATGGCCCCCCCCAACGCCCTGTATGCCATCAGTGAGAAGGGCTACATGGATGGGCCCCTGTTCGTGAGGTGGATCGAACATTTCCTGAAGCATGCTCCGGCAGAGCGTCCACTACTGCTAACTTGCGACCAACACGAGACCCATATGTCCAAGGACGTGGTGGACCTCTGTCGGGGCAATGGTGTGGAGGTGGTGTGCCTGCCAAGCCACACCACCCATGCCCTTCAGCCCCTCGATGTGTCTCTCTTCGGGCCCCTCAAAGAGGCCTTCACCAAGCTGGCTACAAATATGGGACTGGTTAGGGGAGACCTTGTCCTGGGGAAAAAGCATTTTTCTTCAATATTAAAATTTGCTTACCCAAAGGCGGCCACCGTGGAGAACATAAAAAAGGGGTTTGTTCCCCCTGAACAGGCACGCACTGGAGGACAGTGATCAGGTACAATCAAAATAACAAAAATTAGACACTGCATAGGCTAAATACAATGGAAACAATGCAAACAATAATAAGATAATATCTTTATATTATAAAAATAGGCCCTGATATACTAATATCTTTATCTCCTCTAATTTACATTTCAGATGATGATCATCCCTCCAGTGGCAGTCCACCCAGCCCCTCCTGCCACCACCATCGCCACAGCCCAAATCCACCCAGCCCCTCCTGCCACCACCATCGCCACGGCCCAAATCCACCCAGCCCCTCCTTCCACCACCATCGCCAGAGCCCAAATCCACCCAGCCCCTCCTGCCACCACCATCGCCACGGCCCAAATCCACCCAGCCCCTCCTTCCACCACCATCGCCACAGCCCAAATCCACCCAGCCCCTCCTGCCACCACCATCGCCACGGCCCAAATCCACCCAGCCCCACCTGCCACCACCATCGCCACGGCCCAAGTCCACCCAGCCCCTCCTGCCACCACCATCGCCACGGCCCAAATCCACCCAGCCCCTCCTGCCACCACCATCGCCACAGCCCAAATCCACCCAGCCCCTCCTGCCACCACCATCGCCACGGCCCAAGTCCACCCAGCCCCTCCTGCCACCACCATCGCCACAGCCCAAATCCACCCAGCCCCTCCTGCCACCACCATCGCCACGGCCCAAATCCACCCAGCCCCTCCTGCCACCACCATCGCCACGGCTCCTCCCGACAACATATCAGTACCAGTTGTTGCTGGCTGTGTAGAGTGCCCCACTTGCCATCGGCCACCAAATCCTTTGGTCACGGCTGGAATTATCCCGGCGGGGCTCGCCCACATCCTGGTCCCCCCACGCTTTGACCAATCAGCCCGGAGGAGGCGGCGGCAGCAGGTTCCTTCTGAAGCACGCTGCATTACCAGTGACGAGTTTGCATCTCACCAAGCTGAGAAGGAAAGGGAAGAGAGGGAGAAGCAGGAGGCGAAGAGAAGGAGGATGGAGGAAGTCAAGGAAAGGAAAGCATTGATGGAGGAAGAGAAGAAGAGGAAGCAGAGAGAGAAGGAGCAGAGAGAGACGGAGAAGGCGCAGAGAGAGAAAGAAGGAGCAGAGAGAGAGAGAGAAGCAGAGAACAAGAGAGAGAAAGAATACGGAGAGAGAGGGAGCAGGAGTGGCTCCAAAATGACATCTGTGCAGCTTGCAAGCTGCCAAGCCCCCCAGGAACTGCAGCAGAGATAGTGGAGTGGGTGCAATGTGAAAATTGCACCCTCTGGTACCACACTGAGTGTGTCACTAATGTGGTACCAGAGGAGGCATGGCTGTGCAGGGAGTGTGACATCAGTGCTTGCTTGTAAATAGTTTTGGTTTTATTATTGTATATATTATTATTGATATGTTATTGTATCAATTACATGTTCTATTTTATATTTCTATATTTACTGCATTCTTTGTTTATTTGTTTTAATAAATATGTTTATGTTCCTAAAACATTTATCAAAAGTGTGCATCAGTGTTTTCTTGTATCACACAGTTTCCTAAAACCTAAAGCCATGTTTGATACAGTGACCGTTATTGATGGGTTATTATAGACCTCAGTGATAAAAAAAAAAATAGCATACTGAAACTAAATGATGATCTAAATGAAGGACTTTTGGTGGAGGATACAAGCTTTCATAATTCACACAGCCTATCAAATAATAAACAGCAGAAGCTAAGTAAGTTTATCGAATAAAACATTAGCAGAGCTGCTACCTACACACCTTTGAAAACACGTGAAGTTTTTACTGAAAATAAATACACATCCAAATCGGTTATTTCGGCCTGACAACAGATAATATACATAGCATATGAAGTAACAAACAGCAAAAGTTAAGGTAATTCACATAAATTTATATATAAACGATACCTTCACGCCGTCGAAATCATGATGCCCCGTTGTACGGTTTCATGTTACGCTCCCAACAATGACTGTACGGAATCTTGTGACGCGTAACATAGTTCCCCACCCAGCACCGCCTCAGCAAATCGCCATTCATGAGCATTACATAGGCCAAAAATAAACCAATCAAAGCTAAGAAACGAAGATAAGACCCTCCCCCAGTAAATGACATATCAAAAGTTCATTGGTCTAATCCGTTAAGGGTTGCTCTGACGTTTTTACGTGCCCGGAAGTGAGTTTTCGTGTACGGATTGTGATGCAGAACTGCTACTGTATGCTGTCAGCACTCTTGTTTAGACAAAATTAATCCTTCTGCAGATTATTTATGATTTAAAATACATTTAACCTCCGATGTCTTCAAATTATGTTTCATATTGACTGGGAAAATGTAAATACTTTGTGAGTTCATTCTCTGTGTCGATTGACAGATCAAGGTTAAAAGGTCTCTGGACTCTTAATTATTGTTTAAGAAGCTTTGCGGTTCATTAGGACTGTTGCCACTAAACAAGCTTTGCATTTGTCCCCATAATTATGTGGAGTAGGGACAGCAGGGATACCACTGCTATTTATACATTGACCTCATTTGCATACCAAGAAAAACTGTGTGTCCATGCTACATGAGTGTATTTCACTTATTCTGTATTAGCCAGTCTGTAAATTAATTCAATAGTATATATATATATATAGGTGCGAAATGTGATAACTCCTTAAAAAATGTTATATGCGATATGATATTGCTTTAAGTGTGTAAATAAATTTGAATTATATTTAAACTGAAAATGATATATGTATTATGTTTCACTTTGTTTCTGGGAAAAGAAAGCATCACTACAACTTCTGAAATTGAACAGCAGTGGTTTAGCATTAGATAATAGTAATGTCACAAATTTGACAATGTCATTTTAACATCAATGTAAAAAAAAAAAAACTACACAAATACTAACAACTCTTTGCTTAACTTGGTTATATATAGTTATATCAAGCTGAAAACTTCACATCAAGAACATCTAGGGAAACAAAAACACCTGAAACACACCTAGGGGTGGACCATTAGTTATTTTTGTTACTTTAATTTATCTTTGTTCTTAAAAACAAGAACTAAATTGTACAGTTGACCTACGCTTACGAGTTGACCTACATCTGACCCTGCCCCTAAACCTACCCATCACGTGGAATTAGTCAAATCATATCAATTCGTATGAGTGAGGTTGTACGAACTTGTATGAATTAGCCACCTTTTTCTCACTGAGATAGCATTAGAAAATCATACTGTTTTCGTTAAAGGGATACTTCAGCTCTGGGAAGATGAATGTGTATTTAATATTGGTCATTTATATAGTAGAAATGTGAAATTATTTTAGAAATTGAAGCATTCTAGACTAAGAAAAGGCAGAAAATACATTTTTTACTTATGTGGCTGAAAGACGACAACTCCCAGAATGCACTTGCTTTGCTGCCCTCCCAAACCACGCCCACAGGTTACAGGCGGCAGAATCCAAAAAATGGATACAACTAGGCTTGCTTTGATACGGCAGAATCCAAAAAATTGAATACAACTAGGCTTTGTGAGTTATTTGATAAATTTCCATCGAAATGGTGCTAAATTGCATTGTACCAGTGTAATAGCCCAATGTATATGACACAACTTAGACTTTCACATTAAAAATATGATGCAAGACAGGACCATGTCAACAGAGTAGCTTAGTAGCTCTGCTTATGAACTGAACTGAACTGAAATCCTGAATTGAATCCAATACGTGCACTTTTTGCTCCAGTCGTGTTCCTCACTCAGGCGAACCCTGTGAGTTCCTCCGTACCCCTTCGGCAGTCGCATGTTGCGGAGCGTCCGATGCCAGGCCTATTGTTCTTATGCTTGTGTAACTTGTGCTAGGCTGGGTTCCATATGTGGTGATCCCTGTGGCGATCCCATATGAATATTCTTCCACGACCAGGTCCCTGAGGTGAGCCTGTGTATTTCCCTTGGCAGAGTTCACTCTGCCGTCACTGTTTGGTGTAGTTCTTAGGCTGGAGCCACCCCAGTGATATTCCATATGTTGCACTTCCCCTACCAGCCAGTCCATATATGTATTCTCCCAACCCGGTCTCATCCCAAATCGTCATATAACTGACGTTTTGGGACGTCTTTTGACCATACGTCAATATTCGCCTTTTTAGGGCCCCCTTAAACGTCGGTAGATGAGGTTATGGGATCCTAACTCTACCCCATACCTAAACTTAACCCTAAACCTAACCCGTCACCTAACTGACGTTAAAGGTAAAGCGTCAGTTGTATGACGGCCCGGGATCGCCATCTACCGACGTTTAAGGGGGCCCTAAAAAGGCGGATATTGACGTATGGTCAAAATACGTCCCAAAACGTCAGTTATATGACGATTTGGGATGAGACTGTGTTAATTCTCCACATGTTACATCCCTTTGGGCAGGATGTGGCTTCCTCAGCGACCCCTTCCCCCAGGAAAGTATGGTCTCCCAGTGTTATCCATTCAGATTTGTACTTGAATGGATTCTTGTTTTACATACAGGGGGTAGTTTGAATGGAAGATCTGAGGGAGGGATCACTTTTAAGGGACACATCCTGAAACTTTTCATTATTGCTGGGAGAATGAGACCATTTTACCAGGTGCACTGAGACATTTAAAATGATACCAAACATGTATAGTTACTTTTTGTACACACATAACATTGCATGGTTTTTCAGTGAGTTCTAGGTGAGGAGGAGAAGAGATCTGATGAGACTGTATGAGTAAACTGTATGTGTGCTGCGTCTTGGATGTTGCTGTTACATTATGCAAAATGTTAATTCTCAGGAGAGCCTTTTGTTCTCTCGAGGGGGAGCCCAGACTTTCTGGGACCCGCCTTACAGCTTATTGTGCTTAAACTGTCAAATACACCAAGGTTATGTCAAAACACACAAAGTTCACATAAACAGTCTGTCACAGTCATGTCTGTGAACAGCAAGGACAGAAATCACATGAGTATATTAGATCTGTGCATTAAAGTGAAAGCAGCGTAAAATACAGTACCTGGTATGCTGTAATTAATCAAACAAAAGAAAAACAGGAAAAAAAACTCTATTATAGTGTACACACACACTGCTGACACACATTTATGTTTAAACACCAAGCAAATATGAATTTTCCATAATAGGCCCCTTTTAATATAACTTTTCTGTTTAAAGATATAATAAATGTAAATTCTGCAGTGTCGCATGATCCTTTAGAAATTATTTTAATATCCTGATTTGGAGCTCAAGAAAAATGTATTCTTATTATATATGATCTTATTACTGTGTTGAAAATAGTTGCTTCTTAATACATTTAATTTGATTTTATATGATTTTTTCCCAAACGTTTGATCAGTAGTGGATGCAGCATACATGGAACGAGTTTGCTGCTGAGTTTTATTTAATTTATTTGCCATTATTATTGAGAAAGTATTTTACTTCTAGTGGCAAATGGAGAGGTTCAGTATCTCCATGTGATGCCACTTTCTCACCCTCTCAAATTTACGAGTGCACTTTTCTGAAGTGCGGTTTGCTGTAATACTCCTGTTCCTTCCTCTCAACCTTTATAATTCAGAACAACCCGAACACCCTTTGTGGGGCTTTGTCAGCTAAGAGCAGGTGAGGAAAACAATAGAGAGTACCTATGGCATCCTTGATACCACGCCTGCGAGAGCGCTGACAGCTTGCTAGATTCATATGTACAAGAGGTAAAGCGAGTGCGTCGAGCGGCTGTACAGATGGGCTCCAAACAAATACGGCAAAGCCACTGGGATAAGATTGTATGGGGGATGTGGGTGATAAAGTGGAAGGGAGACCAGGGGTAATAAATCAAACAGTGTAGCGGACTGGCGAGGAAGAAATTTTCAGTCAAGCCATCCACAACTCCCTCCCTCCAGAACAGCAGCCAAGATCTTTATTCAGTTGCTTTGAGTGAGTTTTAGCATGAGGGAATTTATTAAAAGACCAGCAGTGTGAAATCTGTAGAAGCATTGGCCTTGAGGTATGATTAACCTTGAGTATGGTATTTAAGTGACAGGTATCTTTCTGCTGGGGGGAAATGTAGGACACATAGAATCTGCATTTGGAATTTCCGAGGATGTTGGAATTTGAAGGACGACCTCCTGTGACCTCATGTCCAGCTTGTTTGGGGAGATTTGTACTACGCCTCCAGAAATATTGACCTTTTAAATCTCTTTGATGGGCTACAGCCAGCTCTGATACGAAGATCCCATACTGTTGTATGTATTAGCTGAAGTTGTGTTGAAATAATAATTTAGAAGAGAAGTGCACTGTTTATGATGATTTTTTACAATGGTGAAAACGTCTAGGTTACGAATGTAACCTCTCTTCCCCAAGAACAGGGAACGAGACACTGCGTCGATTGACGCTAAGGAGAACACCTCAGGCATGACGGTTGTCTGAAATCACAACGAAATCACTGCAACTCTTTTGACTGGCGAAAGCCCATGAATCATTAACGTGCGACCTGGAAGTATCTAAGGGCGTCTTGCAAAGCTGAGGGCCAGCCTGTAAGCAGAGACCTGAGGGCTCGGAGGAGCCACAGCCTTACGAGAAGAATCACGTTCTACCACTTAACTCTCCACTGATAACATATTTCATATGAAAATGTGGCGGCTTCAAATGATCTCACCATGAGAAGAAGCCTGAGCTACAAACATAGTTTTACAACTAGAATGAGCGAAAGCACACCTCACTTTATCTTACATATGACAACAAAGGAAGCCATCACATCCTCACTTCTCTCGATCGTTCTAGCCACCTAACGGGAACTTCAGGGCCCTAATACCAAAATTTTTTACCTTACCTTATGACATTGACATGACCCCATAGCACACAAAAATTACTCTTAAAGAAGACCAACTCGGCTCACCTGCGGCATGCGAAGTGAAGACTCACCAGTCAGTTTTTTACGAACATGAAGTGTACCACCTTGCCTGAAAGAGGCACTTTCACTAACCAACCTGAGGCAGGCCATCACAACAATAGCCGCGTTTCCACTGCCGGGCTAGGGCTGGGCCAGAGCTAACAGCGAGCCGAGCCGAGCTAGTGGCCTCGGGCCTCAAGCACCGGGCTTGCGTTTCCACTGCCGGGCCATTAGCCCCACAGCGCTGCCCCAGACCCCACCCCTAACACGCCTTTCTGGATCAAACGTCATAAAACCCAACCCATTTCAGCGGGTATTATGAATTAATTTATTTTTTAAATTAGGAAGATAGCATGTATATTAACTCACCTGCCGTAGTGGCTGCAATAAAAGTGTCACGAGACCAGTACAGGCGATTCTCCATTTCAAGCAGCGATTTTTTAGCGCGATATAACAGGCTGCGGGCACGTTTTCAAGTTATTCATTAACCGTTAACCGAGGCCCATCGGTTAATACTCGCAACCTCGAGATACAGAGTTAATTTTTTAACACCTTTAATAACTGATTGGACCCCATTTGAAACGAAATTAATTTATTGAAATAAAACGCAGCAAGTACGGAGCAGTTAAAGCCGCATTTCCATCACCCTTCAAACTGAAATTGCCAATTGAAAATAAGCAAAACGTCCATTTCACAAAAACTCCGTGTCTGCAAATAATAATAATAATAATAACCATCATCATCATTATTGTAACATTTTATTAGGCTGCATATGTAGGCTAGAAGACGCCTTTATCCAAAAAAGGAACAGAACACAAATAAAAACAATATTTTTGACGCATATCAGCGCATCCAGTGTGTGTGGAGCACGCACTGATGGCTGCGAGACGCCCATGTGAACACTTGCAGTTTCATTGCATTTCTTTTAGTGGAAACAACTTAAAATACTCTTTCATTTCTGGTCATACAGAAAATAATTATTATTATTCGCAAATACATTTATTTGCGTAAACTCACAATAACAAGAAAACGTTGTGCTTTAACAATTAATCAAGGCGCGCTTCATGATCTCCGTTTTAGATTAAAGCTTTAAATGTCCAATTTAAAACGAACAAATTCGAATCGAAAGCCAATATCTTCTGACTATGTAATTATGTAGCTAATTAATTTCTCTCTAAATGTGCATCCGGAGATGGAGATATGTTTTTAGCCGAAAATCATTTAGAAAACAATAGTTTATTAATAAACAATTAATGCCTCGTTATTTTATATTATTTTATTATCAGACACATTTATTATAGCCTATAAATCACCTATAATCCCCTTTCTGTTGGCTGGTGTTACGGCTCTTCTCATTCAGCACTGCAGGGAAAATATCATTTCCAGGTTCTAATTTGGCCTCAGAAAACCAGTAAAATATATCTTTTTTTCATATTAATTTGTCAAATATTTTAAATGTTTAAGGGGCAAAAAATCAAACAAATATCTGAAAATTCGTGGATATGTAGCCTATATATAGCCTATATATTTTTGCGCAGCATTTGGCATGGCCTACAGTTCAAATTAAACTGTTATGCAATTTTAAACGGTTAATCGGTTAAACATGGACACCCCTATGTGCATCTTGCTTCAGATCATAACGTTCCATAACACCGATAAACTCCGCCTTTTACCTTGAGCACGCCTCTAGCCCGAGCTGGCCCCCTCTGGCCCAAGGTATTCGACGGGCCAGAAATCCTGGCCGTTGGCCCCGAGGAAGCCCCGATCAAGCCCCGGAAGTGACAGTGGAAACGCGACTGGCCCTGGCACGCACTAGCACGGCCCGGCCCTGGCCCGGTAGTGGAAACGCGGCTATTGTCCTCACCATGGGCCCAGCCTCAGACCTGATGTAAGAAGTGCCTGGGGAGTCAGGGAAGAGAGGAGAGGGCTAAGGGTGCTGAAACACCTCCCACTCAGAGGTGTTTGAGGTGTTTTCACTCCGGCGAATCGAGGACAAAGCCTTTCTCTTTCTCCCCAATGTCCACCAGGTTCAACCACAGATGTTTCTTTGTGGCCACTATCGCTGCCAACAACCGGTTGATCGCGGCAGCAGTCTATTTAGTGGCCCGGAGAGCTAGATCTATGGTGTGGCGCAGCTCAGAACAGCCTCAGGGGCCACACCCCCTATTCGTGATCTCCCATCAGATCAGCCTATTATACCGCCATGGTGTGCAGGGCAGCACTGGCCTGACCCACTGGCGTGTGTGCTCTCTGACATTCAAACTGGCAGGATTGGAGCTCTCAGTTTGATGTCCGCTCTCCTATTGTATGGAGATTGAGAAGAAATGGAAGGCGCACCTAAGCTGGTGGTTTGTGACCGGGGAGAATGACCATGCTCAGCATACACGGCGCAGGGTGACTGAGAAGATTCACGATCTCTCCGATTATCACCACCCTTATCAGTCATCTTCTGTTCGTCTGGAAGAGCACTCGCTGCCGGACTAAGTTCGCTTTTTTTATTGAAAAATTTGAAAGATCTTCATCCGCCCGCAGCTTACTTTCATCAGCCGCGGATCATCTGAGAAGATTACACCCCTCTCAAGGCGTGTCAGCGAGCTCCATCTGGGAACCCCTTAACACACATTCCAGCTCTTCTTTTTAAAAGATTTTTCAGCACGAACGGGACCCGAGCCGAGAGGTCCCGATGCCGAACCCTCTTCTCTCAAAAAGAGGGCTAGACCACAAACGGTCACATAATGACCCCCTATCCAAAAACGAATTTTATGAAGAAAACCGTCCTGTATAGAGCTTGTGTCATCTGGAATAACATTCCCATTGAAGTTCGTCAGAATTGTAATAAGCTGTCATTTAAAAGAAGTCTAAGGTGCTATGTGTTGATGTAGGTTTTTATATATTTTCTTTTTTCTTGATTATGATAATTGTAAATGTATTTTTCGCCTTGTCATGAATTGAAATTAGAAGATTGTATGTACATGTGTATGTCTTTATGTATGTATGTATATATATATGAAATGTGTATATGATAACTGTGATGATTGAAATATTGTTGTTGTAATGTAAATTTTTAGAATGGACCCCAGGAAGACTAGCTGACTGTACAGACTTTCAGCTAATGGGATCCTTAAAAATAAACAAATAAATAAACAAAAATAGACAAGAGCGGAGCGTTCTTAAAGGAAAACGCTCCCTCGAGACCTGCCTGCATGTGCGCGCTCTTCCTTCCCAGACAAAAAAACGCACAGTTTGTGTGTGTCATCTTGCGTCAAATATCTTGAGCACGGATCTGCACAATTCTGAAAGCACTCAGCCTTCACAGTGCATTTCATAATTACCTGATTTTCTAGTGTTTACAGACAGAACAGTCCCTGAGGACGAAAATAAGATTATCATGTTTGCAAGGCGCCCTATATACTTCCAGGTCGCATGTTAATGATTCATGGGCTGTCGCCGGTCAATAGGATTGCCATGATTTGATTGTGATTTCAGACACCTGTCACACCTGAGGCGTTCCCCTTGAGGCAAATTGAAAAAGATCCCGATTCAAGCCATAACAAAAATACTGTCAAATACAAGAATGTTGTAAAACAAAATGTTCATTATTTCTGCTGATTGTGCACGAGAATCGGTACAAAATGTGCACTGTAAAAAGATTTTCTAAGTTGGCAATAAAATAAAGAATATTGAGGTACATTTTACAAAAAAATACAATTTCTTTCTACTCAAAAATGTCATGTTTAATTCAGTGTGTTACTTGCCATTTCTTTCTATCCATTTGTGAAATTACAAGCAATTTAAAGTAAATCTTACAACCCCCTTTATTCAGTGATGTGCCTGTTTGGATATAAAAAAAGATAATAACATTTGCATAAAGCTGGAATCTCAAATTCCATAAGTGTCCAGAAAGTGCAACTTCTTGCTTATTTCAGATTTTCCTTGTCCAGCAGTACATCCAATTTGTGATCATACATTCAAAATCGTACATTCAATAATACATTCAAAATTATGTATTGTACCAATAACATTATAGTATCCAGTAGTTATGCCTACTTTTACCTATGAGGCCACTCAGCAACCAGCAGTGACTGGAAATTATTTACTTTGAGAGGTACAGAATTTTTTTTAAATTTTATATCCTACATTATCCTACAAAAAAAGTAAAATGTTATGGTAAAAAAGTTAATGTTTAAAGGTGCAATGTGTAAAAAAGTTGGGGATCTATTAAAAGAAATGCAATATGACATCCATAACTTGTTTTCAGTGTTGTATAAAGAACTTACTTTATAAACCGTAATGTTTTTATTACCTTAGAATGAGACATTTATCTACATAACCGCGGGAATATTGAGACGTCATGTTTCTACCGTAGCCAAACTCAAACAGCGCTACAGAACGCGTTTCGTCACTACCTTAAAAGAGAAGCAGCAGAAAGCTGGAAGCTAGCCATAAAGACCGTGAGTAGTTACTTTTCCCTTGTGAGTGGTGTAAAACATGTAGTTGGATTGTTTCATGTAAATTAGTTCTACCTTGCTGTGTTATGGCTTTGCTATGTGTGGATAAATGTGCTGATTACGTTCGTGAGACAGCTGATTAGTACTCTTGTCATTGACCGTAAAACAGTATGTAACAGGAATCACTAACCCGTTGAGATCTAAGTCGATCGCGGAGAGTTTTCAAAATCAAAGAAAAAAGCCTATTGTGTGTTGTAAATGGTGTCTATGTAATGCGGAGGTGCACATGCTGTTACAATCATGTCATTTTTGTCACCTTTGGGCGCGCTCATACAGTCCCTCCAGAAAAACGCGATTATGCGATCGCTGAATTCAGTGCAAAATCAGCCAAAGTCCGCATATTTATGCAGGGGCCGCATTTTTTCAAATACGCCGCATAAATTGCAGATTTCCGTGCAAAATATGCGGGGTTTGTATACCAATAAGAGCGTCATATCACATTCCCTTTAAGAGCGTGAAGAACGAGGTGCGCTTGTTCCATGGCGCAATTCTATTTTAACGGCGCATTTACCAGACGCACTTCACAATCGGTTAACAGCCGAGGAGATCGATGTTCTCGTCAGGGCCGTAAAAGAAAGAGAAGGGACATTGGGGATGGGACAAACCCACCCAAATTAGCTTCGGTTAAACATGCATATAATAACTTGGGTAAATGTGTAAGGTTTATGCCTATTTTTCCCATCAGCATGGACACAACAATGATTTCCCTCATGTTTATAGATTTTTTCTTGTAATAATGTATCATTTGCAAAAAGTAAAATGTATCTGTGTAGATACATTTTACTTCATCTACAGTGTATGCGCGTTGTTCACTCTCTGTATTGTGGCCAAGCAGGCGCGCTTAAAATAGCATCCGAATGTACACGCAGCGCGCCACTGACTTTAGACCAGTTTTTTTCTGGTCATTGGCACAATTGTTTTCTGGAACTGCAAAATAGCACTATGGATTGTTTGCGCCGACACATGCCTCCTTTTTGCGCCAACCCGCCCAGGAAGCTCAAGTTCATTTCCTAGTTTACAGACGTGCGTCTGTGGAGGAAAAAAACCCGCTTTGCTAAAGATAAAGTCATTTGGGCCGGGTGCAAGATAGAGCCCTTTAAGTAACTTTGCAACTTCATGTCAACATATGGTCCCACTTTATATTAAGTGGCTTTAAGTACTATGTACTTTCATTGAAACAAATAATTTGATACAAATGGACTTATTGTGTATATACATGTTTTTACATTGTACTTATATTTTTAAAATACCAGCATGTAATTACAGCTGTAACTAATTTATGTAATTACATCTGTAATTACACAGCTGACCCATCCCTTACACTTTAACCTACGCTTAAACCTACCCATACCACCACACCTGTCCCTAACCTTAGCCAGATCACACCTCAATAGCAGCAAAAAGTGTTTTGCAATACAACATGAGCACAAGTACATTGTACTTATTTTCAATGTAAGTACATAGTACTTAAAGCCACTTAATATAAAGTTGGACCCAACATATTAACCCGAACTCTAACACCTATCCCTAACCTAACAGTCTACAAATACTAATGAGTGCTAGTTGGCTTAGTTGCAAAGTTACTTACAGTCAAAATGTCTAAAGTGAACCATTGAAATAAAGTGTAACCCATTGTGTTGTGTGTTTCCATGATGGTGTTTTTTTGTGCTGTTCCATATAGTACATTGGTTTTAATAACCTGGTATTGTGTACCAGGATTGTTGGCTCTTTGTTCTCTGTGCTCTTTGTGTAGAGAGAGAGAGAGAAAGAGAGAGAGAGAGAGAGAGAGAGAGAGAGAGAGAGAGAGAGAGAGAGAGAGAGAGAGAGAGAGAGAGAGAAAGAGAGAGAGAGAGAGAGAGAGAGAGAGAGAGAGAGAGAGAGAGGAGAGAGAGAGAGAGAGAGAGCTCTTTGTTGACTGATGAAGTCATTTGATTATCATGGACATCATTTCATGACTTAAAATATGGAAGATATGCTGGAAATGACAGTGCCCACCATTAACTATTATCTATAATAATGCTTAAAGCTTTGTAACTTTATTTATGGTATTCATGCAATATATAAAACACTAGCCAGACAGACTTTTGACTTAATGCACTATTTACCCTTTAACCACAAACAGACAAACAGATATCAGAATTATTGCACAGAAGACTGTTATCTGTTCTTTGTCCAGTTGCCACATGTAAATGTCCATTTTTTCAGCCTCCCAAAACCTTTGGTTAAAAAGAAAAAAAAAGAAATGCAGGTTTTAAAGGTCATCACTCTCTTAATCTCGATGTCCTGCTTCCCTCAGTCGCATAACTGGTCCTTCAACAAAGCTAATTTTTATATCTCCAAGGCACAAACTTTGACATATCGCTCAATACAAATAACCACTTGCATGGCGAAATGCTTTAATCATTCATTATCCAATTAAAATGCCATTTTCTATCGCCATTTTCAAAGAGCATGGATGCTAATTGAAGCTAAATGCTGTAGCTTTATTGCATTTGTTTCCCTCTAAAGCCCTGATTAGAGTTTAGTGAAATCAGGGGCTGACATTTTAAACAAGATGCAAGCGAGGAAAGCAATCAGACTTCTGCATGTGTGATATTTAACTATTATTTCGCTTGAAGAGGGCCACTCTACTGGAGTGCACAGGATGAAATAGCATGATTAATATCCTATAGTCGAGGAGCCAAAGTCTCAAAAGCTCTATAAAATTAGTTGAACCTGACATGGTCTGCCATACTTTTTATTTGTGTTTTTTCTGTTAACTTTGACCCTAAGAACAAAGAATTAGAGGGTCTGCTCTGCCGGAAATATCGCGAAAAAAAATTGTAGCCATTTTAGTGTACCTTTATTTTTTATCAGAAAAATGTGAAAAATTATTTTTTTCATCAAATCCTCAGTGGGTTGGGTAGGTTCTCAATAAATGCATTCAAGTTACACAGAACACATGTGCGGACAATATCCACTGAAAAAATAATTCTTAAAACTAAACTAAAATTTCTACATAATTTCGCATCAATTTAATGCAAAAAAAAAAAAAAAAAGGCGTTTTTTTCACTCCCCCCCCTATTTTCATCTTTACTTCATTGGCAATCAACTATTCCCTTAAGTTATGACATCAGGCAATATGCCATTCTTTTCACCAAACACTATACTCATTACACAGAAAAAATTAAAAAAAATCCAAACAAAATCAATGGATCTGTGATGATTTCACTACTAGTTGGCGATCAACAGGCTCAGAATTTCAATATAATTTTAGACTACTCTCAAAATTCTTAAAAACAAGCTGGATATTTAGCATCATGGCTCACTTACGAACACACACACACACACACACACACACACACACACACACACACACGTGATCTTAGTAATTTTTATGAGTTTGGAACAACCAACCAACAGTTACCAACGGACTAATCAACAAACGTCTGATGTCTGAAACTGAATTGATGACATGGATTTTGCTAAATAACATTGTCCTTAGTCAGCCCGTTCTCATCCTTTAACGTCATATAGAACGCTATATGACAAAACGGCGCTATACTACCCACATGGCACCCTTTATCGTTAATATAACACGTGCTGTAAGGGCTAAGTTTAGGTGTGGGGTAGGGTGTGCGTGTCATATTCACGCTAAAGGATTTATAACGTCTTGGGTTCGCGTGTTATATTAACGATATAGGGTGCCATGTGCGTAGTATAGCGCCGTTTTGTCATATAGCGTTCTATATGACGTTAAAGGATGAGAATGCGTTGCCTTAGTACATTGTAACATTAGACATTGATTGCTCTAAAAGGACCGACTTTAGAACTATTCTCATGCATTCTCACTCTCTACATGTTGAAATAATTGGTAAAGATTATAGGAGTTGAATATGCTTTAGCTTAAAGCATAAAGCTTGTTCTTTTAAGAAGTAAAAAAATATTTTAAGTAAGTAAACTTTATTTATATAGCACCTTTCACAGATAAAATCACAAAGTGCTTTACATGTAGCAAAGTAGCAATTTGAACAGTTGTAAACATTGTACAAAACATACAACATAATAGCTCAGTCATCTGAAAGATTGTCTGAATAGAAGTGTCTTCAGCTGTTTTTTTAAGTCGAGACACGACAGGTTAACATTTTTAAATAATAGATATCACCTTGAACCTTCCTCAGTTGATTACTTACACAAGTATATAAAACATGCATTTCAAGTTTTTGAAATTTGTATATTTAATGATGCAAACAAGGCATTATCTCATTAAATATGCACAATTTTGCATATATTTTCGGTAGATTGATCAAAACATATTTTAAAGCCAGGTGGAAAAAAAAAGCTCAGGGGATTTCAGGATATGTGCTTTCTAGGAAATCAAAATATACTGTTCATTGTTATGAACTGCTCCGAGACTTGGAGATGAAGATCCAAATGCAGCTTTAATTTAAGAATAGTCGTACAGGCAGGGTCGAGAATCAGCAGACAGGACAATGGAGAATACACAGTGGGAATCCAAGAAACAGGCAGAGGTCAGGGCAGGCAGCAATAATCAGATTCCAAGAACAATCCAAAAATCAAAAACCAGAAAACAAACACGGAAACCGCTCAGAAAAGCAGACACACAGTACAACAAGACTTCGCAAACACTGAATGTGAACACAAGGTATTATAGCCAGACTAACAGGATGTTGAGACAGGTGAATGCAATCAGTGAATGAGGTACAGGTGGATGTGATCAGTGATGATGAGTCCAGGCAGTGAGTTCTGGGAAATGTAGTTTGTGAGTGAAAATAGTCTTATCTGGAGTGCCCTCTGGAGTCTCTCAGGGGCACTCCAGCTGGTGATCGTTACATTTATACCGTTAAAAAAAGATTTTCGCCATATTCTTTTAAAGGGGTGATGAACTGAGAAATCAAATTTTCTAAGAGTATCTAAGAGGTCATCATATTATAAGAATATCCTGTTTAAGTTTAACTGAAAACGTCCTTGTTAGTCCAATAAAAGCTTTTATTGACACCAGCCCCGGCAAACGACTCGTTTTTAAAAGTGGGGAACTATGATGACAAAGAGGATAAAACACCACCCCCGCAAAAGAAGATCAACACCTACTTCAACACGGCCGGTTTAGCCCCGCCCACCGATTCGCGCATTACACGCATACGCCTTATTCACAGCAGCGCCATCTTTGATTTTTAATGAGAATGAAAGCGAGGCTGTGAGGGATAGTCATGCATCTCTTCAATGGGCTGTACTGTTATTTAATGTGTTTTCGGATTGTTCTGCTCATGAAACACTGAAAAAATATCTTTCCAAGAAATTTCAGTTGACAAAAAACTCCCGACAATGTAAGCTGTGGAAAATTGTAAGTATCTAGCAGTTTTATTCAGCTTTTTACAGCGGATGCCATTGGAAACACGGTAAGTCTATCCCTCACAGCCTCACTTTCATACCTGTCATGGCGCTGCTCTGAATAAGGTGTATAGCTAAATAACATGCCTACCTCGTGATGACAAACCGGATTGAGCTACCGAGCAATACAAATTATTGTGCAGTGCCTGTTTGTGGAAGAAGACAGTGGCTGCATAAGCTTCCTCTGGATTCCAATAGGACTGCATGGATAAACTTTATTTTTAATGACGTTCCAGCTGATGAGGTAAAACCATCTGTTTGCTTCATTTCAATGAGCATTGTAAACAAGACTGGATTTGCAGACCGATTAAGAGTAAAGGTGCTGTGCCATCTATATTGGATTTGACAGGAATGGTGCAACACACGGACTCTGGGTCGAACATGTATGGGCGAATCATTCCGGTTGCCATTTTACAACATTGAAGGAGTGTGCATAAGACTGACATGACACTGTCATAAACATGACATACTGTAACACCTGTCATGAACATGAAGGAGTCTTTATGAATGACTGTTGTCATTAAGTGTCATTCGGTAAATTATGACACTTTTAATGCAAAGTTGACATTGTTTGAAATATCTTTGTTATGACAACTTGACATTAACAAAGACAGAAATGTCTTACCCATTGGAGTTTTCAAAACAGTTTCCCCACGTACACAGACGAGGTGAGTTCAAACTCATTATAATGCAAAACTGTTATCCACTTCCAGGTCTTCAGTGCGAGACGCCCATTAAAAATCGAGTGTTTCTGAGCTGGGCTGAAAACTAGGATAGAAAATAGCTTATTAGTTATTCATTTTGATGTTTTTGAATGCAAAAACCAAGCGAACGTCATAATTTCATAATTCCTCAGACAACAGTATAATAAAATTTAAAAAGCCAGTTCATGACCCCTTTAATTAAAATGTCACATAAATCTAGTCAGGAATGATTTATTAACAAATCCCTCTTAAAATATCTTCAGAATACTGCTAAGTGTATACCTGGAAAGTTTGGTGTACATACTGTAGGTGCTACATAGACTGAGGTGTTTCTACTACAGAATGACAAAAAAACTCATTTTGAGAAAAAGATTTAAGTAGGGAATTTAATACATTTCGATCGGAAAACATTGCTCAAAAACAGAATAAATGCTCAGGCCCTTAGTAATAATAATATACAATATTTCAAGCTCATGAAAACTAATTATTTAATAACATGGCAGGCATATAAGGCCTACAACTGCAGTAACTAATTGAATTAACATTGGCAGAGTGAATCACGTTAGCAGAAACCAGCAGTAGCCAATGAGATTTCATCATTAGCTTTAAATCACCCTTGACATTCACTGATAGAAAGGAAATGCCCATATTTGGGTTACATAGCGCTGTGCTGGAGACTTAGAGCTTTACAACGAAACCTGTCATGACAGACTTCAGTAAACAGACAGTGAAACGCGTGAAATGTGAAATTATTGTGGACCTTTGAGCTTTCTAGATTGAGAAAAGCCAGAAAATGTTATTTTTTTTACTACTGTGGAGGAAAGACAACAATTCACTATATCATCTGTCTTCAGAATGATATAGTGAATGACTACATTTTTATAGACTTGTGTAGGAAATTATCTCAATTGAACGAGTTTGGAAACTGGATGAACTAAAGCTCTGTCATAGTGAGTATTACAAGTAATAAGCACAAGAAAAGAAAAGAAATGAAAATGGTCAAACTAAATTCTTTAAATATAAAAAAAGAAAAGCAGATAATTGACCATGATGTCCATAGAAAAACACTGCTCATTCGCCAGCAGCCGTGTGCTCCTCTCAGCCATTCAATGAACAGGGTAGATGTAGAGTGACGACAGAGAGAAATCAAGACCTCATGCTCGCAGGACAGGCAATATTTGGAGGTTACTAAGGTTTGTCCAAAAAGTCGCTAGGAACAAGGAGACAGCTACAGGCAACATAACAACATCAATAACTCACAAGGAGGAGGCACAAGACAGACAAGAACAAAACACGAACACTGTAACACTAGAGTCACAGTGTGGGTTCATCTTTTGGAGTTTACTAGGAGTTTGTAATTGGAGCAATGTAATTGGAGTTTACTAAGTTCACTAGGAGTTTAATTAGACACTAACTAATTAAATATAATAAAATAAATATATTGTTGATATTTTTATATTATACATTTGTAATATTATAATTTTTCACATAATGAATCTGCTGTTGATTTTTTTTACTGTTTATTTTAAATCCAAATAAGCAGACAGATTAACTAAAATTAATTGAACTTTTTTTATTTTTTTTATTTCCTGACATTAGAAATGGGGTATGTTTTGACATGCTTCACTTCTAGAACTGTAGTTTGTTACAAGAAACCATGAGACTGAAGAAGTCATGCAAATGAAAAAAGTAATGTAGCACTAAGAATATAAAATGGGACAGATATCAATGCACCCCCTTTAATTTTTTTTTTTTTAAACTCTAAAACTGTTAATGTTATTGTTAGTGACTTGTATGACATTATTGCATTATGTTCAATTTGGTGAGATTCGGAGTCGCCAGCAGGGGGCACTCGGGAGTTGCGCAGCGCATGAGTGGCTGACTAGTGAGCAGCGTAGAAGTAGTCCAGCACGAGATGAAGCGCGAATGTGCAGAGAAATGTGCTCCTTGTTTGAACATAGCATTTTTTGTGTGTTTTGCTGTGTTTTACACAGGTAAGCTGACAATAACCTTACACTGCTATATGTATAACAGTGTTATATTCTTATAGAGCCATAGTTCGTGCCTTAACGTTAAGAAAAGTGAAGTTTTAACAGTGATTGAGAGTGATATGCGTGAAATGGCGGACAAGAGTGTTAACTATTCAATTATAGTAGAACTCTTAACGTGAACAAAACGGAGTAATACAGGTTTAAAGAGATATATACTCGACGTGAGTGTGGGACGAGGCATACATTGATTAACCCTCAGGTGCTCTTCGGTCATTTCTGACCGAAAAATGTTCTGTTTTGAAATTTTAAAAATCACAGCTTCTTCGGAATGTTACGAAACTTGGTGACTTTTATGGCATTGGGTATGTGAACACACAAAAAAATTGAGGCCATGATCTGAGCATGCTAAGTGGTCTTAAAAAAATAGTCACACTTGTGGTCTTTGGTCAAAAATGACCCCATAGGAAATGAATGGGAAATTGTAAAAAAGAAAAAAAAATTGTGAATATTTGTTTTTTGTCATTTTTTTTATAAGAAATAGTTTTTGAGATTGTTTCAACTATATGTACAAATCCACCAACAACAACAACAAAGTGTTCATAAACAGCTGGGGAATTCACATGCCTCTCAATAGAGAGCTGTACATGCCATCAAGTAGTTACACCATGATTCTATGCTTTTTCTCTATACTGTAACCAGATGGTGCTAATTTTCTTCAAAAAATATTTTTTTTCTGAAGGCCTAGACTCTATATTAAACTAAAATACTGCATTAATATTTTTTTGAAGAAAATAATATATATATAGAAAATAATATATATTTTTCTATGGCAAAAATAAACCATAAATATTAATAAATTCATTTAAATTGTCTCAAAATACTAAATTAAAAAGAATAAATATTATAGAACAAAAATAAATTGCATTGCTTTTACTGGGATGGAGAAGGTTTCATTTTTAGGTGTCCGGTCACTTTTGACCAGGAAGATAACAAGTGTGACTCCGAAAAGAAGAGCACCTGAGGGTTAAGATGCGTGATGCGTGTAGTGACGAGTGACGAGGGCAATTGGAGTTAACGAGGCACACGTGACTATTGTTAGCCCTCGTATATACATGTGACCCTCGTTTAGCATTACTTTGTCAGCCATTACATGTAACAATAAATAAAGTTAATACTGTTAAATAAGAACCACAGTCAGATTGAGAGGTAAAATAGTATATTAATAATTTTGTGCGTTCATAGTGATAACACAGTAACTGTTAAATGGTTAAAGTCCCTGTAAAGGCAATTCTACAAAAAAGTTCTAAACACATTATAAATGTTACATATGTATTGCTAAAACATATTACAAAGTCTGTGAACTGTGAAGTACTGAAATGTGGAGTTACACCGTTAAACAGTTTTTCACCATTGCAATTTTACGGATTAATTGGGCGGGGCTAAAACAGGGCTCCGTGACGCACTGGAACCCATGAGCTGCTGGACACCCCCCTATTTGATGACGCACTGAGTCTGATCTCCCCCTCTCCACACACACTCCCCGAACACATTCGCATTCACCGCTCAATCGCGAGTGACTGTCAGTACTATTAGTTACTACAGCTGAGCCTACAGTTTTCAAGCTAGCTATGCCTTCGACACGGACATGCATGGGCTACTACCTGGATGCGATCATGAACAAAACAGATCGGTATCTTCATATAAATTCCCCTAAAAACGATCACATCAAGAAGAGGTTTTTAGAGAGCTTATACCTTGATGAAGAGCCGCTGTACCTCTGTAGTGATCGTTTTACACTGGATCGTTTTATAAACTTTCCTCAGAGACAACTTGGATTCACTGATAATCCGCTGTTACTGGTGAACGGGGCCGAAACGACGATCTCCCGCCTCAGTGTTCAGCCTCCCGTCTCCAAAAGCTAATCAGCTAATATCACCGTCGACAGCTTTCCCGTGAGTGGGCGTGGTTTCAGCGCAGCCAGCCGACACGCCCCCAGCGTTTGAGAGCAGAGAGTCTGTTTATTTTTTCATGATTTTGATAGCTCATTGTATGTACTTCCCGGATTTTTTTTATCATTCAAATTTGGCTGGGTGGCTAATAACACATTTTTCTGTGGTATGACAGACTCAGAACACATACTTAATTTTGACTTTACAGGGACTTTAAAACTTAGTTCCTAATGCAGTCAGTTCCAGAGTTTCCGCTAGAAAAAAATAGTGGTTTAGTTTAACGGACATTTTGATGACATGCCGGTCAAATATCGCCTCTTAATTAGTCAAGTTGAGGAAAACTGGAGGCAGGCTATGTAACTTAAAAAATGACATAATCAGGCTGTATAGAATGCAACATGTTTATTAGCATAACTTTCAAATAGACGGAAACCATGAAAACATGAACGTCCGATTGGCGTCAATCAACGGCAATTGTTTTTACTATGTTTTCACATTAGTTTAACAAACCAACCCCCCTTCCCCACATACAATATCTGAATAGTAGTTTTTACTCAAGCGAACTTAATTATCTCAGTAGCGTCTCATTTAGCTGGTAACATTTAAATTGGCCACGTGAAATGACTCCTTGTCAAATTAATTGTAACAAACAAATGACTAGGCCTATAGCACTGTCTCGCTTAATTTTAGGCTACTTTTTACGCTGTTTTGCAGTGCTGAAATGTGCAGCTGCCGATTTAAAATCAAAACTTCGCAGTGTCTCTCCACAACTTGCAATGTGCATAAGCCGCGTAACCTTGTTCTCTGCAAGGCAACTTCGCTGCTTCGTCTTGATCCGATTCTGCAGTGAGAATCCCCTCTCTGCAGGAACACTCGAGACAGGGATTATAAGGCTATCTTGGCGAGCTTCGTCCACTCTGGATAGATTTCGTTGAAATCGCATATGAGGACTTCGCAGGAAACTACTTTGAAAATCGTGCCGTCTGAACTTGGCATAACTTACAATTCGCAGCAGAGCATGTGAGCGGAGTGGAGCGTCTACACGTCTTTCCCCCGTCTGACTAAAGTTGCTTGCATTGTATTCAGCATCCCCAAGCGAGTCTGCAGCACAGAGAGGGTTTTCTCCGCTGCTGGCCTGCTTTTTAAGAAACCACCGCATGTGTCTGAAGCCTCAGACATTGTCCAAACTCGTGTTCTTGAAGGTGAACTCAAAAGAACTGTAGGCTAAATAAGGAAAGCAATAATTTTTTTTTCTTCTTTTTTTTAAGTTTGAGACAATTTAAATTGTCATCCACGTGCTCTCTGCGCAAAAGTTCAGTTAGCGTCTGGTGGCCTAATACTTAATTTACCTAAATTTATTTAATTTAACACGTTGATGTAGATGATTTTTATTTATATAATTAGGCCCATTGATTCATTTAATTTTACTTTTTTTTTTGAACAGATGGTATAGGCCTAAGCCAATTTAAATTTTAATAGTGTGTGCTGTGCAAAAATCAGTTAGGCTTATCAAAATCTGGCCTAAACATTAATTAGCCTACTTTTAAACATTTATTTAGAATGTTATTTATTATATATTATTTAGAACTCTCTCTTTTTTCTCTCTCTCTCTTTTCTTCTTCTTTTTTGATGTACTTTGTAATAGTATGGTATATGTATAGTGCTATGGACCATTTTGTGTGTGTGTCCTGAATAAAGACTTGATTGATTGATTATGTAGGCCTATATACAGTGTGTATATATATATATATATATATATTTTTTTTTACATTTTTGTTCATATTTTTATTTTAGTTATATTATTTGGCCCATTTATTCATTTAATTTTACAGCAGATTGTGTGTACAATGGTTATAAGCCCATTTACATTTTTATCGTGCACATTGGGCAAAAGTTCTGTTATCAAAATACTGGCATATAGTTAATTTACTTTTAAAACTTATGTATATTTTTTTATATAATTTTTATTCATATTATTAGGCCCATTTATTCGTTTAATTTTACAGGACTTTTTGTGTATGCTACATTACTGTTCTTGCTAGTCCTAATTTGTAATTTGAAATGAAACATTTCTGTTTGGAAAATGTTGTTGTTGGTCTTTAGTTTTTGTAAGGTAAGGCTGTGGTCTAACCTAAAAGTGAAATAAAAATACATTTTACATTCGTTTTTTGGAGCGAGCGGGGGGGCGATTTGAGTGGAGCGCGAAGCAAACCACGTTGTGCGCTGAACGGGGAGCGCTTTATGAACATTGTGATGCGCGAGCAGCGCCGGGAACAGTGACTTGATTATCGTTTGTCGTTATGTCGTTTTTTGAGAAAATTGAAGGCTTTTAAGTGCGCCTTATAGTGCGGAAAATACGGGTACATGCCGTCTTTAAATAAATGCACAAAAATATAAATTTTTATTTATATTTTAAATTTTTGGTAATCTAATAATGTCGTGTAAGTTCAAATGTTAGAAAAATAAATAAATAAAGACATCTTGCCATACTAAAAGGGGACGTTTCTATAGAATGACCGTATAATAAATCAACAGATACTCACCACTATGTGTCTGTGGATATCTAGGGATTCAGAAGGGCATCAAGGCAGTGAAGTAGATCCATGAAATCCTCGGGGAACTGATCTTGCAAGGCATCTATCAGATGTTGAACATAGCGTTCCCTGGCTTTTTTGAAAGCTTGAATGTAGCGGTCGTTTGAATTGGTTACTTTGACATCCTTGTATGTGCCGTCTTTAATAACATTCAAACGGTAGAGCCTGTTCCTTTATAACATAGCCAAAGGTCGGTGTATTTTTGCTTTATATATTTTAGGCTTATTCTCTAATTCAGATTGTGTTAGGGGGGCGAATTATTAGGAAATTTTAATCGGACAATTTGACCGGAGAGATTTAATTTTGTCGGACATTTAATTTTTTTCCCGGCCAATGTCCGGTAATTACCGGACAACGTAAACCCTGGTCAGTTCATTAGCATATTTCATGGAAGAGTAAAAACAGATTAAAGACAAGTGAAACAGTGATATGAAAGAGTATTAGGAATATATGTGCAGTTATAAATGCTAGAGTAATGTGAATATAGACTAAACTATTGCTGATACCTGAATATCTGTTCTAAATTCCAAATATTATTCACATGCTTACTTGTTTGAGTTTAAATGTATGACTCATAGAGTTTATTGTACTTTAATGATGTTATTTTTCAGACCTTTTCCTTTTTATATCGTTTAATAACGGGCTTAGCACTTGTTTATATCCACGTTAATGTGTTTGTGTATAGAACATGTATTTTCTGAGAATGGAGTATTGTATAAAGAGTCTAGTCTAGTGTGACGTATCAGCCTAGACATCAGACATGTGATTTAAGATAATTTGTGAATGTATCACAGGATAAGAGCGTAGAAGTAGTCCAGCACGAGATGAAGCGCGAATGTGCAGAGAAATGTGCTCCTTGTTTGAACATTGCATTTTTGTGTGTTTTACACAGAGAAATAAATGTGTTGCACCCGGAAGTGACCGCCTCATTCCTAAAAGTGTAACAGTAACATTGGGTAACACTTTATTTTACGGTGTCCGTGATACAGGGTAATTACTATAACAAAATGTAATTAACATGTAACTAAGTTATGGAACAGCCTGTACACACAGATTGTAATTACACACATGTAATAGGCAGCTACTGTTGCACATACTGTATGTAACAGGCCAAGTCGGGTATGTGTTACCGACTTGGTACAATGTAATTAGAAAGTACTTTGTACTACTCAATGTAATAAGTACTTAAATATGTTACTAGGGTGTGAAAAAAGCCTGCAGTTTAATATGGTAATTTTGTACCTTCTGTAGGCTATTACACGTATGTAACATAATATCATGGTTGTACTTAAGTGCACTTCATGTGTATCTACATACCTACCTTATCCATCTGAACAAACCCACTAGTTCACAGCTTAAATACATGCAGTAGCTTCTTAATTACATTGCAATTACGTAATATTACACAGGGATAAGCTATACGTGAAGTGTATCAAGATTGTACTCAAGGGTACTACATGCGTCATCTACAAACATCTACAAACCTTATCCATGTACTTTAGTTTGAATTAGGCCTAATTCCCTAGTTCACATTACAAAATTACATTTTGTTACATGTTATTACAACGTCCACAACTAAGTAATTAATTAAGTAATTACTTTGTTTCACGGACACCTTAAAATAAAGTGTAATCTAACAAGGCTACTTTTACTTTTTTACTTCCCAACACTGATGTGTAACTGCCAGGAATGCATGTGCCTGTGGGATGCATCTTAAAACACTTCTGGACATCACTGAAGGATCAAGAATGGCATACCTTTTCAAATAATTAACATTGCCCTCATGATGTTGATGTTAATATGCTCCAGTGGGATTACCGTACACGACCAAACCCCTTTACGTTATTGGCAATGAATACTTAATAAAAAAGACAAAAACAAAACAACAGAGGATGGTTCAAACGCTTTTTTTACAGTGGACTGTAAATAATTAAACAAGTAATACATGATTAATGTTCTTCAATAAACAGTGCATGGCATGTCTTGCTAGTCTCTCTGTAACAAGCACAGTATGCTCCACATTACTTTGAGGCAGATAATTATGACAGGACTGCAAGAATGGCTTCTCAGCCAAGCAGGAGAATGCACAGTGGTATTTTTAGCCAGGAGAGCAGTTTAATTATTTCTGAAGAAAGTGCTGTAAGGATGCTTTGTTTTACTGAGTGTCCTGGCATCCCCACAATGAATAATTGTAAGGAACAAACGAGATCCTGCTGATGTATGAGACATGCAGAGAGGAGAACCAGCTCGTTCTACAAAATGCCATGAAAACAACAGAAAAAGACTGTCCATTTAGCTTAATTTAACATGTTGTGACATTAAAGCCTCATTCCATGCACCTCAGAATCAACAATAAAAGAGCTAGCCTAATTGTGAGATTGTGTTTACAATAAATAGAAATAAAGTCACATGGTAAGATTTCAAGATACAATTTTGGAAGATAAAAATAAAAAGTTATGTGAGATTTAGAAAAGATGTCACTTTCCTGAGATACAATATAAAGCAAGTAGTCTTATTCATCTGGCGGGCATTTTTAAAACGCGAACGCTGTTGAGGTGTACACAAACCCGGAAGTTTGACTCCGACTCAGCAGCACCAGCAATGGAAACTCTAGTGTGGACCACCGATCTTTCCTGTCTGTCCGAATTAACGATGCAAAATGTGAAGCAGTGAGCCAGTACTGACTGCAACATTCCCCGGGCTGTGTTAATTAAGGGATACATGTCTTTAATCGACAGTTAATAGGAGCCCATCACACATATTTGTGAGAGTTGGGTCTTTTCCCTTGGTGTGGAAAAATGAGGCACTGCTCTGTGGTATGTTGAAATACATGTATGAACAGAAGGTGTACCTAAGGTTAAATGCCTAGTTGAAGATGAATGCTACGGAGAAGTGTTGTTAGGAAGTTCATTCCCAATTTTGCAACATTGGTGGAATCTTTACATGCACTGCTCCGACGGTCTACTGGCTTTTTCTGGGCAGAGGAGATTCAGGAACATTTCAGCGTGTGAAAAATCTGATCACTGCTAGCCCAGCCCTTTCATTATTTGATCCTTCTTTACCGACGACAGTCACAACGGATGCTTCACATTATGGCATTGGTGCTGTCCTTACCCAGTGTCATGGGACTACTGAAAAAACTGAGTTGCTTTTACATCTAGAACATTGTCTGACTGTGAAAGGATGTCTGTGACTCTGAAAAATAGCGCACCTACCTATGGGGCCACCATTTCTTTCTTACCCTGACCACAGTTCTTTATCTACACTGCTTTCCACAAAAGGCCTTGGACGAGCAGGTATGAGAATTGCCCGATGGCCTTCATGTCTTCTGTGTTTTACTTACAGAGTGAAATACAAACCTGGCTGAGACAATGTCACAGCTGATTGTTTGTCCATACTTCCACTTCAGAAGACAGCCAATACCAAGAGCCTAAAATGGTGGCTCTACTGTCTCCTGAATTTGCAGCTGTTACAGTACAGGAGCTGAGGTCTACTTGTGATGCATGTCCTATCCTTCAACAGGTAAAGACCTCCATTGTAAAGTGATGTAATTGTACAAAAAGGTTGAATTCTGTTATAGGTCCTTATCATCGTATCAGGAATGAGCTGGCTGTACAAGACGGTAAATCGTGGCACACACTGAGTGATCATTCTAAGAGCTTTGCAATCAAATTTGATCCTGCTGGTGCATGCCACTCATCAAGGCATGGTCCGCACAAAGCAGAGACTGAGGGAATTGTACTGGTGGCCTGGCATGGACTATCAAGTTGAAAATGCCATCAAATCCAGTTCCACCTGTCTCCAGCATGACAAGACTGTTTTTACCCATGCAGCTCCACTTTGTCCTGTGCCAACATGACATCATGACATTTGCGTAAACATAAACGCCACTTTTGAGTCAGCTGGCGTGTTATCTCTACGCATTTTGAGCTATCCGCGTGTATGCGTATATGTCTACGCCATTACCGTCCACGTCATTCCGCGTGTCTGTACACGCAGTCAAATCTCCAGTCATAAATGCCATTAACCCCAGTGACGGTTAAGTTTAGGGATGGGGTTGAGGTAAGTCACATCTTTTTTTTACCTAGGATGGTAAGGGAACAGTCATAAATGCCATTAACCCCAGTGACGGTTAGGTTTAGGGACGGGGTTGAGGTAAGTCATATTTATATAACTTTAAGTCAATGGCGTTCATAAACATGCTGAAAGGCGATTATGCGTCTTGATAGCACGCCAAAAATGGAAATACGAATTGGTGTGTCATACACACGCTACTTCATGAGATCAGTCTGTCTGTTCCTATACTCCCAACAACTGCTTGGGAGAAACTGGCTATTGAACTGGCTATGGAACTCCAGGCACAATTTGTTGACCGAAAGCGAGCAAGTCCCTACCCTCTAATAGTATGCGATCAGGAGAACCGTTTTAACAGAATTTTTAACTCACTGCCTGCAGTGGCTCAGGGGTGGTCTCAGCTGCGCAGTTTCAAAATTACTCTTTCCCAGTTGACCTGAAGACCCAACTGGCTATGGAGAACTCTAAGTGTAGGACCTTGTCCTGATACATCGCACCATCAAATGCAAGAATACAGAATTATCTGTGGAACGGAGGGATCAAGATCTAAAGAACTGTCCTTCAGGTCTAACACTGCAGACCAAGCTTGGGGACAGAGCATTTGGAAATGCATCCGTGTAAACTGAATTGAGGCTTTCAAAAATAGGCCCGTTTCAACTGACACAGGTCCAAGATGGCCCCACCACTCAAAGGAACAATGAAATACGGGTTTATAGAAACCGATCTTAATATCAGTTGGAGGAAGAGGCTAAATTGCGTCCTTCGCCAGTAGGACTGCAACATGCACACGCAGGACAGGAGCAATGCTCAACACGTAGGTGTGATGAATATCACTAATCTTTAGGAGCATCAAAGCTCAACACCTAGGCAAGATTAAAGGGCCCCTATCATGGATTTTTGAAAATGACTGTTCATATGGTGTGGAATATAGCTCTAAGGGAATGAAAACACCCTGCAAAGATTTATATCTGAAAGTGCACCGTATATAAAGTTATTGTCTTTAAAAAGTGAGAGTCGACTCTGAGTCTATGAAATGAATTGTTTTTGAAATGAGTCATTAGCTGTTACATCATGACATAGATACATATTGGCCGCGCCCAGGTACTGCGCATGCAGGCGGAAGTCTAGATAGAAACATTCAAATACTTCATCATAGCATCATGTCGAGAAGACGCTGTGTTCTACAATGCAAAGATAGTTCAGCCACTTTGTTTTCATTTACCAGGGACGAGCATGTGAAGAATCGGTGGTTAGAGTTCATATTTGCAAAGATACCAGAACAGTATAGCCCGATTGTGTTCTCATTTTCATTACGAATTGTTCAAAAACATAAATGAATTCAAATGTGGATTCGCAAGTGGTCGTTCCTGAAGGAGGGCTCAGTAACTTACTTACCCAGTGTATATAGATCAGCTTCCTCCTATGAATCACAACCTGTAAGTATTAGGGGTGGCACGGTTCACGAAACCGACGGTTCGGTTTGTATCACGGTTTTAGTGTCGTTACAGCTGCACCAGGAAGCGAGAGATCTTCCAACAGGTTTGTAGAATTCGACTCTAAGCAGAGGTATGAAGCTTTGGCTCCGAAGCAAAAAGCTGAAGTGCTATTACACAGCCGCTCGTTATATACCCGCGCTGACGAGGACGTGCAGCTGTTGCAAATGATTGCACGCCAATGTGCATTGGCTTGTTTTAGGTTCACTCAAAGTAGTAAATTTACTCTCTAGCGAGATTCCTATTGGTCAGTCATGACCTACGTTGTAGTGACTGACCGATAGGGGACTTATTAGTAATTAATAAATAATTATTAGATAATTCTTAAGGACTAACTTAGAATCTGGAACAGTATTCTAAAGTGAAAATATAGGGAATCCATCAATAATAAATAAAGAACTATCAAATAATTATCCAGGAATTAGGCAACTTATAACCTCAAACAGTATTCTAAACTGAAAATATAAGGAAATGAATGGTAATTAATAAATAATTATTTGATAATTATTCAGGAATTACTCAGAACCTGAACAGTATGCTAAAATTAAAATATGGGGAACCCATTAGTAATTAATGAAGAATTACCACGTACTTCTGACTTAAACTTACTGTTAAAAAAACAAACAAAAAAAAAACAACATGAATGTAATGCACATTATAATAAGTTTTGCTAATGAAATAATGGATTTTTGTAGTATAACCACTGTGTATGTGACTGTGACTGTTCATTAGTAGTTACTTCATAGTTATTATTTATAATAACTATATATATATATATATATATATATATATATATAGTTAACTAATATATAATAGTAGTTCTTCAGGAGGTATGACAGATTTAATTAGGTATTGATTAACTAAATGAAACACAATCATACAATTATATTACATACTGATTAGTTAACATATCCTCCTTATTAGTTAACAGTATCGACTTAAGTGTTACACCCGGAGCTAGAGATTCTCAGGTCTCTCTTTGCCACGAAGCTTATAAGGATTATGGTCTGCTGTTGACACATAGTTTGAAAAAATGATCTGGGGGCAATATTTATTGACTTGTGGCTTGTTTAAGAAGGTTTAGTTGAATTACTAAAGGATTAGATCAGATGTGGCCTCCAAGGGTCAGTCCCTTGAGATATTGACTGGGGAAAATTGGTTGAACTTGACATTTCCCTTTAATGTACAATGTACATCTTCCAGTCAAGCCTCCCTTCTCCACCTCTCGATCTGTCAATCTCTGAGACATTCATCTGTGGTTTAATCGCGATGATACTACTACAACAAGATGGACAGCTTGACAATCCAAGTGGTAGCACAGGAAGCACATGCCTCAGACTTTCATCAGACCATCATGTGGAAAGTGGGGGAGTTTAATTGTCAAGAGATGCATGGGGTGGGAAACAGTGAAATCTTCTGTGCAGTGATTGTGAACTGTTTTTACAGCTACATTTTGTGTGTATAGGCTCCATTTCGGACAGTCAACTATGATTTGGTTTTGCCATAATATTGGACTTTTTACATACTTGGCCCTCGCACACTGAGTTAGAAATTTTAGTATGCGTTTTTTCGTATTCGTGATTCAGTGGCTCTGAATTGTCAAAATACCATTCAAACACAATTCAAACTCCATTAAAACTGCTTGTTACGGATGCGAAAAACGCAGAAAATCAACCCGATTCGATTTTGTTTATGACTGACGAAGGTTTCGGAGGCAGTGTGCAAGCGTGATTGACATAACGTAACGACTTATTTATTTTTTAACGTGCAACACTTTGGGACGATAATTTTGGATTCAGCTTGCAAGGGCCTTAACTGTTATTTTATTATCATTGATATACTGTCATAGTTTTTGTTAATATTCTGTTATATTTTCTGTTATGTTTTAATATAGTTTTTTTGTTATTTTAGTAGTTCAACTTCAACTTAACAAAATGAAAAATGTTGCTTTTTCAAATGTTTATTGTGATGTATTTTTAAAATATGCATCATATTTTCTGTAAAAAACAAACAAAAAAAATCTTGAATTTCGTTTAAAGGGCACCTATTATGGAAAATTCACTTTTACATGGTGTTTGAACATAAATAGTTGTTGGCAATGAGTGAGCAAAACCACCCTAGAATGATAAAAATCCACCCAGTGTTTTTTTTTTACAATCTCAATAAATCATATCCACTGTCTCAGAACGAGCTGTTCTAAGATTCAGCTCTTTGTGACGTAGAATTGAGCAAGGGGTTTGATTGACAGTGTGGTTGTGGCCTAGACCCCGCCCTCGGTAATCTGTACACACCATCCTCCATTGTTTCAACGACAGCCGGTGATGTCTCTTGGAAACATAAGTGTTCTGTTGTGGACTCGTGGGTTAATCCTGTTGTTGTGGCTTAAAAGTTAATCCTCAAGTGTGGATCGTCGTCTACTGTTTGCGATCCAACGTCACCTCCAGTAACAGTAAGTGTATTTTATGATTTTTGAGCAAATAGTTATTTCAGTCTGTCAGCCAATTCATCAACAAATGCGTCTAAAGTTGTCGTCGTCGACGTAGGATGTCTGTGTATATAATTTAAACATTGTTTGTATAGTGTGTAACCACACGTTTATAAATATATTTTTAAAGATATTGTATTAAAAACTGCATATATGTTGTTGTTCTGTAAGTTAGCCATCTTCTCACATTTGCCACAGAAGCACCTGTATGACAGATAAACATGACGCCACAGGTCCCTCGCATTAATGTAATTTCGCTTGCGTAGCAAACTTTATCACAGAATGTATATGTAATTTCAAAAAATTGCATTAGTGTTTGTGTGTATCTGTGTGTGTGTGTGTTGCACACCCATACTTGCAAAAAGACGTGATTACAACTCTATAACTAAGTACATAAATGTATCAAATAACCATACCGAGACATACTGGTCCATTCTCATTTGTGTTTATTCTGCCGGAGTCTCATCGTACTATTTATATATTCCAATTCAAATGTACGCTGAATGACAGACAAAACAGCGCGTCTCTCACTCTCTCAGTACCGACTGCCATTGGTATCAAGTTACGCCCTCATCCAAAGGCAGGGCGGGGATGTGCAGCTCATTTGCATTAAGGTGGCATACACCCAAAACAGCTCATTTTTAATCAGGCCCCAAAATGACATTTTCAAATGGTTATAATAAATTAACTATGGGGTATTTTGAGCTGAAACTTAACAAATACATTCTGGGGACACCCGAGACCAGTATTACATCTTGTAAAAAGGGGCACAATAGGTGCCCTTTAAACCAATGTTAAATCGACTTTAAAGGAGCTGTATGTAAGAAATTTATTTCAAATAATCATAAAATGGCCCTGATATGTCATTAGACATTAAGAAATCATGTTCATTTCAAATACTTATATCAATGACAACAGTAGTCCAGCCAGGATATTGTCATTTAAAAATTTAATTTGCAGCCCTCAACTGTCATGTTGTGTTTTGGTCTGATGCTTCACCCTCCACCGCTCTACCAATTACAAAGTCAGTAGTGTTGCAGCATTCGGGTTGCCAGCTCTTCTCTATTTACCACAGCTGCAGATACAAACATGTGGGATAAAAAAAATGTTGGATCCTGCAGCCTATCTGGCAACCTCGAGTCAGGGGGGAGGGGGAGGGGATACAGCGCTCTACAGTAATTTGAAACTGATTGCAGTACCAGCTTTGGCCACAATCCTACATACAGCTCTTTTAAGTTTACTTTTTAAGTGAGAATGTTAAATGTAGGTTTAAATGTTTAAATGTAGGTCTGTTCATATGGCTTCAGGAGAATTGGACCTGGAGAATTGGAATTGGAAGAAATAAAAAATACAGGTTTGGAATATCATGAGTAAATGCTAAAATATTTTTTTTAACAATTCTTTTAATATGCAGGTTTAGGGGTTTAAGTTCCCAATGATAATGATAATAATAATATTAATAATGTGATACTTCCTTTAGTGAACACTACTACTAAACAATATATAAGAGACCCTTCCTCCTTATAAAGAACTTAAAAAATACTTGCCTGACAATGTATTTGCTTGACAAAAAATACTTGCTTGACAACAACAAAATATAAGAGACCCTTCCTCCTTATAAAGAACTTCAAAAAATGCTTGATTAGAAAATTGATACCCTTCTATCATAGCTTTGACTTTCAATTACTGCATTTATCAAAGATTTTCAAATACACATTGTTGATCCCAATGTCCTAAAGTTGTCAATAATCAGTGACTGAAAGCAATTTTAGTTCCAAGGCCTCCACTATAATTACCTTCAATCCATCATTGAAGTGGGTGTGTACTTTTAGATGGAGGGCCGTAATTACGAGCTGTCTATTTGACTTGCTGCATCTCACATTCTAATCATAGCTAAGACTCTAAAACCCCCATCCCTCACACAAGACTCACATTTTTACAGCACATTCATTTATAATTATAACCCCTTATCTTAAAAAAAAAAAAAAAACGTTTCAAAACAATAAGGTTCTGATTGTAATTGTTGTTAAAAATTGTGAAACTGCCATTAAAAAAGAACCTGGTTACTGATCATAAGAGAATAAGATTTCCCAAATATGCCCCGAATGTGCTGGGTTAATAAAATGCTTTCTGCCTCTGTGTGCTCAGATTGCCCATAATGCTGCTTTTCATCTCCACTCTCTGTCAAACATTGACCTTTTCTTGCATTAGCCTTATTTTAAAGCAATTTCACACCATTTATGTGCCAGCAAATATTATCAATGTATGGCAGATTGCCCCTTTAAGCATTAGAAGCCTATCAATACCTACTCAACACTTATTTTCTCTGACTTAAATATCAAAGTATAAAATGTGTCAGCCCTTACAAAAAGATCACTACTGGCAATGCCTGACATGTATTTTTATTCATTCAATATTTACATAGCTATTACAAAATATCTGACATACCATAAACATACATTTACTTACTATGTACAGTAAAAGTAGTCAATTTGCAAAAATAAATAAATAAAGCTGAACAAATGGCTAAGACTTGTACAAGTCTGAATACAAGGAAAAACACATACAACAGAAGACATTGGAATTAAAAACTGTACATCATTTACAATCCATTATAATTGCATGAGCACACACTGGTAAAAATATTGATTAATTCCTGATCAAAAACAGGGGGTCATTATTTTTTTCTTTTGTTTTGTAAAAAAAGAAAAAGCCTTAATATAACATTCTTGGGTAGGAATTGCACATTAAAGAAATGGAGAATGTTGGTCACTTTATCAACAACGAGATATTTAAAGCTGCAATCCGTAGCTTTTTATGAGTTAAAAATGATCTAAAATACATATTTGAAAAAATACATAACCAGCCAGTGTTCAAAACTATCTGCTTGCCAGTTACATAATCATGACATTATCAAAGAGCGCTTGGGTTGAACTGGTTTCCCTCAAAGTTTACTGCAGCTGGAGAATTGAGATGTATATGCGATAGTGGAATCTATACATCTCAATTCTCCAGCTGCATTTCTGTTGTAAAAGAAATCGACAGCCCATTCATCTTAAAAGACGAACAGAGAACTGCAATCAAGGCATTTGTCGATTGGAAAGATGTGTTTGCTGTCCTTCCAACGGGATTCGGCAAAAGTTGAATTTATCAGTCCAAATTTATCTCTCCTATGGTCGCTAAGAAGATAGGATGTGGTCTTTGTGGTTTCTCCTTTGGTCACAGTCATGGAGGACCAAGTAAAAGAAGTAACACTCATTATTTTACTACTTATTCCTGCATGCGTGCAGTTGAGTTCTGTTGACAACTATGCATAGCTCAACATGCGCAACTTACTGCGTTGCTCTGATTGGTTGTAGCTCTAACCAATTGAGTGGAGAGTTTTTTTTTTTTTCTTGGTTCGGGTTAAGACATGCCTCATAAACCCTATGGAACAGTGTCAGACTCACATTCTGACTAGAATAGGAGTATGAAGAAGTCAGGCTAGGAGTCTCGTCTAGTAGGCTATGAGTGTGAGGATGCTGGAGGGGGAGATTTATAGCCTTTTCTCGCAGCAATTGATTTAATTAAACTTATCAATTTGATGGCGGATCCAGAAAGGTTCAAATGACAATCACCAGCGACAACAGATTCACCCTTTGTAAAATGCAAAAGACTTCGTTCGGACTTCAAAATGGCAACAGAAAAAAAGAGACTGCATCCGAACCCATGCGAAAACAAGGATAATATCGGAAGGACATTACATGTAGTCATTCAATGCTGACATTGTTAACATTAACAATTTGAGAACAAAGTATAATGTGTACGGTTTTGCGTGATATGATAAGCCATTTTTAGATTTAATCAGTGCAATTTACTGCAATGTCAGAACCAAAACAAAAGTGGATGTTACTTTCTTGTTCAGATGACATTTTTCGGTGAATATTATTATGTTGTTGTTCATACATCCAAAAAGAATAATCGGCGCAGCGATTGACAGCTGCACACACTCCTCAAACATTTTGTTCATCCGCGCTGTGCGGTGTCGAACTACAACTCGCGTAAAGTCGATAATTCCGTGAATAATTGCAGATTTCGAACAGAGATGGCGACAAAGAGGGAAAACTGCGGACTGCAGTTTTAAATAAAAGCGGCATTAAAGAAAAATGCAAACAAACAAACAAATAAAGAAATAAATAAAACCTAAGTTAATCAGGAGTCAGCAACCTATGGCGTAAATCAGGGGTCAGCAACCAAGTTAGGAGCTATAAATGCTATTAAAGTGTAAGATTTTAACCTGTGCTATCTAACAAAGGTGCACAGCTCTGACAAAACCATTCACAGACCTCTGCACACAAACAAGATTCAAAATTCAAATAATCACCACATTCTCCCAGCTGTTTGATGTCAATACCAAGATTTTTTAAAAAAAGGTTCTGCACTCTCAAGTTACTTTATTCAATTTAAAAAACAGTCTTAATAAAAGGTCACAGACATTTTGGCTAAAAGCTTCTTCTGTGATTTTAGACACCTATTGTAGATTGAATAAAGTACTTCAACTCAGTATACAGAATCCATTGCGCTCCACACACACACACACACACACACAAAAGATATTTAAGATTCTGCAATATTTATATGATACTCATCAATAAGTTTGTGATTAATCATGTTACGATGGACACAGAGCAGTGCCAAATTGCATCTTTCAGACATTAGATACATAAAACAGCTAACTGTAGGCACTAATTTAAATGTCTTAGTCACCTACAGGATCTGCATGTTTAAAGATGATCAATAATCATTGCAATAATAAGCAAATTAGGGCATAAAGCTGAAGTGAGTTTTTTTGTGCCATAAGAGTCACAAAAATGGAATTGCAAGAAAAACAACTGATTTCAAACAGGTTTCCTCAGACACTTCCCCCATCTTCCTGTGGTCAAATAAGCATATTATGCCAAACTCAAGCTATTGGTGTATCCAGTGTTGCTTTGTCCAGCTGGTTGTTGATTTTTTGATAGCACCACAGCATTTATAAATATAGCTTACTTATTGTTGTCTCTGCATAATAAGCTGTGATAGGATTTTGTAAAAATATTGCATTGTAAAAAAAAGTATTTTGCCATCGGAAAAAAAATACACATGATTTATGTCTATGGGTATTTTTTTAAACTATAGAATCTTTTTCTTTCTTCTGACTACTTCTCAAATGGGGTTACACTAGATAAAATATTATAAATGACTTAACTATAGTGAACTATAGTAAAAAAAAAAAAAAAACTATAGTAAAAAATGAAACTTAACTAAAGTGCAATAACAACCTAATTATCCTGAATATTAATACACTAAGTACTAACACTTGTGAAATATGAATGCAAAATAAAAAATAAAAACCCTTTTGAATGGGAACTTGCACTGTGTCCTCTACAGGGAAATACTCCCAACACGTATCTAAACGTGACAATTGCCGGTGCAACAGTGAATATAAAAGGGCACCTGAGGAAAATGTCATCCTCTTTTTTGTTTCCAGGAACCGTTTGTTGTGACACAGTACATGACAAAAGAACTAGATAATAACAAAAAAGAAAATGTGTAGTGAGAAGTGCTTCAGGAAGTGTGTGGATCCGTGTCCTTGGTTTCTGACACCAGCATACCAACTATGCTATCATTGAAGGGATGAGTGAGCATAGATACGTGTTGATGCCCCCTCTTGAAGAGTCATTTGTAAGTTATCTCTCGGCAGGGGAGCCATCAACACTAAAGGCTCCAGCCCTGCAATCCAAGCCCATTAATACAGCATCACGCATGATTGGTAGGGCATATGTGACAGCAGATCAGGCTGGAGCCACTTTGTACACAATGGTGGTGCTTCAAGAGTACTAGGCTGACTTATTGAAGGAATTGGACCTGGGTCAAGGTCTGTCTCCTGAAAGTGTAGCTGAGTTGCGCAGCAGCACAGATTTCACGCTCTGGGTCACAAAACAAACTGCTGCCACAGTCGGTAGATCAATGGTGAACACAGAGAGAGACATCTGTGGGTGAACCTGGCTGACATCAGGGAGAAAGACAAGGGCTTTCTCTCAGATGCACAGGTCTCGCTTTTGGAGTTGTTTGGCAAATTCCATTCCGAGCCGGTCCAAGTCCACACCCAAACCCCTGGTGAGGGACCTGGCCTGTTTCAGTTTTCTGACAGGGCCAAGGACAGAAATCAAATGTGGCTACCCTTGCCCCTTCTCCTCCGAGTGAGTTGAAGAAGAAAAAGCAAGACCTCAGGGAATTGATCCAGTAGAGAATCACTCAGTGCTCCGGAGATTTTATGGGTAAATAACATCTACCCTCCTTCACTGTTTGATGGTTATAACATTTTGCCCTCCTTCTTGCCGAGGCCTCCACTTGCCAGAGCCCCACGCAAACTGTATTATCAATAAATATGGCTCTGGGTGCCTTCTTTGTGAAATTGTCTTGATGGAGAGAGTTAGGCTGCTGGTCTTAGAGCTCTGTGAGAGTAGTCTTTGAATATAGTCTTAGAGCATCTTTGGCCAGAATACTGTTTTGTTTTGTTTTTAAGTTGAGAGTTTTTAGGTCTCCTCTCATTATAGAGAGTTGTACTTTGAGGTCTCCGCTCACCAGAGCTCAGCAGCATTTATGCAATGGCCTTTTTGGATCTATTCATGTACTGTTCTGGTTAAGGGTGTGGTTAGGCTTTCTCTCGTTTAGAGAGTAGTTTTGTTGAAGCATCCACTCTTAAAGCTCTGTATAAAAATTAGTACTGAAGCAGTAACTGTCTGTCAGGGCCAAGTGTTGTTTTGCCTTCTCTTGTTTAGAAAGTAATTCTGCTGAGACAATATTATCCGCACAGACAATATTATCATTTAGCTCTTTGGAGGCTTTTTGATGAGATTATTGTTGGCATAGTAAAGACGGCCCTCTCTCGTTCAGAGAGCCATTCTGCTGAGGCCTCCACTCAATAGAGCTCCGCACAGGCAGTTTCATCAATTGAGTGGTTCTTTGGGACCCTTTGATGGGACTGTTTCTGGGGCAGAATGTAGTCAGACCTCCGATCATTTAGACATCTTTGTGCTGAGGCATCCGCACTAAGAGCTGTGGTATTGGAGTGTAAGGCTCTTTGGGACCCATTTACTGTTGAGGGTAGTAAGGCCTCCTCTCACTCAGAAAATTAATGCCTGTTAATGCCTGTTAATGCCTCTGCACTCCAGAGCTCCGTGCAGAAATTATTTTCAATAAATATAGCTCTTTGGGAGCCTCTTTGATGAGACTGTCCCCGGCATAGAGGTAGTTAGGCCTCCTCTCCTCAGTCGTCTTGTTGAGGCCTCCGCTTCTCAGAACTCTGTGTGGAAAGCAGTAGCAAGATCTTAGGCACTGTGTGTGCCTCCTTGATAGTTATTCTTAGCACAAGGCATAGTTAGGCCTCCTCTTGCTTTAGAAAGTAGTTATGTTGAGGCATCTGTCCTTAGATCTCTACTAAGCAGTAGTGCTAAGTTATCAGGCTCTCTGTGAACATCTTATGATGCTACCAGTTTAATTTAAAGCATTGTTAGGCCTTCTCTCGCTATAGAGAGTGATCCTTTTGAGGCCTCCTCTCCCGAGTGCTCCGCATGAAAACAATTCCAAGTTGTTAGGCTTGAACCTCCTGTGTTCTCAGAGCCATATTCAGTAAACCATACAAGCTGTTGTACAAGAAATTGTAGCCCCCTTGGTAGCCTCCTAGGATGCTGTCTTTAAAGGGCCCCTATTGTGGATTTTTGAAAATGAAAACATCTTTAAAATGAAAACATCCTGCAAAGTTTTAAATATGAAAGTACACCGTATATAAATGAATTGTCTTTCAAAAGAGTCAATGAAATTAATCGTTTTAATAAGCCTTTTCATTGTGACGTCAAGACGAAACATTAGCATATTGTCCGCCCACTTATTGCGCACGCAGACACCAGGGCAAACTTGAACCTAAAACCGGCAGCTGATTCCTGTGGATACTTGATAGCGTCATGTAGAGAAGACCCTGTGCTTTACAATCTGAAGCTAGGCTAAATCCAGTTTTTTTTTTTTCACTGCCCAAGGACGAGCATGTGAAGAATCAGTGGTTAAAATGAATCTTTACCACAATTTTACCGCAGTATAATCCTAAACTTTTTCGGGGTTCCCTTTATTTTATTGACGACTGTTTCTCAAATCTCGGAGTTAATGCAGGATCTGCAAACCACTCTTGAAAGATACTCAGTTTTGAGTTTGATATTGTATAGGTCTCCTGTAAACTGGCTAACTCATGTTATCACTGTCTTACTGAAATACTTCAGCTATGCAGTTGTAGGCCACTTCTACCTAAAACTGTGTCTGTCGTCTCACTGTCTCACTTCTTTGAGGAAAGATTAAGCGTGGAGCAAGATTTGTTTTACACAAGTCATTCACGCTAGAGCTCAGCTAATGTATACATTGCATACATGCACTGTTATTGATACAGTTTCCATTTGTTCACAGCAATATATTAGAAAAAATACTCTACAAATAAGTACAAGTAAAATAATTGATTTGTTGATGGACATGCACTTGTTAAAGCTGATGGTGAGGAATTAGTTGCAACATCTCATAATGTACCTCAAACTGAGTAGCGTATCACTGTGAAACGTCCTGCTCGAGCTGTCCTTTCGAGCGAGGTTTGGGTTTAGTTTACGGTGTAGGAAGCCTCAGGACAAGCAGATCTGATGTTGTTACGCCAACGGGCATTTTTGTTTTCAACGTGCTGTATGTGGTAAACCAATCACAACAGACTGAGTTGTCTAGCCAATCAGAGCAGATTAGCTTACAGAAAGTAGGGATTTAGAGAGATTGATTTATCTGACGAGTCATTTGAGAATCATTGAAAATGTGGTGACGTGCAAATGCATATGAGGAAATGAAACAGTTTTTTTACCTTTGATGCATGTAAATGGTTTGTAGGAGACTCCAAAACAACATTAGGAAACTTTAAAATATCATAATAGGGGCACTTTAAAGTTGAGTATCGTTATGCCTCCTCTTATTACAGAAAGTCTTTCTGCTAAAGCCTTCACTCCCCAGAGCAAACAAGTCAAGTGTTGTGAGGCCTCCTCTCATTTATAGGGCTTTGAACAAGTAGTAATGTTAAGTTGTTTGACTCTTTTGGTAAAGAAAGATTAACCTCTTTGATAAACTTCTGACTTAAAGTGTAGACAGTGCTCCTCTCGGTTAGAGAGTCGTTTTTCTGAGGCTTCCACTCTGGTGGTTTTAGTGTTGTCCCCTTGAGGTGGCGTTAATGTACTTTCGCCCTGGCCATATTCCCTTTAAGGAATTTCATTTAAAGTATAATTCCAAACCTTTTAAACTTTACCCATTGGCAAAACTTATTTGATCCTGTTAGGAATAGAGCAAAGTACTGTATCTTCCTCATTTAGAGTAGGTAATAGTGTCCTTTAGTGGACGCAGTGCGAGTTCCCATTCGGTGAATGTCTCAAGTTATGCACGTAATCATGGTTCAGAAGGGAAACGAGACTCTGCGTCTCGTTACCATGTTTCTTTGATGCTTGCAATGTCTCCTCCAGACAAAGAAGTGGGTGCCTTGGTTACACCAGTAATGACTTTATAGGCTGTCTCTGACCAGACACCGGTCATGCTGAAAGCATTTCTCATAGTGTCCTCTAGAGGACGTAGTGTCTTGTTCCCCTTCTCAGGAAATCATGAGACATGTTTTCATGAAGGCTTCCTCAAAACATGAAAATTTTATATAATGTGTAGATTTAGCAGTGAATATTTTCCGGCCATGTTTAAAATTATACAAAGCTTTTATCATTGCAGATGTCTTTTTTTTTTTTTCCGTTAAAGATTTGTGCTTAATTTTTTTCCAACCACACAAACAAACTGTCACATGTCAAATCAAACAACTATTTCATTGAACATACTAGTATCAGACATAATAACAGATACAACTTTATATAGCTCAGATACATTTTTGTGTACTTGTGATGTACACAAAAAATACAAGAGACATACATTGGCTGCAATTTAATGTGAAATACCAATGTAACATGCATGATAATTTTTGTCATGGGCTTCAATAAAACTATTTAATTCTTATGTACATTGTCCTTCATAGTCGGTAAGAATTCATTAATGTTTGCTTAAAGGTACACTCAGTAAAAAAGGTTTTACACATATTGTAATTATTGAAAAAGTATGGATGCTCTGCTAAAAGCTGTGTTATATTTTACATAGCATGGGTTGCTTCATGGACATGTTGGGCAGACATGTTGAGATCACATGATCAGACAGATACTACTTTATCTTGGCTGTTATCAGACACTTTCGCTCAAGAAATAAATTAATTACATTTGACTGCGAAAAGCACATTTCTACAATTGAAACTTTTTGATTAAATTGTATAATTATACGCTCCAGGCCCCTAGGTGTCAGTATACGTCCAAGATGACCAGTGCAACATAAAAAAAAACATTACAGAGTGCACCTTTGATATCTTTGTGTTCTGGCTTTATAAAACCTCTGGTGGTATTTCCACCTTATTTGTACTATACAATAGCTATCCCTTTATTAACAATTTCTCAAAACAAATAAATATTAATTAACAAATGATAAATACTTAGAATATACAGATCTTTAAGCATTTTGTAACCAGTTGCTCACCTCTAAATTGATATAATAGTGTGATTTTGACATTCAGGTCCCTGCATAAAAGTCTTTGTGGCAAGATCCAATTGCCGATCTCAAATTCGCTTCAATTTTTTAATCGATGATTAATCACATTCACACTCCAACTCCAAAAGAGACTAAACACACCCATAAGTAATCAAGACACACAAATAAAACTCTTATAAAATTAGTTTTAAAAATAAAACTACTTTTACATTCATTTGAACCTCCATTTTCTGTAATGAGTTTTACTTCCATACTGCCTTAAAAGTGTGGCTTTGTAAATCCATCATTTCACATAGCAGTCAATAATGGCACTAACCTCTTGTGAAATCTTACATCTCTCTTCCTCTTCGTGTGCAATGAATAATGTCCTCAGCAGTGCAATATCTTTATGAAAGCCTTTCTGAACTCCACATTGAAAGTGGTATATATGATGGGGTTGACGGCGCTGTTCACATATCCCAGCCAAGTGAAGGCATTGTACATTTCCAGTGGCACCACGCAGCTCGTGCAGTGAGTTTTCAAAATGTGAGTAATAAAAAAGGGCAGCCAGCAAATAATGAAAACACCTGCAACAGAGAAAATAAGCTGTGGTATTCTGAGGACAAGACCTCAATCTAGGACTCACGGCTAAGCAATACTTCTATAAAATGACAGTATCGTGATCTCACCTAGAACAATGGCCAGCATCTGAGTAGCCTTCTTTTCTTTATGCTGATAAATCTTCCTCTTGCTCATGGTTTTGGTCACTGTAGTTTGTGTTTTGCCATTGGGCAGTACCTGAGTTAAAACAGGTTTGGCTTCTTTAGGGGTCTGGACCTCCTTGGCATGGCCATTTTTCTCATCTCCATTTGACTGACATTCATCGTGGGAGGGAGAGGCATGGATGGGGCTTGGGTTGGCCAATAGGTCAACGACCAGAGTAGATGCCTGTTTCTTTTTCTCTAGAGGGCTGGTGCCGGCCACAATATCCACCCCCACATCACAACCCTGGTGCAGGACCTCCTTTATCAGTTTCTGTTGAATATTTATTTATCATTAATTGTATAATGACACTTTGAATCTGTACAGTATGTCATGTACTAATAGACCAACGTAGGAAAAAAGTAAATGAAATAAATAACTGAAAATGATCAAAATAAAAAGGGCATTCAAGCTTATTTGCCTTAACCTGACAGTTTCTGACAGTGGTAATTGGTGACCTTATGGCCTCTCATTAACTATTCACATTTAATATAAAAGCTAAATCAATGCTTACTTTAACTCAGGAAGGCTGTCAGCATGGATGTATGACTCACAGTAATCAAAAGTATAATCCATCTGCTGTGATATATGACTTACAGTAACCCAACTGTAACAAACATGCAGTTAATGAAAGAGAATAATTTACAGATGAGGTTTAAGAAAAAAGTACACTTAAGCACAACTTATTCATAATCTAAAATTATATTTTTCAAATATTTATAATTTTATATTTGGTATATCTAAATTTATTTTTGACACACAATGAATTGGTATACTTAAAGTCTGTTAAATTGGAACAACTCATTTTGTACTAAATGCATTTTAGTTGTCCAAAAGCAGTGGTGAAGCAGTGGTTACACCCGCACCCTCATTAAATACACTCTTGCATTTCAGTTTTGAAATGATGAATTCACTCAGCATAAACTTCAATTGTATTTTGGTGACATTACAATTACAATTCAATTACACTGTAAGGGCCAGATATACTAACAGCTTGCACCAACGCAAACCCGTTAACCCGTTGGGGTTAAAATCTACTGTCGGGATTTACTAATATAAAGATGCTGTGCAAAATTAGCGCCCAATGATGTACCACCCACCAGGGCAGGGAAAGTCGCTATGGCCGCCACGTATATCTTGAGCTTCGATGGATGTAAACCTGACATATAGCGTTCTTGTAGAAAGTACTGTGTTCACTGAGCAGTTAACCGGATCCCACTGATGCTGAGCTCTGGAGCTTAAAATGGCCTCAACAACCTCGGCTGAGATATACCTCTCTATGAGTTGGGCCCCCTCAGGGGCCAAACCCACAGTTTCCAAATCCCCTGCTGTGGGCACAATATCGCGCACCCTGCCTGAGACGGAAGCTCTCTCCTGATCAGGCTCTCCAAGGGAGGGCCGTTGAGGAGAAGAATTAGGTCCAGGCTCGGCCAGTGTGGTGCTACTAGCAGTATAGGCTTATTCCATCCTGGCAGATTAACTATGTATTATAAATCTATGATATATTTGGCAGTAGCTTCCACGAAAAATCTACCAGTTCCAAATCTAATTGATTGCTCTGATGGTCTCCTTAATAGCCCTGAGAGATAATTCTGTGGCCCGACGAAGTTCTCAAACTCTCACTTCTGTCCATATCCCCCAGCAGGTCAGCCTGATATGCTTGTAGTAATGCTATAGGGTGCGAGCAGGCTCCGTATATGCTTTTTCCACTAGATTAGAAATACATTTCTTTAATGATTTAGTGAGAGAAGCCGACTCCTTCTGGGATGATGATGCTGAACCGGGAGACAGATAGCTCGCAAGCGTCTGTTCTACCCGTGGCATTTCCCCATATCTATACTCTCTCAACGGCCTAATATCTGAATATACATGAATTTGGGGGCTGATACAAGACGAGTAAGGTTTTTCCAATGATCTAGACAGCTCTCTGAGCAGATCAGGAAAAAATGATGACGTGATGGGGGGTAAATCAACAGCGAAGCAATGATGTTGGCAATCAGCCCCCTCGAAGGCTGATACCAAATGCTCCACTCCCAAACACTTGACACGTGACCCCACTCATTAAATAACGCGAGCAGAGAGAAACACAGAGATTGTGCAATTGTTTCACCATTGTATATATATAGACAGACAAAAGTAAATATGGTCATGATGCCATCTGCCTTTGACACTTATTCATTCCATTGGACTAGTTGACATAGATGCTTCAGACGCATTCACACTGGAGGCGTTCCCAAAGCGTCATCGATGCATTACAAGTTCCCTCGAAAGGGAACTTACCAACTCCCACCGGCACATTTCTGGAATTGCACTCTCACTCTAATTTGCCCAGTTTAGTAAATCTGGCCCTAAGAGTGTTTGAACATACATTAATATTATGCTGATAATAAACTTTTAGTGATTTTAAAACATGTAAAATTTCAAGCTTTCAAAAGATGTATTTCTCATGTCTGTGAGGAAATTTCATGCTGAGTTTAATTTTTTTTTTAAACACTGCCAAGTTCACAGAGACTGAAGCGGTAGAAAGTGCTTCCTTGTTGTTTTGTTTATTTTACAAAAACACAACTTTTAGTTATTGTGAGTGCACTCAACTAAAATTTGTCAGTTTCGAATGATGTATTAGGCTACTTCACAGACTGCGTAACTTCGCCATGAGTTTTTTCTTCTTTGACTAAAAGCTAATACAATTTTTGGTCAACTAAGCCTCTTCTAGTGGACTAACAATTAGTCGACTATTTAGAGGCAGCCCTACAGTTAGCAGTGCGTTAAAATAAACGAAAAACTGTATAGAACATGGAAACTTGAAGCTGTTGAAATAAAGCCAGCAGACATCTGGAGAATGTTTTGCTTCATTTTTACCTGACATGATCTGTCATTAACGCTGCAGAAAGCAATTGCATAAACCAGCATAACATTAGGTTTGATTCTTGTGCACGCACTAAAACGTGGACAGTTCCATTCGTTGGTGGAAGACGTGAATGTGCAGAACTGCTCGTGTTTCAGAGCGTTCAGATGTAATTAAACTATCTGTAACATTTCTCTGCTGATTGTCTCTGCGCGATTCAAATCTCAATGTTCTGCTCCTGACGTAAAACACAATGAAAGGATTCTCGCATTACGCTGCAGATTTAAATGTGACACATGAAATTATTTTAATACATTTTACATTGTTACTTTTCATGCAGTTAAGATTTCTGAATGTCTGTACTCACTCACAAAAGTTTTACATTTCCTCGAGAAACTTTACGTTTGCTAAAAAGTTGACATGCAGCCAGGAATCGTGTTGCCTGACATTTATGTTTGCCTGATTTCGACAGCGGGGAAATAAAAGCAATATAGACCTAAACAGAGGCTAAAGAAAATTGGCCTGTGACCGCTTTATATAAATACAATATAAGTAGGTCTAAATCCGGGTTATCGCTTATATCAGTGTTATATATAGCCTATTATATATCATCATATGGTCCAGCCCTAAAACTAAATAGTTTTTGTTTGTTTTTTTGGTCAGTGTTTAAAAAAAATTCCAATAATGCAGAATATGCAATGATAAATATTTAATTGATGAATTGTTAATATATATATATATATATATATATATATAAAACAATACAAAATATATGGGTATGGTTTTACACATAAATTCAGCATATTGACACAAAATGATAACTGCAGATAAACTTTCGCTGACTGGAGTCCAGTTGTTTCTGTGAATTGCAGCGATCCATTTGCTCCTCTTTCTAGCAGTCTGTAAAAATATACCTTTTTTGTCAAATTTAGATGTACAGTCAATCGCACAGCTCTTTCCCACTTTATATGTGTTGTGTTTGTTTTTCGCGGCATTCACGCTGAAAACAAATACAGCCGCTCAGTCTTTTTGCCATCACGCGCATACCCTTTATTGGTGTGGAGAGACTGCATATAAGCCTGCAAGATTGAGAGAGGGTGACAGAGAGTTTGACTGGGACTCAAGGAACTGGTGACTGAGAGAGAAAGGATCTGCTGACCGTAAAGAAGTTGTTGTTGTTTATCTACTGTGTTACTACATTAACACATGGTGAACGCGCTACTGTGCGCCCTGTTTCTTTTGTTTATTTTCAGTTTGTTTTAATAAAACCTGAGACATAGTCACGCTGATCCTGTCTTCTTCCACACCCACTGAGCCTCATTACAATTTCCTTCTATCTATTTGTCCATCACCATATACTGTTAGGGTCTCAGCTTGTTTGAATAACAAGATCAACTCCATCTAAAATATACATTTATTAATAATGTACAATTTAAGAAATACTTCTGAAAACTCAGACACGATCAGATAGCTGGACTCTCGTTTATGAAAAAATCAGGAAGAAATTAAGTGCATTTTAATGTAATGAAATTCAGAGGAGACTAACAAAAGGATAATAATTTGCACTTTTTGTAATACTGAAACTAATAAATCATTAGGAAGGGTAAAATAAGTACATTGTTTATATTGTGGTGTGTGTTTCACTCATTTACAAATTTGTATGCATGTGTTTGCTGTCTGTCACAATAGTTTCAATTTTTAAAAATCACTTGTAACAGTTCGGCAACAGTTCTTCTAACCATAATTGATAGAGTGAATTATTTATTGTATAAATAATTGTATTGCATCATAACAGTTTACTATTTTAGGATGCCAAATAACATCTGGCAAGGGGACTGCCGATGAAAACAAGCCTGTGGCTAACTTTCGCTTAAATTTGTTCTAAATGTTGATCCGTGTACATTGTCACTTTTCAAACAAACAAATAAATAAAATAAATAAATAAAATTCCAGGATGACAATGTCAAGATTCTCCAGGCTCAAATTATGAAATAATGGTTGGGAGGGATCATAAAGAATCATTTTCACACATGAATTGGCACCTATGAGTCCAGACGTCTAATAGCCATCCAAAAACAGCCCTGACATCTAGGCTAAAACAAGGCAAAATTTGGGCTGTCAGTGAAACTGTAATAGACGTCTAACTCAAGAATAAACACACAGGCTATGCATAGAACATGTCAAAGAAATGAAACCAAACACCTAATAATTGTTGACTCTGCTTACATGATGGAATAGCATACATGTCATAAGTTATTTGGGAAAATATTACTTGTAACCAAATTCAACATTATATAGCTAGACTATATCGGGTCTATAGTTAACCTAGATGGAAAGCGCTTGAATTCAATAATTAAGAGGTGTCCAGACAAGTCAAATATTATAAGAGTATGTTTTATAATAAAATACCTTTTCAGTCTTTCTTTTAATTTTGATAATTAAAATCTGGGAAAAAATTTGGCTCTAAATGGCTAAGATCTCTAAATGGGCAAGCATGGTGTTGTCTAGTAAGCGACCAACTATGGCAGAGATCCAAAGTGTCCTTGTATTGAATCAAAGATTGTTTTTTTAGAAGTTGTTAAACCCATGTCAAGAAGCGCCACAAGTGGCACAATGGGATAAGGAGGGTGGATGAGTAGTGAGAGATACACGGTTCATCTACCCGTTACAACATATATTGTGTGCGAGAGCCCAGCGAGAGATAGCCCACGTCCCGTCTGCCCAGCCAGAGTCTCGTCCCGCCGAGACAGCCCAGCCCGAGTCAGCTCCGCCAGAGCCCGCTGAACCTGCGCCAGAGTCTGAAGTCCCACCCTGCCTCCCTCTCCCACCTCCGCTGTTGGTGTCTTTATGTTCTACTGTTTTGCCTCTACTGAGCCCTGTCGACCCTGCTGCCCATCCACAGCTACCCGCCAGTATTGCTGTGGAACCACCTTCGGGTCTCCATCGCCTCAGCATCGCCCTGGTCAGTGGATCCCCTGTCCTCGCCTCAACCACCTGAACCTCTGACTCCACCTTGGTCCTCCGACCCTACAGCTTCTCTTCGGCTCATTGTGCCCTTATCTCCGCCGGGTCTCGTCAGCCCTATAGCTCCACCAGGCTCACTCCTCCTTCCTTCCTCGCATTGGTCAGCCGTCACCCTGGTTCCAACTCGGGACTCCGTGCTGCCGGCTGCGCCTCTGCCCTGCATCCTTTCTGCTCCACCGGGCTCCATCTTCCTTCCTGTTCCTCAGTTGTCCTCCCTCACACTGGTTACGCCACGGGCTTCCAGAGCCCCTTCTCCGCCTCGATCCCATGAGCCTGCAGATCCGGCTTCGGCCTTCAGACCTGTGGTGTCGCACCTCGGCTCTGGGTCCCTCCGGCTCTGTTGGGGAACCCTGGAACTCCTTCGGGGTCTTCACAGCCGTGGCCGCCTGAAGGGTCTTCACCGCCGTGTTCACCTGAAGGGTCTTCACCGCCGTGGCTGCCGGAACAGCCTGCTCCGCCCTGGACGCCCGAGGGTCCAATAGCTCTGCCCTGGACTCCCGAGGGTACGTCTGCTCCGCCCTGGACGCCGAGGGTTCGTCTGCTCTGCCCTGGACGCCCGAGGGTTCGTCTGCTCCGCCCTGGCCACGCCCTCAGCCTGCTCCGCCACGTCCACATCCTGCTCTGCCCTGGCCACACCCTCAGCCTGCTCCGCCACGTCCTGCTCAGTCCTGGCAACACCCTCAGCCTGCTCCGCCCTGGTCACGTCCACGTCCTGCTACGCCCTGGAGGCTTCCAGCCTTCTGGGCGCCCATCCTCCCACCCCTTTTCTGCGGCGTGAGGTCACGCCTACCGGGAGGGGGGAGTAATGTCACAGTCCTCGTCTGCACCAGTCTGTCTTCGTCATCTGCACTACACTTCCCAGGATCCTCTTGTCTTCACACCTGAACTCACTCCCTCAATCAGCCACCTGTTCATCGACCTGTTCATCTGTGTCACCTGTCTTCACCTTGTTATGTTTGATTCTTGCTTGTATTTAGTTTGCTTCTGTTTAGTCTGTCCTTGTCGGTCGATGTTAATGTTACCTTGTGTTTGCTTCCGTCTGCCTGTATCCGTGCTTGATATATTGTGAGTAAAAGTTAAAAGTTATATTATTTGGGAATCTGGACTCTGTCTGTTCTTCTGCCTGCACCAAAACCGTGACAACTGGAATATTTTGAGGAATATTTCATTTGCATAGAACATCTTGTCTTTCTTAACGCCGTAATGCACCTTCGCGTGAAGTTGAAAATTGATTCCTGAGCAATCGATGCCAACTAATTCATCACCTTCACTTGGGACAGCTTGTAACGTCGAACGTAAGAGGCGTTAAGAAGCTTCCTAAGGGACATTTCGGGAAACACACTTAAGTAACATAAACAACTAAGGTAAGATATATCTTTTGAGTCTTCTAATCGTGCTAAGAGTGAACGTTATCGGGAAACAGGGCCCAGTTCATTTTTCTGTAAATATTTTGTTTTATAACTGCACTCTTTCCCATAATGAGGCAAAGAGCACTTGGATATAATTGTGTTAATGTATAGGCAGCTGCATACAGTCATCAACAAATATTTTACATATCATTTTGAGTTGATTTAAAAGTAAAATGCACTTACTGCTTTCTTGTTTTTGGCAGGTAACCCCCCATTGGTCTTAATGATAAATGTGCACAGTTTTACATCTTCAGGATGAGTGCACTTTTCCTGTGGCAGAGGTAATAGGAATTTAATTCAGCATGTGGTCGACATTACATTTCAAAGACAGCATGGAGCCTTAAATCATTCACAGGTATATTTAATGCCTCTTGATGACACACAATGCAAATAAATCCACTGAACACAAAAGAGCCTTTCTTGCACTAAAAGGGGAATGAAAAAGTGATTGCTTTACTACTTTGTAAGTATCAAAAAAAGCTTGAATCCATTGATCCAAAGTGGCCATTAAAAACAGCAGCTGCAGGAAATCGATGATGAAAGAGCGCAAAGGTCAGAAGAAAGAAATGATTGAAATAATTCAGGATGAATGAAGCCAGTATAGCCTATAATATACACAATCTGCTCTGACACAGATTGCATGGGGAATTGTTTAAAAACCTGTTTGAAATGTCTTCTAATTGTTGGCATGGTGATGGTTTCATTTGCTTTAATGGCTTTACTCTCACAGCCTCCAGTGGGTAATGCATATTCAACATCAGGCTAAGGCAATGTCCCCATAACTAAATACACAGTGGAGATACTGAAATAAGTCTAGGACTGTTATTTATCTGGACTTATCCGAACACATTTGAAAAAGAAACAATTTCTCTACACGTTGGCCTTCCGTTTTTGTCCTGTGAAAACTGAGGTTTTTGAAGACATACATTTGTAAACGCCATTTTTGCTTTGTAGTGTGGAAATGGAGGAATTCAAAAATGATGACACGTTTAGTCATGTGGCCCATATTGTTCCAATTGATATCCGTTTATACCATGCATGTCCCTGCTGTGTCCTTTTCATGTTTTCCCTATTAAGATATATATCTGCCATTAGCCAAAATCAAGCATTACCTAAAACTGAACAGAATACTGTACATAACACTGATTCCAGGGGTGAGTAAAGGTTTTGGGGTTACTGTATCTCAAGTAGTGTCCTGCAGGTCCTGTTATTACCGCAGAGATTCTAATTAACACTGACAGATGCTCCCCATATTTTCTAGAAAAAGGCCAAGTCCTTTTGTAAAATGACTCTGACACCATGTCATGTCCTGTGGGGAGTGCTTGGTATTTTCCCTGAGGCTACTGTCTCACAATAGTGCACATCACCTTAAGAGAGGGCTGAGCATCAGGATCTGTCTTCTGGCAGCTCCGTTTAGTGTTGACCCGTTTCCGGCGCTTGCGAAGAACCACGTAGATCTGCACGTAGACGAGGAGGGTGATGATGAAGGGAACGTAGAATGACATGATGGAGGAGTAGACAACAAAAGAGGGGTTGGCGATTTCACACACAGCACCATCCCGTGTAGCTAAGAGAGAGAGAGAGAGTGGGGAAAATATGGTTACACAATTATTTATGGTTGCAAAACTAATTAGTTCAGTGAGGCACTGCCAAATGCATGTATGGGCAAATTTCCCATAACAAGTGCAAATTAGCTCCAGATTATAATTAGATTAGAAACATACTGGAAAATTTATAACAATATGACAACAGTGTTGAGTGAGCTAAAAAATTATGTCATGGAGTATATCAACGCATTCTCATCCTAGGGCGTTATAGTGATGCTTTTGACAATGTGTATACATCCAACACACATGGCACCCTTTAGCGTCAATATAACACGCTTCGGTTATTGGTAGGTTTAGGTCTGGGGTAGGGTTAGGGTTAGACCCCTAAGAACATTGGTTTGAAATGTGCTGGGGACAGAGATATATTCGGAAGGGCATTTTCAAAAATGTTGGGTACAATGACGCTTTCATTCTTTTTTTCTCTTTCGAGTAGGTCATGTTTTTAAAGACGATGTCCTGTAGCTTCCTAATGTACATAAATAAAAATGAGCACAATGTCCGAGTATAGTGAGTATATAGAGTATATATATTGCATATGTACAGTGATGGTTCAGAGACAGAATTTTTGCCTAGCATGTCGGGACTCGGGAGGTTCAAGGTTCTAATCCGCACTTGTATAGTTTTTTTTTCCCTCATCAAAACCAATAATGTTTATCAGTGGTTGTATATGTTTTGATGCGGGAAAAAAATATACGAGAGCGGATTAGAACCCATGAAAAACAGGGACACGTTTGTGTGCATTTTGATTTGTGATTTCACCGGAACGAATCTCCACAACAGATTGAAGCGCGTTTCCGAGAGAAGACAACACATTTCAGTGCTAGATTGCCTGTTATTTAACAAACAAATGAAACGAATGCTGTTAACTGGAGATGTTTTATTTGTATTGGTTCATCTGTGCCGCGAGATGTTTCAAAAGTGGTGGGGACAAAATCGATCCTAGCGAAAAGTGGTGGGGACGTGTCCCACCCGTCCCTGGTCCCCCCATAAATGACGCCTATGACTAAGAGGCCCGTTTTGGCCCATATATATCTGCGTCTCATATTGACGTTAAATGTGCCATGTGCATTGGATGTATATGCGTTGTCAAAAGCATCAGTATATGAGTATCCCATGCCTTGGGATGGGAATGAGCTGAGTATATCGATGCATTAAAAAGTGACAGTAAATAACTTTCTGATTTTACCAAAGATTCTTATTTCAAATCAATGCTTTATTTTAATCAAAGAATCCACATTTTTTTCACAGTTTCACAAAATATTAAGCAGCATGTTAAAAGGTTAGTTCACCCAAAAAAGAAAATCATGTCGTTAATGATAATATTAACGATATACCAAAGATGTTTGATTATTATGAAAATAATTTAGATAGTCTGGGAGTTTTCTTCCATTGGCCCTACCATTGAAAATGTATTTACGGTATACTGTCCTTTCCAGAAAGGTAATAAAGACGTTTTACAGGCTTGGGATGACATGAGGGTGAGTCATTAATGACAATTTTAATTTTTGGGTGAACTAACCCTTTAATTATTTTTAACGTCAGCCACATTTACACCGCAGGAACTTTCCCTATGGGACCTAGGAACTTAGTTTATGAACTTTCAAGGATGGGACTTGGCCAATGAATATGTTGCATAAACGGATGCGGATATATTTGGAAGTTAGTTTTTTTTTTTTCCTATTGGCTCTATTTTTGAAATGCAGAATATATTTTTTTAAATATTTATTTCAGAAATGCAGAAAACTATGAAGTGTCACCGTTTAGCGACGTCATTATACTGTATGTTCCACATCGTATGTTCACAGCACCATTTCATTGCTGTTTTTGATCGGGCAATTATTATTTTTACAAATTAGGCACTGGTCATTATCTACAAACCTGTCGTTTACCTGTGTTATTTAATCCAAACAGCAGGGGGCAAGAAATAGCGAACGAAAGCACCCAAACCACTGAGATCATTACAGTGACACGTCTCTTGGAGCTGTAGCGTGTGTTGTACAACATCGGCATGGCAACAGCCGTGTACCTGCACAAGAAGCCCAGAGGGAAGGAGAAGAAAAGGGGGTGGGTGGGATAGGGTGATTTCAAATTTAAGCAGATAAAAAAAAGAGTAAATAACAATGTGACTGTAACATAAACCTCATCATTTCCAACGGTTCAGGGGTCTTCCTACTCTAACAAAATGCTTGAGTTTACCAAGCAGGCATTATGCACTCTGAAAGTGTTGTTTATTAGTGTTGTCACATTCTTTTAGCACCGAATTTAGCACTCAATGTAATTTGCATGGCAAAATTCCCTGATCTTTGTAGCAAACTACTGTAATCTGGCTCCAACATCGACAAAGTGCCTGTTTATAATGTTCTTTTTTATCAAATGGTCATCATTTGATGAACTACTGCTGACATGATCAACAAAACTGTAAATCTATTTTAATTAATATTCATTATAATGCATTCTTGACTTTCTGTGGGCAGGAATAGCATGTTTTAATTGTGAAAAAAAAAAACAATTTTGCACCCGATTAAACTGAATTACAGGTGTTTAGAGAAAAAGACAGGTATTTAGTGAATTCATGCCTTTGTATATTCCACAAAATTTCCCCCTCACTATTTTTAACAACTGACTCAATTGACAGGTTTAAACAACATCTGAAGGCTAGCACAGCTGTTAACATCAACAGGGTCCAACAAGTCAATTTCATGTCAATTCCAGACAACAAGCCTCACATCTATGGTATTCTCATTTAAAATAATCATTGCTCTTTTCCTGAACTGATAGAAGAACCTACCTGTCAATACTAATAGCACAAAGATTAAGAATGCTCGCCGTGCACATCATGACGTCCAATGTGACGAAAATGTCACAATGGATTTTGCTGAAACGCCACTCCCCCACCACCTGCAACATAGACACATGTGCATGCACACAATGAGTTTTGAAAAGACAAGTTGAATTATTTACTGAGGACAACAACACCATTAATACTTACCACATAAATAAATTAATAATGAAAAAATATCTAATTCACTGGGAGAACCTGAATGCAAATGTTGTTCTAAAAAAAAGTATAATCCACATGCTGCATGCCAGGTACACGGATGAATAGTTAAAAAAGGCTACATTTATTTGCTCAAAAATACAGTCAACAATACTATTGTGAAATATTATTAGGAATGTGCCCATATCTAAATACCTTATTCGTAAGATGATCCGTAATGGCTTCTACCGAACAACAGGTAACCAGGGAATAGCATAGCATGATATTATGCATAAACATATGAAAGAGTGTAATCTTTGTGAATGAAATGAGCAACTCATGATTGCAAATCAAATCCGTCTCAATGCTGCTGTCTCAGTGCATACACTGAAAAAAATAATATGCTTTTTCTAATCAATAAAATTGTGGCAATATATTACAAGCAATATTATTAATTAAATTGTAAAAATTAGAATTAATTAGAATGTTAATTTGATTAACTATTACTCAATTCTAATTTGTTCAATTTAATAAATAAAATTGCTTGTAATCTGTTGCCACAATTTTATTGATCAGATAAAGCATATTCATTTTTACAGTGTATGGTTTTGATTATGGTTTTGGCAAACCAATGAGATTGAAGCGGCCATACTATTTAAGGACCTTTATTTTGACAAGTGTGCACGTCCTTTAGAGAGGATTTGGAGAATGATCAAGAAAATGAAAGGTATAGATAGAAACTATAATTATCCTATGCTCATAGATGGAGAGAATATTGTGACTAAGGCTACGTTCACACTGCAGGGCTTAATGCTCAATTCCTTTTTTGAAAAAATTAGATTTTTTTTGCAAGGCCGTTCACATTTCTAATTAAATGCGACCTTTTGTGATCTCCTGTGTGAACGTGAAATGACCCAGAAGTGACCCGCATGCGCAGAAGAGTAATCAACTGTCAACGACGTCACTTGTTGTTTGCGGAATAGTTCTTTTTTTTCCATATGTTGTAAGCTTTTGTTTTATTATTATTATTGCCACAGCCCATATACAAACACAGACAATAATTATTTTATCGACGGGAAAAGTTTGCACATAAATGTAAGATTTTTCCGATCCTCACCAACCTCGTCATAAAACCCCTTTAATTGATAGTGCACGCGCACTCCTCGGCGCTCCTTGCTTTGTCACCGGCGGCCGCGGTGACACTGGTGGCTGGTGTTGCCAGATTGAGTGTTTTTTCGCTACATTTTAAGACATGTTTACATGTGTTTTAGCCAGGTTTTCGCTTGGAAGGCTCTATATCTGGCACCCTACTGTACAAAGTTATACTGACAGAGAGCGCACGTTCACAGACACCAGAATGAACGTGTTCACAGTAATGTTCATCAGGCAGTAATACAGTAAATGAACAGGCACAACACTGGGGAAGAGACACGTCTGAAGCGGCCCATAACAGTGCAGAAACGCGTTGGAGTTAACCATGTATTGGCTAGCTACAGGTGCGTGCAATGACGTGCGGGTCGGATATATGTGACCTGGCCGTTCATATTGAAGTCGCATTTCAAAAGATCGGATGCATATCAGATTTAGACCACATACCCAAGTGGCCTGGGTCGCATTTAAAAAGATCGGATCTGTGTCGTTCAGACTGTCATGAAAAAAATCAGATACAGGTCGCATAGGGGCAAAAAAATCGGAATTAGGTCGTTTCAGCCTGCAGTGTGAACGTAGCCTAAGAGTAAAGATAAAGCAGAAGTGATTGCAAAAACATTAGCTAGGGTGCATAGTTCTGATAACCTAAGTATGGAGGAAAAGAAAGGAAGAGAAGAGACAATTTTAAGATATTCTAATTCAGATGAGTGTTAATGAGGAAGGAGGCAGGATTAATGATTTTTTTTTTTACTAGAACAGAACTAAATATTGCCCTAAAGAAGTTAATAAAATCTACTCCTGGAAGGGATTCAATTTGTTATGATATGTTGGATAACTTGAGTGATTTAGGTAAAGAAAAGCTGTTGCTGCTATTTAATAAGATATGAATGGAGGGAATGATTCCTAAAGAATGGAAAGAATCCATAATTGTTCCAATTAGAAAGCCTGGTAAAGATCCTCATAATCCAAGTAGCTATAGGCCAATAGCCTTAACTTCTCAGGTGGGAAAGACTATGGAGAAAATGGTAAATGATAGGTTGAATTACTGGGTGGAGTCTAAGGGGCTTCTGAATAGTTATCAGAGTGGTTTTAGAAGAGGTAGAGGTACAATGGACCCTGTGGTATGTTTGGAAGATGTTATAAGGAGAGCTCAAGTAAATAGAGAATCAGTGGTGGCAGTATTCTTTGATATCGAAAAAGCGTATGATATGATGTGGACAGATGGCCTATTAATCAGGATGCAGCAAATGGGGATTGGGGGCAGAATGCTCCAGTGGATTAAAGTTTAAGTTTAATCCATTTATTTTAAGGGTTAAAATAAATGGGGAACATAACTGAGAATGGTACTCCTCAGGGGAATATTGTTAGCCCTATATTTTTTGCTATAATGATAGATCAGATATTTCAAAATGTGCAGGGGCATGATGGAGTAGCTTTGTTTGCTGATGATGGAGCCATGTGGAAGAAAGGGAGGAATTTGGACTAAAGAAAATGCAGATTGCTGTAAATGAAGTCCAGAAATGGGCAGTACAGTAGGGATTTAGGATTTCAGTAAAACAAAAGTTATGTTCTTTTCTAGGGGGAACATAAGACCCGAGTTTAAAATTCACCTGTCAGGTAGAGAGCTGGAAAGAGCAGAGGTTTTTAAGTATTTGAGAGTATGGTTTGATAGGAAGTTGACATGCATGGGTCAGCTTCCAAGTCATTATTATACAAACTTGATGTAATGCAAAACCAGGCCTTGAGAATATGTAGTGGAGCTGTCAAAACCTCGCCAGTGGCAGCCATCCAAGTGGAGGTGGGGGGATGCCCTTGTATTTCAGAAGAGATCAGCTTGCCCTAGTGTACTGGGCTAATCTTATGGGACATAATCATGATCATATTGCACAGCCAGTATTAAGAAACTGTCAAGAGCGACTGAAAGAGGGAGTCAAAAGCTTTGGGTGGTCTATCAAACAAAAAGTTGAGAATATGGGGTTAAGTGAACTTAATATCTGTACTTCAGTACCATACTCTACAGTTCCCCCTTGGACTTTTGAGGAATTAAAAAGTTGGATCTAGGATTACTTGAAGAAAAGCAGGAGAAGGAAGTGGACAAATGCAGAGTTCATAGATATATAGAAGAACATTACAGACAGGAATAAATCATATTTACAGATGCTTCAAAAAGAACTGATAAAAGGGTGGGAGTGGCGCATGTGGCGCATCTGACTCTAGTTTTGCTCTTTTAAGTATCAAGAATTCACACTCAGGATCTAGGAAAGACATTCTTCTAGAAATTTTAACAGTTAGTACTGTAAGTGGATTGCAAAAGGCGGGTTTAAAATTGTCCTTCTTATGGGTTTCAGCCCACATAGGGGTGGAGGGGAATGAGTTGGCTGATAAATATGCCAAGAAAGCAGCAGGGAAAGACAACATTGATGTTGACATAAAATATAGTAAAGCAGAGGTTAAGAGTATTATTAAAACAAGAACTTATGAAAAATGGCAATTCTTTTGGGATAATGAATCATTTGGGAGACATCTTTTTAGGATACAGCCTAAAGTTAAAAAGGTTGCAGGTTCAACTAGATCTAGACATGAGGAAGTGGTATTGTCCAGGTTGAGAATTGGGCATACCAGACTTAGTAGTACCTTATTTCTAATGAAAAAAAAAACATGTTTATGGCAACTGTGGTCATTGTATAAGGTCTACCCCTGAAACAGTGGAGCATGTATTGATTCATTGTTTGAAATATTATCAAGATAGGCAGAGGCTTATTGCTCAAGTAGAAGCCAATGGAATTATATTTGAATACAGTAATATTTTACAAAGAAATGCTGAGAAGATTTTTCATTTTTTTGTTTTTGTTTTTAAAAAATACAGGGCTTTTGAAAAGAAATTAATTTTATGGAAAATATATATCTCCTGTTATACACTCCAGTCCAGCGGTGGCGGTAATGCAATAAATTGTTGTCAACCGCCATTTAAAAATTGAAGAATAAGAAGAAGACAAGTGTGCACGTGTTAAAACACCAAAGAAAGGAAGAAGAAGTGTGCATGTGTCCTTGTGATTCTGGGTTCTCCTCTCCTTGGCATTTTCATTTACTTCCCATTCCGTTCCCATTCCTATTCAGATACGTGTGTCGAGAGTCTGCTGTGGTGTAATGGTGTGAACAGTTGGAGGCTAACATGCTCTATTTATAGTTTAATTAGAGCAGAGCTGGTGACATTGGCGTTGTGGCAAGATTCAGGCGGAGTTTGCTTTCAAGTACATTTCATATTAGTTTGTTGATTTGCTCCCAAGTATAGTTTTATTTTTATTTTTGCTTGTGGTTTGCGCTGAATCTTTTATTTTTCTTTTGCTAACAGCGCAAGTCAAATTGTGTCTCTATTTTTGTTAATTTGGTTTTGATTTATTGCAGTGCTTTCTTTATTAGTTATTATTCTTTATAATTGCATGTAGTGTGGCAGGCTATTTTGCTCTCAACTAGTGTATTTTCTCACCTTGAACCTGTAATTTCAGGTTTGGTTTGTTACATTTTGTTGCTCTATCATTGTTTGCCATTTAATTGTTAACTGTTTATGACTGTTTACTGTATCCATTGTCCCATTACTCTGGTGCTACTCAGGCGCTGTTCATCCACCCTGCTGTATGTTGTGTTGCCAGGGGGCCCGAGTGCTATATCCGCCACACCAAAGTGTCAGCAAATTTTACCCTGTGTTTTCTTTCTTTGATTTATTTGGTGCACTTTGTGTAGTCCTTGGTTAACATGTTTCTTTTTCATCCTCAAGGGGCCAGTTATGACTGCTTTAGCTGCTTTCATCCTGTGGTGTGTGCTTCACAGTGTGCTGCGTCTGCCACTTGGGAATGCCACACATATAAAAGTAATTGAGATTGTTACATATTTGGCTCCGCTGCACACCCCTAGTTATTACAAATTTAAAATAACTGTAAAACACTACTTAAACCTTTACTTTTTGTAAGTTTTAATTCTAAGTTTATTTCTGTGATGCCAGTGCTCCATTTTCAGTGCTGTTACTTTAGTTTTCAGTGTTGCGTACTTCAGGAATACTGATTCGGTACTAATAAAACATTGTAATTTTGAGTTGAAAATAGTTGATAAAAGATAATAGTTTAACAGCTATAGTCTGTCTTTGTGTGCGATGCGCATTTTGAGCCGCATCTCGTGTCTGGTGTCAACGTCCTTGCATCGAATCATGCCAGATGATATCAAGGTTCATGGGCAAGGGGCGGCTTGCCTGCCCAGTGGAACCCTCCACACCATAATGGTGCTGCTGGCTTAGGATCTAATCAAGGACCTTGACCTGGGCGGAGTACCTCACGCAACAGATCTTGTCTTGCAGGCTACTAAGCAGGCGCATTGGTAGCCACAGAGAGGCATCTTTGGCTTAACCTCTCAAGGCTCAAGAACGAAAAAGCTTTGGTAACACTTTATAATAATTGCATGTTATGAATCATTAGTAAATACTTAAATCATAATTTATAATGCATTGTCCCTGCATCAACCCCCTGGAGACCAAAAATGCGTCCCCGCATTTTGATATCTTTTTTTTTTTCCACATAGGTGCAACATAGACTTAAAATACTCTGTCATTAATGGTCATGAATAAAATCAATACATGATTATAAACTATAGAGGGTCTTCTTTTTTGTGTAAACTCTTATTAATATCAAAACCTTTTGTTTTTATAAAATAAATAAATTAAACAGGGTGTGCTTTGCTTTAGCTCACTCTGTCTCCGCAAAAATCTTTCTGAAATGTCAGAAAAAAAGAGCTGTAACTCATTAAATAAGATCTCTCTTTATGAAGCTGAAATTCTCTTCTTTTAAATGAAGCAACTATTCTCAGTTGATGTAATCTGTATGAAAAGAGAGAGATGTCAGTATTTTCCCTTTCACCTCATAACAGCGAATAACGTGCTAATGTGACCCCGCCCACTGAGAGCGCGTGCTAGTATTCAAACACTAATGTTGAGGCAAGCCATGAAAACGCCCACATCGATAAAAACATACAGTTTATTACAGATCTAACCTCGTCCTAGCCTTTCGTCTTGCTGCACAGTGAGATCCTGGAAAAAGGTTACCTCTGTTACAGTTTCATTTTGAGGAGCACGGATTCAGCTGATGCAGTAAGTCATTATTCAGTGCTTTAACCTAAAAAACTTTTCAAATAAAATTACTCATGAATAATAAAAAAAAAAACTTATATATATATATATGTAAGGAATGTCAAGTTGTTTTAACACAAGCAGTGTGACGACAAACAACACCATCTCTATAAAATATTCAAGTTAGCAGTTTTACAAAGCTCACAGAAATGTAACAGAGCTCACAGCTCTTAAGAAGTGGGAGATTCATGCTGTCACAGGCTGGTTGAAGCAGGCAAGGAACAGGATCGAAATGCAGCAGTTTTACTAAAGAAATTAGGATGATAAATAAGGAAATATGAAAGGAACAACCAAGTATGTTGCGACAACGACAGACCAGGAACAGACTGAAACATAGGACTTAAATACACAGTGAAGAGATCATGGAAACAAGACACAGCTGGGGCAATTGAACTGATAATGACAGGGAAACAGGTGAATGAACTAAATAGTAACGAGGAGTGGGAAAATGGAAACAGGACTGAACCAAACACAAAACACAAATGTAACATTATGTCCCTCCCAAAATGGCGCAACCTCACGCCATAGAACATCAATAGGGGCGGGGGGTGAGAAGGCTCAAGAGGCGTGACGTGAAGCTCTGGCTCGGCAGGCGTGACGTGAAGTGCAGGCGGAAGACAGGGTACTTCAGTGTCTAAGTCAATCAAGTTGAATTCCTCTGAACTCTGAGGACCGGAACAGAAGACTCCTGAGGGCCTATCTCGGCAGCACGAGACAGCGGACACAGTGGGGAGATAGGGACAGAAGGGAGATCTTGGACTACGTCAACGGAGTAGGACGATCCACTCACCCATAGGATCGATATATTGTTGATATATTCCCTCAGGGAACATGTGGTGGCAGTAGCAGGAAATTGCCCAAAGAATAGATCGTCCAGACCCATCCAAAAGGAGTGCTTGAGGGCTGCCTCTTTCCAGGACACCTGATGGGCGAGGTGGAGGAATTCCTCGATGTATGTCTCGATTGGACAGTGATTCTGGGAGAGGCTGACGAGTAGGTCGGTGTTATCTTGTGGGTAGAGGAAGATGCCCATACTGCTGCTGTAATGGTCAATTCTTCAGTTTGGTCTGTCATTCTGTCACGGGCTGGTTGAAGCAGGCAAGGAAGCAGGCTCGGAATGCAGCAGTTTTATTTAATAAACGAGAACAATCTATTACTGGACAAAGGAAACATCAAAGGAACAACCAAGCTTGTAGCAACAACGACAGACAAGGAACAGACTGAAACTTAAATGCACAGTGAACAGATCATGGAACCAAGACACAGCTAGGGCAATTGAACTGATAATGACAGGTAAACAGGTGAATGAACTAAACAGTAACGAGTGGGAAAATGGAAACAGGACTGAACAAAATACACAAAGAACGGGGGAAACACAGATACACATGTAACACATGCCTTAATAATGTTAAATGAAAGGCTACTTTCTCATAAGCCCATTGACATAAGCATATTGATTTAAACGAATTAATGAATTACGTTTTGAAGGCAGTACTTAGCATATGCTTCATTTACTTCCAGTAACTGCACTACATTTTATATAATGTATTATGAAATTCCTTACACAGTATTATCGGATCTCTTTTTTTAATTGTTCACAAATAAGAGAAAAACACATTCTGTGGCTTTGGTTTTGCAATTTATTTCCTAATGCATATCTTTCAAATCAAGTGCATTCAACATGCTCTTACTAGAGCTCTTATGCTCTTAGTATGAATTAGTAAAGAGATACTTAACTGTATGCATACTTAAAATGATAAGCATAGTATAATACACTAATTGTGCATTACATTTTTCTACACACAGGGCTCCAGACTAACTTGTTTTACTAGGAGCGCTGTTTCCCCTGACTGAAAATTTTAGGAGTGCAAGCAGAAAATTTAGGGGCACACCTTAAATCAGCTTGCAATGCAATTATTCAAATGCCCCCCCCCCAAAAAAAAACTGTAATACTGACAAATTCTTTAATAATAAATAGAATTAACATGATGATATGCTGTTTTATTTTAAGTTCACAGGGCTCCAGACTCAAAGTTGAGGGCAGCATCACCTCAAATGAGAACTCACAGCGAAAAAAAAATTCTGGTAGCACTGGGGCTGACAATAAATCACTAAGATTAATTTAGGGTGTAGATGAAATTAACTTGTAGTTAACAGTGTTGCGTGAGCGAGATCGGCCCGCGACTGGCAAGTTCTGGGCTTTATTTTACTGTCAATGGTTCGGATCGCTGCTGCTGCTCCACGGTCCTAATCATATATGAGTGGCGTATTTTCGTTCCACTTTCATTTTGTTTGCATTCGCTGCTAGGTAACGACTAACGAGTCGATAGATCGCTGATTGCTCAGACGCACATCAGGTTGTGATATTTGTCTCCGTCTCCTTCCCACAGACGTTTACGCGCGCTATTGTTGTCACGGATTCATTGACGCGCCCCTTCCACGCTTTACCATGCGTTTAACGTGTGGCAAATTTACTGGTCGCACATGTGCGACTGGATGTAAAATTCAGTCGCACACTCTCAAATTTTGGTCGCAAAATGCGAACATTTGGTCGCAGTCTGGAGCCCTGATACAAATTTTCTGGCCTCGTTTGAGGCAAATCTCATGAATGCACATGTTTGGTTTGTTTGTATGATTTTTTTTTTTAGTTTCTGAGTGATTAACTTGAAACTCAAAAATAGCACTTTATGACCGGCCCCTGGAATAGACTTATTTAAAACCTCTTTTTTATGTATAGAGGGATACATAACGGTTGTAGTTGATTATTTCACTGTGTTGTTATTGTTTGTCGCCAGTTTCATTTTATTATGATGGTCCCTTTAACACATTCTGTTGACTATAAGTAACATTGGACCTACATTTCTAATAACTCTCATTAGTAGTAGAGTATTGAAAAACATTGCACCCTGACATGCCAAATTTTTTTAATGGGCGACTTTAAACATTGTAGGCTTGGAAAGTGGCTTATCACAATATGTCACATGCCGTACAAGACATATGAAATGTTTGGGCTTCTGTTATGGTACAGTTAAAAGAGCCTACAGGTAATTTAGTAGAGCTCCCCTTGGTCTGTCCGACCATAATGTTGTTTATTTGGTTTCGGTTTATACAACTGTCTTAAGGAGAACAAAACCTGAGCGACGTTTGGTTCCGGTCTGGTCTGATGAATCTACACAGGAGTTATTGGACTGTTACTCATGCACAGACTGGGACTTATTTAAGGAAGCAATTTGAATGAACTTGTTGAGACTGTTTCTGCTTATATACGTTTCTGTGAAAACAAAATAATTCCTAAAAAGGCCATTTCCATTTTTCCAAATAACAAACCATGGGTGTCCAAATCTGTTAAAAAATATTATTAATCAGAGAAATTCTAGTTTTAGGCAGGGGGATGCCATAATCTACAATAACCTCCAGAAGCAATTTAAGAGGGAGCTCAAATTAGCTAAACTTAAATATAACGACAAAGTTGAAACCCTTTTGAGTACTGGCAAGTCTCACCCTGCATGGGATGGGGTGAAGTAAATGATGGGCTTACAATCCAATCATAAAAAACCTGAGGTTGCAGATATACTGAATATTTTCTAAAATCGCTTCAGTATTTATGACTTCACTAAGGAATTGTCTGTGTTCTGGGAACCATGGACAGAACAAAATGTGGCTATTACTACTGATCAGGACAGAGTAAGGATACAATTCTTAGGGGGATGAAGGAAAGGAAGAGCCCTGGTCCAGACAATCTTGGTGGCCACGTGCAGAGCCACTGTCTGACATACTTGCGTTTATATTCAATAAGTCACTTCAATCACACCGGGTCCCTAATCTCTGTAAAGAGTCAGTGATTGTGCCTGTGCCTAAGACCAAAGGACCCAAATCACTTAATGATTTCAGACCAGTGGCTCTCACTTCTCCCATCATGAAAGCTTTTGAAAAAAATATCAAACAGGAGGTTTTCACAATAACACAGCCACAACTTGACCCCTTACCGGAAGGGCGCTTGAGGATTGCAGTCTGCTCAACACAGTTTTTAATCTCTTGGAAGGGGCAATGCAATTTATGCCACTACCAATTATTGATTTTTCATCAGCTTTTAACTGTATTCAACCACACATTTTAGCAGATCAACTTTAGCAGATCGAAAGAAACACAACATCAACCCAGGGCTAATAGCCTTGTTAGTTGACTTTTTAACCTCAAGATCCCAAAGGGTTAAAGCTCTACCAAATAGACTCAGGAGAATAAATACTGTAACAAATATACATTTATTAACAGTCCAACAAGCAATATTATTATATAAAGTTCTTTAGCTCGCAATCTGAGGGTACGGACTCTGGATTTCCTGCCTGAAGACGAAGACAGGGGCACAGCTGACCCCCTGTGAGACATGGGAAGGGACCATCCTGTTGGTGGTGGGGAGGATGGAGGTGAATGAAAGCATCAGTATCTGCAAACTCATACATGTGCAAGTAAGTACCAATCTTTTATACTACAAGTATTATAACACGATTTAGAAGGTAATAAGTGATGTAACAATTGAGTCTTCCCACCAGGACTTATGCTAAAGCTTACATTTAATGGCATGTCTGTCTCTGGCAATCTTCTATCTTCTTTTAGCTCCCCCCAAGGATGTGTCCTCTCCCCTCTTCTCTTTGTCTTATACATACATGAATGCCGTTCACAATATGATGGAAGACAGGTTTTTAAATTTGCAGATGACCCTGTCATTGTGTATCTTCTTAACTAAACTGTGATTGACCATGGACCATTAGTGAAGGATTTCAATGATTGGTGTAAGCGTTCTTTTTTAAACATATCTCCAAGACTAAAGAATGAATTATTGATTTTAGGAAACAGTGCCCTCCTCTTCCCCTCACTATCATTCATGGCCAACCCGTTGAGATAGTACAAGAATATAAGTACCTAGGCACAATGTTTGAAATGGGTTTAACCTTCTGTTTTATCTGCTGGTTTGGTTCTCTGTCCATGAAAAAAATGACTAGAGAGTATCATTAGGACACGTAGCAAGATTGGAAGCATTAACTTCCCCTCTCTCTCTCTCCCACATCTACTCTAAGAGAGTGCCAAGTAAGGCCCAATCTATTGCAGCTGACCCTAGCCACCCCTTGTCCTGCTAGTTGAAGCCACTTCCCACAGGCCAAGATGCAGGTCCAATAGACTCAGAAACTCTTTTATCCCAACTTCTAATTTGATTTTAAACAATTTGCCGGAACTGTTTTAAATGTAGCTATTTGTTTACTTTTGTGTTTCAGAGACTGTGGGTATTTTATGCTTTGCTGTATTGTTGTTGTTCTGTCCTTGTGTTTATCTGCTGGCTGTACAAATAATTGCCTCGCTGGGACAATAAAGTTACCTTGACCTTGCAACACAAATCTTCTTGGTAATACATTTATTAGAGGTACATAACAGTGACTAACTTTTCAATGTAAAGTTACATCTTCATCAGAGTCCACGTTCATTGCGAACCTGAGTTAAAACAAAAACACCCACAAAACCAGTAATGAGCCAGCTTCACACAGACGTTATCATCTCAAAACCTTCCCCCTTTCCAGCAAGAAGGAATCAGATTATTAAGATTGTGTTTTCCGTGTTGTCTCTCAAGGGTTCACTGTCTGTAATTTGCCACTCTCCTTCGGAATCTCTCTCTCACTCACTTCCAGTTTCTTTCACTTTCAGTCTTTCAGGGTTGTGTTATCTTAGTCTGTTTGTATATACATTGATTCCATGTGTACTGTCATTTATTAAATACATTATATTCATTTGATTGTTCTTTTGCACATTTAATGTGCACATCCCTTTAACTCTTTCCCCGCCAAACACGGAATTTTCCGTGTTTAATGAAAAAACGCATCCCCGCCAAACACGGAATTTTCCGGGTATCCGTGTTTTAGGTGGTATACGGTAAGGAAGACCCGCGCGCATGTCCTGAATGAGTGCGCAACTCTTTGATCAGAGAAACAGATTGCAATCGTCTCAAACAGTGGAGTAGTGAGAATGTATCAGACAGACAATGCAGAGGTATATGGCTGAAGTACTGGAGGTTAATGGACTCGGAGTCCGATCACTTTTTATTTGATAATTCTGAATCTGATCGGGACGAAGTAGTCAGTGAGAGAGACGCACATGTTGTCACAGAAAGTTCTAGCCATGGATGTGCCGCAGATAGATCGTATAATATTATGACACTATAATATTTATGTGTGTGTGCAGGCATTTATGTGTGGCTGTCTAAATATGAAGGTGTCATTGTCAAATTATTTCTCTCTTTGTGCACATTTACCACATTGTAATATGTATTTGTGTGTGTGTGTGTGTGTGTGTGTGTGTGTGTCTAGGCCTGTTTGTAATTCCAATTATTCATTATTCACAGGTAGAACACAGAGAGGCAGAAGTTTTATTGCAAAAGTTACATTTCCCTTACATCCTGGGAAATTTGATATATTTTACATTTATTTATGTTTTTAATTTATTTTGGAAAGTTTTATATATGAAGGAAACAACATCTGAATGTATTCTGCTTTTAAATGCACTTGTTTGATAAAAATACCTTTTTCTCAGTTTTTTGTCCAAAATGTTGTGTTTTTGACAAAACCTACCTCTGTTCAAGAGGCAATAAAAAAAGAACAAATGAAGATAAAATAAAAACGTTTTTTTTGCCTAAAAGCAGAGGCTCAGATCTTTATTTTTATATATATCATCTTCATATATTCATGGAAGAAAATATTCAGCGGGGCATTAAAATTTAGCGAAAATCGTCAAAAACCCTGGCGGTGGCTGGCAACTTTTTTTTAAAACGCTGGCGGGGAAAGAGTTAATGTTGCGGTCACGGTGTGGGTTCATGCCTTGTTCCTGTCTGTCTTGTGTTCCACCATTATTGTGTACTTGGTTCAGTCCTGTTCTAGTTTTCCCACTCCTCGTTTGTGTTCATGTTTACCACCTGTGTTAGTTAATTTGATTAGCTGTGTCTTATTTCACTCATCTATTCCCCTGTATTTAAACCCTGTCTTTTAGTTCAGTCCTTGTGAGTTCTTAATGTTGTAATGGTTGCTGTTAACGGTTTCATGTTCCTGGTCTGAGTTTCTTTGTTTTTTCGATTACCTTGGATTACCTGTTTGTTTTGTTAATAAATTTGCTTGCGATTGGATTGACTTTCTAATTCATTCTTTCCGCAACGTTACAGAAGAACTCACCAAATCATGAATCAAGCAGTACGGATCTTGCCGGATCTTCACAACACGAACCGGGAGTTCGCTGGACAGATCGCAGCCTTGGCCCTGGATAGCTGCGATCTGTTCCAGTACACCTGGGGGTTTGTTCCTCTTGCTGCCTCCTGCTCTCAGGGCGATGAGGTAATTAAGATGTGTTACCGGCTGGGGGCTAGACCCGAGGGAGCTCCCCGATCTCTCCGGTGTGGACTGGAGAGAGACACTCTCCAGATACCTGGAGAGCTTCCTCTTGTGGCACGCCAGGTCATCATATGATCTTCACGTCCCGTCCATCCCAGAGCCTTCCCCGCTGGTCACATCCATCACTGAGCCAGCGCACCACGTCAGCCCTGCCAAGCCTGAGTTCCACGTCAGCCCTGCCGAGCCTGAGACTGTTCACGTCACATCTACCCAGTCAGAGAATGTTCACTTCACTTCTGCCGATCCAGAGAATGTTCTCGTCACGTCTGCCTAGCCAGAGACTGTTCACGTCACATCTGCCCAGCCAGACACTGTTCACATCACGTCTGCTGAGCCAGTGTCTACGAACAAGGTGGCCACTTCCACGTTCACGTCATTTCCTCTGAGCCAGTGTCTATGGACAAGATGGCCAATCAGAGACTGTTCACGTCACTTCTGCCGGTCCAGAGACGCTTCACGTCACTTCTGCCGAGCCAGAGATGCGTCACTTCACTTCTACAGAGCCAGTGTCAACGGACAAGATGGTTGAGCCAGAGTCTGTTCCTGTTCCCGAGCCAGAGTCTGTTCCTGTTCCCGTGCCAGTGTGTGTGTTGTTCATTCCCGAGCCAGTGTGTGTTGTCCGTTCCCGAGCCAGTGTGTGTGTTGTCCGTTCTCGAGCCAGTGTGTGTGTTGTCCATTCTGTTTGTTTTCCCGCTCCTTGTTTGTGTTCATTTTTGCCTGTGTTAGTTAATTTGCCCAGCTGTGTCTTGTTTCACTCATCCATTCCCCTGTATTTAAACCCTGTGTTTTAGTTCAGTCCTTCTAAGTTCTTAATGTTGTAATGGTTGCTGTTAACTGTTTTATGTTCCTGGTCTGAGTTTCTTTGTTTTTTCGTTTACCCTGGATTACATGTTTGTGGTGTTAATAAATGTGATTACAACGTTACGGTTGCGAACAAATCTACGCGCTTTACAAATGTATTGATACGTATTGTTATAGAACAGGAAACTTAATCCTCGTGGCCAGAGGAATAGCTTCTATTGAAATTCCACAAAGGAGGATAATTCTGTGAGTTTTGACGGAGATTGAATAATCAGTTTTTTTGGACAAGCAGATGATTCGATCATAAATGAATCCCCTTACAGATTATCCTGACAATCAGTCTATTTTAGACAATTGACATATTAATACTTAATTATAATTCGTATGATTGATTATTGGTAGTACAATTGTTTGTTGCATCCAATCGTTCATACAGAACATTGGCAATTCATTCCCTTATGGGTAATTTTATAATTTGTAGGTGATTCCTGATCATGTTTCATGATTAGTTATTGAAATTATATTCCCTGTATCTGAGCTAATCCTGAGATTCCCTACAGTCGACACCTGAATGGGCATCTCTGTAATAAAAGGCCAACGCAAACCAGAAATGTATTTTTCTCCTGTCATGCTTTGTTGTTGGTGTGTTTTGATTTTATTGGTGAATATTTTTGTTTTGAGCTAATTCGTGTTTTTTTTTCTCCCTCTATGGTTGGTTTTTGTCATGTTGCTTTGAAATGAATTTTTTTCACCATTCTTTTTTAATATATTACAACCGACCAGGTGGTAAACAGGAAAGCATGTCATTTGACTTTCATCTCGCAACATGTCTTTAATTTAGTCCTGCTCAGGTTCTTACTCCCTGTGATTGGAATTTGTTGCTTTTTCGTCTTCTTAATTGAGTGGAACCAAGTGGTTTATTGTGAATAAATGTCTCCCTTTTCTCAATTGAAACTCCCTCTGTTCTTGTGTTCATTTTGTATCAGCACATTTATTAATGTCAACCAGGGTTAAAAGATCCAGAAATGTTCTTATTTTTTATTTCCTCATACCGTCAGCTACCTTAGGGATGTAACATATATGAATGGTCCTTGTTTTTCTAGCAGGGATACTTTGAATTACATCATCGCCCCCTTTTGTCAGACTCCCCTCTTTAGTGCTCCGCTGGCGCCGGCTCTGCTCATGTCCGGTTCAATCAGTCATTGTAGGTGTTGTCATTCAGTAGACATATAAAATGTATTAACTGGTGCTACATTTCAAATGGCTGATGCAGTAAATGACAGGAGTATTGGCCTCTGTTGTATCACCGCATAAAACATTCGTATCCACCCAAAATCTGGTCATACAAACAAAACTGTGTAGTTTTTTTTCCCCAAAAATGACATATTTCTTATATTATCTTATATTATAGAGATCCTTCTCAAAAAGTGTGTTCTTAATAGAGTTGCATTCCCTTTAAAACTGAGAGCTTATTAGTACTCATGTTGCACCACATGAGACAGCAGAAGCTGGTACCAGGGGAACAGAGGAGGGTGAAAGACTGAGTGAACAGATAGAAAGAGAAAGAATTTCCAAAACAACGCTATATAGTAACAATCAGAGTCAGTCTACTTTCTTCTTTATCTCTGGAGAAAAGCGATGAATAATTCTCCTCCTTTTATCACTGCAACTGATAAAATCTACCCATAATTTCCAACAGCAGCAGATTACAGAAATGAAAGGAATCTTTGAAACTGACAGTCCAAAAATTTGACTTAAACCCTATTCGCACAGGATTAGTATCATCTGGGGACCTCGTGTGATTTAGTAATTACCCCCCACGTCTGATTTTCGTGTGGCGCATTCGCATGTGATATGCGAAGCCTGTGATTTTGTTCAAATGTAATTATTTATCATCTGGATACGATGTCAAAAGGCTATTGCTTGGAAATGTCTTGTCATTATTATAGGTTTAGCTGATATATCATAAACAGAATAATGTTCCTTACTGCATGCTTTTTTACATGTTATCCATGTCCATCTAATCATTCTTTTTGTTTTTGATCTTCTGATGGTTTTCAGCTTTCTCTTTCTACAAATTGTATATTTGTTTTTTGTTTAGCGCCCAAAATACTATTAATGCTATCAGCCGCCTCCATTCTGTGCAAAAGATGAATAAAAAAGCGCACAGGAAACAAAAACCTCAGACTGATCTCATGAAGTAGCGTGTATATGACACGCCAATTTGTATTTCCAGTTTTTCCGTGCTATCAAGATGCATAATCGCTTTTCAGCGTGTTTATGAACGCCGTTGACTTAACGTTATTACCGTATATATAAATATATGACTTACCTCAACCCCATCCCTAAACCTAACCGTCACTGGGGTTAATGGCATTTATGACTGTTCCCTTACCATCCTAGGAAAAAAAAAGATCGCTCCCCAGATGTAGATGTACATTTTGCTTCGTTTCCCGCGGACATTTGACGTCGTGTACAGACACGCGGAATCACTCAGACGTTAATGGCGTAGACATACACGCATACACATGGATACACGCGGATAGCTCAAAACACGTAGAGATAACACGCCACTTGATTCGAAAGTGTAAGAAAAATATTTTTTCTTACACTTCTTACACTTACCTACCTTTAGGCGATTTACACCTTTACAAATCTTCCTTTGTGCACGCAAATTCATTTAACGCTTGCAATCTTATGTACTCTTTCACAAATCTTACCGTGCGTATGTAATTCTTTTAGGCATTATTTTACCTTCATAGAAGCATCTGTAGAAATTAATGTTGGAAGGAGAGGATCAAAAATAAAAGGAACAGGTATATCTAGCAGCATGCATAAGCTATCAACTGCTTCTCATTACCACAGTAGCATGGCCTGGAAGAAATTTGTTGAACCATGAAGTGAGCCCTAGGAACTATCGTAAAGCTACCATATCTGTAGGTCGAGGTGCTTCAGAAATGGCAGTAAGGTGGTCTGGGCTGGGACGTAGTCCTTCTTTAGAAATGACACGACCCAGAAACCAGGAATGCTTGCTTGGTTGAAGGAGCTTTTATCAAAGGTAATCTGCAAGCCAACCTCGTCTAGCCTTTGACGAACATCTTGGAGGTGCTTATCATGGGCCTTATTAGAATCACCATACACTATAATATCATCTAAATAATTCTTTACCCCCTCCAGCCCATTTAGGACCGATAGCATAATTTTTGGGAAGGCTGACGGCACTAAAGCTAGTCAAAACGGAACCCGAGTGAAACGGAAAAGGCCTTCACGCATCAAGAGGGCAGTCAGGTTACGACTGTCAGGATGGAGTGGCAGCTGGTGGTAAGCAGAGCTCAGATCAATTTGACTGTAACGTGAAGCACCTGCAATTTCTGTGAACAAATCATCCATGTGAGGTAATGGATGGCATTCTATAATCACACTCTTATTAGGTTCACAGAGATCTACACAAAGTCTAATGTGTTCATCACGCTTACATACCACCACCAACGGACTAAGCCATTCTGAAGCATCAACTGGTTCAATTATGCCCGCTGTAAGAAGACGATTAAACTCAGTGGACACCTCATTACGGATGCTGAGAGGTAAGCGTCTTAATTTTTGATGCACTGGAGTCACTATTGAATTAACTTGCACATTGTGGATGAATTCTTTCACACATACAAGGTGAGTAGCAGATACAGGTGATACTGTGTACACAAGGCTTTTGGAATGATGTCATATGAAGAGGTGCAGGTGAGATTCCACATTCATGGTCTATGTGCCTCACTTTTCCGCTTACAATGTCCAGGTTCAGCAGTCTTATTAAATCTAATCCTAGCAAGGGAGATCCTGCAGTCACTACGTAAAAAGTAGCTGGAAATGAAAGCTTTAGCATAAGTTCTGCCATGAAGACTTAATTACCGTGTCACTTACCTTCAGGTTATCCAATCATGTTCTTATTCTTGTCGTATAAAAGATCGGTACTTACACATGTTTGAGTTCGCAGATGCCGACGCGACAACAACCTCCACACTCCCCACCACCACTCCCGTCTATACTCCCCTGGGGGGTCAGCTGCGCCCCTGCCTTCGTCTTCAGGCAGAAAATGCTGATCCGCTACCCTCGGATTACGATCTATGGACGGGGCCTACGCCAAAGAACTTTGTGAATAATTGCCTGCTGGGCTGCCAATAAATGGATGCTTTGTAACATCATTTTATCTTCCGAGTCTTTCTGGTAGAACTACATTGTCATTTGTTGATACACCCACTAATACTGTTAAGCAGCCAGTAACTGGTAAGTTCTACCAGAAAGAAATAAATACTGTAACAATAAATGCATTTAGTGATAGCCCAGGAAGAAATAAAGTTCTTTTGCGTAGGCCCCGTCCACAGCTCACAATCCTAGGGTCCGGACTCATTTCCTGCTTGAAGACCAAGGCAGGGGCGCAGCCGACCCCCCCGATCCACATCTGAAGCTTGTTGCTGACCGGTCGTTGTTTGTTTTTGACCCTCCGATTGTCTCTGTGCAGCTTGTGACTGTTGAACGTGCACCCTTTCCCTCACTGCCATACTTATTATCCATACTAATTGCTTGTACCGACTACATGGCAGTAGCAGTGGAATTACAGAGTAACAACAAATTTTTAACAGCAGCTTCCACTTTACATGCGATTGTAATCGCTTTCTCTAGAGTGAGGTTGTCCTCCAACAGTAATTTGTCCCTTACTGCAGTCAAAAACACATTTGCAATCAAGTGATCTCGTCACTTAGGCACCTTAGGCACAAAGTGTTTCTGAAGTGCAGCCATTGCTTCATCAAAGTAGTACCTTGGTATAAAACAGGCGCTGGCCTTCCATCCGCAAGCAATGCAGCAAAATTAGTATCATCTTCCAATTGTAGCTGGTGTAAAAGTTGGCCTTTTTTCTCTGATATTGCATTTAATATTCTTAAATTGTACTATATTATGAACACTATATTATCTAATTCTTCTAGGCCTTCATCAACTCTCTAGAGAAATATCTGTTGAGGATGTCCCTTCTGCAAGAAGGAAATGAAGAAGGTTTACACTTGGGAGTAGTCATGGATTTGGTGTTATCTCACTCCTTCAGCCTAGCCACTCACAAATCACTAGTATGAAAACTTACATCCTACAATGAACACTTTGTGCAAAATCATCACTCTATTTTCAAATCCTAATAAATCACATCCTGTCAGCTGGAACTGTCAGCATAACTCAGCATCAATTCTCTCAATGTTCTTTTGCTCGTCACTGTATCTTTGTTTTTTTCTCAACACGGATCCCATTAACTTGACATAGTTTTATAAATCAATGCTGACATAATTTATCAGCCTTCCCTTTCTCAGTCCTCTCCATCATTAGATGCAGAAATCACAGTGAGACCATGTCTTACCGAAGCCCATCTTTATAAAGCCATTCATTATTTGCAGGTAAACAGTGACAAGACGACACTTATTTTACATGGACAGACTATCTATCCCCGTCGAAGGCTCGATACAGTGTTTCTGCAACACTTTCAGGGAACTCTAGAGTGAATGACGATATATGGGTAATGCTTCCTTTTACAGTCCTGTTACCCATGTACATACTACATACTTATTATAGTAACAGTTACTGGGTAATAACTAGGTACTAAACTGGAACCTACTCCTAACCCATGTACTTAACTTATATTAGCCAGTACTTTCTAGGTAAGTACACTGTAAGTACACGTAAGGACTGTACTGTAAAAGGAAGCGTTACAAATATAAGTGTGTGTGTATATATATATATATATATGTAATGATACACGTATTTGTATTGAACCGTTCGGTACGAGGCTTTCGGTTCGGTTTTCGGTATGCATTTTTTGAACCGAACGGTTCGTTCGTTTCATTTTTTTTGCCAACCAACATTTCGTTATTCAAATGTAGGTGCGTTGCGCGTGTCAAACGTAAGGTAATGTAAGCGGAACGAAACTGAGCTACTCGTTATTGTGTGGTTGTTTGGATGACGGACCGTTTATCAGTTTGGACCAATGCCGATCTTCATCATCAGCACTGTTACTGCACAGCTTAATCCAGTAAAGAAAACATTTGAATTCGCCACTGAAGTAATAACATCGCTGCGAGATCTAGTGAGAAACATTCACATTTCTCCGTTATTAACGGATCAAACAGCGCTGACGTGAAAACCAGGAAGAAACATTGTGCCATGAATGAACTATCCAGTGTCCACAGATCAGCAACATCATCAAGGATTTACTGTACAACACTACTATTTGTAAGTTTAGCAGGAATAGTAGGCTATAATGCTTTTTAAGTAACATCACGTCGGTTGTATTTTGACATTATGAATACAATTGCTGCCCTCAAATGTTAATCTAAACTAAAATAAACCTTTGTTTATAACTACTACAATATTACATTTCATTTTGTCCAAGGAGCTGTTTTGTTTTATAAGCTCCTAAGTAAAGTCAAGTATAGTTCCATCATTGCTCAAAGTTAAAAAAAATCATACTTTATGATGTTAGTTTTAATAAAAATATAATTTAAAAAAATAAATCAAGGAAATTTCTCTGCCATTTCTTTCTTTTTGCTGTATTTGAAACCGAAACGAATCGTGACACAAGTGTATCGTATCGAACCGAACCGTGAATTTTGTGAACCGTTACACCCCTAATATATATATATAAATATACTCACCTAAAGGATTATTAGGAACACCATACTAATACTTTGTTTGACCCCCTTTTGCCTTCAGAGCTGCCTTAAAGGAGAACTCCGGCGCAAAATGAACCTTTGGTCTAATAAAGCATTGGTACCTTGTCGACCATTCACAAAGTGGACTCTTTATAAAGTATCTTCTTATTAAACGGTCTGTACACTAACAAAGTTCTCAATGCTTTGTTTTGCATGTAGGGACCCTCATTATGTTACTGTGTTAGTGTGGGGCTATTTTGAGCCTTGTTAGTGGTATAAACTAGCGATTTCTTTTTACTTATTAAATGCCCCCATATACTAGCGTTATACACTAAATCGTTTTTAGAGATTAAACTCTTTACATTTTATTATCATGAAAACAAATCTCAGAGAACGGTTAACTAGGTACCTAAGTTTTATTAGACCAAAGGTGGACCATTTATTTGAATCTAGAATCGAGGACCCCCCTCGAAAACGAGATGGCTCATCTCAAGGGGCTATTCCTCTTTAATAAAATGTCAAATAAATACATTTTGTGGCAGCATCATGGTATAATGATTGCATCAGATAGTAATACCATGGCATATGAAATATTATGTCTGAAAAAAGTCCTGTTACTATCTCGATGCTTTTTTTTTTTTCAACAGCCAAATTCATACTTCAAGAGACTATGTTATTCCCAGCTACCAAACAAAAGGTATTGGCTAATTAAATCATTTCTGATGGGCCAAAATTGGGCATCTCAAATGGTTGTATAATTAAATTGGCTCTCTTAAGACAACTAAGACATCAACTATAGACATGTAGACACATGTAGAATGTCACAGTCCTTGATAGTCCTCTTCATGGTTTCCAATAAAAATAGCTTCTTTTTTAAAGTAAATGAAGCTTTCTTTCACTGTCCTAGAATGGAGGATAACCATTCATATATCTGTTTTGAGTTATGCGATACTTTAGGGCTTAATTGTAACATATATTTCAAGAACACAATAAACCCTTCTAATCATTCACCGTGAGCAATATGTTGGCCACAATATTTTTATGGAGGGTGAAAGTGCAGCTGAGCTGACCCAACAAAGTGCAGACAAAGGCCATTTTCACAGACTGATGTGGAGTGAGATGGACATTGGTAAGCGACATGGCAATGATGCCATGTGGGTCTCTCCTTTTCTCTTGACCTGCCGTACATGAAAAGCCAATTTTTCTGAGACAAAGAATTTCAAAGTTACCACTGAAGGAAAATGTCAGCATGCTTTCATTTTTACCATGATAAGGCTTCTCTTGTATCTTTAATAATGCTGTGCTACCAGTGACGTTTTTGCACATCTGAGGTTATAGTGAAACTTAATCTGGATGATATTTTTAGGCCCCATGAACATTTATGCAGAGAGTTTATAAGGTTTGATGGCACGTGGTTTATTATTATTCTTCATTGTGGGAAATGTATTTTTATGGATTCAAAATTGTAGCTCCATGAAAAACTATTTATGGTCTTTTCTAATGCCTGTTAGACTTGTTTCATTGATATCTCAATGAATTGGTAATTTAATATTTACTGATGAGCCAAAATTGGGCATCTCAAATAGTTGTATAATTAAATTAAACTGGAGGAGCATTGACAATATTTGTGGTTTGTGGATCAAATGGTTCATTAAAATTCTGTCTGTGCTACAAAAATGCACACATTTTCTAGATTCTCAGCACTATTATATATATATTTTCAAATAGGAGTTCAGCAAAGAATGCCTGTTAAAGGGTCATGAAACCCCCCTCTTTCAGGAGGGGAGTGGGTGGTATGGCCATTACTGGTCCTTTCAAAATTAACTGAATGCCCTGCTACATATATTAGCCTACAGTAATTGTAATTCTAAAACATATCAATGTAGGCTACATGTATAATTACAATATCATTATAAAATATATAGTGGTTTATATAGACACTATAAATGCATTTGAAAATTATAAATTTCCCGCTTTCGTCCCTAGAAAAAAATCGTTACGTGCATAGATCTACGTGCCCCTTAAACCTCCATAATAAAGATGGCTCTGCGGAGGTGGATAACTCCTCATTTTAGACAAACACACACACACACACCTCTGAAGGGATAGAAAAGTCCTCGGGACTTGGTACCGCATCACTCGCAAGATTGGTTGTCAACAAGGCGAAGTCCACCATTCTCCACTTTTTGCAGCTCTCTCTCTCTCGAAAAATGTTTGTGACACGCATTATAGACCTTATGTAGCCCCGCCCCTTTTCAGCGTTGCACTCGTTGTCTTTTGACTTCCGGTCTGTATTTTCACAGCGATCTTACATGAATGAACTGCTCGTAAAAAAATTCCCGGTCGACATTTGTTAAGACATCTGCTTTACAATGCTTATGATAAACATTGCAATGCTCATGATAACTTTTGTTAACTCTACAATAAGTAAATCCACTTCACCAGCCTTACATTTCTCTGGTGCATAAGGTCTATAGTTTAGATCATAGACTGTTTAGAAATGCACCTGTTTGAGGTCGTTAGCTGCATGAAGACAACTGTCCACACCATACAATCATTAAGAATCCAACTACTAACATGACCAAGACCAAAGAGCTGTCCAAAGACACTAAAGACAAAATTGTATACCTTCACAAGGCTAGAAAGGGCTACGGAGAAATTGCCTGGTGAAAAAAGGTCCACTGTTGGAGCAATCACTAGAAAATGGAAGAAGCTAAACATGACTGTCAATCTCCCTCGGACTGGGGCTCCATGCAAGATCTCACCTCGTGGGGTCTCAAAGATCCTAAGAAAGGTGAGAAATCAGCCCAGAACTACACGGGAGGAGCTGGTCAATGGCCTGAAAAGAGCTGGCACCACCGTTTCCAAGGTTACTGTTGGTAATACACTAAGACATCATGGTTTGAAATCATGCATGGCACGGAAGTACCAGCACGTCAAGGCCCGTCTTAAGTTTGCCAATGACCATTTGGATGATCCAGAGGAGTCACGGGAGAAAGTCATGTGGTCAGACGAGACCAAAATAGAACTTTTTGGTCATAATTCCACTAACCTTGTTTGGAAGAAGAAGAATGATGAGTACCATTCCAAGAACACCATCCCTACTGTGAAGCATGGGGGTGGTAGCATCATGCTTTGGGGGTGTTTTTCTGCAATGGGACAGGGCGACTGCACTGTATTAAGGAGAGGATGACCGGGGCCATGTATTGCGAGACTTTTGGGAACAACCTCCTTCCCTCAGTTGGAGCACTGAAGATGGGTCGGGGCTGGGTCTTCCAACATGACAATGACCCGAAGCACACAGCCAGGATAACCAAGGAGTGGCTCTGTATGGCTCTGGCATGGCCTAGCCAGTCTCCAGACCGAAACCCAATAGAGAATTTTTGGAGGTAGCTCAAACTCTGTGTTTCTCAGCGACAGCCATGAAACCTGACTGATACAGATAAGATCTGTGTGGAAGATTGGCCAAAATCCCTCATGTAGTATGTGCAAACCTGGTGAAAAACTACAGGAAACGTTTGACCTCTGTAATTGCAAACAAAGGCTACTGTACCAAAATTAACATTGATTTCCTCAGGCTGTCTCATACAAATAAATAGTTAAAAAATCATACATTGTGTGTCATGTATTTGTCTCTTGTTTTGTGTACAAACACATGGCCGGTTGTTTTGGGCTATGTGTTTGTACACAAAACAAGAGACAAATACATGACATTGTGATTTCTGGATTTTTTATTTATTTATTTTTTTGGATTATGTCACTCACAGTGGACATGCACCTGCGATGACAATTTTAGACCCCTCCATGATTTCTAAGTGGGAGAACTTGGTGTTCAAATACATATTTCCCCACTGTAAATATGACAAAAAAACCCACACAATTATGAAATCTTTCATTTAAATTCAAATGAAAAATATGGAAATAATTCAAATTTAAATTATTGACAAAACTATAATTGTATCTAAACGATACTAAAAAGGTACTGATTTTTAATATTATATTAATTTGTTGTAATTATATTTTCTTTAATCTAAGGGTTAAGGTTAATATACCATTATCAGATGACCTGCAGCAGTGATCGCAATAGTAGTGTAGCTAAACTTATTAGACCGTCGGTGTATGAATGAGTGAGTGAATGGGTGAATGTGAGGCAAATTGTAAAACGCCTTGGTGGCCATTGGGTCTGTGGAAGCGCTATATAAATGCAGTCCATTTACTATTTAACATTTATAAACATTACAATGTCCACAAGACAACCCTTTGTATTTCGAGAGCATGTAAGCATTTGGTGACCATGCATATCCATTACAATATATATTTATCATTTGTCGGCCATGATATGAAGCAAGAAATTATCGGACAGAATTTTAATATCAGATTTATGTATGTCTTTTTTATAGAAAACCTCAATGTGGCAAAATATCTGAAAAACTGAAATGGCCCTACTTGATGCATTGCTAAAACTAATTTAGTCCTATTCCCTGTGAAACCTTTGTGGGGGTTTAATGTATTGTCTTAGATGCATTATGTTTCAAGGACTAAGGACAGATCAATCGGCTTTCTGGGAGTAGGAAATTACAAAGCTGACACAAAAGCCCTGTGGTGCCATGAGCATTGTAAACCAAACGCTGTCAGGTGCCAGCTAACTGCAGCCACTGGAACCCGAAGGTGTTGTTTAATGATTACACAATTAAATTAACTGAACAGCACATATTTAAACAATAGCAATACACTTTGAATTATGGCTCATATCCTCAATTTTGAGGCTAATTTTTGGTATACAGTCTGAGGTTATTTTCCAAAGAAAAAACTTATTACTTCCAAAAAAAAAATGTAAAATGTCTTACCTCAAGATACACCACCCAGGGCATAACTAAGGTTGCCACGAGAAGATCTGCCACCGCCAGGCTGACAATGAGGTAATTAGTGGTGGTCTGCAGCGCTTTCTCTCTGGAGACTGCCATACACACCAACACATTGCCGAAGACAATGAGAAAGATGAGGAGAGTCAGGAGCATGGCATAGTAGTTATACTGATGCTTGGCCTCACAGCTTGTGCTGTTGAGGGCCCCAGTTCCGTTGTCATAATAAGTATCATTGTAGGGATACTCCGTGAGGAAATCCATGAGCTGTGGCCAGGGAAGATGCCTGAAACTGAGAGACATAATTTACTGTCAGTGAAGCCACACAAACACAGAATAAAACCAAACAGCATTATGTCAACACAAAGGAACATGTTATTTACCAGAGGTTGCTTTCTCATATCTCAGTAGAGTTTTTGATTTATGTTTTATGTTAAACAGAAGTGTGTAATTTCCACAATTTCACTTCACCAAATAAAACAACAATGATTATTTTCAAACTGCTTTCCTGAACACCCCTCCTAGTCACCCATGGTTTGAAAAACTGATAGCCCAACTCAAGCCATTGATTGAGTCAGTGTTGCTGTCCTGAGCTGGTCAGTGTTTTTATATATATATGCTTTTTGGGCAAAAGGAGAACTAGCCAGCGGAAAACCCATTTCTGTTACCTGATGGAGTTTGGGTTCCTTGCCACTGTCGCCTTTGGCTTGCTTAGTTGGGCTTAAAAGACACTTAAAATTCAACAATGTTATATATTGGACTGTTGAATGAGAACAGAACTTTAATGAGCTGCTTTCTAGCTAATTCAACTTTGTTTCATAATTAACTAATTATGCAACATTGGCAATGTTACTGAACTAAATTGAGCTGAATAATGGTTCTATTGTCTGAATTGAACTAATTTCATAATTGATTAACTTTATACAGTTTTGAACTGAATTTAATCAAAACTGACTTGAGCAGAATAATACTATTGTCTTCTGTAAAGCAGCTTTAATGCGGAATTTGATTGGTCTCATATTTGATGAAGTTTTAATCATTGATCATTTCCTTTTTATTACTTTAAAGCTTCTCTGAAACATTCGCTGTTGTATAAAGCACTACATAAATAAAGATAATTTGACTTTACTTAAAAATCAACACACAAATAGTTTACCAACACATTTTTATCCACATTAAGTGATTAAGTTATAATTATTTATTAAATGGAAAAAAAAAATATACAGTATAGGGCTCTAATGTTCATAGCACAGTTCCCTTTTGAAAGGGAACTCGCACTGTGTCTCCTAGGGGTACCTATGTGGAATGCTCTGAGGTTAACTGGTGTCTGAAGTGGAAATCTGAACATGACAATTAACTTGGCATTGGCAGGCAGCAGCGTATGATGAAACAACAGAGCATAAAAGGCCACCTGTGCAATACGTCATCCTCTTAATTTATTTAGGCGACCGCATTTTTGAAAGTGCGATCTGAACAGGCAAGTTTATAATATGGCCAGCACTACCATTGCGAATATTAGAATGTGTGTTCATAGGTGTCAGCGTTTTCTGACACTTGATGACACACACGATATGTGCGTTATGTGTATGGGATAGGAACATGCACACTTAGGCTTTGAAGGGGCTGTACGCGTGCATTGCGAGGACCTGCTGCAGCCGGCGAACAGGAAACTGAAGTCGTGGGGCAGGTAGATGGAGCTCGCCGATATGCTTGAGAGAGTATCTCTCGCTCGTTGGTGGCTGACAAGAGCGAGCTGCAGGATGATGCGGTCTCTCTCACGGCATCTGATACAGCAGCGACCACATTCCTCGCTCCAGGCCAGTCTGTGCAGGGTGTGGCTGATGAGGAGGACAATGTTTCTGAGCGCTCTAACCCCGCCTACCTTTATATGACGAGTTATTAGACGTTATGTTGCACCACAGGGTAAGATCTGCCGGGGAATCTCGATAAGTGCGACCTCTTGAGGCCGCCTAGATGACCGTTTTTTCTCTGGGCATAATCCACCAGCTTGTGCAAGTCTTCTTTTTTCCCAGATCTTCACAGTGAGGGAAAAAGCCGTATCACATTTTGGAAAAAGCCTTATCATTAATATTGTCAGGTCTCCTCTCACTATTGAGAGTCATATAGAGAGAGTTGTCGAGGTCTCAGAGCTCCACCAGGATAATAATATCAGGTAGTAGGCTATATGAGCCTCTGTAAACGGTCATGAGTCTAAGACGTAGTTAGGCCTCCTCTTAATTCTGGGAGTCGTCATGTTGAGGCCTCCATCCCCAGAGCTAAACCTCACTAGGACTGAGTAGTTAGGCTCTCTACAGTATGAGCCTCATTGGTTAGTGTTTTTAGATGCAGCATTAACAGGCTAGCGATTTTACGCAGTTAGGCTCTCTGTGAGCCTTCTTGGTAGCTGTCCTGGGGGTGGGACATAGTTAGCCCTCCTCTCACTTCGGAGAGTCCTGATGCAGAGGCCTCCGTCCTCAGAGCTCGACCAGGCAGTAGTACTGAGTAGTTAGGCTATCTCTGAGCCTCTTTAGTTACTGCTTTCAGATGGAGCGTTGTCAGGCTTCCTCTCGCTATAGAGTGTTGAGAGGCCTCCGCTCCTCAAAGCTCCACCTAGATAGCGATATCAAGTAGTTAGGCTTTCTGTGACCATCCCTGGGAGCTGTCCTAGGTGTAGGACATAGTAGGCACTTTTAGACCGCCCTCAGAGCTCGGCCATTGCATGCTAAGTTGTTAGGCTTTCTTTAAGCCTCCTTGGTTGCCGTGAGTGTTGTTAGGCCTTCTCTTGCTGAGAGATTTTTTTTTTTTTTTTTACTGTAGCATTATGAATGGTAGGCCTCTGTGAGCCCCCCTTGGAAGATATTCTGAGCATTTGGTGTTGCAGGCCTCCTCACGTTTTTAAGAAGAGCAAAAATATCTGAGAAGCAAAAGTCTCCAGTTGCTTTCTATTTAATTTCACTCCATTTAATCATCATAGACCAGAGTTTTGCAAGAACTGAGGCCTCAATAGGATGACTCTAAACTAAAGAAAGAAAGCCTAACTACATTCATATTCAGGCCAGAATCCTGGGAGACACACATAGAGCCTAACACTCAGAACTTCTGTTCAGACAACCCTGAAGAGTGGATGCCACAAACAAGAGGCAATGCATTAACCCAAAGGGCAGTACAGAGAAAGCTCAGAAAGAGGTAAAAATATAATAATGAGAAGAGGCCAAGCAACACTCCACACTAAGGTCAGTAACCAAAGAGGGTCCAAGAGAGCATAACAACTTCAGTATGAGGCCTCAGTATGACGACTCTCTAAATCACGAGGAGACCTAACTACACCCCGCACTCAGGTCATCATGCAAGGAGGCTCACAGACAGCCTACACATCACAAATGCTGTCCTAGCAGAGCTCAAGAGGGCGGAGACCTCAGTAAGATACAGGGGTTGGACAATGAAACTGAAACACTGGCCAATGTTGGAGGTTTCACATCTATATGCCTGGCGGCCAATCTTCAGAGTGAAGCACGGGTGGATCAGTGATGGTTTGAGCTCCAATATCATGACAATCCTGATTGTATTTGATGGACACGACACTGCCGAGGACTACCAAACCCTTCTGGAGGATCATGAGCACCTGATGCTCAAACCGTGTATCAGCATGATCATGCACCAACACACACAGCAAGACTTGTGACAGAAGGGTTTGATGAAGATGAAAGTGACGTTGAACATCTCGCATGGTCTGCACAGTCACCAGATCTGAATATTATTGAGGTGTTTTGGAGGAGCGAGTCCACCAGCATCATATAGTGACCTGGACACTGTTCTGGAAGAGGAACGGCTCATAATCCCTCTGGTCACTGTGAAGGACTTCTATCTGTCATTCCCAAGATGAATTGGTGCTGTATTTGGATGCAAAATGAGGCCCTCACCATACTAACAAATTATTGTGTTGTAAAACCAGGTGTTTCAGTTTCATTGTCCAACCCCTGTAACTCTCTAGCGAGAGGAGGCCCAGCAACCCTCGCAGTAGCCAAGGAGGCTCACATAGAGCCTAACAAAGCAAACTGCCTGACCGAGCTCTGTGAGTGGAGGCCTCAACATGATGACTTTCTAAATCAAGAGAACACCTAACTAAGCCCCAAGCTCACAAATTAATGCTCGCAGTAGCCAAGGAGGCTCATAGAGAGACTAACCTCTTAGCTTATGGCTGAGCTCATATGACGAATACACTACATCCTACCCCTGTCAAGAAAGCTACATAACAGGGCTAGCAGCCTGACACAATAGTTGATGGAGTTCAGAGGAGCATATGCCTCTATTAGAACAACTCTATACAGCACAAGGAGATCTAACTATGCTCTAGTTCAAGAGCAGTGACCAAGGATTTCCCTTGATGATCATCCACAGCATGGAGATCAAAAGGAATAACAGAAGGCTCACAGAAGTGGGATAGTTATGTCCAGACAGACATTGTTTTCCACAAAATCTGTCTCATTCTCCAAACCAGAGCTAATCTTTTATTGACGCAGGGTATACCTTTCCACAACTCCTATTTGTTACAATTACAATAACAATTCTACACTTTTTCTGTCTGTAATTCTTTCAAATTAGATACATAACAATAGTGAGCCATAATATTATTTGAGTCAACAAGAGGAGCTAGTGCTCTGCCTACAACCCCCACTCTCAATCCCACCTTACTGTAATGATGGCCGTGAGACCAAACCATGGAGTGCAGGCGCTCAACTCTCAACCCTTAAGAGAGAGTCAAGCCCAGGTGGAACCAATTACTGCGACCACATCAGCAAAAGTACTCATTTAACCTCAAGCGCAATAGTTCAAACATCAGATTCTATCACTGAAAACGGACACGAATGTATCTCCCTCGAGTGCTGAGCACTCGTGTGAAAACATTAACTATTATCCCTCAGGAGAGAGCAAAATGGAAAAAGCTCCTTACCTGTCTCTTGTAGTTAATCTTGTGAATGCATCATACCTAGCTCATCCAGCTTGCTTGAAGAGAAGACAGCATTCCACCCAAATGTGCATCCCATATCCCTTGAGTAAATAGGGATGGACTGAACGGAGCTTTAAAATAAGAAATCCTCACAATGCATGCATTCAGCTCCCTCAGGAGTTAAACGCACATGCTCCTCACTCATGTCATGTACAATAAACTGTCTCCTGAAAACAAGTAAGAGGATAACGTCGTGCCTTTTTATACTCATGGTCACACCAGTAGTGACATCTTAGGCTGACGCCTGCCTAAGTTCATTTCCATGTTAAGACTCGGTCATGCAGGAGGGATTCCCCATAGCGCTCTCTAGGGGACGCAGCACAAGTTCCCTTTTGAAAGGGAACTAAACTTAAAGGGAGAGTTCATCCAAATGTTTTGAATAAATGAATTTGAATATCCAAAAGATGATATTTTGAATAATGCTGGTAACCAAGAAGTTGACGGTAGCCAATGACTTTCTTAGTAGGAAAAAAATTAATTATATGGAAGTAAATGTCTACCATCAACTGTCTGGTTACTGTCAGGCATTAAAAAAAAAAATCGTATTTTGTGTCCGACAGAAGAAAGAAATTCAACTTCAGCAGAAACAACTGAAGGGTGAGCAAATGATGACAGAATTTTTATTTTTGGGTGACCTTTTTCTTTAACTGAATTAAAGATTTAAACATCCATGGAAGGTCATTTAAATTCACAAAACATGTTTTGTAACTGTATGAGGACAGATCGATAAAGTTATAAAAGCGTCGAAATGCTGAGAAAAAGAAAATGAACGAGAACAAGGATCATGAGCACACTCACACAATATGGGTCACCCTGTATTTTAAATTAACAATAAGCACAATCACAGCATTTAGCTAACACTCTCACAATCACACCCATCTTCATTTGCAATGTATAATATTGGATACACACAAATTACATAATATATCTTCTATCCTTCCTCCAATTTCTCCTCTAAGTGCTATAAAATTGGACAACTGCTGAAACAGGATTGATTTTTCTGTGAATTGTGGCATAATAGCTGTATTAAATTGATTTTGAATTTACACAGCAAGATCTTTACCTGCTTCAAAATCAACATCTCAACCCGACCAGAAAGAGCATTGAGAATGACGGTACAAGCTAAAGCTTACGGATTTTCTTTTGGCAAATATCTTTTGGACAAAACAATGCTTTGGTATTTTTGTATATTACCTTTTACATTTTTGCTGTTTAATTAATTGTTTTGTGTTTCATGATTGGACTTTCGAGGTTACATTTTTTAAGAACATGCACAACACGTTGCTGTACATAAGTGTACAACCCTTGTGAAGGTGTCAAATAATGTGTAATTAACTTTTAATTTTTAGGCAATAATGGTGGAAAATTATCCATCAAGGAGCTTTTGTCTTTGTTCTGTTAGTATGTATGTATGTATGTATGTGTGTGAAGTATGTTTTTCTTGAGGTCCCCTCGAAAACGAGATGTCACATCTCAAGTGGGTTTTCCTCTTATTCCTCTTTTAAATTTTAAATTTGAAAATGTTTGACAGCTTATAACTAATGTCCTAAAAAGAAACTGACCCATAGAATTCCCAAAAAGAATTCCCATAGAAACCAAAATGTAAGACAAACCTACAAGCAAAGAAAGACAATCAAAACAAATGGCCTTTTACAGAAGAAATCTCCCTGGTCCTTTTATAGCAACAATCTATATTCGTTGCTCTCCACCCTTACCCAGCATTACCTCTGTAGCTGAATGTGTGTGTGACACTTACGACACAGACCCAATGGAGCAAGAGAGTGCTGCTGATTGATGCAAACTGCCAGACAAAATGAGGTCTATGTCAAACACAGCAAAGGGTCCCTCTATCCGGCTTCAACCAACAAGAATCAATGAATCACTTCGAACCACTGATTGTCATCCCTTTGCTCTGGATTGCTCATTTGAATGGCATGTTTTGCTTATTTACACACACACACACACACACACACATATATATATATATATGGGTCGGCAAGCTTTTTGAAAGTATCTTATTCTTACCAAGGCTACATACATTTGTTCAAAAATACAACTAAACAACAATATTGTAAAATATTACTACAGTTTGTTTTCTAATTTCTCAACATGACATCATGACTTTTGCGTAAACATATACGCCACTTTCGAGTCAAGTGGCGTGTTATCTCTACGCATTTTGAGCTATCCGCGTGTATCCGCGTGTATGCGTATATGTCCGCGTGTCTGTACACGCAGTCAAATCTCCAGTCATAAATGCCATTAACCCCAGTGACGGTTAAGTTTAGGGATGGGGTTGAGGTAAGTCATATATTATTTTTTTACCTAGGATGGTAAGGGAACAGTCATAAATGCCATTAACCCCAGTGGCGGTTAGGTTTAGGGACGGGGTTGAGGTAAGTCATATATTTATATAACGTTAAGTCAACGGCGTTCATATACACGCTGAAAGGTGATTATGCGTCTTGATAGCACGCCAAAAATGGAAATACGAATTGGCGTGTCATACACACGCTACTTCATGAGATCAGTCTGAATTTCTAACTGTTTTCTAATTTTAATTTTAATTAAAGGGGTGGTTCACTGTTTTTTTTTCCTTTGCATTATTGTGTTTATGGGGTGCAATATAACATGTCTTCGTGTTTTTTTAAGCCTTATTTTTCATAAAATCCACCTTTATTGTAAGCCGCTTTCTCCTCTGTCATTTGGACTGTTTTTTTCTCCTCTCACAAAAGAGCTTGCACGCTTCCACTTTTTAAAGACAGCTCGTCCGTGCATTTCTGGTTGCGGTCGACTCATTTCCATTTGATCATCGCGTCATTACGGTCGAGTCCCCTCATCCACACCCCGATCTAACACTCTCCACGTGAGGTGCTACTTCGGCTGGTGGCCAGACCTGAGGGTGTGAGTGTGGAACAAAACCGCCGACTGTTTGTCCGTTGACAACGCCCCCCTCTTCAGTGATGCAATCCGCGAGTGTTCAGGGGATTCCCCCGGTCTATTCCCCGGGTCGGATGTCCCACGGGTTTACCTTGACACTCCAGAATTGGATCTGTTGTCCATTGCAGCATCACAGGGCAGGCTAGAATTTTCAGGAAGTGAAGATAAGACAGTGCTGTCCCTTTTGGGTGTGCATTTGGCATTTGTCGAGTCAGGTCCTGAGATGACGGCCATGCTTTCCTGGGACGAATGTTTTTTGGGTGTGGCTGCTGACTCCTGTCGGTGTCCACTCCAATAGTCCACTTTTTTAGGACTCGGAATTATTCCTGAGTCCACTCGAGTTCAATTAAAAATATTTTTCATGATTATTAATGTATGTTAATAATATATTTCTTTAAATTGATTGACATGCCCAGTGATTGATTTTCTAGTGCGTAACTGCGCATGACAAATTGTAATAAAATTACTTTTAACACCATCTACTATGTGGCCTTTTTACCCTAAACTGATCATATTTTTAAACTCTAAGTAAATTCAGTAAAAAAAAAAAGGATTTCTCTAAGTAAATAAAAGTAAATTAGGTAATCAACCCTCACTGGTCTCGGTCTTGACTCGGACTCGACCGTCTCTGGTCTCGGACTCGACTCGGACTCAACTCTCTATGGACTCGGTCTTGACTCAGACTCGACTCTCTCTGGTCTCGGTGTCGACTCGGACTCAAATGAGGTGGTCTCGACTACAACACTGCCTTTTTCCGCGGATGTGCATCAGGAGATCTCGATATCCTCGAAGACCCCCATGTCTTCCAGCGATCCCTCGTTGATCTCCTCCGCCCTTCCTTCCCTCGACGGGGCCGCTGCCTATGGGTACACTAGGGGTCCCCCTGGGTTGAACGCTCTGTTGCGATGCTACTGTGTCCTCAGAGTGCTTCTTCTCTGCGCAATCCTAAGCACCTGTCCAGCGCCTGTAGCTTTTCGTCTACACTTGTGGCGAAATTCTATAGTGCTACAGCACAGGCAGCCGCCTCTCTGCATGCCATGGCCATTCCGCTGGTCTACCAGACCCGGATGCTCACAGACATGCACGAGGGTGGGACTGACCCAAGGCTCTTCAATCTTCAATGAGCTGCGCGCCGCCACTGACACTTGCTCTCCAAGCAACGAAAGTGGCCGTACGTTCCCTGGATTAGATGATGCCCACCATTCTGTGGCTGAACCTGTCCAATTTGCTGGATGTCGGGCGGACCCTTCTGCTTGACACCCCCATATTCCAACGCCTCTTCAGCGTTGCGGAGTGCTTTGCCCAACAGTTTTCAACTGGCCACGAGCAGACTGAGGCTTATTCTGCCCCGACGGCCCCAGGTCGGCCTCTTCGTCGTGCGGTTGAGAGCTTTGCCCAACAGTTTTCAACTGGCCATGAGCAGACTTAGGTCTGCCAACCACCGAAAACGCCCTCCTGCGGCTCCCACCCCACCAGTTCACCTGGGCTGGCTCTGGAGGCCGCCACAGCTCTCCACTATAACTCTTCCTCTTCAACAAAGCCACAGATATATGGCCATGCCCCCTTTTGGTTAGTTATGTATAAAAGCCGGGAAGTATCTCGTTGTACTCCCATTCAAGTCGTTTATGTATGCATTAAACTTCCTGATTTTTAAAAGACAATATCTGCTGACGTTGAACTTTCAGCGCAGCAACTTTGCAGATACTATTCATGCACCAACAGCAATCTTACACACTATTTAAAATGAAAAAAAGTGAAATCGCAGTCAACCACCCCTTAATTCCTGTGATAGCAAAGCTTAATTTTCATTAGTTATTATTCCAGTATTCAGCCTCACATTATCCACCAGAAATTTTTTTAATATTCTGATTTGTTGCCCAAGAAACATTTCTTATTTTTATTCATATTGTGAATTCTTATTGTTGTGGAAAGTTGAAACCATGATACATTTTTTCCAGGATAAATATAAAATTTTTTTTAACGATGCAATATATTGGTTAATAAAGGACAGATGTTATCGGGCAGATTTAAGTACTGTTTACATTAATAATACACACACATATATTGTAATCCATGCATGTCCTTGATCTTTAAAGTGTGACTGACAGGACAGTGATTTTCAATGCTCCAGGGCGAAAGTATGTTCTGTTATTAGGGTACGACTGCTGCCTCTCTGTACTTTGCCACTTGTGAAATCTAGTCGATGGCAGAGATGGATTATGTGGTAACACTGCAATAAGGTTCATTAGTTAACAACCTTAATTAACATGAACTAAGTGTACCGCGAGGTGAACTCAAGAAAAAAAAGGGTGAGCTGAATCCAAAAGCAAAATAATTTAATCAGAAAATAAACAAACAAAACCGAGACCAGAGAAAATAACAGAGACCAGAGAACCAAGAACAGAATGAGACACACCAAACATACATCCATATAGTACAAAACCAGACAAATAACACATGAAATACAGGGGTTTAAATACATAGGGGCAAACAAGCTTAACAAGTTAACAAGAAACACCTGGGGAAGACTAATTAACAGGAAAAACTACAAATAACTACAAAACATGGCACAAGACAGGATATAACAAAACTCCACTGAAGACAAGGGATCATGACATTAAGAATGAACAATACTTTTTTAGCAAAGTTTGTATTTGTTAACATTAGTTAATCCACTATGAACTAACACGAACAAACAATTAACAGCTGTATTTTAATTAACTAACATTACCAAAGATTAATTACTGTCACATATTTATTGCTGCCACAGCCACCAGCTCAGTCACCAGCTGAGTAACCTGTCAACACTGCAATTCCCAGCATCCCTCCTGGTCCCCACCTGCAATCAACCAGCCATCACCACACCTGCTGCAGATCATCACCAATCACCTGATTACTGACTAGCTGTTCCTGCACTCCCTCATCACCACCAAGGCGGTAATCCATTGACCGGAAGTTGAAGCCGTGCGGGAGCTGACATCTTGTAGCAGATCTTCACTTGCGTTAGCATTCCCATTGACTCCCATTCATTTTGGCGTCACTTTGACAGCGAATAACTTTACATCTGAGGCGTTTGAAGACCCCATTTGTCTTTTATTTATTTCTAAAGAAACACGACAATGTATAAATAGCTCCATTACCTTGTAGGTTATGTTATGGCCCCGTAGAAGCAGTTTTAGTGAAAGTAGGCTAACGATTGCATCATACCCATGTGACTCTCTGTCGCACAGTAGAGAGATTTCCGTATGGACATGAGACGAAGCTCGCGCGTAATCGGGGAAACGTGGAGGCAAAATGACAAAAAAATTAATCAGAATACCTAGCAGAATTGTCTCCTTCTCCAAGCTCATGGACAGCTCCTATTCACACTCTCCGCTTCTGCATGTTTCGAAGGGAATGATTCAGATTTCTCGTGCCACAGCACTAGAAGACAGACGGGTCACTCACGTCCCACTACGTAGTCAAGCTCTGTTTGAGTCTGCGCGTCAGGGACGGAAGTGCTAAAAAATAGCCAAAAACGGGCTTCAATCGTCTCAATGGAGTTCCAATGAGATCGCTCTGTCCATTTCTTTTACTGTCTATGATCACCACACCAATCAACCTGCATCTAGTGGTGGGCAGATCAATTGTCAGGGTTTGTTTTGTTAGTTATATGAATGGCTCAGCTAAACAGGCTTTTACAAGACTTAACTACCATTATTCATTTTAGTTATGCTTATGTCTAATTACATAGTCTACAAATGTATAAAACTGATCAGAGATCAGGTAAAACCCACAGACACTTGTTCAATGGTTCTCAGTGAATCCTCATGATTTATGGGTTGACAGAGATCATTGCCCCCAGTGGTGAACCTTTGAAATTCCAAAGTGTTCTGAAATGTTTCAAAACGGTTATGACGTCATGGAGCCTTGTTTACTGAAATCACGTGACTCTGGCAGTTTGATTCACGCTCCGAACCATTGATTCAGAACAAACTATTTGTCAAGGCATCAAAGCTTCATGATGCAGTGTTTGGAATTGCCCTCACCTGCATCACCCTCATATCAGGGTCTGGTCTTGTTACTACGAACGTTAATGCGACTGTTTGCAGTCAGACTCCCTACCTGCCTACTTACATGTGATCGTCTTGTCAACTCTCCTGCCTTCTGTTCGACTTCCGTCCATCATCCTGACCCAGATCTCCGGACATCTTCTCCAATCGTCTCCTGCACAGAGAATCCACTTCATTCATCACCACCTAAGTCTCACTCACCATTCATCAAGTCACCATCATCCGGTTCCTGTCTGTTCCCTTCTGTGTGTGTGAGACAGAAGACCAGACCACAAAGAGAAGCACAGGATGGGCATCCTCCTCACTCTAAGTTTCTTCTCTCCCACTTCCAAGATGGCTCGCCCGATCGACGACTACGTAAAAAAGTTCCTCACTCGCATGCATGAAGTACCCTGGAACAAGGACACATAAAGACCGTCTTTTTGGTGTAGGTTAGACGATCACCTCTATCAGCAAGTCCCTGCTGCTGCAACAACAGGTTCCTTGAAGAAGTACATCGAAGACGTTTTACAGTTATGTGGATCACCTTATTCGATAGAGGAAGCCTTTCCAGAGCCTCATCCCATCCCACACTACATGTACCACTGTGGCCGTCCTAGGGTCCCCAGACCTTCCTGCACCGCCATGGCTTCCTGAGCTGCCAGCACTGCCCTGGTCTCCCGTCTGCCTGATCCCCCCCCCCCCCCCCACCCTGGTGGCTTCCTGTCATCAATCCTGGACACTCCTAGCCAGCCTCCAGGGTCCCAGCCCTCCCACCCTACTTGGCCATTTGTTGCACATGGTCATGCTTTCCAGGAGGGGGAAGTACTGTCACAATCACCAGCTCAGTCACCAGCCACCACACACTATATCAACCTGCATCCCCCTCACATCAGGGTCTGGTGTTGTTACTACGAACATCGTTGATATGACTGTTTGCAGTAAGACTCCCTACCTGCCTACTTGCCTGTCTTCTGTTCGTCTTCTCTCCGTCATCCTGACACACCCAGTCATCTTCTCCACTCTTCAACTGCACAGAGAATCCACTTCAGTCATCGCCAGCTAAGTCTCCATCACCATTTGTCAACTCACTATTGTCTGGTTCCTGCTGTTGTCCCATCACTCTGCTTTTACAATTAATACAGTAACTAATGTTAACTAATGAACCTTATTGTAGTGTTATCAATTAAGCTTTTGAATTTAAATAATGCTTGGGAGGAATAATGTGATTTCAGTCTCTTCTAGGTAACAATTACCCTCAAACATCTTTTACCAATCAAAATCATGTTATACTTTGATTTGACTGAATGAAGGCTGGTTTCCTCCAGCACAGACGATCTTTGATATTTCAATGCTCCCTGATTAGCTGCGTCCAATACATCTCGCTCTAGTTGGATACAGTATTTGACATGCTTTTCATGGGCTAGAGGCAGAGAGCACTGTTTCTGGCAGTGTATGATCATAATCACATAAATGAGAACTGACTCCCAAACCAGTGGTTGGTAAGATATCACAAAACACAGTGGGAATAGATTCAGCAATAGACAGTGTGGAAACTATAAAGAAAAAAGCAATTTCAGTGTCATTTTCCTCATATCCGCCACCACCTACAATAAAAGTGGTCTTTTAGTGATACACACTTGAACATATGATGGGTGAGAAAGATTGTATTGCAATTTCAGCTGGAAAAGCATCATTCAACTCTATCTCACCAATATGTCCAGTCCGTGGCATTGGTCTCTGATAGAAGATATACTATTGCTAGAGTGATGTTGCGAATGGAGATATACTGGGTTGTGAAATTAATCAAGAAGGTTTCTTTCCAAAATCTCAGAGTGAATATCTTTTTGAGTTTTGATATTAAATTGTGTTAATCTTTGAATACCTGAAGTGACTGTCTGTAAATATATGCATCTTCTCCTTTACTTTTCTGACTGTAGCGTTAATCTTAATTTCCTGTTTTTGCACCCCGTCTCCCGTCTTTCCTTTCTGCACTGTGTTTGCATGGGAGAGGTATAGGTTTCTAATAAGCTCTTATTAATCTAATTTCATCTTTGCCTTATGAATCACTTTTATTCTTACATTCTACTTCATATCATATTCATGACAAATCATATTTAAATCTAAATGATATTTATGACATTATGTCCATGTATGTTTGATTATGTTCATGTTTTCGCTTTGTTTAACTAATTTTTTTGACATCTGTCAATTTGCATCACATGCTAATTGCATTGCACTTGAAATTTATTTTACAGAAATGCTGAGGGCAAAGTCAAACATACAAGACTTTTTTTATCAGGTATTTTTTTGTCATTCATGTTGTTAAATCTTTATTTTATTGATTTATTTTTCTGTTCCTCTTTTTGTTTGCATAGGAGAGAAATAAGACTGTTCCCTTTCAAGGGAACTCGCACTGCATCAATTGACGCGGTGGGAACACTCCGTGTGTTTGCGTCATGGGCCTCGTTTACACTGCAGGTCTTGATGCCCAATTCTGATTGGTTGCCTATTTAAGATTTTTTTTAACGTCCGTTTACACATTCTTTCATTTGTGACCAATATCTAATTCATGTGTTTACACTTGTCATACTACTATCTGAAACATTGCGCATGCTTAAAAGGGGGTTCTTGCACAAACGAGAAATATGCTTGATGCTAGCTCTGTGATATATGTAAAGTTCGCCAGACATCACCATGATTTTGAGGTGGAGGAAAAGGGCCATCACTGCAGCCTGCACATATGCTTCAGTTATTGTGTGCGAGAGAGATCTCAGGACTAGTAGAAGCATATTGTGGTGGGCTTTAACAAGGAGCAGTGGGTCCAAAACTTTATGATGAGCAAGCCAACCTATGTTGTGTCAATGTTTGTCCACATTTCTCTTCTACTACGACGCTACTTTTCACAGTTTCACAGATGCGCGTCAGGGGTTGCTCTAGTCATTAACCCCCTGAAGTTGGCGGTTGCACCACTGGAAAAATCAGCAATGCAAGTTTGAAAAGGAGCACCCCCGACAAATCTCGCGAGAATCACTACATGCTTTACGGCAACGACGTCACACACATCAACAATGATATGAAGCACTTTACTTCTTTACTTCTGCAGGCCAAGTGTATAGCTGCAAAACTGAAATAAAATCCGTTTTCTCAGAAACGGAGACAACGATTTTAGAAACGCTGATTCGCTAGTCGAATTTCGTACGACATGAGAGAATATTAACCCTCAAAGTTGTTGATGTAGCTGGAAATATATAATTTAAATAACTTTTCTTTTTTACTCTTGTGTGACAGCTAAATGCCTCACAGTGTTGTTAACATCATTCACGTTAACCACAGGACGTTTTTATAAACAGCAAGTGTAATTTGACACTATCTCCACCTAACGCAAAACCGGCTTCGGACGCAGCACCAGATGTAACTGGGCGTGCTGAGACAAACCCGGAAGCGATCGTGCATAGAAGAAATTGTCCCGAAAATTATACTAAAGCAAAATCTTGAGTAGTTATTGTCTGATAAAATATTTAAAGCTGTGCGTGGAGGTTGAGTCGGCCCCCGTCGGCAGCTCATTGGCTGCAGCATTTCTGTTTCTGTTTTTGAAGTTCTAATAAGATGTTTAGTCACGAATTTAGATATACGTTGATAAGCAAATTTTCATTAATTCGTTTCGTTGACATGGCTGGTGTACCGGAACCACAATACGCCATTTTTTTAGTGGCAAACTGAAGACTAATGACAGACTGTTGATCTCTGAAAAAAAAAAATATTTGGTTCATGTTTGGTCCCCTTGGCAGTCCTTCCTGGTTGTGAGCATTCTGAACTGACCTTTCGTAAGCGCTTTGTTTAGTTGTCTTAGATCTAGAATGGGTCTGAGACCCCTGTCTTTTTTCGGTACCAGAATATATCTGCTGTACTGGCCCCTTTCGCTCTGAGCTTGAGATAAAGGCTCTACTGCCCCTTTGTTCAATTGTGTTGCTATTTCGGCTCGAAGTAGATGAGCTACTTCTTTTTTTACCGTGGATTTGACCCAGGCCGAGCAGCAGCGGGGGCGTCAAGCGAACGGACCCCATTCCGATACCCCGGTAAGCTGTGCCCATGCGTCTGCATGAATAGCTAAGGGTAGAATGGATCTGGGCTCTGGTCGTGACATAGTGGCGATGCAAGAGCTCTGGTGTGCTGTAACATAGACACTGTGTTTGCAGTGAAAGAGGCGAGGGTGCGCCGATACCCTTATAGCAGTTTGCACTGAAAACACTATCTGCCTGAGCTGACTGTATGTATGTTGGTTTTGTTTTTACAGAAACCGTGCGAGATGCAGTGTGTAGTGTTAGTGGGCATTAGGTCATGGTCACATGCACTACATTTAATGCACAATCGACATGAGTCAATTTTATTTGTGCGAGCCCTGTATTGTGGCGGGCTGTGTCTGTGTGTAGAAATGAGCGCTGGGTTGCGGCCATTTTTATTACAGTCATAACACCATCGGCCGTGGTCAGAATACCAGAAAATGCACTGCTTATTTGATTTTTCTGGGTCGCCGTGGAAACGGCATTTGTGTGCAGGCAAGTGGGCCGTGGTACCGGCTTGTTTACTGCAAAATACACTGGAACAGTCGCATTTTCGGGAACTGAACGAGCGAAAAGGCAGTCTGGTCGCGGCGAGACTAAATTTGATCTGCTGCGAGAGCCTGGATCGAACATGGGTCTCTTGCGCGAAGGCTTTGTGTTTTGCCACTGAGCAACAGGGGGGAAACAACATAAGCTTAAAATACCTCAAGCAGATAAGGGAGCGTCATCACAGTTTAGTGTGCGTTGGAATATGTTTGCAGGCGTGCGTGTTATACAACATACAACAGACTCATTAGTGCAGTATTGACATTTTTTTAGCCGCTCAAACTAAGAGGAGCTGAGAAATTTTTGAGATTGGTCCGGCCTCGGCGGGGCTAAAACACACTCTTTCCACGTTTCGCCAATCAACCGAACTAGAGCAAACTTTTTATAGTGTTCTGCCTCCATTCCTATACCCCGGGAAGCTGTGCCCATGTGTCTGCATGAATAGCTAGGGGTAGAATGAGACTCCCCGTGACGCATGCCCACAGGTGGTGGGGGCGGGGTAGCTTTCTTGTAACATAAAGAATGATAGCCGCGGTTTTGATGCTGACCCGTTCCCCTGACGACTCGCGGACAGAAGTGGGGAGGTCCACAGTGCTTTCCCAATCCTCACTGACCGATGCCAGGATAGATCAGCTGGCCTTCTCTACAGATGCAGCAATCTCATAATCATTACTGCGGTGACCGGTGTCCGTCAGTGAGCGACTTGAGTGAAGCTGGTGAAGCTCGTGGGCGAACTGGCGAGCTTTCACGGGCTGGAGAAGGCTCGGGTACCCGCTACTGCGCTTTTATGGTGCAGCACTACAGCGGCCAGGAGTGCAGACTCTGAGAAAAAATGCCAGGGGAGTCATCATGGCAATAGCCCGCAATAATGGCAGCTGCCGTAAGTGAGCGCGAAAGCGAGAGCTGCATAATCCTTATCCAGGCGGGAAACGCAGATGAAATGGTCCCATTGCTGAGTGTGGCTCAGCACGAGCCACAGGAACGAAGCATCTTTAAAAAGACTCTCTTTTAGATTAAGAGAGTGTGACTTATGCTGAGTGTAAAGGATATAGACGCCGTATAGCATAGCGTTTCAGACGCTGAGACTCGTCCAGAAGAAGGCTTTTTCAGACGGCACGGCTTCTCACTCCAGATCCAGCAATGTGTGACCCTCGCTGAAGAGATAAAAAAATTAGTGATATCAGCCCATCGAGCAATATTTATAGGACTAGGCCACGAATGCTTCGGCGGGAGTGTGACGCAATGGACCGTCACCAAAGGGCCTCTCTCGATAGGCTACTGCAGTTGCCGCAGGACAGCCAATAAGCCACCTTTCCTATGTCTGCATGCTGCCGCAACGCGTTTTACATTAATTCAAAATTAAGGATAATTTTTGGCTTCAATATCTTATGGAAAAGAGGTTTTCCCCTAGCGTAAGATATTACGCAGTACAAGAGAACCTCTCGTAAGAGAACTCCTATTATTTATATTATTTTATTATAGTGGTAAAATGTATTTAAAAAACAATAATACAAAATGTTAAATAAAAGGGTGAAAAAAATCCCATTATCTGTGCCTTTCCGAATAAGTTATTAAGCTTTGGGCACGTACATACAGGCTAGCATACTTGTTTTGTGTTTCCAGTGTTGTTTACACATGCAAATATAAAAGAGAGACCTCACCTAGAAAGTTCATGTACAAGAAAATATAGCACTTGTATAAATAGTATAAAAAAATGTAATACAAATATTTTTTTTAAATGGTAAACCAAGCTCAAAGCACAATTTGTTAAGTGCTGTACTTGCTGTTTAAAGGGCATATTTGTATAATAATGCAGTGACCTTTGCTTTTCTTGGGTCCTAAAGCGTGCCAGAAGTATATGAAGAAGAATTATTTTCATTGGAGAGCAGTTTTTCAAATTCCTCCCAGAACTGTTGAGGTCAACGCAGAATCTTAGAGAAGGAATCTTGATCTTAGATCCACAAAAGTGCATTTAGACCTGCAAAATGTTGCCCCACATTTGTATCTCATCTCACCTGCCGTATTGTGAGGGGGATATTCCGCTTATGTTGAGGAGAAACAGCTGACATCTTCCCAAGGTCTGTTTGCATAATGGCACTTATGAGTATTACTCAAAGTATCATGTAAACATGTCAGTTTGTTATTTCCTGGTGACTAGTTCCAGCAGAGTAAAAGAAACTAGCTTTTTACATTTGCTGAAGAGAATGTGAGTGACACAAGAATGTTGTTAGGGTGGTCTAAGCTGCATAGTTAAATGTCAAAATCTACTAGGGACCATTAACACAGAACACGTTTTTGCCTTTAAAAATGCAAGACACCACACATATTAGCTAATTCAAATGGAGAGCCACAGCACTGAGGAATGAAAAAGAAGACAGAGTCTTCTTAACACGCTGTCTTAAAAACACAGAGCTTATGTGCAAGATGATAAAATGGGCAATACACCGCGGTAAGACACAGCATAACAGTCAATGATGTCCGTCAAGTGCATTTTTGCACAGAAAAAAATATAAAAGAAAAGAAAGACTTTTTGGTAACACTTTACAATAAGGTTCGTTAGTTAACATTAGTTAACTACATTAGTTAATATGAACTAATAATGAATAGCACATACAGCATTTGTTAATCTTTGTTAATGTTATTTTCAACATTTACTAATACTTGATTAAAATCTTGTTAACATTAGTTAATGCACCGTAAACTAACATGGACAAACAATGAACAGCTGTATTTTCATGAACTAACATTAACAAAGATGAACAAATGCAGTAACAAATGTATTGCTCATGGTTAGTACATGTTAGTAAATACATTAACTAATGAACCTTATTGTAAAGTGTTACCGACTTTTTTATTTTTTAGTACAATTTCCAACTCGGTAACACTTTATAATAACTACATGCTAATAATCATTAGTTAAGCATGAGTAAACAGTTAATTCATCATTTATAAAGTATTAATAGACATTAATAAGCAGTGTACTAATACAGCTATAAATGCTTTCTTCTCGATTTAAAAGCATATCTATAATTTGTTTAATAATTGTATTTTCATCCTTTATTAATGATCAGTGAATCATTTCTAAATGAAGAATTGGATTTTTTATAAACCAGTTATTTGAGTTTTCATTGGTTAAAAAAATTACTTAGAACGTGTAAGTAAATGATTAATAAACTATTTAAATGTACATTCATACATCTTATTATTTAGACATATAGTGATGGTTACTTGGTGTGTTAATAAGTGCTTTATTAACATGTATTTATGCTGTAATTCAGGGTTAATTTGGGTAGTTATAAAGCATTTAGTAGTGGTCAACTATGTTTGTGAGCTCATCTAAAGTGAGGACTATTTATGCATTGATTGTAAAGCATTTATAAAGTAGATTTAAAGGCTGTTACAGTTTCACTGTGTTGTGTTTGTTAGATTTTACTGTTTAGAAGATTGATGAGCCTTTAAATCTCCTTTATAAATGCTTTACAAGGCATGAATAGTCCTCACTTTAGATGAGCTCACAAAATAGTTAACTGACCAATACTAAATGCTTTATAACTACCTGTATTTACTAAGTGATCTTTCTAAGTAAACTTATGAATGACTGACAACTCTTAAATAACTGGTTTGTAAATAATGCTATACTTCGTTTAGAAATTATTAATTGATCATTAACAAAGTATGAAAATACAATTATTAAACGCATTATAGATATGCTTAAAAATCAAGAAAAAAAGCATTTATAGCTGTACTCATAAACTTCTTATTAATATCTATTAATGCTTTAAAAATGATAAATTAACTGTTTACTAATGCTTAACAAATGATAAATAGCGTGCAGTTATTATAAAGTGTTACAGCGTTTCTAGTACAACAATTTAAATCGCTTCTTAACTACCACAGTATACTGAATGCTAAATAGTATTCAGAGTATACTGAACTACCACTCACACACACACACACACACTCATATATATATATATATATGTATATGTATATGTATATGTATATGTATATGTATATATATAAAATCCAGTGAACTCCTTACACGGCTTGGTGTGCATCACAAGGAAAAAAGTATGTAACTCATAAGAGCATATGACAAAAGAGAGCATTTTATTATAAAACAATTATTACTAAGAAAAAAGTTTCACTCTGCATATCTTGTGTAATGTAATTAAACACATTATCCAAACTTTCTGTAATCTATGATCATGCAGTGATGCTGTACAATCTTGATTAAATTAGAAATCCACAATATCGAGCAGCACAGAGTATATTTGAGTGCTCATATTTTGCTGTGTTCGCCCAGAAAACAACTCATCTGGGACTTCATGGCAGGGATCCTGCATCCAAACATAATGCACCTCCTCTAAGTTCTGTGATTGTGTTTCTGGAGTCTCTAACCGTAGAATTGCTCATCTCTCTCTCTCTCTCTGAGCAGTGTGTTGGAATATGCTAGTGCCCCAGGCCACTGGAGCTCTGGCTTTGCCCCACTGACGCCCCTGCTCTGCCTGATCTCATTAGTTAGTTGGGGTGCAAGTGAAAGGATGTAAAGAGAGAGAATAAGAGGAGAAGAGAGGAGCGATGGGCAAGAAGAACGGATAGGGAAGCAAAAGAAGTGATATGCAGAGTAGAGTTAGTCCTTTCACTGTTACACTCTCATTCCAACCCAACACCTATCCCTAAATTTATAATTAATATATAATATATATTAATTATATAATAATATATTAATATATAATTAATAATTATAAAATATATAATTATATAATTTATAATTATAATTTAAATTTTACATATATATTACTAATTTAAAACAAGTTGCTCTTCATCAGTAAATCAAAACTTTTACTAAAAGTTTTCGCTAAAAGTTTTCAAAGTTCTCACCAGTTCATAATAGGCTCAATTCCCGATCTATTTCTCATTAACCCCTCAGAGACTCAAACATTTATAATCATGTATAATGTATCATTTGTGTGGGAAAAAAAATTGAGTATTTTGGATTGAATAATTTTTTTTTTTTTTACAAATAATATAATAATGTAAAAATAATTTGAAATGTAATATGCAAAATGACAATGCAATATGGAAAATAGCAATGCATTTCTGTATTTAAATTTACATTTTACATTACATTTGTGCAATGTTTGGCGCAAAATGAAAATGAGAATTCAATTATATAATTTACGTTGGCCATTTCATACACTAGTTTTAATATATTATTTGAATACATATTTTAACACTTATAAGTTGCAAAAGGATCATTTAAAATGTTATTTTTCTTAATTGCATTTACACTTACAGTTGTATTGAATGTAATGAAATGTGCAAATTGAAAATGTATTCCGAGCCAATCACGCCCACACTCAATGGAAAATCTAAGCAAAATAGGCTCAGTCATTTTTACTTTGTTTAAATCTTTTTGTTTGTGCTGCTTTGTTGTTTTAGATGTAAAAAAAATAAAAATGTATAGATCATTCTGAGGTCACCCAGCCCCCTCACATGCTCTAAATAAAATATTCTCTAAATATTAGTTTGTGCTGGTTTGCACCGGTTAATATTTTGTTTGTGCATTGAATAATAGTAATTGAGTAATAGGCCTAAGCATTTGTAAGGAAAAACTAAAGGATCTCCAATATAATTGGGTCATTATAGTTAATAGTAATACGAATGAAGATAAGTATATGTATATCAGACAATGAGAATATTTTATACAAAATGAAACTATCATTAACACAGTCCAGCAATAGACAACAAAAGCGTAGCATAATGTTGACACCAAACGGGTGTCGATGCCTGATAAGACAGAAAATTCTCCCTGTCGTTCCAATAAAGTGGTTCTATCACCTGCAGTAATAATCTTCGGAAACACTAGGCTATACTATACACTACTATTTCTCTGTTCACGCTCCACTTCATCTGCCACTGCCAGTGAATTTAACGCTTGTATCAGCTCTGCCGCCGCCATGTTTCCTTTCCAACATTTGAACATCTTAAAGGGGGGGTTGACTGCTTTTTTTCTTTGCATGATTGTATTTATGGTGTGCAATATAACATGCATTCGTGGTTTTTCTTTTTTAAAAAGTCTTATTTTTCATAAACTTCACCTTTATTGTCAGCCGCGCTCTCCTCTGTCCCCTGAACGACCGGTCGACTTCCTGATTCTATGAAACCACTCCCTCAGAAACAGGCAGTGGGCTCAGATTGGTTAGTTTGGGCCGGTGTGTTGTGATTGGCTAAACTGTCGCTCACGTTGTCCGGAAGGTTAACCCCCTTTACGAGCAAAACGTGCATGTCATGAGCTCCGGTCCAGATGTAAATATGTGTCGAACTGCAGTATCAGTTTGAGGCAGAATCAGACCGAGAAAGCCGCGATGAAGAGAGTCAAACAGAACCTCACCACACACGGATCTTACTAAACGTTTCTGAATGATAATTTGCTACATTTTTTAACTTTATACACGTTTGTTTTACACAATAGCATCTGACTGGCAACAATAGCAACTGACTGGCTACTAATGTTAAACACAAACAGCGTTGGCAAGTTTACGTTCTTGATCAAATCGAAAATAAGGTCATAAAACATATACATGAAAAATACATTTACAACATTAGTAATTATACAAAATTCATGTTTGTACGCATTTGACACAAAAAGCATAACTAGCAGCCTAGTGAAATAAAGCCAGCGCTGGCATTTGAAAAATAAATAAATAAATAAAACACAAGGCTACGTCTGGAATTATACATGCAAACACATTTAAAATGATTAAGTCTTAGCCTACTTAGAGGTTGTGGCCCAACAACGGCTCTGGTTTTAAAGTTGGAACTGCTTCATGTTTTAGTAACAGTTTCTTGTTGAATCTGGCATTGAATTCGTGGAGATTCTGGAAGCTGTCTTCCGTAAAAGAGCTAAATTACGATAGTCATTTTCAGGAACATAATCAAACATAAATTGTATCCATTGTTGACGAAGTACAGCGTCTGTGGGCTCGAACACAGAGGACCTGACAGCTGCGTGAACAACACACTCGACAAGCTGGAGCTGCCGAAATCAGGGCCGGCCCGAGGCATAAGCGAACTAAGCGGCTGCTTGGGGCCCCCTGGCCACCAGGGGGCCCCCTAATCGAGGTTATTTTTTATTTTTATTTTTTTAGATGACTTAAACAAGTGACATAAATCAATGAATGAATGAATATGACTGAATGAATAGTTCAAGACAACAAAATTCTGATTTAATGGTCAATATACCTGCCTACAAGTTACAACTGCTGCTCTGTCTGCCAGCGTTTAAGTCAGACGCATAATCTTCTAGACACCTCGCGCGTGCATAGACAATTCGTGCGCAACTGCGCCTAGTCACGGTATCGGTTTAAGTTGGAGAAAATAGCCCGCAGGAGAACTTATCCTTCAAGGTGTAAGGGTAGCAGTTTGAATAAATAATAAACATAGCAGTTTGAACTCTTCTCCACTTTATTATACCACACATCAGATCTCCAAACACCCGCGACACTCCAGTAGCCTAGCAAGTGCGCACGACCCATCTACGGCAAGCCCCGAGGGGAAAAATACATTGCATACACACATACAACGAGCGCCAGAACATCATAACCGGTATTATAGTAACAGACTGTGTTGATTATGTCATGTACTATATAACAAAGTCTGTTACAATAATAATAATAACAATAATAAAGATTTTGAGGATAGTTACTCTGTATTGAGACAGTTGAGAAATAGGCTAGTAATATTTTTAGTTTTTAACAATAGCTGAGACCCAGAAAGTTTTTTTTTTTAATTTAGTTTTTTTTCTTCATTTCATCACATTGTTTAAAGCATAATAAACAAATGGTAAAAAAAAAAAAAAACCTTTTTGAAAAATTATATTTTATTCATATGTAATACTTTGTCCTCTGTAGTGGACACCAGGACTCAGTTGTTAAAATTAAATGACATACAATGTGTAGGCAAAAACAATGGGATTTTTTTTCCAATCACCAATACATTTTGGGGTTTCAGGATTTTTTTGAACTAAAATTTGTATAAAGATGATTATCAACTATGTTATGAAAGATATAATGGAATTAATTGATACACCAATTTACTTTATGCAATATATGGGTAAAATTGGCATAAATTAATATTCCCATTCAATGCAAAGTATCTATACACTGTATCTAATTTGCACATTAATGTGTTCTTGGAGCAACATTTAATGAGGAAAGAAGTGTAAGCATTGGCGTAATAATAAGCAACATTTTAATAATAATATCTAATATGTCATAAGAATATTGAGGTATAATTTATTTACATATTCACTTGTTATGTCTCCCAGAATGCCTGATAAACATGATTTATGTCCTGATGTTCTCTACAGTGGACATGAATGAAATCAATGCCCTGTAACGGAAAGTCATTTTTTTCATTTGAAACCCCATAACATTTTCATGAGATGTTGGTTGATGAAATACAATTTGAAAAGTAGTTAGATTTAAATTATAATTACAATATATTACCATATTTCAATAAGAGTGCTACATTTGATCACTAAATTAATGTTAGACATTTTTAAAGACCAAGGAGAAGTTGTTTTCATGGTGAAACCTCCAAACATTTGGTATCTCTGTATTGCCCTGAATGTGCTCTTTACAGGACATCCAGAAAAAAAATGTGACATGCATGGTGTCAGAGAAATACACTAAAATATAATGTCCACTACAGTGGACAAAAGTCTATTCCTGGGTCCCAGGAGGATAGGCCAAAGTATCATTGCTCTTACGTTTCTAATTTCTCAGTTTTGTCATAATTTTAGCAAATAATTTATTGTATATGTTTTGAGACAGTTTTAAGACTGTTTTCAAACTTTTTTATTTAAGTAGGCATCTATTTTTTTATTAATACATAACCTCAGTGTATTCATTTATAATGTATCATTTTTGCGTGACATTTATGTCAATAATCGTCAAACACAGGTGACTCCGCGTCGTGGGAGGGGCCCCCAAATCAAATTCTGCTTAGGGCCCCCAAAAGGCTCGGGCCGGCGCTGGCCGAAATATACATGCCCTTTTTTGCTTTTTCCGGAGGGAGGGGTTGATGCAAATGTGTGGGTTAGTGACGTACCATAACCCAGCTGTAGTCCCAATCGAGTTGTTTTTGTAGGCAATATACTTCCTGATTTTTTAAAGACGATATATCTGCTTACACTAAACTTTCAGCGCTGCAACTTTGCAGATACTGTTTATGCACCAACAACAAGATTTCATTAAAATGAAAAAAGTGAAATCGCAGTCAATCCCCCCTTTAAACATATCTATTCATTTCTGTAATACATTTTAAAGACTCTGTAATACAGTTTGAAGAGTTAAAATATGTATTCAATATATATATATATATATATATATATAAGCTAGTGTATGAAATTTCAAATGTAATTTGTATAATTTCATTTATATATATATATATATTCATTTTGCACCAAACGTTGCACAAATGCAATGGAAAATGTACATTTAAATACAGAAAAGTATTTACATTTTAAATATTGCATTGTCACTATGAATATCACATTTCAAATTGAATACTGCTACCCATTCCATATATTAATGCTAAGTATACAGTTTTTTATTCGCTTTGGTACTATTTTCACAAGTACGGTGTACATTTTCAAAACTCACTGCTAACATCACAACAGATCATCAAAAGGGCACTTTTTTTTACAGTACACCTACTGTATAGATTCCTATAGATATAGTTTCTACTTTGTTTGCAATTTAGATAACCATAACCAAATGTAATTAATTCTTTTTACATTATATTTACTTTACTTAGATTTACTTAGTTATTTTAACCACTATGTTCAATGTGTGTGTGTGTGAGAGAGAGAGAGATTTGTGAAAGGAGATGTTTACAGTATCACTTACAGCACCCCCTTCAATTCATCCACTCCAACAGTTCGCTGCAATTTGACCACCAATTTAGAAAATTTTCAGTGCCCGGAAAAAATATCTCTAATTTCAATGTCAATGTCAACTTACAATACACTTCCTCATTGAATATAAGCCAATTTATAAAGATGTGTTTTTAGCTTAGATTTAAAAACAGACAAAGATAATGCAGAGCGAATACACAAAGGTAGAGCATTCCACAGTCTGGGGTCAGCTTCCGAAAAAGCTTCAACTTTGGAACACAGAAATCTCTGGTTAGAAGACCGGAGTGACAGAACTGGACGATATTCAGTTAGTAATTCCGAGAGGTGATGAGGGGCCATACCATTTAATGATTTGAATACCAAAAGAAGAATTTTAAATTTCACTCAGTAACTCACGGGCAACCAGTGCAGAGAACGTAAAACAGGCATAATGTGCTCTCGTTTTTAGTCCTGATTAAAGTCTTGGTGCTGCATTTTGAACTCTCTGTAACCATGAAAAAGCTGACTGGCTAATCCCAAAATATAGTGAGTTACAGTAATCGAGTCTCTAAGTAATAAAAGCAACAATAAATTGTTCAAAAAGTTTTATTGACAGAATAGGTTTAACTTAAGCTAAAAGTTGAAGCTGAAAGAAGCATGATTTGACCACTGTATTGATATTTTTGTCAAATTTCAGCCCATCGTCAAAAACAACCCCTAGATTTTTAACCCAAGGCTTCATAGACGAGGATAACTCACCAAAATTAATTTTTGGTGTACTAACAGAGTCTGAAGGGACAAACACTATTATCTCAGTTTTACTCGGTTTAAAATTAAGAAAATTTAAAGACAGCCATGTCTTCACATCAGTCAAACAGGTCAAAAGTGCTTCCAGACCATCTGAACTCTTTTTAAGGGCAGAAAGATTTGAGTATAATCTGCATAACAATGAAATGACATACCATGTTTCCTAAAAATAGAACCCAATGGTAGCATATGCAAAGAAAAAAGAATCAGAGCTAAGATGGAACCCAGAGGAACACCACATAATAGAGAAGCTGCCTCAGATGAATGTTCACCCATGATAACATTAAAACTTCTATTTGAAAGATATGATTTAAACCATTCAAGAGCACTTCCTTTTATGCATGCGCAGGGCTCCAAGCGAGTAAGAAGGACAGCATGGTCTAGGAGCACAGAAATCTAGGAGCACAAGCATAGCATAGCCCCCAGAGTCACCAATAAGTAGAATATCATTTGAGACCTTCAAGAGTGCAGTTTCTGTAGAATGGTATTTTTTGAAAGATTGAAAGACCTCAAATATCTTATTTTCATCTAAAAAAAACTCTGCAATTGTTGAAGAACTTTTTTCTCAAGGATCTTTGAAATAAAAGACAAATTAGAAATTGGCCTATAATTATCTAAAACCATTCTACCATTCTTCCAAATGTCTTATCCAGAAAATCTTTTACAAGAGAAGATAAGAGAAATGTCAGGGGATTGCTTGTCAATTATCCAGTCCTTATGCTTGGCTGCTCGACTCACAACTCCACTTCATGGTGTTTTTTTCTGCATGGTCCATTTTTAACACAAGTGATATCAATTATAGTTTCCTGCCATTCCTAGTTGATGATTCACAAGGAGGATTGATAAATTACTTTTATATAGAATTTGGATTCAGAGGACCAGAGCAAGCCCATCAACTTAAAGTAATGTAATACCACATAGCATCACACCTTATATATTTAACCAAGAGGCAATTTTTCCTTTAAAAACTAAAGCCATGTCATTTAACACAAATATATATTCAGGCAGCCAAATCACTGACAATGCCTGTTTCACATGAGGAGCATTACAATTTATCCCAGTCTTAAATTACCAGACCAAAATGAGAAATACTCAAGGGAAGCATGAACAACTAATCTTCAATTGTATATTGGGTGTAGAATGACATGCTAGAAATCATAACCATTCAATAATGTTGTTACAATGTTGTTAACTCCATTCAACCGAGACATTCTTCAGACAATTTTTCATTTTATATCTAACAGCCATTCAAGCTGTTACCCATCCATCCATCCATCCATCCATCCATCCATCCATCCATCCATCCATCTATCTATGACTGGCCCCAACCTTAAACCTATCCCTACCTGGATTCAAATCTAATTTTAGATACAAACTTCAACCTCAGAGGAGAGTGCAGCATTTTCTGATGCATTTAAGCCAGTTACAGAGCAATCAAGTTTCATTCTATGCGATCTGGGAGTTGATGTCACAACCATGTTGTTGGTAGTGCTATGCACCATGGTCTCATCCCAAGGCATTATATTGGTGACGCTTTTGACGCTTTTCGTCTACATCCGGCGCACATAATCGGATGTACATCTTTAGCGTCAATATGAAACTGTAGCAATTTGTACCTACAGCATTGTATTTAAGTCACTAATAGTACATAATTAATAGTATACTGTAGTATATAAGAGCAAGCTGAAGAATGTAATGTATCACCTTGTCTGACACACAACCTTTTACCTCAACAAGAATGTGTCCATATATGGAAGGTCACCAAACAGATTAACCTTGACTCTGGACATTTCATAGTGCCTTAAGTTATACCAGACTTGACACTGTCAGGTTCTATATCACTGATATCTAGTATGCACTGGGTCTACCTCAAGATTCACTATCATAGTATCAAGTACAAAGCTCTGGTTATTGTATTTGAATTATTCAGTGTATTTTGTGCATTGTGAATTGTCTTGTGGTCTCCTAAGCAAAGCAAAGTATCCCACTTTGTTGTATTCACTAAAAAAAGGGAAACGAAACTGGAACATTCTTGAAAATATCTTATTTTGCATGTGCACTCCACTGTAAATTTTTCTTTTTTTTTTTAAATGAGTGCAGTTCAACATACTTTTATTGTTTGCTTGTTTGTTTGTTTGTTTCAAAGATGTTTGTCATTAATTTACCTCTTATTCAACATGAATGTTAGGGAGGATCACTTCTGAATTTCAGTGTTCTATAAGGCTAGATATAAATGAGAGCTATCAGTACTGCAAAATCAAAATCATGAAGCAATTTGCTTAATCTTTGAGTATAAAACGCCCTTATAAATGCTGTATAGTAAGCAAAGTGTTTCTAAAAAAAAAAAAACATCCAACAGCACAATTTTCCCCTCTAGGTGGGTTAAGTTACCAGTACATTCAATATTTAAAGCTCTTGACTGGAAGTCTTTCCCAATTGAAATGACAAGGCAAAATTCACCGTATCGAGATACACAGAAAGGATTATTCTGCAGGTGCTAAACCTTAATGAAGGATGAGGAGGGATGGTTTTTCCAGCGTTTAGCTGATACAATTATACTTCAAACACACAAACAAAGAGATTTATAAAAAGGTCTGTGCACAAGTATATGAATTCGATCTAAATCTCCACTTACAAAAAAAGAAACACATATGGATGCAATACAGCTTAGAAAAAGCATGCAGACTTCAAAAGCAAGCTAGAAAAAGAAAAAAAGTGGGAGGTGGTCTGACATTTTGAGAAAAAGATACAAATTTTGAACCCTTACAACAAGTAATACTTGATGAGAAACTAGGGAAATGGATATTGAAAATGGGTCCTTTCAACCAATTGATATTGAAATTAAATTTGAAAAACCACCTGCTCCTCCATTAAATCAAATCTTACCTTCGGCCATTTCTACAATACATGGTAGTATGCATTCAAACTGCTGGATGGTTACTTAGACATATTTTGAATGTCTCCTTTCGCTGCTACAGCTGAACATAAAATGAAGCAAAGTGACCTGTGTGAAAAGGTGGAAATCCTAGCATTTAACCACAAACAGTCAGTTTGATTCAATATAAGAGACATCACCCTTGCTGACCCTGCACGTTACACAGACATAATGACTCTCCAGTTCTCTGCTTTAATGTGATCTTAACGTGAATTGTTTTCCAAAATGGTTGAGAAATTGCCAGATGCACCCAAGAAACCTCGACACAGAGGGTTAATGTAAAATGAACAAGTTGTTGGAAGTATGAGATTAAAAAAAAAATAAAAAATAGGGCAAATATTTTGTCAAATTAAATGGACCTGTCTTAGGCCAGCAAGAGCTGTGCGTGTAAACCTCTCTCCCCTGATCTCAAGATCTCAAGAGGCACTCTAGAGACTGACGCTAGAGTCTGCGCCTCACCACGCCGAAGACCACAGTTGTAAATGTAATCTAAAAAATCCTGTCAGCTAGATAAACAGGGACTATCAGTACTGAAAAGTCCAAATCAATACGCAGTTGTCTTAAAGGGATAGTTCAGTTTGAAATTAATTTTTGATATGTTTTAGCTTACCTCAAGGGCATCCAAGATGTATGTTTCTTTGTTTCCACAGTATTTTCAATTTTAATATTTTTCAGTCAACCCGTTGTTGTCTATCAGTCATATAATGCAGGTTTAGGGGGCCACCCTTGGTTCACCTCAAAGAGCATTTACAGAGAAGTAAAAATAAAACATGATTTAATGACTCGTAAATGTAAGTACACATTGATGGCCTAAGACACGAAACGAGCGGTTTGTGTGAGAAAACGAACAGTATTTATATCGTTTTTACCTTGTGTAACCACAGCCATGTCCAACTGATCTGACGGATGCTTCGGTCTGCGCATGCTCATTGTTTACACAGAGATTTCGGAAGTTTTACCTTGACTGGAAGTCCAAGACCTCCAGTCAAGGTAAAACTTACATCTTGGATGCCCTTGAGGTAAGCTAAAACATATCAAAATTAATTTCAAAGTGAACTATCCCTTTAATCTTGAAGTTTAAAAACTTTATTAAAACCATTTAATACTGTATTAATAATGTACCAAAAACAGTGACTACGCCATTTCCCCTGAATGTCCTAGCTGGATTAATTTACTAGGACAGAAAAGACAGTGCTTTCCTGGATTCACTCCAACAGTGTGTGTTTTTCTCTCTCTCTCTCTTTTAAATGATGATAATGGTCATTATGCAGTAATTATATAGTGCTTTAAAAAAATTTAAAAAATACCATCAATTCTTGTGCAGAAAGGTAACGCAATATGAATATTTTAAAAAAACAGATTTTGATCTAATATATTGTCATGCAAAATGATCTTTAAAGAATGAAATTAAATTTTATGATTTTACAGTAGTAACACTGGCTGTAATAACTGCATTTTTGTGGAAGGTACAGTATGGTAAAACTTTTTTTTGAGAGAGAGAGAGAGAGAGAGAGAGACAATCACATTCAAATGTATGCAAATGGTGTCTTACAGTATTGAAACATTATTTGCGCGGAGAAACAGGAAGCATTTTCATATGTATAACAATGTACATTGCAATTGCTATGACAACATGATGTGTTTGTGAACCCTGTAGAGAGATTTCCATCATGAAACTACTTACTATTAGCCTGGCTAACACCAGACCACGTATCATTGAGAATGAAACATGGTCTGGAAACCGCATGTTCAATTTCATGTATTTGAGGCGTGGTTTACGAATGCCCAGAGCCGTATTATTGGGTGTTATCGAATATTATCAAATCGCGTATTATCAAATGCGCCTGCTCCCTCCCCGTTCTGTGATTAGTTCCTTATTTCAAGGGAAAATTTGGTTCATGGTATCCAGACTGCCTAGCAACGCGAATAAAATCACGCTGCGGCAAGGCAGAATGGGGAACCCCAGGCTAACTTACTATAACAGTAGGCTCAAATTGACCTTGACATAATTCCATACAGTGTGTCCAAAAGATTTGACAAATACGGAAAAATCTAAGAGCAGATTTCCACAGAAAAAAAATCCTTATGAAATCGCTTAATTTTGTCAGGATTAAATTTTAAAGAAATGTTTGTAGTTTGATACAAGAATAATATTCTGAGCTTTTAAAATAATCAAACAAACAACAAAATGCAATAAAAAGTCATTTTCTTTTAACATAATTGAAAATTCACTTTCAAGAATTTGTGATTTATTTTTTATGCTTTGGTTTAAAATTACTACTCTGGTATTTCATTATGAAAAATAAAACAATAATTAATTCCAAAGGCCAAAGTCTGTGGAGTGTCTACTCCACCCTCAGATAATCAAAGTTTTACTAGAACAAAGGCGCTTCTCTGCATAATCTGAATTAAATAAACACACAGAGCAATGTTTGTTAGATAACATCGACGAAACTATCGTGTGTCAAACCCACATTACACCAGTGTTCCAAATCTGTCTGTTCCAGCACTCACTCACTCTGAAGCAACCATTAGGGAAACAGTGGAAACGTCTGCTTCTTGGAGAGCAGCAGCGGAGAAGCACCATAACAAGCCTCAGATGAGCTCATTAGGACTGTAAGCCCATGCTGTATCCTAACAACCATGTCTTGAGCAGCCCGTGCCCGTTTTCAATATAGGAGGGTGTCTCCAAGCCTCAAGGGTCAAGCAAAGAGCTCTCCTGCCATGTCAGTAAGGGAAGCAGCATTAAACAGATGATGATGATGTGGGGCTGGAACACCCCTGATGGCTTCCTGGCCAGTGTTTTAGGGGGATTTTAATATAACAGTTTGCTGACACTAGAGCAACCTGATATATTGAAGACGTTTTAGACAATTTTGTACAGCATGTTAAAGAGCCCCTATCATGGATTTTTGAAAATTGTGTCGAGAAGATGCTGTGTTCTACAATGCAAAGATAGTTCAGCCACTTTGTTTTTATTTACCAGGGACGAGCATGTGAAGAATCGGTGGTAAGAGTTCACATTTGCAACGATACCACAAGAGTATAGCCTGATTGTGTTGTCATCATTTTAATTACGAATCGTTCAAAAACATAAATGAATTCAAATGTGGATTCGCAAACGGTTGTTCCTGAAGGAGGGCTCAGTAACTTACTTCCCCAGTGTATATGGATCAGCTTCCTCCTATGAATCACAACCTGTAAGTATTATTAATAATCGTTGCTTTTATGGGTTTTGAATGGTTTTGTAGCGTCGGGCGCGAGGAGGGAAGGCACAATAAGTATGTGTGTGTGCGTGTGTGTGTGTGTGTGTGTGTGTGTAAGTTACGCTCAGCGCAGCTTGTAGGTCTCCAATGTCATTTTTTTTTAAATATGTGAAATGTTTGTCGCTGTTATTGGAGTTGTCATAAAGAATAGAGTGTCTTGTAGTACTGCAGTGCTTTATCAATACGTTTATGCGTTATGCTAACAAACAATAACAGACTGGGTCTGTCATCTGACCAATCACCGCCGATTAGCGTCACGCAAAGGAGTGGTTTGGAAAAATGAGTCGTTGTACGAATCATTTGGGAGTTGGTGAGCAAATCTGTTAAAAATAAATGCATATTATAAGACAAATTCATGTTAAATCATGTAAAGTAATCATGTTTCTTCAGAACACTTAAATTAAAATGTTCCTTTTGGATTTATTCATTAAACACTGTGTTTATATTTCTCAAGATACTCTGAAGTATTCCTTTTGGATAAGTTCATTAAAGACTTTGTTTGTTAAATTCTCTGATCATTGTGTGCTCATTACAGACACTTCACTACAGAACACAGAGCCTACAAATTTCTGCCGCGTTTTTTCTTTAAAAAACAATGGACTTACCAGCTGTTCAGTTGCTCTGTTTGGAGCAAGGATAGCACTCACTTGAGGACCACACAAGGAACTTTTCATATCTGGCATGCCTTACCCACTATTCGGACCACTTGCTTTGCATGTTTTTCCACACCAACCTAAGTGAGCTGTCAAAGGTATGCTCGTGATTGTGGGATTTTGCCACGTATGTGGAGTGGGTGCTGGCGAAACACGGGTCCCCGTTCATCTGCCCCGCTAAGGAGGACATCACCTGCCCCAATCCGGATCCTGAGCCCAGCAAGCCGCTTTCGTTCTAACAGACGAAACACCTGAGCCCACCGCAGATGTGGAGCCTGAGACTGCCGTGAAGACTTAAATGATCATCGCCCTGGAGTCACGGCACAAACAAGAGTCTGACCAGGTGTGAGAGCCGGAAACATCTTCTGTACCAGTGGGTGTGCTAGTAGAAGCCCCGCCCACACTCCCGCCACTGAGGGTGAGCTGAAGCTGGCCTTTGTCATTTTTGATGAGGATTTGAAAGAGGATTATCCCTGTTGTCTCCTGGTTCCTGGTCTCTGCTGGTTCCGACCAGTTCCAAGTCAACTGTGTATCTGCTGGTCCTGCCCAGCTCCAAGTCTTCTGTTTCTCCACTGGTTCTGCCCAGCTCCAAGTCTCCTGCTTCTCCAATGATCCTGCTCAGCCTCCCTCATCCACCTCCTCAACCAATTACAGCCAGTTCCTTAGGCCCGCCTCCAATGGTTCCCTTCAGTCCCTGGGCTCCTCGTCTAACTCCACTTTGCTGCATGGATCTGCCTAGAGTCTTCCAGTCTCCAGCTCAACCTCGGCTCGTCGACCAGTCAGCATGACCTTGGCTTCTGCCTCCCTCGGCTCAACCTGGGAGCATCGTCCTTACGGCTCCACCAGGCTCCCTCATCCCTCCAGCTTTGCCTTGGTCAGTCGACGCTCTGCCTGTGCCACGGACTTGTCAAATGTCACTAAGCGTTTTATTTGATTTAAGTGAATAATGACACATTTATTATTAATAAGCAATTCAATTATCATAACTTGATTAAAATTATACTTATAATTATTCTTTATTCTTAAATGCTATATAAATGCAGTCCATTTTTACCATTCTGTATTCTGTATTAAAAATGTCTTCCAATGTAACTTTAGAGCTGTACATCCTAGACATGAACTCTGAAGAAGTTTCTTCCCGAAATGTGCATCATAGTTTTAGGTTTAATAGTTGTAAAAATGTCTGAACGACTTCCCAGCTGGGTCTGCACTTGCTGAAGCATGCACATTTTAGAGACAGTAACTATTTAAGTTTGCCTATGGTTATGATCCATAACATTAGTCATGGTCTAAAGCCCCTTATGTCTCTGCCCTGTCTTTTAAATTAAGCAGAATCACATAGTGGGCAGCAAGGTAAACAAAGCTAGAAATGTCATGAAAGATTTTGTCTGAGTCAAAAATGAATTACGTATAAAAGTATAAGGGCATAGTCTTGCCCACTGTGACATTTGTTACACTTTCATAATAGTGCTTAAATAGCAACCTAATGTGAGTTGTACCGTTGTAACCATTAAACACATTAAATGCCACAGTGGTGACATCCAGGACACCAATTTCAGGGACAGCTTGTTTACAGCATTAATAATGTCTATTCCACCATCTGCTACCAAATATACTTTGACCGTAATGTGCTGCACTTCCAAAGAAAGATCACCAAATCAGAGACTTTTATTTGCTTGCCTCTCATAAAATCTGAGAACTCCATGGGTGTATTTTTAGTCAGTGCACAGCAATTACTAAATGTTCCCAGCATCTGCAATGGAGATATACAGAATGGTCAACCGCCTCTGGTATTTGGTGCTATATCTTTAATTCTAGCTGAAACTTGCATCAACACCAGGAAAATTTTTGATCAGTTTAACTAACTATCATGGATTACTGGTAATAAGGTTCATTGCCAATTTTTCTTGTTCTCAATGGTTTACAATTTTCTTGTTGACTGCTCTTGTGAAACACTGCCCCCTGTTCTACAAGCTCCTAAACACAGGCTCTGTTAAATAACAAAAGGGCAATCTGTGGTGTCTTACTCTTCCTCTATTGAAATGTCAAGAAAATGCTCTCTGGACCACGCCTCTTCACGCAAGAAGCCCCAAGGGAAGAAAGTCGTCCACAGAATTTTTCAGTCACTTTAGTTTTTCCTTATAAAAGTATTTCACGTGTGCTTAATGGCATTCTTTGAATTCGTCAATAGGCTAAATGGTCATTCTAACTGAGAGGTCAATTTTGTGATGGAGACCATTTGACCATTCTATTCATCATATTTCTACTCTTATGTCAAACTGAGCCAATTTCTCACATTCCACACTTGCAGAAATGAATATTAAAACCAGCAGGTACTACAGATTACTACTATGATCTGTACATAAACCGGCACTCCATGAACATTTGAACACCATCATACTGACTGAATGTAAGTGATTTAGCACAGATTATTATTGGCAGCCAATTGACTCACTTTGCCAACTGTCTAAGATTAGGCAGCTCAATAGATCTCAGAATATGTTTTTGGGTAATCTATAACGATAATTAACAAGAAGTGATTATGTAATTGTAAATCAATAAACAAAAGACTTCCGGCTGTGTCTTTTTCCTTCTGGAAAAACTCTTGGGAAAATGTGAGGGTTCACATAAGGTGCTCTTCACTTGACTGTTTATTAAACAATGTTTAATCTATGTTTACTCACACATCTATTTACTCAATACCATGTGATACTGAAAAAAATGTTCATAATGTAATAGAAAAACTATTAAAAAATTGCTAAAATTAAAACCTGTTAATAAGTTACTTTAACATAAGGAAATTGTTGATTTAACAGACAGTAAATGGCATTTTACTACAAAATACACATACAAAGTATTGTGGTTTTGGAAGTAAAAAGTATGACTAGCCATTTAAATTCCTGTGGAAACTATATAGGCTACTACATTCGAAAAGGCAATATAGTCTAGTTTTGAAGCATTGTTATACATTTTTTAAGTGAAAATGCAAAATCATTCTAACAATTTTATTAAACAAATGAACATAAAACAAAAAGAGTTTTGTTTAAGTTACATTTTATGAGGTTTATTTTACCTATATGTATTATGGCATACTAAAATATATATAATATATAGGGGTAGGCTCTATTTTAAGACATATTTTAGTAGTCTGAGCAGGTTGGTAGGCTATATTACTACTTCAATAAACGTTATAAATGTTAAATATACAGGCACCAAATGCAATCAATTAATACCTGAATTTCTGGCAACCACCGCTGTTTAATTCCCCGTAAATGTGACATTAGTGCACTCGCGCGTTAAGTAATGAGAAAAAAAAATATAAACAAAGCAGTGACGAACACTTTCATAAAAAGGTAATTAATGAGCTATCACTGATAATTTCAATCAAGGAGTAAATAAATCCAATAGTTTTGTGTAAAACATGCACCTCACCTTCAAGCCATAGGATATTAGGAATGAGCTGTTCTTCTGCGCGTTTATATCCACAACTTTTTGATGATTAGCATATTTTCCCCGCTCAGTGTGAAACTGTCCATACTCGTTCAGTATTCTTTCTATTGACGATGCTAAATAATTTTACTTGACTAAATAAAACGTTATGGTCTCTCTGAAACTGGCCAACAGGTATTAGATCTAGTCTTCTATCTCAATTTAATTGGCAGTTTAAAATAGTTACATTAAGTACGTGTTGTCAGCAGAAGAGCGCGAATGCAGGGTGCCGCGCGCTCAGATCCAGCAGCAGTAACTGTGAGCGCGTGGCAGGTAGGAGGCGGAGTTGACTGATCTCAACACAAGCGCGTGTTAAAATGCCCAGAGGATCCAATGAATGAACACTAAGTAACCGCCGATACAAACCCAGTTCCAGAACAAAATACTGTTACAGTTACCCCTAAACATTTTTTTTGGACACCTAAAATACACTGAAAGAATACAATTGCATCAGGCTATGTGACACTTGCAACACTTATTATTATAGCACAAGCACACTGTTAGTTGAGGACAAATATATGCTATTGTTTTAAATGAAGGCCAAATGTTTTTGTGACACTTTCTGATGGACAAACAGTACGGCTAGTTTAATAGTATCTATTAAAGATGACTGAATAAACCTAAATTAGAACACACTCATGAAAAGAACCAACAGCATGTTAGCATTATACAGTCTATGTATTTTTTTATTTTTTCTCGTTCAATTTAATGAAACCTGCACTCTAACTCTTTTCTAATGACTTTCAAATAGTGAAGCTTATGGGTATTCTTGGCAAATTATTGTTGTATTATTGCACATTATTGCCATCATCTGTCTTTTTGCAAAACTGCCTATATACCCTTAGTACAATTTACTCCCTTTGACCCACAAAATTGCTTTGCTTTAAGGGAACTGTGAATCAGTTCTTACTGTCAGCAGTACACCACCCCCATGTGATGTGTCAATATCTTCCATACCCTGCACACACACACACACAGTGAATCATCATGATGTGGTATAGCAATCAATGAACATGGGTGTGTACCTTGAGGGGGTGCTGGAAGTGATACTGTAAACATAGCCCTGTAGCTCCTGTCACAAATATGCACCGACGTTTATTTCACATCTAGAAAGCACACTTTGCATTCATGGATAATGTTTTTGTGTAGGATGATTGCTGATACATTTAGATTTGTATTCATCCACAGCATGCCCGGAATATAATCAGGGCCCATGCAGTGTTCTCATTCCATCATGCAAAATTCATACTATGCAGGCATTGTGTATCCGAGGCATGTAGTTTCCTCTGGCACACTCTATGGATCACTGAAATTGATATTTTTTGTTCTTAATATATTCTTGCTAAATCTGATAACCTTATGAGAAAGTACTATTATGTACCATACTGTAAGACTTTCAGGCTAAGTAGAATTACAGAATTATTTAATGTAAATAGGTTGATTAATTGTATCGACTCCTTGTTTGAAAAGCTGTAGCCTGTACCACATGAATTGTAAAAAGCAATGTGCAAATATTGGATTGATTTGAATTAATTATAGAATTGTAGGCACTACTTACATTTTTACCAGGCTACTTCATTTTTCAGAAGATTATAATGAGACTCTGGCATATATACCAAAAGTAAAAAGATTCATTAAGCCTACTGAGAATAAATCACTAAAATAACATTCACAGAGTGACACTCATATTTGCGTCACAAAACACAGGCTTCAGAGTCAAACTTTTAGTAACAATTTGCCACAGCTGGAATATTGGCTTGAGTGGATATCCTTTCACCACTTCCTCTTTCTCCAGCACTTGAAAATCCCCAGAGTGCAATTTTGTGTGGAGAATAAATAGCTTCAAAAATTAACCTTGTACCGTATCAGATTAAAAGATAAATGAGACTCCTGTCAGATGCTATAACTGTTCAAGGTTGTTCTCTATGAAGAGAATAAAACAATTTTGGATTATTCAATGTCATTTAATGTGTCACTCTAATTTAGAGATTGTTAATGCTTCTCATGGGACACCATGTTCTGCATCATCACATCTTGACTTGTCCTTGCTTAAGTCACTTTTAAATTTGTAATTATTTCTTTCATCCCAACAATTTCCAATTTGCAAAAAAATTCCCTTAAATGTATCGAAACTTCAGAACATTTGAAGAAAGGAACTAGACAAAGCTACAAACTAAAAGCTCAAATGAAACACAAAGAAAGGTAATAAAAGGTAATAAAAGAGGCAGAATATGTATAGAAGTAGGGAGAAGAAAGACAGGCCATAGCAATGAATTGGAGACCACGGCTGATCCATGTATTCTTGGTTACTAGTAATCCTGAAGACATTAATAGGTTCAGGAGTGTTAATTAGGATTAGAGCTAAGCTCTGCAGTATAGTGACCCTCCGGGAGCAAGTTTAGATGTTAATAGGTGAAGTAACCTGAAATTTATACTTTCATTGTTTCACATAAAAGTGTAATGATGCATATCTGTTGCGTATTTTTGTGGTTTTATGGCCTGGTTTAGATTAAGCCAGGATTAGAATTTAGTTCAATTAGGACATTTACTGGTATCCTGAGACAAATCAACAGCAGTGACATGTTTAAAAATAAGTCAGTGCAAATTGCTTTCATTTAAAACAGCTCAAACATGCATTTTTGTTTGATACTAGCCTTGTCTGTCAAATGCAATGCAGGTAAGTGGACGAAGAGTTTCAATGGTTGCACAGCCAGAGGTTTCCAATGCCAATTTGCCAGTGATGGCAGTTTGAACTTGTAGAAGAAGACAAATTTTCAAGGTATTAAAACTGTACCTCGTTACAACTGCTTTTTGGAGCTCAAACTTTACTTCCACTCTGGAAGAGAGCAGCTTTGACAATCTGCTAAACATCTCTTTTTGTGTTCAATGGAAGAAATAATACAGGTTTGGAAGAGTGTGAGTGTGAGACAGAATTTATGGGTGAACTATCCCTTAAAAGTTTGGTCATGCAAAACTCATACTATTCAGCACCACGGACAGCACCCATTGTCAATAATGCAAATGCAAATAAAAGACTCCCATTGTTTAAGAGGATAAGATCAGGTCTCCCAATGTCATCAACATAAAAATCAAAAAATAAGCACTAAATTTGTATTATTTTTATCATTTAAAAAGATCATGGATATAACATTTTGATACAATATATGGTAACACTTTATTTTAAGGTATCGTAGTTACATTACAAAATGTACTTTACTAGTAATAACAGTAAATTAAAGTACTGTAGCTTTATAGTAAGTACATGTAGTTAATTAATATTACAAAGTAATTATTTAAGTATGTACAATGTAACTGTCACCTTAAAATATAGTGGAACATAATATATTAGAAAATATGTGGTAACACTTTATTTGACAGTGTCTTTGTTACACATTACATGTCTCTATAGTAATTACTATAAATGATGCATAATTACTTGCATTTAACCCCAAACCAAACCTAATCCTAATCTCACAACTTTATTTGACAGTCCTTTTCTGCATGTATGGGCGGCAGTGGCTCAGTGGTTCATGTAGGTTGTCTACGAACCGAAAGGTTGGTGGTTCAATCCCCGGTTCCACCTGACCAAGTGTCAGGGTGTCCATGAGCAAGACACCTAACCCCAGCTGCTCCGGACGAGCTGGATGACGCCTTGTATGGCTGACACCACCGTCGGTGTGTGAATGAGTGTATGAATGGGTAAATGTGAGGCAAATTGTAAAGCCCTTTGGTGGCCATTGGGTCTATGAAAGCGCTATATAAATGCAGTCCATTTAGTACATAGTACTTATTATGGCAATTACAAGAACTGGTTTACAACTTGGATAATAACCCTGAACCAACCCCTAAACCTTACCTTAAGCCATGTAATTACCTTAAATTAACAGTACTTTCTTGTGTACACTATAAATTCATATAGTTAATTAACAAGGACACCTTAGTTTAACCAAATATACATAATTGTGAACTGCATATTATCGGACATTTAGTTGCTTGTTAATTAAATATAAATTAAATTGGATTATAGATTTAAGATTTACTTGATTAATTTAAGAGGGTTTTGACCCATGACGCATGACTTCAGTACATCTTTACATGTTTTTCTTTCATAATTACTTCGTCTTTGAAATATGGTTAAAGTGCATTTCTGAATGTGCTCACAAGCATTATTTGTCAAGCATCATTCAATACAACTAAGCACATTTGTAATGTTTTTATCATGCCCCACAACCTTTTCTCCATCTGAATGGTTCCAATGTGACATGGCAGTTGTAATTTGTACTTGAACTCAACCAATACAAAACAGATGTTCTGTTTTGAAGAAATAAATGGGTCAGACCATGATGTCTTGTGTTCTTTGTCTAGAATGACTGGATATGACTGGAACTTGAAAGATTGACTGATTAACTATTTGTTCAGTTGAACATTTGAACAAAATGCTGAGGGGATTTTTGAATAAAAGAAATGGACAGAATAATGTGAACTCAATGTAGTGATTGACCCTCTGAATTGTTTTAGAGCTGTTGGTTATATGTTGATATAGGTGATATGTTTTTTATTGATTTATTTAAATTACATAGGATGGTTAAAATTAAACTGTGATGTCACTAAAAAATTCAACAGCAAATAATTTTATGTGCACTCTCTGTTGAACAAACAAATGTTGAATACAAAACATGATGTGATCAACAGGGAACAACTCATAGCTAATTAAATGTATTGGTGAAATCCTGCATAACTTGTTGCTCATTAAAAAATTTTATCATAATTGACAGTTGTAGATTTCTATTTTTCATTATGAATTTGCCTTAGAGAAGCGTCTGAGGTAAACAGGACAAAGTACATTAATATGAGACTTCAAAATAGACAGTTTCTACTGTGAACTACACAAGAAAAATATGTAGAGCCATAAATTTAACACAGTGTTCCAGTATAGCACCATAAAACTTCTGTTGGCTTCAAAACAAGCATTCAATATAGATTTGCGCAACAATGTACAATTCTTAATCTTTGAAAGACCATTCTTGACTTGCGATGCAGAAGTCATTCCGATGATAACACTCCTGTCTATTACATTCTATTTATCTTCTTTCTTTTTCCAATTTCAAAGCAGTCAAAACAGTAACTCGTAGTTAATCTCTGGTTGTATTGCTGAAAATAACTTTTATTGAATTCTGGGAGACCTCAGAAAAAGATAATCATGAATTGTGTCTCTGGAAATGGAAAACTTCACAAGCAATATAGCATGTTTGTTCTCAGTATGATGTAAATACATTTAGACTCTTAACAGCAATACACTGTGCCATTATTCACATGAATGTTTCTACAGCAAATAAAGAGATGCTGTCAATAGACGACTCTTAAAACGAATCAAAACTGGTCACAAAAGTTATATCAGAAATCTATAAGTCATAGTCTGAACATAAAATGAACTGTTGATTGTTGATCTGTTAATAAAAGGAAAAGAAAAACCTCAGGTATAGATAGTATTCGTGATTCTTGCAGTTATAATGAATCTCCCATCTCTTTATTTTCCTATGATCTGTTGGCATGAGAAACATATTCTTTTAGAGCTTCTGGAACAGATGGATGTGATGAGATTACATGTAACTGTTGTAGCCTTTATAGCTATTCTTACCATGAGGAATAAAACAACAGGTGTCACAGCACTACTCAAATTGTAGTTCCCTTTCGTAGTCACTTCGAGTTACGTCAGAAGTGACGGAGATTGGGGGTTTCGCATAGAAAGCCAATCCTCTTCGAGTATTTAAACACGAGCCAATGGCATGCAATGCCTTGGGGCTGCGGAAATTTGCATAGCGTACTCCGCCCTACTCCGTGAGTATAAAAGGAGGAAGTGAACGCAACCGCAGTATGTTTTCGCTTCGGAGCCAAGAGAACCTCTTCACTCCTGAAAGCTATTACAAGACTCTTCGAGACGAGCGTCCTCTTCAGTGTTGGTGTGACGGCGGTACCCAGCGAGTTTCTGCATTGCCTGCGATCTGTGCAGTGGTCTGCCAGACTTTGCGCTTCTCCCTGGTCGCCTCAGCGCTGAAAGAGTGAATTTCCTCCTCTCTGTAAAAGAGCTACACGCGGCACGTCTTTTTAAAGACGGTTCGCCCGTGTTCTTCTGGATGCGGTCGATTTCTGTCGTCATCTGATGGTCGCGATCGCTGCTCTGTATGCCTGGGCATTCAGCATGCAGCAGCAGCGTTCGTGGATGACTCATGTTCCTGCTATGGGGACATGACCATCTCCACACTGAGGTTAAAAAAAAAAAAAAAAAAAGAGATATATATATATATATAAAAAAATTATATTTTATATATAGAATATATATTTTTATATATAAAAAAAAAAAAAAAAATCTCACTAGAGTGAGAGCCCCGGTCCCCCTTACTCGATCGGCTTCCTTCACGAAAGGGGGCCCGTCGACCGGGGACCCGGCGAATTAACGGTGACGGTGTGGCATAAAGCCCCGACGATTTCTCGGGCCACACCTCCCGCCTCAGTGCGTGAGCCAGCGAGCGTTAGTTCGATTCAGTCGGCTGCCTCTTCAGTGGTACCGGCTGCTTCGAGCAGCGCTCCAGATGATGATGTGATGTCGATCGCAGCATCACTAGGTGGGCTACAGTCCTCGGGAGATGAGGATGCGGCTGCACTGCCCCCTTCGGGAGAGCCAGCGCTGCCCGTGTCGGATCCCGAGCTGACGGCATGCTGTCTCAAGCCGCTGGGAGTATTGGGTTAGAGTGGCATCCTCCATTCTCCCCCGATCTCTCACGGAGGGATAATTGGTTTTTGGACAAAGCTGCCGCCGCAAGGCCACGGCCAACTCCATTGCCTTTTTTTCCCCGAGCTGCATGCGGAGTTATCGCGCTCTTGGGGGACTCCTCTGTCCACTCGAGAGCGCGATCTCTCCCCCGCCTTTCCCCCCTCGATGGGGGGGCCGCCCGTGGGTGCACTGGGATGCCCCCGCTGGAGCGTTCTGTTGCGATACAGCTGTGTCCACAGGGCGCCTCCTCCGTGGTCCTCCTAGGCACCCATCCAAAGCCTGTAGGTTCTCGTTTGCCATGGCGGCGCGTTCCTATAGAGCGGCGGGACGGGCGGCCTCCGCTTTGCATGCGATGAGCACTGTGCAAGCGCAGATGCTCAGAGATATGCTCGAGGGCGGGACTGATCCAACGGCATTCGAAGATTTGCGGTCCGCCACTGACCTTGCTCTCCAAAAGGGCAACGAAAGTGGCCGCTCGCACCGTTGGTCAGGTGATGGCCACTAGTGTGGTCCAGGAGCGTCAACCTGGCAGACACTCGGAGCGCTGAGCGGATTCGTCTGCTCGACGCCCTTCTCTCCCAGGTTGGCCTTTTTTGGCGGTGCAGTCGAGAACTCTTGCCCAGCAGTCTCCACTGCCCAGGAGCAGACGGAGGCAATCAAACATGTTCTGCCCCGACGACCAGCTGCTGCCTCCACCCAGTCGTCGGCTCAGATGCCTCCCGCTGCTCGCCGCCGAGGACGCCCCCCCGCGGCTCCCCTGCCTCCCGCCCCGCCCCAGCAGCAGCCTTCATCCGGGCCACGGCGTGGAGGAGGCCGCCGGCAGGCGTCACAGCCCCTCAGGCCGCACACCCCGCTAAACGCCAGGTAAGCGATGATCCTGATACGGGCTGCTCAGTGATGGAGTTGAGTTTTTCCCCAGGAGGCGGGAGCAGGCCCCCTCCTGCCCCCGGTGGAGGGCCGGGGGGAAAATCTTTCGTTTTCAGTTCCCGCTGCTCGCCCACGGGTGGGCAGCGCCCTGAGTTGGTTAAGAAAGACTTGACATCATCACTGAGCCCACAGACTGGAATGAGTGCGCTCGACGTTCCAGTGCGTCAGCCCACACATTCCTCTCTGTCTCTGAGGGTGCGGAAGGGTGCGAGTGTCGTCCCCGGGCTACGCCAATCCCTTCCCCCTCTGTCGCCAGACCCCCGGCGGAACGGACCCCCGTGGAACGCTCCGCTTTCCCTGGTCCCTTCCGTCGGGGAGCGGGCTTCGACGCATCCGAGCGGGGTCATCCCTGCACGCGTGCCAGTCGACCCGCCACGCTGCCCCTCCGGGGGGACGTCTGTGGTTCACATGACCCCGTTGGCTCACTTCCTGGAAGCCTGGCTAGTGCTTCCCGGGATATCCCGCTGGGTCATCAGAACGATCAGATTCGGCTACGCGATTCAGATCGCACGGTCTCCTCCCCGCTTCAGGAGAGTTCGCTCCACGATAGTTGGTGGCAATGCCCCACTCCTGAGAGCGGAGATTGCGACCCTGCTGGCGAAGGGTGCAATCGAGACGGTCCCTCCAGCCGAGGTGGAGTCCGGGTTTTACAGCCCCTACTTCATTGTCCCCAAGAAGACCGGTGGGTTACGACCGATCCTGGACCTGCGCATTTTGAACCGTTCTCTCCATCGACTACCGTTCAAAATGCTCACGGCCAAACGCATTTTCGAATGTGTTCGGTAGCAGGATTGGTTTGCAGCGATCGACCTGAAGGACGCGTACTTCCATGTGTCCATCTTACCTCGACACAGACCGTTTCTTCGGTTTGCCTTCGAGGGCCAGGCATATCAGTACGCCGTTCTCCCATTCGGGTTAGCTCTGTCCCCTCGCGTCTTCACGAAGATCGTCGAGGCAGCCCTTGTTCCCCTTCGCGAACACGGGGTTCGCATCCTGAATTATCTCGACGACTGGCTGATACTAGCACACTCTCGAGCTCAGCTTTGCGAACACAGAGACTTGGTGCTCCGGCACCTAGCCCGTTTGGGCCTTCGGGTCAACCGGGAAAAGAGCAAACTTTGCCCCGTGCAGAGGATCTCTTTTCTCGGCATGGAGATAGACTCGGTCGCCATGTCCGCGCAGCTCACGAACGAGCGCGCGCACTCACTGCTGACTTGTCTTCGACAGTTCGAGGGCAAGAGTGCGGTTCCACTGAAACTTTTTCAGAGGCTCCTGGGGCATATGGCATCCGCGGCCGCGGCAACGCCGCTCGGTTTGCTTCATATGAGACCGCTTCAGCTGTGGCTTCGCGATCGAGTCCCGAGGTGGGCATGGCATCGCGGCTCGCTCCGAGTTCCAGTGACTCCAGCGTGCCGCCGAACCTTCTTCCCGTGGTCGAACCTCAGCTTCTTACGGACCGGCGTCCCTATTCAGCGAGTTTCCAGGCATCTCGTTGTCTCCACGGATGCATCTACCACGGGTTGGGGTGCCATGTGCAATGGGCATGCAGCCGCCGGTTCCTGGACAGGAGCCCAGCGCCTCATGCACATCAATTGCCTCGAGCTGTTGGCAGTACGGCTCGCCCTACACCGCTTCCGAGCGTTGCTCAAGGGCCAGCATGTGCTTGTCCGCTCAGACAACACTACGGCAGTAGCGTACATCAACCACCAGGGGGGTCTACGCTCACGCCAGTTGTCGCAGCTCGCCCGCCACCTCTTGATATGGAGTCAGAAGCACCTGAGGTCCCTTCGTGCAGTTTACATTCCTGGAGACCGGAACTGGGCAGCCGACGAGCTGTCCCGGGTCCGCCCCATCTCCGGCGAATGGCGACTCCATCCCCAGTCGGTCCAGCTGATTTGGGACGAGTTCGGGGAGGCACAGGTAGACCTGTTCGCCTCTCGGGACTCGTCCCACTGCGCCCAGTTTTATTCTCTGACCCGCGGCACTCTCGGCTCGGATGCGCTGGCGCACAGCTGGCCACGGGGCCCACGCAAGTATGCGTTTCCCCCAGTGAGCCTCCTTGCACGGGTGTTGTGCAAGATCAAGGAGGACGAGGAGCAGGTCTTGCTGGTGCCCCCTACTGGCCCACCAAGACGTGGTTCTCCGATCTCTTGCTCCTCGCGACAGCACCTCCTTGGCCTATTCCTCTGAGACAAGACCTACTCTCTCAGAGACGGGGCACTCTGTGGCACCCTCGTCCCGATCTTTGGAGGCTGCACGTGTGGCTCCTGGACGGCACGAGGCAGGTTTGAGTTCGCTGCCACCTGCGGTGGCGGCAACCATCACTTCCGCAAGAGCGTCGTCCACGAGACACCTTTATGCGTTGAAGTGGAACCTCTTCGTCAATTGGTGCTCTTCTCGCGGAGAAGACCCCCGGAGATGTTCGATCAGTGTCGTGCTTTCCTGCCTGCAAGAAGGGTTGGAGCGCAGGCTGTCGCCCTCCACCCTTAAGGTTTACGTCGCGGCCATTGCCGCTTCTCATGAAGCAGTGGAAGGTAAGTCCTTAGGGAAGCACGACCTGGTCATCAGGTTCCTGAGGGGAGCGAGGAGGCTGCATCCGCCTCGTCCTCCCCTCGTACCCTCTTGGGACCTCTCGGTAGTTTTAAGTGCTGCAGAGGCATCCCGTTGAGCCTTTGCAATCGGTAGAGTTAAAGTTTCTGTCCATGAAGACAGCACTCCTGGTTGCATTGGCCTCCATCAAGAGGGTGGGGGACCTGCACGCATTCTCCGTTGACGAAGCGTGCCTGGAGTTCGGGCCGGCTTACTCTCACGTGATCCTGAGACCCCGGCCTGGATATGTGCCCAAGGTTCCCACCACTCCCTTCCGGGACCAGGTGGTGAACCTGCAAGCGCTGCCCCCGGAGGAGGCAGACCCAGCCTTGGCACTGCTCTGTCCGGTACGTGCTCTCCGCACCTATGTCGACAGAACGCAGTGTTTCAGGACCTCAGACCAGCTCTTTGTCTGTCATGGAGGGAGCCAGAAGGGAAGGGCTCTCTCAAAGCAAAGGCTGTCCCACTGGTTTGTGGATGCCATTGCTTTGTCTTACCAGCAGCAAGGCCTTCCGTGCCCCCTTGGTGTGACGGCCCATTCCACTCGGAGTGTGGCCTCCTCTTGGGCTTTAGCGCACGGCGCCTCGCTAACAGACATCTGCAGAGCTGCAGGCTGGGCGACACCCAACACCTTCCCCAGATTCTATAATCTGCGAATTGAGCCGGTATCCTCTCACGTACTCGTTTCGGCCAGTTCTGGATCCGCTCAGGTGTCTTCGCTTGCTCGCCACTCCACTCCCCGGACTGGATAAGTGCGATATTTCCTCAGTTCTTCCATTGAAGCCTTGAGTCCTCCAGCACCGACGATGCGGGCACCACTGCTGTGGCTCTGGATGCTGGCTAGGTGCCTCCATGCGTACGGTTCCCCCTTGGTAACCGTCTCATGTGTATTATCCACTGTAAGCCTCTCTGAGCATGTGTCTTCCCTTGGCAAGCCATCTGCCACCCCTGGAGCTGAAATTAGTGCCACCTGCGGTTGGTGCTCCAGTGATTCCATATGTGTTCCTATGTGGCCATATGTGTATTCGTAAGTCCTCCCTTCGGTAGGCAGCTGGTAGCATGTCCCCTTCGGGATATGTTTCCCAGTGTACCTTGGTAATCCTGTGTCTAAATCGGATCCCCTAAGGAAAACAGGTAAGGCTCGGGGGTTCAGACTTTCGCAGGGCACTGGAAGACAGCCTGAAGTTGGCGTGATGGCACAGACCCCCAATCTCCGTCACTTCTGACGTAACTCGAAGTGACTACGAAAGGGAACGTCTCGGTTACGTATGTAACCCTCGTTCCCTGAGTAGGGAACGGAGACGTTACGTCTCCCTGCCACTTCTGCTGTATCGCTGGGTAGATGCCGAGTTCAGTCTTGGCTCCTCAGCGAAGACATACTGCGGTTGCGTTCACTTCCTCATTTTATACTCACGGAGTAGGGCGGAGTACGCTATGCAAATTTCCGCAGCCCCAAGGCATTGCATGCCATTGGCTCGTGTTTAAATACTCGAAGAGGATTGGCTTTCTATGCGAAACCCCCAATCTCCGTCACTTCTGACGTAACGTCTCCGTTCCCTACTCAGGGAACGAGGGTTACATACGTAACCGAGACGTTATCCCAGTAATAACATTGAAGGGACTATGACTAAAATACAGAAAGCCTCGTTGTGGGATTTGGCTTTTTGACAATCTTTCTACATTATCAATGGCCCATTTAAGTAGTCCAATTCTGAATTTTTGACAAAGATTCTCTGTCTTCCAAAACCCAGATTCGTTCTTTATTGTCCTCGATAGAGTGACTATACCAGGAGCAACATTCAACATGCAACATTCAACAAACATAATAATAAGCACATTGCACAAAAATGGCACCATCAACTTGGGGAGGGGTGGTCTAGAAGGAGTCTAGACTAGAGACTAAGCATTAGAAGTGCAGCCAGGTATTGAAGACTCCAGCCAGCGCCAGGGCGGATCCAGCAGTTCTAGAAACCAGGGCGGAGCTGGCAGCTCGGGAGACCTGGGGTGATCCGCATTCATGGCTTTGCCTAAGGAAGAGAACACTCTGGGAGGTTTCGAGGAGTGGTTCTTTTAAGGACATAACAACCCAGGTCCCATGAGCCTTCTTTTTCTTCCCATTCTCCATTCTGAGATCGAGAAAGCTTGGAAGAACACAAATTCAGCCTGCATCCATCGGCATCAGCATGCCAATGTAGCAAATTAGCTTAATATGGAACTATTAATAATTAAAGGGATACTCCACTTTTTTTGGAAATAGGCTCATTTTACAACTCCCCCAGAGTTAAACTATTGAGTTTTACCTTTTTTTGAATCCATTCAGCCGATCTCCGGTTCTGGCAGTAGCACTTTCAGCATAGCTTAGCATACATCATTGAAGTGCACTAGACCATTAGCATTTCTCAAAAAAAAAAAAATTACCAAAGTGTTTCGATATTTTTCCTATTTAAAACTTGACTCTTCTGTTGCTACATCGTGCATTAAAACCGACGGAAAATGTAAAGTTGCGATTTTCTAGGCTGATATGACTAGGAACTATACTCTCATTCTTGCGTAATAATCAAGAAACTTCACTGTCATACCATGAGTGCAGCAGTCGTAATGTTATGATGCAGCGCCTGAAAATAGTCCCCAGCTTCTAACGTGACAGGGACTAAGTTTGTGTATTCATTGCGCCTGCTGCACTCATGGTATGGCAGTGAAATTTCCTGATTATTACGCAGGAATGAGAGTATAGTTCCTAGTCATATCAGTCTAGAAAATCACTTACCGCACGATGTAACTACAGAAGAGTTCAGTTTTAAATAGGAAAAATATCGAAACATTTTGGTAATTTTTTTGGGAGAAATGCTAATGGTCTAGTGCACTTCAATGATGTATGCTAAGCTATGCTAAAAGTGCTAGCGCCAGAACCGGAGATCGACTGAATGGATTCAAAAAAGGTAAAACTCAACAGTTTAACTCTGGGGGAGTTGTAAAATGAGCATATTTCCAAAAAAAAGTGGAGTATCCCTTTAAGCATAACTTATATTTGGATCAGTTAATTGGATTAACTTCATGTAGCTAACTTAATATTACAATCAATTAATCAGTTCGTTCAGCATTAATCATTAATCAGTTCAACACTCAGCATTAATCATTCTAAGAACGGGGTATTTTTCATGATCACAGAAAAAAAAAATATATTTCTTAGAATGCACAACGCTGAGAGCGTGTAAAAAGATCAGGAAGCGTTTCAGTCACATTCATTTGCAGGCAGAATCAGAACCAGGGAGCTATATGTATTGTGCACAAAACTAAAATTTACAAAAAATGTATTAACGAAAATCACAAACATGGAACTAATCTAAACCAACACATACTGTACATGGGTAAAATGGAAAGTGACACAGCGCAACTGAAAACAGAAACAGGGAATGAATAGGAAAGAGTTATTTAACTATATGAAAAGAACCACCATTTCAAAACACCTCTTAAAACACATTAAGAGGATTTTACTGCTTATGCTAATCCTTTGTTTAGTTAAAATATACTATACTTACATTGCCTTTGCAGTTGAAGCTGTCAGGTGTTCTGAAGTGGATTTTGATGATTCCATGAGTCGATGTTGTTGATCAATGTCACAGTCTTCGTCTGCACCATTCTGTCTTCGTCATCTTCACTACACTTCCCAGTATCCTCTTGTCTCCACACCTGAACTTACTCCCTCAATCATCCACCTGTTCATCATCCTGATCATCTGTGTCACCTGTTGTCACCTTGTTAGTGTTCATTTTGTATCTGTATTTAGTTCGCTCTGTTTCAGTCTGTGCTGTTTGGTTCTTGATTATGTTTCATGGATAGTGTGTGTAATCTTTTCCCAGTCTTCCTTGTACCTGTTTGGAGTTTTTGAGTAAATGGTTTGTATTGAAGCTTTGCGTCAGCCTCAGCCTGTCTTCATTCCACGCTACACTGTGACAATCACAAGATGCAATCGATTTGTTTTTTGTTTTTTTGTGCTGAATGAAGAAATGATGACAAACTTGCATGGTTAGTTTGACTCTGATGTAGTTGAGAGAGTTTTCTCTCTTGAGTAAGCACATAGTTGGTTGCAGATTGAGGCCTGCAGTCCCACAACCTAAGACCGGGTTTCCGGAAGAGAAGTTCGGCAAGGGAATTTTTGTTTTTGGCTTTTAAGTTCCTTAGAATTTACACCTCATTGTTTTGGCTTGGTCAATGGGAAGGGGGCAATTTCCAAGTGGGAAAAGTCCTCTGTACGGAGGTTTTATGGCCCTTTGCTAAATAATGCTAAAAAGTTGCATAGGTATCAACATTTACTATATATGATCATTTAGATTGTCAAAATACGACAGCCAATACAATTTTCATGTTTTTACCTGCCCGTTCTCATCCTTTAACGTCATATAGAAAGCTATATGCAAAAACGGCGCTATACTACGCACATGGCACCCTTTATCGTTAATAAAACACGCAAACCCACGACGTCATAAATCCTATAGCGTGAATATGACACGCAGACCCTACCCCACACCTAAACTTAGCCCTCACAGCACGTGTTATATTAACGATGATGGGTGCCATGTGTTTAGTATAGCGCCGTTTTTGCATATAGCATTCTATATGACGTTAGTTATATTAACGATAACGGGTGCCGTGTGTGTAGTATAGCGCCGTTTTTGCATATAGCGTTCTATATGACGTTAAAGGATGAGAATGGGTTGGTTTTTACACATGCTACAAACAACAGTCAGGCTAAGACATTTCCCAATAGATTCTTTCAGATGCAGTGTCTCATTCCTTCTTAGGGAACCAGCATTACACTTGTAACATCAGATATTTTTTGCTGTTTCACAGTACCAAGATATGATGTTGTATGATGTGCAGTTGATTCATCCTTACTTGCATGAGCTGTCTGTCTGTGCCAGCTGTTGGTCATTGGCTGTGGTTGCATGGTTTTGGCTGCTGGCTTGCATCTGTAAGTTTTAGTTTAGTTTCAAGTGTAGTTTTAGTTGTACCTTTATTGTCATTGCATGGTATACAATTAAATTTTATATCTCTCATAGAAAACAAACTGTATTTATCTATATTACCCACATATGCCAACAGATATAAAAAAATAAGTTAAAACAAAAACAATAAAAAAGTTCAGAAGGAGGTTCAGAAGTAGATACTGAAGAAGAGATGACTCAAGAAAAGGATAGAGAGATAACAGAGGAAGAAGGTGCAGAAACAGATACCAGGCCTGCCGACGGGGGGGACAAACGTGTCTGTGTACTTGGCCCTCATTAAATTAATGAATAACCCTTGTTAACCCTTTCATGTGTACGATCACACCGGTGTGATCAGTCTTGGCTGGTCCCTGGAGTGACGATCACACCGGTCAGTGGATCATGTCATCTACTGCTAAATTCAAACTTGCTCTCGCGCTGAGCCAGAGACAGATGCACTCAATGCTGTCATTTATCACAACTATTAAATGTGTTTTCAACCACATAATGTTTATTTTAGGTTTCAGACATTTAAATAGTACTAACAAAAAAATGATTTTGAGTTTGTAAAATACACACTGATGTCTATGGAAGCAGCAATAATAATCTTTCAATTATAAGACGACACGTTTTATTCATATCAGATAAACATTGTGTAAGTAGCTTAACATTTGACCCTATTCTTCTCCCAGTTCACCAGCCACTAACTTTCATGTATTTCGTGAGAAGTGGAGGAATTGACGTTGTAAATCCAACAGATCCGATTCACTGTAAAACAAACAAAAAATGGCGCCACCCATTGTGCATACAGCTCAACTAACGCGGTCATTATAAAGATGTTTAAACAACAAAACCCATCCACTTGCACATATTTGACAATCGGAATATCAGTGTTTCATGCTATAGCTAATACATTTGTGAATATTTTTAATAAAAAAGGAAAAATTGCATAAAAGCAGATTCTCATTCATTCCGCGCTCTGTTTTGGTTGTGCTGTTTCACGTGACAAGCAATGACGCGTCACCATGGAAACATTAAGTGGCAATAACGGTCTCCTTGAAAAACTCACGCTGGGGGGTCAATTAGAATATTTTAAATTTACGTGTGAAAGGGTTAAAACAATTAATAAAATATTATTTGTGGTTAAAAAAAACTAATATTTGAGTTATATAAAAGGTTTTTATTTGTTTTCTTCCTAATTGTCCTTGAAATAGCGGTCAACACTTCTATTCTACACTTCTCTGTGGAAATAGATGCAATGTACTGATTTAGTTGTCGTCTCTTCTTGACAGAAGAAAAGTTTAAAGCCAGAACCGCATGGAGAACAGCTGGAGTTTGGTAATTGGAGGAAGGCTGTTGAAAAGATTCAAGAGCATGCAGCAACTGAATCCCATCAGTATGGTGAGGTGGGACAACTGTAGAAAGGAGCCTTTAAAGATTTTAAAGCTCAGGCTGCAGAATGTGAGTTAATCAAATGAAAAAGTAAGACAGAGGAATCCTGTTTCGGTTGATAGACATCACAGATTTGGCAAGGGCAAAGAATCACATTTAGAGGCCATGATGAAAGTAGCACCATTTCAAACAGGGAAACCTGGAGTTTGTGCAACTCCTAGGTGAATATGACAGTGTCCTCAGAATGCATTTTGAGTGCAACCAGATGATTCAGTTCCACAAGAAGAATCCACAGTTGAGCTTATAATTAGCTTATAATATCTCTTGGAACACAAGTGAGGAATGTAATTCTGAAAGAGATTAATGAGGCCAAGATATTTTCAATTCTATTGCATGAAACTACTGATGTGTCACACTCAGAGCAAGTATTATTTGTGGTCCGGTTTGTCCATGACATCCAAATAAATGAGCGCTTCATCCAACTGTGTCATGTAAAATCAACAACTGGCAAAGACTTAGAGGAAGTGGTATTGACCCTTTGGTCAGAAAATGGATTGAACGCTGAAAATATCCGGGGTCAAGGCTATGATTGTCCATTTAACATGAGTGCTAGTTACAAGGGGCTGCAAGCTAGAATTCAGAGCCAAAATGAAAAAGCACCATATGGCCACTCCCACACACACTATTTAAACCTAGTGTTAGTGGAAACCACTAACTCAAGCGCCCATTTTGTTTAGTTTTTATTTTATTTGGTAGAGAGGCTCTACACTTCCCTGTCTTCTTCTAGCAAGCACCATGCTGCATTCATAAGCAAAAGTTGTTATGCCTGAGAGAAAACTTGGGAATTAAACCATCTGACTGACACACGATGGGCCTGTCGAGAAAATGCCTTAAGTGTATTGCAGCATGCAGCTGTTAAAAAAATCGACAGCAATCCGTCTAGTCCAGCTGCAAGTGATACTCTAATGTTGTTTTATAACATAGATTTTGTTTATGCTTTGTTTGGAGGTGGCCACCCCAGTGTTTCAGGAGACTACTGTTGCATCAGTTAGTCCTCAGTGTAAAGATGTGGATCTGGCAGTGTCATACACAGTGGTGGAAGGAGTGCTAAAAAGGCTTCAGGAACTGAGGACAGACAGTGAATTCAAGATTGTGTTTGAAAAAGCAAATGAGACGGTCTGAGGTTGGTGGAAATGAGTTTGCTGACAAAATATCTGGTGAGACAAGACCCAGAAAAAAACATGCAAGATATAAGTACAGTTCTCAACAGGAGAAGACCATCACCTTAAGAATTTGGAAGCGTTCTACCTAACAAGGTACTATATATATTTTTGGATACCATTACTCAAGAGATGGTCAGACTATTCAAAGGAAAGGATAATAGTTATCCTTTAAAACTAACATTATCCTCAAAGGCTTACACAGTCTGTTTCATGTCTTTATGTTACAGAAAACTTGACCTGCTAAAATGAACCCAGCAGTTGCACTACTGAATCTACGCCAGGAAAATGGTCCCCTGGAAACATATGTAGAGGAATTTTGTGGACTATGCTACCTGGTCAACTTTAATGTTGTGGCTTTAAAAGACATTTTCCGGTTTGGACTATACCAGTGATCTTGAACTCGATTCCAGGAGGGCCACAGCTCTGTACAGTTTTGTTCCAACCCTAATCAAACACACCTGATCCAGATCCATTGAGCTAATCAAGGTAATCAAGGTTGGAGCTAGTTGGAGCTAGTTGGAGCTAAGCTGTGGCCTTCCAGGAATTGAGTTTGAGATCATTGGACTAGACGAACCCTTGCGCTCTGGACTGCCTGGGGTGAAATTCATTTTTGCCTTGAGCAATACATGTACTATACCATTTTGTTGAGCGGCTCAAAGTTCACTGTGAGTTTTCATGTTTCATGTCTGTCATGTGATTCCCCGTCATAGTCATGTGATCCTGCCATGTGTTCTCTAGTCTCACATGTCATGTTGTCTTTAGTGCTGTGTCCCAATTGGAAAACTGCATCCTCCGAAGGCCGTATTCGAAGGACACTTGGCCATATTTGAAGGCCGATTGCGTCACGACGAAGGACGTCCCAATTCAAAGGTTGCACCTTCCGAAGGTCGCATTTGAAGGCCGATTGCGTCATCGCGGTGGGATGAAGCTGTCCCAATTCAGTTATGCATCCTCCGAAGGCCGTATTCGAAGGCTGGTTGCGTCATTGCAGCGCGACGAAGGTTTCCCTGATTCAAAAGCGACGCCAAATGCACCCTTCGTTTCCCCGTGAGAGGAAGGATACATAAATGGACACTCCGCGACCCATCCTACCCGATACTACCCCATAAATCATTGTGCGGGTGACGACAGCATTTTTATTTTAAAAAAAAGGGCGGCTGAGAGTTCGGTGGTGGACAGCAAATTTACATTTAAATGTAAAAGTGTTATGTTTTCATTTACTCAAATAGCCAGAGAAACCAGCATGAAAGCCACAAGTTTTTTTTATTTATTTATTTTTTTTTTTAATTATTATTCATCTCAACTCATTCGTCTTCATTGCGTGCTTTTGTCAAATGGAAACCATAGAGTGGAAACCCTATGGTGGAAACGCGAAAACGACATTATAGCCTACATTATATTGTATTTCTTTGTACATTGTATTTCTTTATTATTCATTATTTCATTATTTTATGCAACGTTAAATGTGTACACAAAAGAGAATTCATGGCTCTGGATAATTGTTTATTTTTGTAAGGGTCTCTGAGTGTTTGCAAGGTTGATAAATTTAAACTATATACTTTTGTGTAGTTTAATGTAAAATTGGGAAAAGGGAGGGGAAAAGGGAAAAATTAGGCTACTTCACATTTGTACATGCATACTAATGTAGTATGAAGTTCCTTACATTCTCCCACTCTCCCATTCTCCCAAGTAACTAAATGTTGATCCATTGTCACAATTGCTAACTACAACTGCGTCCCATATCAAAGTGAGCACCTGAAGCGCTCTGACCAATCTAGCCAACGGAGAATTGTTGTTCTTGTCGCCTAGCAACTGTGACTGACAGCTGCCGACGACGAGCGGGAGTAGCGACGTTTGCACTGGACTTTTTCTATCCCTCTGGTTTAAAATATTCAAATAAGATTGACAGCCTGTTTATATTCACCATGGTCCATTTCTGTAGACATTAAAAAGAATACCTTACAAAATCGCCTAAAAATCACATCAAGGTACGATTAACATTTGAATATAGGCTATATATGAGCCTATGTTTTATCATTATTATTATTTTTTAGGCTATTTCATTAAATTATTTACGTAAGTTAACACCCAATATTTGAACATTTTAGAGTGTAATCTGGCTATTCAGGATGCTGCCTCTACGCATTAAACCAGCTCTGGCCAACAAGTCGAAAATACATGACTCAAAATATTTTTTAGTGGTTATTTAAAGTCATTTAAAGACAGGAACACATAAAACATAAAATATCCAGTAAATATAACACAAAAAAAATGACAATAGCCAATTCTATCTCCATAGCTGTTTACTCAATTTTATTAAATTAAAGATTAGGGTGGCAGCTGTACTCTCGCTCCGTTGCTTGGCGTCAGGAGCGGTAATAGGGAACACCTGGTTGCGCAAATTGGGAAATCCAACGAAGGCTGCATGGTGCGTCCTTCGAAGGCCGAATAGGCTGCATCCTTCAAAGGATGCAGCCTTCACATTGTGACACAGCTTAGGTGTGTTCGACATCGGCTGCGGCTGGATGTTAGCGATCGGTGAGAGTAGCCGCATGCAGGCGGGGAGGAGCTGCAAATGGAGATATAAAGCCGGACACGTTGTGGCTCCCGTAGTTTGCTGCAATTACGTCAGTCACGGCAGATCACGTGGTGTTTGCTTTCTTTATCACAGATGAGCTGGAAGCGATAGAAATTCCATTAATATTGCATGACATTGAGCAACGAAAGTGAGTAAAGGTTAAATGTAAGGAGTATCTTTTTAAACAAATTATAGACACATTATCAATTTAGTTGTCAAGTTATTATATCTGACAATTATATGTTGAATAAAAATACTGTATCGAAAGTCTAAAGTCTTTGCAATGTATTACTGATGTAATGGGTGGCTTTTGTAATCAATAGCTACTGTTGCTTGCCGTTTAATAATTATTAGTATTATGTTGGTTTCAAAAGAAAATTACTAATTCTGACAAAGAATAATGGAGTGTTACTCCAATTTCACACTAATTATTTGATTAAAATCCACATTCAACATACAATACTGATAATAAAAGTTTGACTACATGTGTGTTCAGTTAGGCTACATGTATATAGTGAGTACAATTCCTCTTGTTCTTATATAGAATGGTTCCAAAAATAGACAATTTTGTGGAGGATGTTGTCCCTCTCTACAGTCCCTCAGAATTTAGAGGTCATTTCAGGCTCTCCAAAGAACAAGTGGAGGTTTGTACTGGTTAATATAAAATTAATTGAACTATTACAAGTGTTAGCATGTTGTCTTGATAACCTATTTTTCAACCTTTCCAGGATGTCTTTACTGCCCTTGGTCCTGTTTATATGAATTTACAACAGACCAAACTTCCACTCACAAACAGTGTTCTTGCCTGCCTTTGGACATTGGCGAATCAGGAGTCATATCGTGGGGTGGCAGATAGATTCAACATGTCAAAATCCACTCTTGCCAAGCATCTCCATGAGTTTTGTTTTGTTGTAATGTGAACACATACATGGCCCACCACATTTCCTGGCCCCGAGGTCAAAGGCTGGAGATGTCAAAGTTAGGGTTTGACGCAGCAGGTTTCCCCAACACAGTATGTGCAGTGGATGGGTGTCACATTCCTATAATGAGACCCCATTGTGATAATCCCCTATAGCATACATGAATAGGAAACAGTTTTATTCTGTAAATTTAACTGTGTTTTGTGACAGTCAGTGACACTTCTGTCACATCAGTGTGAGTCACCCTGGGAGTTGGCATGAGCATTTCGCTTCACAGAAGTTTATCGTCTTCTTGAAGAAGTTCCTCATTCCCTTGTTCCACAGGGAATGCACATAATTGGGGATTCTGCCTACCCATTGTTGCCTCAACTTATAAGGCCTTATAGAGACAATGGCCACTTGTCTGCTAGGCAAAGATACTTTAACAGAAAGCTCAATGCAGCTCGTATGGTCATTGAGCATGCATTTGGGATTCTAAAATCTAAGTTTAGGAGGCTCCATTGCCTGCAAATGAGAAGCATTTCTAATATCAGTTCAGCAGTCTCAGCATGCTGCATTTTGCATAATCTTTGTTTAGAGCCCAGTGATCCCAGGAGTTGTTGTGGTAGATGGTGGTGTTGATGATGAACCACACCCCCAGCAACCCCACAACACTAATGCATGTCATCATAGAGACTAGATTTGTGGCCAGATCTAACTTACGTATACTGAACTTTAAAAAAAAAAAGAAAATATTTGAATGTACAGAAATATCCAACAAATGATAAAAAAACACAGATTTTGTGTTGAAATAAAAAGAAATTTATTTTATTGAACATGATTAGTTTGTCATTGGAAATTGTGTTCTTTGGGAACATAAAAAACACATAGGCTAGCGGGAAAGCTACGGAAGCCTGTAATTTTTGTCTGTCTTGTTATCTCGTGATCACGACTTATTTTTCTCGTTATCTCGGGATAACAAAAGTTGTTTCCTCATGATCACGACTTAATTTTCTCGTGACCTCGACATAACAAAAGTTGTTTTCTCATGATCAACTTAATTTCTAATGTATGATCTCGAGTCTCTCGACAGTAAACCGTTTTCTCGCGACGTCAAGTAATTGTATCGCGAGAAAATCTCGCGCCTTTTCTGAATGTTGCATATATCATTCGTGCAGACGTGCGAGCTGGCATTGTCTTTGAGTTTGAAATCTCCTCCATAAAAGCCGGCAGAAGAGATGGATTTTATAACTGCATTGAGAGAGAGAGAGAGAGAGAGAGAGAGAGGTGTCCCAGAGAAGAACCTGGCAAAAATGGAGGACGATAAGGTGGTGTTTGTAACTTCTGTTAATGGTTATTGAAATGGTCAACTTGATAGCACCTGATTTGAATTATTATTATTCTCCTCCATAACAAGAATGCAGAGGTCATAGAAGTCATCATCACAGGGTATGTCTGATTTCCACAGGCAAACATTTTCATGGATAATCATTTTCATTGAAAATAACATTTGTTAACTCGAGATAACGAGAAAATTAAGTCGTGATCACGAGAAAACAACATTTGTTATCTCGTGATAATGAGAAAATTAAGTCGTGATCTTGAGAAAACAAGATAGAAAAAAATTACATTCCATGGCCTCTTTGGGCTTCCATAGAAAGCTGTAAATCAAGAGAAATGATGCAGAAGTTGCTCTTGTCTTTTTCCCATTTTCTTTAGCTCCTCAACAATTGTTCCCAAACTGGTCAACATCTTTTTTTCAAAGGACCTTCTGCGCCTTTCCTTAAGTCACCGCCATCTCTCCAGATCTGGCCTTACCAGGGACTCAAGCACAGCAGTCCTTCTTTCGGCATGCTCTTCATACGTCTCCAGAAATTGTAAGGGTTGGGATCATCTTTGCCTGCTTGTGATGTTTGCATTTGGTATGGTAGAGGTTCCTGGCTGTTCATCCATACTAGCACTAGGTCTTGGGAAGATGTTGTGGGCCTATTTTTGGTGGAGGTCTCTTCCAAACCCAGAGGTGTGGAGTGAATGGTGCCAGGTAATGCAGTACCGATCCCCGATTACCCAAATAACTCATCCATTAGATGGTGGGGGTGGATTTCAAATGTAAAATGAAAAATAACCAATGTTTCTTGTAAGACATGACAATGTTATTTCAGAAACAAAGTAAAGCAGCCTTCAACATACTGTATACAGTAGTAATCCCAGGTGATCTTCCCCTCCCCAGTTGCACGGCGCCGGTCTTTTACTCTTTTATAAGTGGTTAACATGTTTGCTAGTTTTTTTTCTAATTTTCTCTCTTGACAAGTTGTAGCCCTTTTGTGAGAAGGAGTTTTGCAAAAAAATTTTATAGAAGGCCATTTTGTTCCTAAAATAAAGTTGCTGATGACTTTTTGTAAGGTCCAGTAGAAATAGTGTGATATTTGAAGTGCTATTTCTGTAAAATGGAGGGGATAAGGAGATAAATAGATAAACACTACAAAACAAAGAAAATGTAAATTAACCACAGTATTGACATTTATCTTCCTTATATTATTTGATGCAATACCTTGAGATTCATGCCTGTCTGACTGGAAGGAGGGGGATGAAGGTTGAATGGATGCTGAAGGGTTTCCACACATAGCACCAGGTTGCAGAGCAGCAGGCGGTGGGTACTTGACAGTGGAGGTAGTGGGGTACTGGCTGGTTGATGGTGGTTTCACAAAACTGAGGTTTAGGGGTACCGGTGACCTAGTGAGACATGGAATAGGAGGTTGGAGGAGCTTTGCAGCAGAAGCTGGGCCACTGAGGAGAGCTGTTTGGAGAGAAGATTGTAGATGTGGTCAGTGTCACTCAAGAAATAATTCCAGTATATTCTCTTGTTCATTAAGTAAATGTGTTCCTTTTGTTTCAACAGCTGATACTTGCTCCATGACAGAAGAAAGGAACATTTGATCTGGGGGAATAATTGATAAATAAAACCCTTGCACAAATCATTGGAGACTTGTAATTATTTCACAGTTATGCAGTTTACTTACCATTTTGCATCCTTTCAGCGATGTCCTTCCTTGGAAACCGTTAGCATGACAACATTACCTTTGCTGTTGGTTACGTTGTCCATTTTGTTGTTTGTTACACAGGGTAATGCAGGTTATTTATATATCCTAAGGAACCATGGGAACATAGCCAACACCTGTTGCATTCATTATTACTAATAGTTAGCAACAAATGCAATTACCCTTTTAAGTCAACCTCCAGTTTTGGCTTAACATTAATTAGCCGTGATTTCCATTGTTTTCGTGATTATAAGTAACTTTATGTATTATCCTTGGTACACTTTTGAGATGTCTGTAAGTGTTGTTTTGGAAGGTTGTCTTCCAAAACAAGATAGCATATTGGATATATATATATATTGCTAGTGCAAAACGATAAAAGTTACCTTTAAAAAATATATTCCATATAACATATATATGTTTTTTTTTTTAAAGGTTTTAGCAACATGATTTACAGTACCCTCCAGCTGAGCTTTTTTAACATTTGAGACAAAACACCATTAATTTTCATATACAAAAAAAGCACATTTCTGTTGGATTTATTTTGTGATTTAGACCAACTCTTTGAAGGTGAACAGAATGTTGTCCTGTTGTTAAGTTGACGATACAGCAAGTTGTTAGCAGTTTGTCAACCAGATGCAGGTGAAGTATATACACAACAAAATAAACTACAGAATATGAAGAAACCATGTGAACAAATGGAGGAACATGATGTATTATGCATCATTTGTATGGGAGAATACATTAATAACCACATTAGATTGTATGTTTTTTAAGATTAACATTTGAGTTATTAAAAAAAGCTAATTTGAATAGGTTATGCAGCTGTAAAAGGTTTGTATGAAAAATAATGCCAAATAAACATACACAAACCCTATAGGCTTTTAACAATAAAGTAAATACAGTAAAATAATATTTAATAAATATGATTTATAAGATGATGACATAAAAACGTAATGAAGTGTTTTAAAAGTCCATATATGAGAATTTCTGGAACTGAATTCGCAGCAATAAACTTGAAACGCACGTCATCGGTGTTGTCAATATGCTTTTTTGAGATGCGCCTTGCCTCGCCTCTGTATGCGAGAGTAGGCGGCTGCAGTGAAAGGAGGAGTAAAAAAAGCGCAGGCAAGCCGGACATTCACAGAACTGAAAGTGTTTCATGCACCATACTCCTTCCCCAAAAGCAATGTGCAGGAAATCCTAAAGTAACTATAAGACAATAGCCAAGTTTCCATCCACTTGTCAATCGATTTATCTGAAGTTTGGCAAAAAAAAACCTGCAGCTGGTGAAAATGTGTTTCATTCATTTTCGCACTGAATTGCACAACATTCAAGCAAACATTTACAAACAAAGTTCTAGACAAATTGGATTGCGCCATCTACCAAAAAATGATTAATATTGCACAAGTTGTAGCCTAATAGTGCGTATGTGCCAGCTGATAGCAACATATGTAAGGGATAATGTATAGCGAGGCGGTTGTTAGCCTGAAGGGGTTGTATTCGCTATAACAACCACCTCGCTATACATTATCCCCCTTTATTACATGGCTACCAGTGGCGGCTGCTGGTCTTTCAAAGAGGGGAAGCTCTTTTTTCTTCTTCTTTTTTTTAAACTCGACTGTCAGGTGTGGGGATGGTGAAAAGAGCGAGGACTCGATGCAGAGTTGATGGGCTTTATTTTATTGATAAAAAAAAACAAAAAAACAAACAAGGGAAATAGATTGGGAGCAAAAAAAGGCAGGTAACGAGGGAGGACCGGTGGGGTAATAATCTATATAAAATAACTAATAATCAGGAAACAAGATGGGAGTCGACACAATGACAGGAAAGCACATATGGCACAACAAACACATGACAAGCACAAGCCATGTGCTCATACCAAACATGACAAAAACACATGACCAATAAAACAAATTAAAAAGCAATTGTGCTCACACAAAATGAGACCTGAAGAACGATGAGAACACTTATAAGACACGTGTTCACACAGAACATGACAACATGAAAGCACACAGCTAGTTTAAAACACAAGCTGTGTGCTACACAGCACAAGACAAAACATGACATGAAAGCACGCGGCCGATGTAAACACAAGCCATGTGCTACACAATACACAACACACTGAACAGAGTGAACACGACAAGACAGAACGCTAACGTCAAGCATGAGTACGACCATAAGGTCATCCTGTGCACTCACAACCGAAAACAAACACGCGGAGAATGCATGTCCGAATCCCAACACAAAACTGAAACCAAACTAGACAGATGTGCCGTGATTTAAACACCACGCCCACACATGTAACAAGACACCTGACATCGACGGAAGAAATGTGGGAATTAGGTTGAACTCTGAAATATCTGATGAAAATTGCAAATACTAAGAAATATGTTACAGCAGTTCGTCTTTCGAGTAAAATACACACAAAATTCGCGACGAGAATGAGCACGAAGTCTTTAAACCAGCTTCCGCGTCAGCGATTTTTTTATTGGGTGAAATCGCTGTCAATCAAAAGGAGATGCAATCCTCCAATCATCACGCGGACGCCCGGACGCCAGGCCAGCCCACTTCCCTATTAACCCCAGAGACGCCCGGCGTCCGTGGGCGGGATATAATCGCAGCATTTATCCAATGACCGTCTAGTTTAACAGCACTGAAAAAAACTGTTCAAAGCAGCCCCATTGAAGTCAATGGACGCCGAGCTTCAACGGGGAAATGCCATAGGAAAATGCATGCACTGTGACGCGCTACAGGTATGCATGAGAAGGAGATCAAGTCAGTCGACCTGCTATTTGTAGCTTATTCTGAACGAACTCGTCTTCGAGATTACCGTGTTCTAACGCATTTTTACTCATTAAAATGTTAACACAATAGTACACATTTGATCATTATTTGTTTGACATTATAGGGGAAGCTGAGCTTCCCTTGCAGTCTTAAAGAAATCTCCACTGATGGCTACCTACCCAAAAAAATCAATAACTTGACACAAAATATTGATTTAATTTATTTATTTATTTAAAAACTATTGAATTGCTTAAAGAAAATAGTCCATTCCGTCTCTGAACTGCGTCCATGGCAACGCTCTGTTTTTCATGGCAACGGTGTGTTATACTTAGCAGCGGTGTGTTATCAAGAAATAACAGACCGCATTCTACATTAAAATTCAGCCAAGCCAATTAGTAACAAGCTATAATAAGAAAACAAAGACGCTATCAACACATTGCTATGGTGATGCAGATGCACGTAAATGCCCGACGATAACAAACAGAGGCGGCCTGTGGTGTGACAGCACTCCAAACAGTTCTGGGAGGTTGTGGTTCAGAGACACTTCATGGAAACCCTTTGGTTGAAGCATTTTATTTGCTTTGTCCACTTTTACATCTGTCTTTGTTGACACCCGTCGTGTGTGCGCAAACAGAGCGGAAATACTGCGCGGAAATTAACTAAAATGTTTTTCTATGTTTTGTGGCGTGTTGCGACATAAAATGACCTAAAACTGAATCGCAATTAATTATTTATTCGGCAACTAAAGTTTCCATCAGTGTTTACACATGAGGCGTATATTTTTGTCCAATTTTTGTCCTTCCGCCCCTGTCCCTAAAGAGGTCTGTCCATGCCACTGACACTCTTATCTCAACTTAGAATAAATGGATATCTTTCCACATGGTCCATGTATTATTTCCGCAAGATTTTCAGTGTGACAAGATGATGAATTGTATATCTTCTGTAACACATCTGTGTAATATATTTAATGTTTTCCCCAAAGTCTGCTACAAGCTGTGTTGCCCTTCAAAACAGTAAAGTCTACCCCACTGACAGAGCAGATCAATCATGTTGGACAGCGGCAGCAAAGGGAATATATTAAAACAAAACAAAAAAACAGCCATGTCTAAGGTGGTTAATACATTGTACAGACTCTTTGGTTGTAGTTCAGCTTGATGTAATGACACGTAAAGAGCAAAATGAGATATTGTTGTTGATAGATATGGGTGATGGCTGGAGTTAATCTAGGGGGTTTTGTAAATGGAAAACATAGAAGATTAAGTACTGAAGAGAAGAGATAACTTCAGTATTGTCAGGTAGCTCATTGTTGCAGTGAGAAACTGACTTGGGATCAGTTCATGAATTTAGATCAGAAAACAATATTATTTAAATTATTTTAAATGGATAGTTCATCCCAAACTCACTTTTTTAAATGAAAGTAGCATTTTTTGAAGAATATAGTTTCACCACATAGCAGCTGTGTAAGGATAGTACAGACTGACCGAAGAAAGTGAACCACAAACAGTTTAATTGCCCAACTGAGACACAGGTAAGTAATGCAGTTCAGTCAAAAAAAGCTTCAACATCAGGAGAAGAATAAACTTGAATCTTTGATTCTTTCACCAGCTGCAGACGGAGACCGGGAGAATGAAAACAGGAGATGAGTTGAAAGAGAATACACAGGTAAGGAGTAGATACAGGAGATCACTGGAGAATCATAAGCGTAAAGGCTGGAGAGACATGGTTTGTGAGTCTTAAAGGAGAACTCCGGGCAATTTTTAAAGGGGGGGTTGACTGCGATTTCACTTTTTTGATTTTAAATAGTGTGTAATGTTGCTGTTGGTGCATGAACAGTATCTGCAAAGTTGCAGCGCTGAAAGTTCAATGTAAGCAGAGATATCGTCTTTTAAAAATCAGGAAGTATATTGCCTACAAAAACGACTCGATTGGGACTACAGCTAGGTTATGGTACGTCACTAACCCACACATTTGCATCAACCCTCCCTCCGGAATATGCAGAAAAGGACATGCGCATTTCAGCAGCTCCAGCTCGTGGAGTGAGTTGTTCATCCAGCTGTCAAGTCTTCTGTATTCGAACTTCCCACAGATGCTGTACTTCGTCAACAATGGATACAATTTATGTTTGATTATGTTCCTGAAAATGACGATCGTAATCTAGCTCTCTGTGCTGCTCATTTTACGGAAGACAGCTTCCAGAATCTCCACGAATTCAACACCGGATTTAACAAGAAACTGCTATTAAAACGTGAAGCAGTTTCAACTTTAAAACCAGAGGCAGCAGTTGTTGGGCCACAACCTGTAAGTAGGCTAAGACTTAATCATTTTAAATGTATTTTCATGTATAATTCCAGACGTATAGCCTTGTGTTTTATTTTTTTCAAATGCCAGCATTGGCTTTATAGCCACTATAGGCTACTAGTAATGCTATTGTGTCTACGACAAACGTGTACAAACATTATGGACCTGAATTTTGTATAAGTACTAATGTTTTAAACGTATTTTTCATGTATATATGCTTTATGACATTATTTTCGATTTGATCAAGAACGTAAACTTGCCAACGCTGTTTGTGTTTAACATTAGTAGCCAGTCAGTTGCTATTGTTGCCAGTTAGATGCTATTGTGTAAAACAAACGTGCATAAAGTTAAAAAATTTAGCAAATTATCATTCAGAAACGTTTAGTAAGAGCCGTGTGTGGTGAGGTTCTGTGTACTCTCTTCATTGCCGCTTTCTCGGTCTGATTCTGCCTCAAACTGATACTGCAGTTCGACACATATTTACATCTGGACCAGAGCTCACGTTTCGCCCGTAAAGGTAATGGGCGCTTACCTTCCGGACAACGTGAGCGACAGTTTAGCCAATCACAACACACCAGTCCAAACTAACCAATCTGAGCCCACTACATGTTTCTGAGGGAGCAGTTTCATAGAATCAGGAAGTCAACCGCTCGTTCGAGGACAGAGGAGAGTGCGGCTGAAAATAAAGGTGAAGTTTATGAAAAATAAGACTTTTAAAAAAGGAAAAACCACGAATCCATGTTATATTGCACCCCATAAACAAAATCATGCAAAGAAAAAAAGCAGTCAACCCCCCATTTTAGTTCATCTTGATCGTTAGACCTTTGTGAGTACTGACTGTAGAAAAAAAAAAAAAAACTAACCGGATTGGTGCTTGCTACGCGGAGCTGCGACCGCGAATGCCCAGAGCTCCCACCCAGCTAAAATGGCAGTTATGGGGACATGGACATAAAGAGCGTTTTGAGCCTCTTAACAGACACAAAATGCAATTAAAATGTCTGTCCAGCATGAACAGGGACCCTACATGTGAACAAGATGCGTTTAGCAATTTAGCCATTGTTTCAACTCACCTAAATAGTCTTTTAGACGGCAAGCTGTAGTCTCGTGCTGCAGCCCCGTGCTGTAGCCGGAAAAGGTAAACAATGTCCAGGTGAGGAGCGTTGATCATGTGCGACGAGTTATGAGTTGCTTACAAGTGAAGAAACAAGTAGTAACGTAACTATGGATAATTTAGAAGATTTTGAACACATGGAAGAGGCGTTTGAGTTTGATGGTCGTCCTTATTTATTCGAACCCGAGTATACTGACGAAGAGATAGCCTCACAAGAGTTGGCAAGAAGGAGACAGACCGCGGAGCAACCGGCAGATGAAGCAAATGATCACACATCTCCCCCTCCCCCGTACTGCACACTCCCACACAATTTATTATCTCTAGCAAGTGCAATGTATTCTTATAGAAACTCGCAAAACACAAATATAATTCAAGTCAAAGAAGCTAGTGAAATAATTAAAGCTTTATAAATAAGACTACAAAAACATTCATGCACATCTCTCCTCATGCCGTGTGTGCCCAAATGGAAGGATAAATAAATGTTACATCACCTCCACAGTGGTTGCACCCGTCTTCGTACATGGAATGGCATTTTTCTTCAAACGGCCCTGCTGTGTTGACTGTGTGTAGTCATCCTTGTCGAAGTGTTCGCATCAAATGCGGTAATCTTTAGCGCGTAGTACTTGTACGGGAGTTTGCGCATCAAGTTGAAGTACAACTAACCACAACTGCAGAATCTCGAGGTCATGAAAAGGAAGACGATGAAAATTTAAGCTCTTATATTTTCGCATTCTGTTGCCACAATTCGGAAAGGCACAAACACAAACCATTTCTTCTTCACTTGTAAGCAACTCTGATCATAACTCGTCGCACATGATCAACGCTCCTCCCACCTGGACATTGTTTACCTTTTCCGGCTACAGCACAGGGCTGCAACGCGAGACTACAGCTTGCCGTCTAAAAGACTATTTAGGTGAGTTGAAACAATGGCTACCCAGACAGCAAACTGACATTGAATCAACGTGGAAATGACGTCTCTCATGACATTGAAACAAAGTTGATTTGCTCATCGAATTAACGTTGAACCAACGTCAGACGCGGCATTCTTCAAAGCTAAATGAAATCGAAAATTGGTTTGCTTTCATAACGTTGAAACAACGCGTTGATTTCAAGTTGATTTTCCGTTAGTTTTGAAAGAATGACGCGTCTGACGTTGGTTCAACGTTAATTCGATGAGCAAAACAATGTCAGATCAACATTGTTTCGATGTCATATTTCCACGTTGATTCAATGTCAGTTTGCTATCTGGGTAAGTTGCTAAATGCATCTTGTTCACATGTTGTCACATGTCTGTCCTGTCTTGTGTTGTAGTGATGGGAAGTCTGGTTCTTTTCCGCGAACCGGTTCTTTCGGACAGTTCGTTTTAATGAACCGGTTCAAAAAACCGGTTCACCAGTTATTTTACGTCATCACGTAATGACGTCAATTCTATCATCCTGGTGGATAAAAATACTTCAAATTAAAGGCATTTGTAATCACAACTTCATTTAAATAATAGTACACATCGTCATAATCATCTTGGATAAGTTTCTTACATTTACATTTTGAAAACGAACCCTGCTGCAGCCTAGGCGATGTGCTAACGCGGATGTTTTACATGTTTTAAATATCTAAAATGCATAAATGGTCTTCATCATTTTATTTGTTATTAAATAAACTTACATTTCGCCGATTCGCCCTCCCATTTAAGTCCTGGGTTCACCCGTACTACTGCGTGCTCGTATATCAGCACAGGATCAGCCGGCCGAAAGAAAGTTCTGTTCAGAGACGGTGCTATCACACATGCGCAGTATCTCCAGCTCATCGGTTCTCCGTATGGAACGTGTCCGAAAGAAACAGTTCTCGGTTCTGTACTAGTGATTCAAGAACTGCAACAACGAGTTCTCGACTCGAGAACCATAGCATAGCTGTGTGCTGAGCTGAAACCTGAATATACAGTCGACAAAACTAAAAAATTTATGCATGTCTGTCTCCAATATAGCCTTCTGTAGCCTATACAATATATATACATCATGTTTATAATGTGTTAACATAACGAATTAAACATATATGTTTAATTCGTTATGTTAACACATTATAAACATTTACTAAGCAGTGCACCAAACCTTGGCAAGAGTTTACATCAATGATTTATATTGTTACTTTAGTATAATAATAAATGTTTAGTAGTTTGACAGTTTTAGAATCCAATCATTGTTTCCAATCGTTAAAATAATACAGTGATACAGTAATGGGATAAACATGTTTCCAAAATGTTTTATTTTGTTACACTTACTGATGTTCAACTAAAGACATGGAAATGTACATTTCGCCAAATGCACGCATGCTGCATTACTGGTTCCGACCGCTGTACCTGTACATTCGGTAGTACACGCATGCGCAGTATCAGCTGCTCAAGCTCATCACTTCTCTCAGCACCAACATGTGTCTCCGTTCAGTCAAGTTTTTGAGTTACTGAATAAAATGTACTTCTGCATATTGGTTTATTTCGATTCGAAGGGACTGTCAGGCATGTCTGAAAGTGAGTAACTTTAGTAACTTGTAGTTTAGAGCTGACGCAAGACGCGAACTGTTTCGAACGATTCAGTCCGATTTAGTGTACTGGTTCGACCGGTTCACTAAAAAGAACCGGTTCAAAAGAACGATTCGTTCACGAACCGGCCATCACTATTGTGTTGCACATGGGTGTTTGTTATGTTGTGCCATGTGCTGTTTTGATTGTTGAGCTCGGTGTTGGACTGTTTCGTGTCATCTTCACTCTGCACATCACGAGGATTCACCGCATCTCGTCCCTGCGTTATCTGTCCACAGCCGTGTCATTATCTTGAGCTTGTACGATCATTTTCATTAAACTGAGTTAACTGCATTTGCTTCCTGTTCTCCTTCTCCGGACCACCGGAACCGGAACCACCGGGACAGGGATCATCTCCCGACGATCTCCTCCACTGTGGCCTCCACGGAGTTCTCCTTTAAATAGCAAAAACGAGGCCAGATGCAGACTGAAAGGTGAGTCTTCTTTTTATAGTGGAGTGAATTGGAGTGATAATAACAGACAGGTATATAGACCTTATGCACCAGAGAAACAAAGGTGCAGCCATCTTTAGAATATTGTCTTTGAACTTCCGTTTTTGTGGTCGCTCTGTATATTTCTATGGCATGGCGAATAACGAAAGTTATCATGAAAATTGTAATGTTTAAAGCAAATGTCTTAACAAACATCAGTCGAAGATTTTAAAACGAGCCATTCATTCATAAATACGCAAGATCACTGTGAAAATACAGACAAAATACAAAGAGTGCAGTGCGGAAGAGGGGCGTGGCTACATAAGGTGTGAAGACTGGATAGTTTGATGGCTGTATGGATGGAGTGGTGGAGCCTGTTGTGCCCATGACAGGATAGGTCTTATTTAAATGTATTAACATTCTTATTACATTATGAAACCCACCAGAATAAAGATTGAACAACATTAAACTGATATATATTTTTTTATTTAGTTTTATTACAACAGAAGTAGAGTATCATCTTATATTTGGTTGCATGCAAATGGACGAAGATAAGTAAAGTTGAGTAAAGTCAAGTGCAAACATAAAGTTTAACGAAAAAAGGCAGAGCAACACACTAAACGTAAGCTTGACTGAACACTGAAAGACTGTGAAGGAAGAACTTAAAAGTTGTGACTCAAACAAGATAATTAATGACATGCACCTGAACAGAACAAACTAATAACAGTAACCATATAAACAAAGGAGTGGTGGGGAATCAAACAAAGGAACACATGTTGAATAAAAACTAACTTAAAGTCCATGATAACTAATACAAACTGAACATGACTGTGACATACATTCTAAAAAGTATAAAATATATTTACTTTATATATATATATATATATATATATATATATGAAGAGTTCAGATGCAAAAGCCTCTAAGTGCCATTTGAAATTTTCTTCTAAAATTATCATTTTTATCAAGCTTGTATATTTAAGTTCAGTAATTTCACTTAAATGGCAATGAAGATTACCTAATAATTGTCATTTAAGTGAAATTACTGAACTTAAATATACAAGCTTGATAAAAATGGTCATTTTAGAAGAAAATTTCAAATGGCATTTAGAGGCTTTTGCATCTGAACTCTTCATATATATATATATATATATATATATATATATATATATATATATATATATATGCACCTAAAATTAGTATTTGACAAGCAAATTACATTTTTGATTATGGAGAAATTTGTTTTTTAGCATCTAGCCCATGCAGTATTTGCTTACATAATTTAAAATGTGAGAACCAGAGTCATTTTTGTGTCAATGATGCTCACTTCATGTTTGCATCTGGACACAAACACAGGCTAGATATGAACTTTAGCAGAGGAGCTGCATCAGTAAATATAGACTTCCTAAACAGCCATGAGAATATAGGCTGCTTGGCTCTATTTTGTTCTCTCCTATGTGGAACAAAACAAAGGTCACACTTTATTTTAGGGTGCTTTAACTACTAAGTACTTGCATCAAAAAACAAGTACAATATACTTATTGTGATCATGTTTTATCGTAAAACACTTCTACTGGATACGGCTGAGACCTTATGGCCAGCTTCGGCGCCAGAGTGACATGATGAATTGATCTTCAAGCAAAAGGAACTGATCTGAATTCTGACTTGTGATGCAGCCTGAATCATGGCACAGTGTTTGTTCGTTGGCCAGAGGAGAATTGGCCCACTGACTTAGCCTTGTTTATCTGAAGGTTTTCTCCATTCTGTCGCCTGATGGAGTTTGGGTTCTTGCCACTGTAGCCACTTGATATTCAGAAATAGTTTTGATATGTTGAAAAATTGGTTGGTGTGTGGACGTGAGAGGACGCTGGCGGCATCATGTTCAAATATTCAACTCTACAACTGGTCGAACTAATCAACTACTCAATTCCATCCTGCATCTCAGTCATCAAACAGCTCGGACTTCTACATCGACCCCATTACATCCATAGAAGTTTTCGCCGCAAGTTTGTTTACTTCCACCACGGACAATCCATTCCATCCATCTGGTCACCTGCACGCTCTGTCGCACCTCTCCCACGTCATCGGAACGCTTCCCCCGCTGGATCATAGAGCTGAGCGCACCGTCTGGTTGCAAAGAATACCCGGACTGGACTACAGAGCAGAGCCATGGTTGCGAGAGAGTGACAGTCGCCTAAGCCAATCCGTTGTTTCGTCACAGTTCGAAATAATGAGCTGTGTTTAGTGCAGATTAAACGGTCTAGAATCACTTGATTTTATACTCTTTTTTTTCAGAGTACTTTGATTTTAATTATGCATTGATGTATATAGAAAGTTTAAACAAATTTGGAAAAAAGTTTTTTGTAAAATTCTGACCTACACTACCTTTAAATCTATTGATCACCATCATCTCACTGACCTGCTCTCCACCACTCTCTGTGGTTGTGGAATCTGCGGATGTTGGAGTAGTTCTTGAAGGAGTACCAGCACTAGAAGGGCTTGGTGTAGCATTGCTGATTGGGCTTATTTATACCCTAAATCTTAGTTATCCGAAGGAGTCTCGAAACACCTTTGAACTCCTGCAAAAAGTGTTCATGGAGCTTGATGGACACAAACTCTCCACCAAAGTTCAAGCCCTCAAGACCAAGCTTTTTACACCTCATTAAAGGACTTGATGAACACCTTGATCTTTACCTTGAAAGTGTTTTTGTGTCAAATAGTCAAAACATGTTCATCTATCATGTTCACACATTTTTAATGCCTTTATTGATTAGATTTTTTGTACATCAAGGCACTTAATGTGTGATAAGTGTTTGAAATGTTTTTAGAAAAACAAAATAAATAAATGAATAATAATTTATTACATATTTGCTGCCTCTGTAGTCATCAATGAATTATGGGGAAAACTGGTGATAGTAACTTGACTAAATGGGATTCATTGGAATTGATGTAAACATATCGGCTTAACATCAAGGATTAAATTTAAGATAACATGATTAAAGGAGAACTCCGACGCAAAATGAACCTTTGGTCTAATTACACATTGTTACCTATTCAACCGTTATTTGAGATTTGTTTTCATGATTGCTGAATGTAAATAGTTTTATCTCTAAAAACAGCTTAGCCTATAACGCTAGTATAACGCTAGTATATAGGGCATAGAGTAATGACAAATAAAAATCGCTTGTTATTACCACTAACAAGGCTCAAAATAGCCCCACACTAACACGGTAGCATAATAAGGGTCTCTACATTCAAACCGAAGCATTGAGAACTTTGTGGGCGTTAAAGGAAAATCTAAATCCAAGTCTAGTAATATTGGATTAGTGATTGAGGATAAAACGATTTCCGATAAACAGCAGCTTGCTTGTGTTTTTAACACTTTTTTTACAACAGTTGCTGCTAATCTGGTGGATAAGTTGCCGAGTGTGACTGGTAGTTTTGGCCCATCATTTGTAAATTCTTATTATAAAAATAAACATGTTACTTCAGATGCCTTCGAGATTAGCCCTGTCTCTGAGGAGAAGGTGAGATTGTGTTTATCATCATTGTCAACTAACAAAGCAACTGGATTGGACCTTATTCCATCCAGATTTTTGAGAGATAGTGCCAATGTAATTTCCGGGGTAATCACCCATATAATAAATTTGTCTCTAAAACAGGGTATCTTCCCTAGTGATTTGAAAAGAGCTAGGGTAGTACCCCTTTATAAGAAGAATTGCAGAACAGATGTTAGTAATTACAGGCCTGTATCAATTTTGACAGCTATCTCGAAGATGTTTGAGCGTCTGGTGTATGAGCAGGTGGAAGAGTACCTTGTTAAACATAATCTACTGTATGAATTTCAGTCAGGATTTAGAGCAGAATACTCTACTGAAACCTGTCTTATCCATCTTTGTGATTATATTCGCCAAAACTTCGACGAAGGAAACTATGTGGGTATGATTCTCCTCGATTTGCAAAAAGCCTTTGATACTGTAAATCACGCAATACTCTTATCAAAGCTACAAAGTATTGGCTTTAAAAACTCTGCTGTGAAATGGTTCACATCTTATCTCACTGGAAGAACTCAGGTATGTGATGTCAATGGGATCTTTTCAGATCCTCAGGATATCTCTTGTGGGGTGCCCCAAGGTTCAATCCTTGGTCCCCTTTTATTTCTAGTGTACATCAATGATATGCCCTCTGCTGTGAATTGTAAGCTGCTTCTATATGCTGATGACTCTGCACTGTTGGTCCCTGGGAATGATGTTAGCCTGATCGAGAAGACGCTAGGTAACGAATTAAACTGTGTTAGCAGGTGGCTTGTAGACAACAGACTTTCAATACATCTGGGTAAAACTGAGTCCATTTTATTTGGAACTAAAAGGAAGTTGTCTAGAACAAATGTACTCAGGGTCACATGCAATGGCACCGAAATAGTATCACAGAAAAGTGTTACTTATTTGGGGTTAACTATGGAGCAATCCTTAACTGGTAAATCTATTGCTGACAAAATATTATCTAAGTGTGCTGGTAGATTAAAATTCCTGTATCGCAAAACAAGGCATTTAGACTTTTACATCAAGAAATTGCTGGTTGTATCATTGATTCAATGTCATCTTGATTACGCTTGTTCTGCTTGGTACTGTGGACTATCAGTAAAACTTAAAAACAGTCTGCAAGTGTTACAAAATAATGCTATCCGTTACCTGTTAAATGCACCTCCCCGGACTCATATTGGTAAAGATGCTTTTAAAAGGGTAGGTCTGCTACCAGTATACATCAGAGTGGAGCAGTTAAAGCTGAATCTCATGTATAAAGTCATCAATGGTTCTGCGCCTAAATATTTAAACTCCCATGTAATAATGGTAAATTCCCAGCATAATCATAACACTAGGGCCAGTGTACGGTCTTGTAAAGTGCCCAGTGTTAATTCTGCAGCCAAAAGTTCTTTTTTTTACACAGGAATAAAATTGTGGAATGATTTACCGCTTTCACTCAAAACTGTAAATACTAGAGGGGCTTTTAGATATCAAGTTAAGGCTTATTTATGGATTAGAGTAGCCAATCTTCTTAATTAGAGTTGACTGATTATTCTTGTGTCTTATGTTTTAGATAATGTTTTTACTTTGGATGATTTGTGCTCAATGTTTTATTTTTGTCTTATAATAGTTACATGTTTGTATGTCTTTTTTTTAACACCAAGGACCATGTTGGAAATAAGTGTTTACACTTTATCATGTTATTCTTTGGATTATGGTTGTCTGTCCAATCCATAATAAATCAAATCAAATCAAATCAAAGTCAGTGTCCATATAGTTTAATAAGAAGATATTTTATACACACAGTCAACTTCGTGAATACAGGAAGAAGCCATCTTTGAAAAATAGTCTCTACCAGTCGATCTACGAACACCGATCCAAGTGCGCTGAACTGTGCAGAATCTCATATGGTCCGTTGTTTCCGGAAGAAACACAAACACGAACCGTTTTCTTCTCTTCAATATGTACAAGTAGCCTACTGTTCGGGCTCACCTGATCACCTTATTCACATCTCACCAGCGCACATGGATCGGTGTTCGTAGATCGACTGGTAGAGACTATTTTTCAAAGATTGCTTCTTCCTGTATTCGCGAAGTTGACTGTGTGTATAAAATATCTTCTTATTAAACTGTTTGGACACTGACAAAGTTCTCAATGCTTCGGTTTGAATGTAGAGACCCTTATTATGCTGTCGTGTTAGTGTGGGGCTATTTTGAGCCTTGTTAGTGGTAATAACAAGCGATTTTTATTTGTCATTACTCTATGCCCTATATACTAGCGTTATACTAGCGTTATAGGCTAAACTGTTTTTAGAGATAAAACTATTTACATTCGGCAATCATGAAAACAAATCTCAGATAACGGTTGACTAGGTAACAATGTGTAATTAGACCAAAGGTTCATTTTGCGCCGGAGTTGTCCTTTAATTGAAGTTCAATAAAAAATATTAATTCAAGTTAAAAATAAGTATTTAAATCATGTTTAGTGAATGTGATCTGTTCATGTTAAATGAACACAAATATTTCAAGCTGGTTGAACATCATCGATTGTTGTTAAGATGTGGTGTAATCACGTGGAACCACTGTCCATGATTAAATCATGTTCAACCAATGTGCTATTTTTTTGAGTGCCTATCAGCCTATGCTATTTGGATCGTTATCTCTAGGCCTACACTTAATGAACAACATCTCAACATTAAATTAAAGGCCTGTCTCATAGATGCCTTTCTCAAATACAAGCCAGTGCAGTTTGGCGATTTGGGAAAATAAAAGCTATTATTTGAACTTTTACGGTACATAGAAGTTGAGTACACCTAATATAAAGTGGGACTGAAATAACCCATGAAACAGCCTAAAGCTCTGATACCAGGTCAAAGACCGCAAATGGAGAAATCAGTAAATAAATGTGAGCCTGCAAGTTTTTTTTTACATTTTTTTTTTATTTTTTTATATGAAATAAAGAAAGTAGGTAAAATTTATACGTATAACCATTGAAATTCTACTACTTTTTATATAGGCTCTCTCTATAGTGGCTTAATCTAATATAATAAAACAGCTCTTCACTTACTGCTAGCATAAAATAGATTCCTGCACAGTTGTAAATTTGTGTGAAAAAGCTCTTTTGGATTTTCCACACAGGCCGTGGCTGGAACATCTGGTCATGGTGAACATTATCAGATACTCACCGAGCCCTCTATAATGAAAGGCATTATCAGTTGATCACAGCATGTTCTGGATGGAGGGACAGCACCTACACATACGGTCTCTCAGGGTGTCTTAGCAACTAGGATTGCATCCAAGTCACATGACATTAGTCCAGTCAAACTCAGCTGCACCGTTTGAAAAACAGAATCTGTAAACATTTTAAACAATTTTTGGATTTTCAAAGTTCTTCTTAATTTTCTTAGGCTTCTTAATGTCTGCATTTAAAAATGTATAGACTTTGTATTTGCAGTGGATTTAAAGATGTTCAGAAGCATGATGCTTTTGTTATTACATCTCATATGTAATTGTTTTGCATTTTCATCCCACTGTGACCACTTTTACTCCAAGTGTTTGATAACTGGAGAAGAACACATGCAATTTCCGAAACGATTTTACCCTGAATGGGCCACAATCATGTTACCTTTATTATAATTCTGCTTACATTTTTGGATTAAACAGATGATACCTGTCATGAAAGAAAACAAAATGAAAACAAAATACTTAAACATAATGAAAATGATTATAGGACTTAACTGTCGCAATTACCATTATTTCCATTCAACTTGAGTGTTTTCAGTCCTGTGCCAGATAATCGTCATATGTACACGTCATATGTATGACGATTATCTGGCATGTTCCCTCTGTGTGGCTTCCTTTCCCTTCCAGTAGGGTCAAGTCTGTCTTGTTTTCCCCCACAGGGTATATTTATTTTTTATTTTTATTTTTTAATTTTTTTGCTTTATCAGTAAAGAAGCCCTTGGGAGTCATTTTACCACCACCCAAAAACATTTTAAGAAAAAACCATTGGACAGTTTTTAGCATCTGAATACTACAAAATGTGGTTTCATATTTCATTGACAATGCTGTGCATGGCTTTGTGATATTAAAAATTTAAACTCTGATCATTATCAGTAACCTTCCACTCTGGCAAATGCCTGTGTTGAAGTCATCTGGAATGACTCAGCATTAACTATCCTACTGTTCACCTTGCACATCACGTTCCCCTTTCAAATTCACAAGAACACAACAGGAGTAGGTACAGAGGGGAGAAATGTAGAGACACTATCAGTGCTCAGGCCAAAGGGTCATGTTATAAGCAGATGGTTGACTTCCAACTCACAAAGCACAGTGTGAACATAACTTTATCAAAATACTTTAATCATCGTCATAAAAGTGATGAGTCAATATATACAAGGACAGGCAAGCTGTGAAACGGGAGCTCACATTTTAAAATCCCTCAGAGCTCAGACGCACTACCATACACACTCCAGAATACAACCATTGTGTGCATGCAAAGGATAGATGAATCAGCAAGAGCTGCATAATGAAAGCTTGTTGGAACATATTGTATTGCAATTTTGTCAGGATTGTTTAACACCCTTATCTCATTTTGATTTTCAGTGAATTACAAAGAGCTGCCAAACAGCTGCTGTTTTGTCTCCAATTTATTTTGCAGTAATAAAGAAATCCCTCCAGGAAATACTATAACTGAGTGAGAGGTTTGTTTTGGCTTAGGAGAGCTGATTTACTGCTTTTGCAGATTATTCATGTTGTTCTCTCAAAGCCAAATACAAAAGTGTCGACTGTGAATTAATGATTTTAATATGATACTGTACATGGTAAATATATATATAAAAAAAACTCTAAAGAGAGTTTTAGAGAGTTTTAAGTCAGCATTAATGACTGACTGTAACCAAGCAGTATTGCTACATGCTGGCACGCACAACAGGGGTTCTGTTAAAAAAAAAAACCACGAGAGCAGCTTTGATAATTCATTTATGGGTGACAATTCCATCAAATGTGACGAAACACAAAGAGGCCTCATCCAAAGAGAGCTCTGTTGGTATGAGATGTAACATTGTAAAACACTGGAAGTATATAACAATTGTGTTGGAGGTAATGTGGCTCTGTGGATGCTAACCACACACATGTTTTCTGGGACTGTCTTGAGATAAAACCTTTCTGGACTTCTGTCCATCTTACTTTCTGCAAAGTATTGAAGTACTCTGTACCAACTTTTATAACAATATATCTGGGCCTTTTGACCAATGTAAAGAAAGATTATCAATATTTGGTTAAGATATTATTGTTGGCATGGGAGGAAAGCGATAACAAGAAGTTGGCTCCAACCTGAGCCACCCAGCCATACTAAGTGGATGGACATTGTGCAGGAAATATTCACCATGGAAAGAATGACCTTTTTTTCTAAGACCGAAAGAAGCAGAATTTAAAGAAAAATGGCACAAATGGAGAGCATATAGAATAGCATTAGAAACTGTGTAATCTGAAGGTTTTATTTTGTTTGTGTTTTTTTTTTTCATCATGACATCTGGTTGCTGTCTTATGTTTTATTGTTCATTTTTATATTATTTTTGGCCTTTTGTAACCATACTCGAAATTGAGATAACCATGCTTTTTGTTTATCCTGTCTAAAACAATAAAAATAAGAGTGGAAAAAAAAACCCACTGGAAGTATAACAGGAATTTCCCAAACATTTTTTTTCTTGCTCTTTCATATTGAGATCTTTTAAAATGACTTTGTAGACTCCATCAAAAAAAATCTTTTGCAATTATGGCGTGGTTTGTTTATTCGTCCTTGGTTGAACATTGATTATGATATTATCATTTTTTTGCAGTCTTTTTCTGGTGCAAGCCAAGCAGCAACCTCCCGTCTCTCTCTTTAATCCAACACGGAAGTGAATTAAACTGCAATTCATCGATTGGCTTGAGGCTTACAGCAAAATTGAGTCAAATCTGTATCTCTCCCATGTTAAAATGCTTCACAGTAGAAATATATATATATATAGAGAGAGAGAGAGAGAGAGAGAGAGTTCAGATGCAAAAGCCTCTAAATGCCATTTGAAATTTTCTTCTTTAATGATCAAACTTGTATATTTAAGTTCAGTAATTTCACTTAAATAACAAAAGGTAATTATCATTGCCATTTAAGTGAAATTACTGAACTTAAATATACAAGTTTGATAAAAATCATCATTAAAGAAGAAAATTTCAAATGGCATTTAGAAGCTTTTGCATCTGAACTCTTCATATATATATATGTGTGTGTTTACAACCTGGTGGCAAATAGTTGTTTTGGTCTATAGCTAATTTTGCCCTTCATGATGACTGTGAGGGGGGTGAATATTTTCATCCGTTTAAATTATATAAAGCCTTAAAGTTCTGCATAATTAAGGGTGTGGCCACTTGAGTGACAGATGGATTGCCGCTGCTTTCACTGCGATTCGTTTGTCTGTTAGCTTCACCCTCAGCTGTGTTTGGGCTTTATTCGGGATTATTTCATACAATTTAATACACATAGTATACCTTCGCCCATGCATGCCATTACATTTGAAAGACAATTACTTTAAATATGGTGCACTTTCAGATTTAAAACTTTGCAGGATGTTTTCATTTACCTAGAGCTATGTTACATATTCCATGAAAGGTCATTTTCAAAAATCCATAATAGGGTCACTTTAAATATTACCAAGTTTAATTACACAAAACTATTTTATATCTATACTTTTTAGCATTAAAATGAAATATTTATAATCAACATTTCTTCTGTAACACGCGTGTGCAGGCAGACAGATGAAGACAGAAAAGAATAAAGTTCAAACATGAAGATTACTGATAACAATCCAAATGGGTGGCGATCCAAACAGGCAGAGATGTTCACACATACACAAATGCGTCACTGAGACCGTACCAACTCAAATGGAACATGGAGGAACTTATATACTTATATACAAGACAATGAGGTGATAAACTAGACACAGCTGACATGGATGAACTAATATGGTAACTGACTGATGTTAATCAGAACAAACACACAAATGAAGACAAACTGAAAGTCTATGAAAACTAAACTGAACAGCTTCAGTCACCATCTTGGATTTATTTATTTTAAAGGAGAACTCCGGCGAACAATGAACCTTTGGTCTAATAAAACATCGGTACCTAGTCAATCGTTCTTTGAGATTTGTTTTCATGATAATCGAATGTAAAGAGTTTTATCTCTAAAAACTGTTTAGCGTAATGCTAGTAATGGGGGCATTGACTAAGTAAAAAGAAATCGCTAGTTTATACCACTAACAAGGCTTAAAATAGCCCCACACTAATGCAGTAACATAATGAGGCTCCATACATGCAAAACGAAGCATTGAGAACTTTGTAAGTGTACAGACTGTTTAATAAGAAGATACTTTATGAAGACAGTTCACTTCGTTAATACAGACAGGAGCCATCTTAAAAAATAGTCTCGATAAGTCGATCCCCGAACGCCGCTCATACAGTCCAGAAGTTCGCTGAACTTCATAGAGTTCAGATCACTCAGGACGTCGTTCGTGGTTTGACTTATCGAGACTATTTTTTAAGATGGCTCCTGTCTGTATTGAACTGTCTTCATAAAGTATCTTCTTATTAAACGGTCTGTACACTTACAAAGTTCTCAATGCTTCGTTTTGCATGTATGGAGCCTCATTATGTTACTGCGTTAGTGTGGGGCTATTTTGAGCCTTGTTAGTGGTATAAACTAGCGATTTCTTTTTACTTAGTCAATGCCCCCATTACTAGCATATATGCTAAACAGTTTTTAGAGATTAAACTCTTCACATTCGATTATCATGAAAACAAATCTCAGAGAACGTTTGACTATGTACCGATGTTTTATTAGACCAAAGGTTCATTGTTCGCCGGAGTTCTCCTTTAACTCAGGGCATTCTGGGAATTTCCGCAATATTAAAGCTTATAATATCAAGCTTAGAATCTGGTTGAAACTTGGAATTCTTAGTTTTGTATATTTTATCAGCATAATTTAGTTGCTTTCCTCTTGAACTTAAATGGACTTCAAGTTGGGGGAGCATAATACCCTAAAATCCTCTTAGATTAGAGTAGAGCAATGCTGCTGTATTATGGTAAATGTTAATTATTTCCAATGCCTGTCATGTTAGTGCCAGTTAGAGGACATAAAATCTAACTGAGAACAGAAAAAAAAAATTATTTTGCATGTATTCCAGATTATATATACTTTAAGAACGACAACAAAAATTGTCATTTTTTGAGATTCTACAAAACATATTTTACACCTCGAGTGACACAAATTAAATGCTTGCATATTTGAGAAAAAAATGCTGCACTCTTTGGGAAAAGAAGCAGTCTTGTAGGCTAAGTGAGATGACATGCTGGATGTGTAGAAACAGTGACGAGTCACAATTAGCTTCAGTCACACCTCAACACCACTGACAGCAGTGTTTCTTTTGGCCACCTGCCCTGAAAAGAGAAGCAAGGCAAAAGTGACAATGATTTGAAAGAAGGAAGATTCTTTATTACAATCCCTATAAGACATGAACTGTTTGATGCTACTAATTATAGACACACTCATTTTTTAACCTGAGAGATTCATCTTGAAATCTCAAATCACTTTAAACCATTTGCCTGATCTGAAATCATTTTGTCTAGCCACTGCACAGCACTTTCAAGAATATGAGAAATTAGTGTGGAAAATGAAGGCTGTCTGACCTTCTGTTATATAATATTTTTCATTCTCTTCAAAGTTCTTTTCTCTCTCATGACTAAGGCTGAGAGGACAGAGACATTACAGGATTACAATGAAGGTCAAGGAATATTTCATTTCAGCTCAGTCTATTATTCTATATCTCTGTCAATCCGCCATGTCGATGTATTTAATACATTAGAGTGACTTGTGGTGGACTTCAGAAATCTCCTCTCTGCATTTTATTTTTCAATGCTCCATTTCCATAAGATGTTTCATTTCCAGACCCGTTTTGAGGCATATTGAACCCAATTTATCAACACGCAACCAACTCTGTCAAGTTAGAAGAATAAGTGGGTCCCACTTTATATTAAGTGGCTTTAAGTACTATGTACTTACATCGAAAAATAAGTACAACGTGTTATTGTGTTCCTGTTGTATTATAAAACACTTTTGCTGCTATTGAGGTGTGATACGGGTAAGGTTAGGTACAGATGACGTGCTGGTATGGGTCGGTTTAAGGGTGGGTTAAGGTGCAAGGGTAGGGTCAACAGTGTAATTACAAATGTAATTACATACATTTATTACAGCTGTAGTTACATGCAGGTATTTTTAAAATGTAAGTACAATGTAAAAACATGTAAGTACACAATAAGTATCAAATTATTAATTTCAATGTAAGTACACCACTTAATATAAGTGTTGTACACACAATTGGAGTATTATAATTACATTATCTTTTATTTTGTTTTCATATACTTTAGTTTGATGCATTCAAGTACTTATAGTTTGTATTCTGTTACATCGTTTACATTTTTATAGTATTCATTTCCAGAGTTTGTGATTGTTTCCATATTTACCAAGTAGTCTCACGTGTGTCTGTAAAAGTCCCTCTGTGGTGAAAATCAAGCTTTTAAATTGATTTTTCAGAGTTTAGTATCAGGGCAGCCATAACCTTCTTGAGATCTTCTGGTTTAGCTAGTTCAAAAATAAGTTGCGTCATGGACAGAGAGTCAAATGATATATTTATATTAAAGGAAAAATAACATGAGGTAGTCTATTCAGCTGCGTTCTCCCACATCACCACACTGAAAGTCTAAAATGGCACTTTAAAGGAGTGATAGGCCTGTGACTCATTAGAGTGGGAGATAGGAACCTTTTAGAAGTCAATAAAAAAAATGAAGTTATCTGTGACACGTTTCAGATGTTATGGGAAGAAGGAGGCGGGAATCGGCAAACAATCAACAATTTTAATAATGAAGAAAACAAATACAAAAGCGAAAGTAAAGACGGCAGTCCCTCATGGTCGAATGCCGCCACACACAATAAAACAAAACATTAAATAAAATAGTCCAGGCCTGGCCTCACTTGATCTCTACTGCCGTCGCTCCTCCTTTTATGCTCACACTCCTCCGTGAGAGATCCAGTACAAGACAAGGTGCATTGCGCAGATGTCGCTCATCAGTAATCACAGCACTGGCCTTGTCCTGTTCAACACATTATCATCCAGCAGGGCAGCAGAAGGAGAAGAAGAGCAGCTCTGCTCTCAGGGTTCAGTTTCTCTCAGCAGTGGACAAATTCATCACTTTTATTAATGCAAACAAGAACCACCTCAGATCTAAAGCTCATGCTTAAAATATATGTGATGCTGGCTGTTTTTCTTTGAGTGTGCTGGTTTGTAATTCTACCATTTCATTTTAAGAAGCATCAGTGATATATGGAGAATGCTGGATAGGTGATTGTTTACCAGAGGAATTCAAGTTTGTAATCTTTTAAATCCTTCAATGCTTTTTAATGCACAGAAGTGCAGTGGCTTTTAACTTGTCACTCTTGTTTACCCCTGAAGTTGAGCATTTCTCTGGAGGCCTAAATTGTGCAAGTTTACAGAATTGTATATGATGGTTTTATTACAATTTTGTGAAAACATGTTGAGTATTGCCTGAAAAGATGCTGACATCTGAAATCTGAACCACACAATACAAGGTATATGCGCAAAGAGCTGCCCTTGCAATATCCTTCCTATTCACTTAATAGTTTTAACAGAACAAAGAATTAACCTTGCCGTAGGTACATGGTAGTATTTTTATCTGAGCCAGAAGAGTATGATGTAAGACGGCAAAAATGGGTACATTGCCATTTTCTGGGTTGCTGGAAATGGGTTAACAATACCTCCCAAGCATATAGGAAGCTCCTGAAGCTATGTGGGGTTCTTCTACAGAAACAAGAACTGGATTGTGTGCCGGGGAGTATCAGGGACATTTTCTGTTGCCTGATACCTATACCTCAGAGTCAAGCATTTGGGTAACACTTTATTTGAAGGGGTGTGCATAAGAGTGACATGACACTGTCATAAACATGACATAACACCTGTCATGAACATGAAGAAGTTTTTATGAATGTTTATGACTTTTGTCTTTAAGTGTCATTCAGTAAATTATGACACTTTTAATGCAAAGTTGACATTGTTTAAAATGTCTTTGTTATGACAACTTGACATTATCCAAGAAATCATAACCTGTCACAAATATGTCATAACAGGTCTAATTATCAAACTTAAAGAAGTTATTTAGCTTTGCGTTAACACAACATTACCCTGTCATATGTGGTTGGTTTTGACTTTGGCCGTCATGACACCATTATAACATGAATATTTTACTTGTCCTCAAGTAAAGTGGAACACATTGTACTAGTTATAAAGATGTCATTAAGGGTTATTACACTGTCAAATGCTTTAACAACAGTGTCATTAATAGTTCCCCTTACCTCAAGTAAAGTGGAACACGTTGGACTAGTTATGAAGATGTCAGGTTGACAGGTTATGATTTCTTGGTTAATGTCAAGTTGTCATAACAAAGACAGAAATGTCTTTGTTAATGTCAAGTTGTCATAATCAAGACATTTTTTTGTCTTTGTTAATGTCAAGTTTTCATAACAAAAACATTTTAAACAATGTCAACTTTGCATTAAAAGTGTCATAATTTACCAAATGACACTTAATGACAGAAGTCATAAACATTCATAAAGACTCCTTCATGTTCATGACAGGTGTTTTGTCATGTTTATGACAGTGTCATGTCAGTCTTATGCACACCCCTTCAAATAAAGTGTTACCAGCATGGGTCATTATGATATGTCATCCATTAAATTTCATAAAAAGTGTGTGGCCTAGACAAAACAAAAGAATTATAGTGATAATAATAAATAATCACACATAACTGGAAAGACTTTTATTTGTTTTCCTTATACGTTACATCTACTTATTGTAGTGATAACAGTATATATTTTGAGTAATTGTATGCATTACACTTTACACAATTACACTTTAACCAGGATACCTTAAAATAAGCTGTAATCCTACATTTGAATTCCAATTAATGAAAAAAATATGATTTCTTTCACTTATATTTATACAGTGTCGAAACTAAGTGTTTTTGTTACCCAAACCTCTATGGCATTGAGGTTTGACTTTCCACTCACTGATCTCTCTAAATATAGATTAGTAACAGTTTATAAACAATTTGGATGGTATTTTAATCTAAAAGTATATATTCTCAGTGTGGTGAGTAACATTTTACAAGTATATTGATAGATCTAGATAGATCGCTAGGCCTATTTGCGATTAGCGCATAAACGCCTCATGCTATTCGTTTGTTTATTACGTTTGGTTACACATTTACAGTTTAAATTGTGTATTGAAATATATTGTGCAATTTGTGTTGCATTTATTTGTTATCAAAGTTTAATACATGTTTGTAATACAGCGACTGTTTTAGATATCTGTATTGACAGTTGTATCAGATGTGATAATGTTTCATGCTAATCTGTGATATTTTCTTGTAGGGGATATCTCTGATTTATAACAGTATAATTTAATGTTTATGCTGATGTCATAATGTTGGAGTAATGTATTTGGTGATGTAAACATTACTGAATGTTAATTGTGAATTGTTTTTGTTTACAGTTTGACCACACAAACTAAACGTACACGTAACTCTCAACTGCAACTAAAAGACAATAAAACGTAATGTGTGTGAGTTCTGCACAAGAGGAATAAAGGAAAACAAAACCAAAATACGAGTTAATGTTATCATTTTATAGGTTACATTAAATAGACCTCATGTTCCTTTATACAAGTGGCAATACATGAATAGATGAATACTGGCTGTACAATGATGGCTCTGACCCTGGTATAACATGGGGTGCTTTTAAGACTTTCCAAAGTGGATGCCTTATCCACTGTTTGCTACATAAATGCCTGGAATTCCAGGCAATCTAAATTAGAGGAAAAGATTAGGATCCTGAGAAAACAGCACTTTAATCACCCAGACCCTGTAACTTGTAATGAATTTAACAGTTTGAAATTGGAACTGAATGGCATGATACAGACACTTTGGGAATGCCCCTGCGTGATTTGCGTCTGAAGCACATGTCAACTGGTCCAATGGCGAGAATAACCGTCATGGGCGGATGACCAGGAAAGGATGAAAGCACATCCGGTTAGACCTGCGTTAGCTTTGATAAGGTCGAAGCGAGTCGATCAAAAGGATGTAGGAAGAATGGTAAAGTGACACACCGTCTTGTTCCCTACTCAGGTAACTAGGTTTACACTCGTAACCTGAGACGTTCCCTTTCGAAGGAACTCAATGGTGCTTTGGGAACGAGAATGCCCGAATGCCATACGGCTAAGAACATGTCGTGTTAAACTGTCACGACATGGGAACTCTTGACCCAGGGGTATCCATATCAAGGTCATAAAATCTGACAAACCTGACCGATGATGACCAACTCGCTGCATCACAAAAAGGACATCCCAGAAATTAGGGCCTTGGAGGCTGCCATATCCTTAGTAGAATGGGCTCTTGTGGCCAAAGGTGAAGGCTGGCTCCCAACCCCATATGCAAGAGAGATGGCCACAACTATCCATTTGCTAACAGTCTGTTTGGATGAAGGAAGGCCTTTCTTAGGGGGCCTAAAACCAGAAGCTGATCAGACTTTCTCCACAGGGCAGCTCTGTGGACGTAAGTGTCCAGTGCTCTGACTGGACAAAGGAGGTTAAATTTCTCATTGTCTTGATATTTAAAAAGTGGAGGACAGAACGTCTGCAGTACGATAGGCCATGGTACGTTGGTTGGATTGGTACCTTTGGAACATATCTGGGTTTCGAATAGAGGAACAATTTGACCATCCCGGGTACAAACACAAGGCATGGAGCAGATACTGATAGGGCCTGAAGATCTCCTACTCTTTTTAGTGAGGAAACGGCTTGAAGGAACACCGTTTCAGAACACATGGTCAGAATCTTTTCTGAGACAGAATCAAGAGGCTCGAATGACAGATAAACCTTCTAGAACAAGAGCCAGATCCTAAACTGTAATTCTGGTACGAACTGCAGACCTCAGCCTCAGGGTGCCATGAAGGAAACTTATTATAAGAGGTTCTCTTCCAACAGATAAACCCACCAGGGGGGTATGGTAGGCTGCAATGGCCACAACATAAACCTTCAATGTGGAAGGAGATAATCCTGAAGCAAAACGAACTTGCAGGAACTCAAGTATTGAACCAACAGTGCAATTAACTGGATCCCATTGTCGTAGATTACACCAAGAGGTAAAAATTCTCCATTTCAGGGCTCAGCCCTGTCTCAACAGGGAGAATAACTTTCAGGGCTCAGCCCCTGTCTCAACAGGGAGAATAACTTTTGAATTTTAAACTGCTGTCAGGGAGAATAACTTCCTTAGGGACCACAAGAGATTCTGGTGTGCCAGTTTGCATCGTCAATGTGAACCCATACCCCCTTGATGATTTATATAGGAGATCACATTCGTGTTGTCTGTGCGAAGAAGCATGTGATGGCCCTCAGGTCAGGAAGAAAGTGTCTCAATGCATTGAAGACCAACATCATCTCCAGGCAGTTTATGTGCCACGAAAGATGATGACTTCTGATGATGATGGCCTTCCATTACCGCTCTCCAGTCCGTGAGAGAAGCATCTGAAACTCGATGACAAAGAGCTCCTAACACTGGACCCTAGGATAGAGACTAAGGTTTCCTCCATATAACCAAGGCACAGAGACACCGCCGTGTTATCTTGATCATACTTGATCCCCTTGGTCTTAACGCACCATTGTAGGGGTCTCATGTACAGCAGGTCGAACGATATAATGTTGGACGCGGCTGCCATCAGGCCCAACAGCCTTCGAAACTGTTTTACAGTGAGTGACTGGCCTAGCTTTATCTCTTTTACAACTGTGAGGATTGGGGCGAAATGAGCAGAAATGAGGTTGGAAATTTTGGTAAATTACCAAAATTTATATACATTGCAAAGGGAAGTAACTGTTAAACAGGATGATCAAATCTACAGATTCCATGTCTATCCGTACATGTCAGGACTCCGGTTTTATTGCTCCTTTTGTTTTATTTTCTCTTGTTTTGTTACTGTCTCTTCCACATGGGACCGTACACAGCTGATCGTGCTCTGCAATCAATGCAGCTCATTATCGCTTACCTGTTCCTCTTTCTTGATTTTACCTTCTTTCTCTGTCAGTGTGTTATGCATTTCCAGCTTTTTTTCCCATTATTTTGTTAAATTTGGGATCCATGTGGTTATGCTTTTTCTCTGTCAAGTTGTGTTGGAGTTGCCTGTTTGCCCCCGGTTCTGGTTTTCTGTCTCAGTACACTGCTCAGTCTACATTCTCTCTCAGTAAAAACAAACAAACATTTGCACAAAGCAAGCCGATCCACTTCTTTATGTTGATAAGAGCATTACAATTAGAAAAAATAATGGGACAAAAAGAAATCAATAGACAACAAGTTAACTATGACATTAAAGTGATTGATCTCGATTAAATATTTTAATTGTTTGACAGCACTAATTATTATACAAGTAGTGCTCTGTGTATGTTGGGTATTATCCCGGAAGATATGCATATCCCTTGGCAACAGATGCTATGGTGTCGTTTAGATATGGTTTATGATTGTAGAGTCATTCTGAGACATTGGAAGTCAAGCCCGCCTTCCTCATATGATGAATGGATAGAACTGATGTTGAATATTGCATACGAAATTGTGATATTCAGAAACCTGTGATATTCAGGACGTCATGAGCTGTATACGGTCCCTTTTCTTACCCTGACTGAGAAATACTCAAATCAGACCTACAACTGTGGACTTGGGTTTGTAGGTTTAAAGTAATTAGATGGAGCCAATGTATGTGTTGGCTGGCCTTCACTCCTTCTTTGGATTTAGTATTATTAGTATCATTCTGTGTCTGTGTTTCGTGTCTTTCTCTGTTGGTATACGACTAACTTATGATGATCAAACTTTGTTGGATCTCCCAGCATCTGTTGTAAATTATGGAGAACGGTTCCTTTGTTGCAAACTGTGGAGTCGTCAAACCAATCTGTTGTCTAGTGTCTTTGTAGCGGCCCAATTCTATTAGATTGTGTGTTTACAAACATTGGGAAAAGCTGACAAGAAATGCAAAGTACTACTTTCTCTTTGGCAGATCTGGTAAACGTTGGAGATCTAAGGTCTATTTTGGAAATTGTTCCATCAGATTGCTGTTATTTTAGCTCGATAAGGACTCTTGGTCGCGGTGGAGGCACTGTGGTTATTTTTCAAATCACCGCACTTGCCAATTGACTTTATGCACAGCTGCACTACTTCCTGAACTTCAGCCAGCTCCTTTGTTTCCTCTCTGCCATTATTGGACAAACTGGCTTTCAGATGGAGCAGCTGATCACAGAGCCTTCACTGACAAGCTGCGCATAAAAAAAAAATGTGCGGCTTTTTCCAAATCGCGTAGTTTAATATTGATAAAACTATGCTAAATAATAAAAAGACTGAAATTTTACTTTTTGGGAAGAGAAGCATGTTGTCTACTCCAGTAAAGAGCTTGGGGCAGTTTTCATCCTGTGTAAAAAGTCATGCATTTAATAGGCATAGCATTTGATTCTCATTTTATTTGACTTGGCCTTCATATAAACACAGTGGTTAAAAAAATAGTTTCTTTCAATTGAGGAGGATTGCAAAATTTAAGTTTTATCGAAGAATGATCTTCAAGTTATACATGATTTTATATCGTCACGATTGGACTACTGTAATGCGTTAAATGCAGGGGTTTGTCAGTCATACCTTGTCAAGTGACCAAAGATCGAAGGGAATGGAGAACCCTGTTTGGAGCCGATTGATGATGATGATGATGAGTGTAGAGGTGATTGTGCATTTTCAGTTGTGGCTCTTAGACCATGAAATGATCTTCCTTTTCTGTGTGTGCTTCAGCTTCTGTACAGATGTTCAAATCACGTCTTGAGACCTATTTTTTATTGTATTCACTTATTTTTTGTATTATTATTTTTAATTTTCATTCTTTGTGTAAACATTTTGGTATGCATTACATAGATTTGCATAGTTTTTAAAGTGCTTTACAAATAAATGATGGATTCATAATAGCACTAGCTTTTATTTCAACAGCACAATGGGAAGAAACATAGAAACAGCATGCACCGAAACAGGTTAAACATTCGAAAATGAGTGGAGAGAATTTAAATACACATACAAACAAACTTAATACAAAACAGGTGTGCTCAATTATTAACATAATGAGTAAACTCCATGCCTCGGTTCTATAACATATGAATTCTACAGAGGTTGAGATTTGACTGATTTATGGAATGAAATGTTCTTGGTAATTTCTATTTACGCGATAATCCTTAAATGGGTTTGCTTTAGGATGGAAAATTATCTGGGACTGTCACATATATGAGTGGTTTTCAACTGGTTTTGCTTCATGACCCCAATTTTAAATTGGATCAATGGCATCCCAATGCACTATCCGAACTACTAACTCTTATTTAATTTATAAATGTTCCTAGTCTTATTGTGAATAATTAAATTGTGCATTTTACATCGAGAAAGAAATCTCTTTGTAATCTTAAATCCAATCTGAGTCATTTGCATAAGCAATTATTCTTATGAAATATCTTGTTTCACTTATTACATTATGGAAGTAAAAATGGGTTGCAAAGGGCAAAACACAATGACTGTAGCAAGATTGGACAATATAGTTTTGATGGCCAGGATATGATGACAACTTCAGATTATCAGATCTTAAAGACATTCATTAATAATGACATGATTAAGCACCTAAAAAACGGTCTGCGTAGTCTAAAAAAGCACAGTATGAAATGTGGCTTCAAACTACACAAAGATCTAATCAGAAAACATTAAGTTGAAACCAATTAAAATAAATATTTACCAGAACCTTTTCCACTCTGTCTCTTAACAAAATGGGAAAATCTCAAATTTAAGGTGGTTGTAAAAGTTGGTTTAAACAACTGTCCAGGTAGTCATTTAAATTAATTACTGTTCTGTTGTAGTTTGGCAGTGACATTGAATTTATGCTTTAATCTTCATCTTTACAACTTCTTTTGTAATAAAAGAAAGTTGCGTTATTCATCTTGTTTTTCCACTCAGTGTCCAATTTTGACTGTCATATTGAACTGTCCAACAACCTAAATTCACTACAGATATTTTGGGCTTAAATTAATTCCATGTTGAAAGGATCCCTTAAAGGTAATTACATAATATTACCCAATCCCCAAGAGGATTTAGCTTGTTTAGGGAATTATCATAAATTGTTTCATTAGATCATCTTCCACAGACATTTTTTTTATACTATTGTAATTAATCAATTATATAAATCAAAACCTGACCCTGAACAGCCAATGAACAACCAACATGGGAGTGTGACCTGAATGTGCCTGTACAGCTTTATGTGATGTGTAGCACCTGCAGCAATTTTGATGTGAACTGTTTATCACAAGGTCTGCGAGTGCAGCATTAGGAGAAACACTGCTAATGTTTGTCCTGTGTAAGTTATGCTTGCACTAGCAATAAACACACACAAGAAACATGGGTTTTAATGTTTTATTCAGTGTTTGAGTTCAGCAAAGGTTCAAGTTATAAGAGTTAGAGGAGATCTGGGGTGGGAGCACATCTGCACTTAAGATAAGCGCTCCAAGGTGATTCGGTTATTACCTTCTGCAAAATCACCCAATATAGAGGTTGTGTTAATAGTCTGTAGGCACTTATTGATAAGGACAGTCAATCCCTAGGTCAGAATTAAGCAATATGTAATGAATATAAAACCTCAAACATCTCCAGGCTACATTTTAAAACTATATATTTACTCTGGTTTACACACTGTAAAAAAAAAAATATTGTTGGTTTAACTTAAAAAAGTAAGTAACCTGGGTTGCCTTAAAATTTTAAGTTGATTGAACTGGAAAAAGTGAGTTAATACAATGAAGGAGATTAATTTAATCATCAGACACTCAAAATAATAAGTTATCTCAACTAAATAAATTATTATAAAGTTGATTTGACAAAAGAAAATATGTTGTGATAACAAATCTTGAAAATATTTTGTTTTACAGTGTAGAGGTATATATTTGTATAACCCCTTCAGACCTGAATTATGTTTCGAATTTCTGAAAAATATAAAAGTACATTTTCCCAGCTCATGACGCTTCTATAAATGAGACCAAATGAAAATAATAATTAAAAAAAAAAAAATAGCTTTCATTGTAATTTTTTTTTTGTCCATTCCAATGGACATCAGATCAAAACAGGCGTACTTCCCAAAAAATGTACCAACATGAAATAAATTAATAAACATAAAATGTGTTGGTCTATACTTTAAAGAGTAACTAAACCCCAAACCAACTTTTTTTTAGTTAATGATCTGACTGGAAGAATGGATCTTTATTAATACCAGTCATTGATTCGAGTAAGTTTTTTGACATTTGTGGATAAAGTGTTTTATTTCTACAATATATGGTGTAAAAACGTCTTAGTGCTGCCCTCTTCAGGTTGAACGGTGGCTACTGCAGTTGAATTTTCCTATTGGATGTTCCGCACTTCATGATGTACGCAGGTTTCAGTTCACCACGCACTTGGTAAGAGCGGCAGTATAAAAACCAGGTTGTTTCGTCAAAACCACTGTAGCGAGTCAGGAGTTGGAATTGTGAGTATTGAAAACGATCAGGATAGAGTGTTTTAGCATCTATTTTGTCCCCTCTATCTCCGCTGGGGGTCTGCCCACTTTTTCAGCATTTTTCAAATATTGCCAATATTGTGGGTGAAGTCAGGCTCTGACCAGGGGTTTAGTTACCCTTTAAAGGAGAACTCCGGTGAACAATGATCCTTTGGTCTAATAAAACATCGGTACCTAGTCAATCGTTCTCTGAGATTTGTTTTCATGATAATCGAATATAAAGAGTTTTATCTCTAATAACTGTTTAGCGTATAATGCTAGT